>OX638383.1:1682719-2282719 GCA_951813785.1 Criorhina ranunculi
TTAGACAACTCCAACGATGGGGGTTATAAAAGGAATCCTTCTCGGGTTACGTAAATGTAATGCAATTCTATCGGTGCCCTGCAACAACCCCTTTGGGGGTATGATGTCGACCACATCCACACCCCCCCACAACACAAATGATGCAACTCACGAAATGTGCGTAGTTTGCTGAGGCAAGCAGCTTTGCATTCACTTGCATCCATATCTATCTGTACGCCTGCTATATCAACATGTCGCTTGCATTCATTCTACCTGGTCACGTTTTTGTATCCCCCCCGCACCTCTCAGGCAGCGTTAGAGTAGGCTTCTAGTGAAATTACGATTAGTTTTCCATTTGGGTGTAGAACGGCAGGAAACACAATAAACAATGCCAGAAGTTTGTTGTCCAAGTTTGATGGAGCACGTAATTTGCTTGCGCAGGACGTTTTGTCCTTTGGAATTTGAAATGGAACCAGCGGGCCACGGTTAATAGGAAACAAAGTTACACATTTTATCCCTTGTTAGTGGGTATAGTCTTGTTTGTGACTACACTATGGAAGCCTATCAAGTTAGTTTTGTCGTTGTGGTGGCATTTCCACAGAAAAGGTGTATTGTATCGAAATTCTTGTGAAGAATGAAGTCCTAGTAGTGTTTGGCTCTTGCATAATGGAATCCTGCACTGCAATGTGGTGGAGTGAAGTTTTACTGGACACAATCATCCAATCGGTTGTTGTAGTTTTGTAAAAGTTAAAATGAATTAAATTTCATAAGAATTTTGAAAAGTAAAACCGTACCGAACCGATACAATGTAGGGGAAAGGTCCTTTTTCCGGGACAGTGGTGTTGAAGGCTTGTAATTGTGAGTTAGGGTTGAAATACAAAGTAAGTTGTGCCGATGAATGGTGTCAATCGAGTGATTGCAGTTTTGATTGGAACGTCTTGTCAAGTAAGAACAGCAGCTTTCTTCGAACTTGAAGGAGAGATATGATGAGGCTCGATGTTTTGAAGCATAAGGACCCTTTGAATGATGCCAGCTGACAGATTTTGTTTGAGAACTGCCTGTCATAGTTCAAGATCATTGAGGACAAGGGGAAGATGAACTTTGGAACCTTGATTAGTACCGCAGTTCAAGGTGAAACACTGCCTTCATAGAAATGCTTGGTCGGTGGACACAGGAATATGCCAAAAGATCGTTTGATTTTTGTAATGATGGCGCAGGGGATAGATTCTAGAGGTTATCGTGAGGAGGCGCTATAACAGGACGCTAAGACCTTTACAAACTAGAGGTTGGGCTTAATCATTCTTGAGATCCTGGTTTTGCGAATCCATTCTCGCAGATGAGCTTTGGATTTCGAATGGAAGGCAGTGTCCAAATGTTTAAAATGAGCTTACTTAGGTGAAGCTACAGTTCAGAAGTGAACTTGGACCTCAACCAACAACCCTCCAGTTACGCACTCCAAGTTGGTTAAGGTCACCTTCTACTTAGGCGAGATAGGACTTGTTTCTTGATTTTCAAGAGGGTACATGTCATTTTGAGGTTTTGTTTGGGCTTCCATCTAAGCCCTTGTGTTAGAGAACTTTCCTTAGATATAAATGACAAGAGCAGTATACAGGGCCATCGGTCATTAGAACGTCAATAAGCAGCATTCAGTCTTTCATGCTGAAAGGAAGCAAAATTTGCACTGATTCCGTCGGAAAATGTCAGGAAGAATTTATTTCTGGAGAGTCATGCCATTTACAGTACCGATCGTGGCAGATAGAATGGAAGACTATACGGATAGGTGTTGTCAGAGGACACTGCCCTATAGACAGACATGCCAATCGACTAGGCCTCTCCGCAAATGCAAAAGATGCAGAGACGAAGAAATACATGTCCAGCGCCCTCGCTCTTTAAAGACGAAACCGTCTTTTTTGACAGTCTTGGCGACCTAGCACAACAAGATGCCAGGCAGGTAGGTAGGTAGGTATAGGTGGCGGTTCAGCATGAACCCAAGTAGCCCTAGGTGTGCTTTTTTGTTACCACGACTCGTGTGACCTGGTTAATGACGTGTGTCAGACAATCGGTGCCTAGATCCAGCGTGTGGAGTTAAGAAAGAGGATAAGATCCCTTATCCCTTCAAGATGCCAAAAGCATAGTCCAACGAATAGGTGGAGTAGTTCCTCCTAGACGCTGAGGTATCACAATGGACCTACAATTGGTCTAAGTGCATCGGCGGTATACGCTGACTACCTCCCTAACCTAATCTAACCTAGGTCCAATTGGAACTAGAAGTGTTGCGAGTTAAGTGAAAGCCTCAAGCACTTCAAGAGGTCTTACAGCAGCTTCTCTTAGTCCTCCGAAGTAAGCTGACAACGAGTTCCAACCATTGGTGTTATGCATCTCTAAGGATTCAGCTCAGTTCGAGTTAAGCTTCGACGGATTTGGTTCCAGAATCACTATAAGCTTGTAGAAATGCATACGATCTAGGTTAGGTTAGGTTGGCGGCTAATCCTCAAATAGACCAGGGCACACGCCCTAAATCGCTGAAAAGTCGTCAAAAAAAGTTGTATTCTTCGGTCCAGTCTTGTCGCAGGTACAAGTTTTTTGTAGCACCCCCTTAGAATTCGACTTTCTTGGTTCAAATTCTGGCCAGCACCGCTTCTGAGCACCAGAAAAGCGGACATAAAACTCCGACGATTTTAGTACCATTGCATGTCCCTATGACAATAGTCAAAAGATAACTTCCCACGCAAAGTTATCACCCAATTTTACTGTCAAACCTTGGCTCCAGGTTTTAGTAACCATTTCCAATCTTCCATCAACTCTCCTCTACACTCCTTCAAAAGGACATCATAAGTGAATCCTCCTAACCATCTTTATGTGGGTTCCACAAAAGTTTACGAGATTGAATTCCATAGTTTCGTATTAACGTCATCGACTTGCACTACAGGTTACCGACGACGTCAATCTATAAATTTTCAGCAAAAAAAAAGGACGAATCGTCCTATCAGTGTGCATTCTATTTTAAGGTTAAACTTTTGTTTGGCTTATAATCGAAGTTGGAACGCGGCCAGAAAAAAAAATTTAAATTAACTTGCACACAGATGTCGGTCGTTCCTTACATACACGGTTACTGTAACACCTACTTTTTGTTGAATGACTGATAGTCCTTGTTTTGGGTTTTGACTGCAAGTTTTTTTGTTGAATTATTCTAATTTCCTTTCCTCCCGCTCTCTCTCTTTTCAGTACAATTACCTAATGGAGTTTGGATATCTTCCAAAATCAGACATTGAAACGGGAAACTTGAGAACTGAAGCCCAACTAAAGGATGCCATTAGAAACTTACAGGTAAGCATAGAGTCCTTCTCTCTCTCACAGTGTTGTGTCCTTTTTTTTCCTTGTCTCATTCTCTGCACAACTGAAATAAACAATGAAAATTGTGGCTAGGAGGAACTGTCCTGTGCCTCCTTCTGTGTTGAGTAAACAAAGTTTTGAAAACGGAAAAAAAAAGGAGGAAACACTGTGACCAAGATTGTACCTTCTGTACACATAGTGATGATGATGATGCTAATGTAGAGAGTATACAACATTATCTTGTCCTTTGCAGAGATTTGGAAACGTCCCAGAAACAGGTGAGATCGATAATTTCACACGGAAGCTGATTTTGAGACCACGTTGCGGTGTGCCTGATAAGACGGATGCGCCAGATTTCTCACCGGATAATCTCGGTGGCAGCAGATGGTACCGGGACAGTAAAGGTGTTCTTGGCGGCGGTCAACGACGGCGTCCAAAACGTTTCGTAATCCAGGGAGCCAAATGGGATCACACGGACTTAACATGGAGGTGAGTGTGGGTTTTTTTCTGTTTCAACTACATCCACAGGTGGTGGAAGGGATGTTTTAGTTTCCCCTTTCCCGTTGACTCTGATTAAAATCAAAGACCCAAAGGACAACGCTCAGTTTTTGTGCGTCCTTTTGTATCTTTCGCGTCAAGTTGCCGCGCCGCGCGCGTGTGATTATTTTTATGACAAAGTTATGAAATTTTATTCATTCGTCCTTGCTATGGATCCTTGAGCGCTCCATTGGTACCAAACTACTTACACGACTGAGCGAGTGTGAACTCCATCTCTGCTCATTTAATAAACGCCAAATTAAATTTCAATGGAACTGGAGAAATGTAGTGCAAAAGAAGGACGATGAGGTGGATGTAAATGAGGAAGAGGACGATAAGAGCATTCTGTTTGGGGCAAAATGTATTCTTATGCTTAACTCTATGCAAAATTGCTGATTGCATAATTTAGCATGGAACATTAGGTAGGTACTTTGGAGAAGTGGCATGGAAACCAAGGTGGCATCTCCTGTTCAGCCGATTACACACCCAAACACATACGACGACGCCTAGTGCTAGTGCCCTGCCCTGTGCCTAAGATCTACGTTAGTGCTGTTTGTTTTAATTAATTCAAAATGCATGGGGGGGATGGCTTTAGTGTTCGTTGCGAACAGTCACACAGTCGCGTTACAGTGTAATTGCATAAGAGGACTGGCTGCTGATGATGGTGCTTGCTGCGGGGTGCAAAAAACAGCAGTTCTCTGGTATTGATTATCTGTAGTCCCTCTGCGCGCCCAACCGTGTTGTTGTGTAAGAGAGATGGCACATGCTGCAAAGTGTAACAATGGATTTTGACGTGTCCTTAAGTTGACAAATGATTAGAATTGACAGACAGGAGTCTGTTTTTTTTTTTTATGGAGACTTGGCGCTGTGTGTTGGTTGATTGTCGCATGTATGAGACGCGACATTTCGACTAGGGGTTGGTAAATTATTTAAATTGTTTTAAATTGTCAACATTCTGGAACTGACAGGTGTGTTACGTTTCTTTTTAAAGCGAGGCATCATTGTTTTTAATTTAAAACTTTGGGTCTTGATGGCTTTATAGAAGAGGGAAGTCGATCGTTTGAGGGCAACCTAGTGATGGAACTTCAGCAACGTATCAGGAATTTGAAAGCAAGGCAATACGAAGTGATCCTTATTGTGGTGCACTGAGTGGAGTGAAGGATGGAATCCCACAACAACTCCTGAAACCATTTCGATTTTCCATTTTGTTAAGGTCAGCTCCTTTCACTGCACTCCATGCCTTGAGTGTAACCTCGGAAAGAACAAGATACCATCCAATCCTGGTACTTTGTATGACTCAAAACTGCAAACTGTTCATCTTAGCTTGTCTTCAGATCGAGAGAATGGGTCAGATTGGGTAGCGCTAGCACAATACGAGTAAATAACAGGTGAACAGCTGTGCAATCGGGGATGATCTTGAGATTTTTCTTCTAAATCTACTCAAGCCTTATTTTTGGGAACATGGGGATGTGTCCAGGGAGTTAACGAACGAATCAGTCCAACAATTGTTGTTTGACTTTTCGTCTCTATTTCTCTAAACTTTTTGATTTTTCTGGCACTCGAACCTAGGCCAGCTTGCTCAGCACTCCACAGTTCTAACAACTGAGCTGACGAGACTCATGGAGATCTACATACATTGTGCTCTTGTCATCGCTTTTCTTGCTTGGAGTTCTTCATTCCAGCAATAGAGGCTCTTACTGTCCTTTTTCATGAGAACAGGATAGAATTTGATGAAATCTGTATTCAGGACGAAGGTGGGGATGGTGAAGATCTTGATTCTAAACGTGCCTTTGTCACGAGGTAAACCAATGCAAACCTTTAGTAATACAGATCAACCTTTACAGCAAACTTCTTCACAACGGTAAACTAAATCCTTAAAAGATGACCCTTCCTTCATCGGAAAAGGGGCAATAGTTGAGACAGCCATTGATCGTCAGCTCCGCAATGTTGTCATCTTTTCAGAACGGCTCAGTCTTGATATTTTAGAGCGCACAGTGATACTTATAAGACCTATTATGCTGGGAGTCTATTAGACCAGCAGATTCACGTTCACGTTTACGTCACGTATCCACCGCTGGTATACATGGCTTTATGACTGCGGTGCCATGTGGCCACGAGTTGTCCCAAAGAGCAACAGCGAAAAAATACGATGGCGCTGAACGTGTTAATAAGGTAAAGGATGGCTCCAATCGAGGCGTTTCTTATTTGTGGAAAAAGCTCCTCCTGAGATCCACGCACTCACACAGTTCATGTTCCACGAAATTCAATTTGCGATCGTGATGCAGGGTTCTGAACTTGGATAAAGGAACAGAAATGAGAATTCTATCGAATTGCTTCGATCACTTGAAAGTAACAATCTTCTTGCCTCCTAAAACCAGACATCAGTTTTCACAACAAGTTCGTTAAATACAAACAAGACAACCACAAACAAAACAACTAAAAACAATTCAATCGCAATGAACCCCTCCACCCCCTTGGAAATCACCACAAACGACTCAATTTGATGCATAAAAACCGTACAAATGTCCATCACTCATTCGGGAATATCGAACAACTTCATTGCATACTTGTACATGCACACATATTATTCCAACCCCAAAAGTGTTGCGTTTCTGTTTATTCTTTTCCCAAATCAAATACATCTTCATTCAGGCGCATTCGGGATTTATGCATCAGACACACACACACACACAAAAGAAAGAAAAACATCTTTTCAGGATCATTTATCATTTCTTGCGATTGCCTGTGATTTACAAATGATAACATGACATAAATCACGCACACACACCGATACACCAACTGACTCTCGGGACCTTTCGGGGGAACAAAAAAAACAATTTATCCACATTAGCCAAGAGAATTGATTTTTTTTTTTCGTCTTCCTTTTGCCATCGAAAGAGAATTAAACAAAAGACAGAGAGAGAGAGAGAGAAACATGTGTGTGTTTAAGCAAATGACTTGGAAAGTGTGAGCAAGTGAATTTAATGAGACGGAAACGGAAACAACATGGCGACGCAAACTTGATTTACTTTCTCACCAAAACCACGGGGCAAACCCCAAACCCCCCTCCCTCATCGACAATGACTTAAAGGTTATTAACTTAATTTTGTGTCTCAACATAGCAAATGTAAGGTGATTGCGCCACCAACGGGGTGGTCCTAATAAAATTAGTCTCTTGGGCTATTATTAGTTGGCAATAACCTTCGGTATACGCACCAGCCCCACTGGTATACAAATGAAATTCAATTGAAAGCCAGAGAGTGCAGAATGAGATAAAACAGAAAAAAAAAAAAAAAAAAAGATTCCACCAGGATAGATTGACAAAGAAAAGGGACGAGAGAGAGAAAAAAAAAACTCCAAATGAAGGACACACCATGAGATGTCCCAATTTAATTACTGTGGATCGTATCCTTCTAAATGCCTATTACCTTCCAACGTAAACTGCTTTTAGGTATTTACTCCCTAAGGGGCAATCTAACTCTACCCCCAGTCATTCGTTCACCACTACCGGCACCTTCTGCCCATCACGACTCGGGGGTTTAATGGAAAATGGATTTTTCTTCTTTTGTTTTCCATCAAAGTGATGAAAGTAGGATTTTCCGTCATCGTCCTGCGTCGTCGGTTGGAAGTTGTCGCATCGGGATCGATTCACCACATATAGAGGGACTCCCAGTGGTGCTCAACACAGAAAACAAGAAAAAAAAAAAAAGGTTGCACCACAACCTATTGCTCTAGTGTGGCGCGGCGGTCTGGCTGATGAAAACTTATTGGCGCCAGGCTGTCGCTTTAATGTCATTTTTCTGTTCCTCATTCTCATCTATACCACATTTCCTTCCATTCGATATACAGTAATGATGTCCTGTGTAGAGGAGAACTTACAAATAGAATGGAAACACATTTTATGAAAGCAATTCGGGTCAAGCAAAGTGGAGGTTTTTTTTTTTTTTTTTTAAGAATGAGTTTCTTAATTGTGTACAGAATCGTTTTAAATGCAAAATTGGCACAGCAAGGATGTTAATGGAAGGATCTACGACAAATGAACAAATGAGTTATCAAACATAGAGTAGTCATCATGCAGACAAAAATGCTTCGTCCTTTAACCAGTGTTACTTACGTATGAATTGGAATACGGACTCGACTTGGATGGTAAACACTTGTAGAAGCAGCAACAAGAAACAATCCAACAACTTGTAGCTGTCTTATGCGAAGCGAGGCGACGGTCAATTAATTCCTTGAATTTGTCACCTACAATTAACAAATGGGCGTCGAACTTAGAAGGCTTGGCACAACGCTATCTTTTCGACCGGGAAAAGGGAATCTTGACATCCCTCTCGCCACATGTAGGTTACTTCCTACAGCAAATGTGATCAGCATCACGACCCTTAGGTTGACAGATGAGACAAGTTACCTCATTTTGGGTCACAAAAGCTCCAACTGTCTAATCAGAGAGAAAAGGCAGCTTCTTAGCATTAACGTAGGTGGCATCACAGGACATTGCATTATTGGTAGGCATGCCAATAGGCTAGGCAAGGCTGTACGGTTCGTAGAAGCTCCGTTCTTAAATTCAACACGTTCTTTATTGACACGTTTATGCACAGATTGCGCACCGATTACTGTTCACCTTCTTCATAGTTCAAGACTCGTCTGCGACTCGACGTCTTCTACATGAACTCTAACACAAGTCGCATTGATCTGTTGGAAACGTGGACTGGCTCGTCATCAATTTAGAAAGATTCTCCACTACTCCATCTAACCACTTCTGTCTTGTAAAAAAACCCCATTTAACCCACAAATGTCAATCCGCTTTCCATTTTCACTTATTCGCCCGCAATTCGTATTCGTGAAACCAACAAACTCCGCGTACATTTCCGATAATTTCAACAAACTCACCACCACCACCACCACAAACAGAGAACTTTAACCAGATTGCTTGAAGCGGTTCATCAATGGTTTACCACTAAACGTCCAACTCTCCTCTTGCTCATTATTAAAATGCAAACAATGGTGCCGTGTCCAGTTCCGACAGTGCAAACAAATACAACCCGCTTTGACCCCAAAGGGAGATGCTCGTTGTTTCAGCCCTCAACGGTTCCAGCTGCTGTCGGAACTGTTATAGCCTGTTGTAGCTGTTTACTGCACAATTAATTGTGGTCGATTACAGAATTTCGAAATTTTTCATCCACAACACAGCGCGCCACTATGTTCAGCTACCCCTAGCCATTGTCCATGTGTCGATTTTGATTCGGACACACATTATGACACACATTCTGGCACTTTAAACCGCGCAATTGAAAGGGGGTTGCTTTTAATTACACACGTCATACTAAGTGACAGCTTAAACCAGTGAACCACTGAACATCCAACGCACCACTTACCCTCAAACGATTGGGGTGTGTGTGAACACAAAAATCGAAAAAAAAGGCTCGACGTGATTTTCACGAGAATTTTTTTTGGCGCCACACACTGTTTGCATTGCATGCCCCATTGAGTTGCTTTAATTAATGTGTTTGTGGTTGCAAATGTTGGTTGCGATTCTGAATTAGTTTCATTCAAATCCAGATGCATCAACTTTGACCCCCACCCACTCTAGCGGGACTCGAAAAAAAAACTCTCGCGAAACTTGATGTAATAGGAGAAGAACAAACGAAGAATCACGAACTTAAATGCAGTTAAGTGCATTGAAGTTGAGACAGAAATGACGCTTGTGTATCCTTACAACTGTTGAAGCAATTAACAGTTGTTTTTCGGCAACACCCCCCACCGGCACACACCCATCATCGAAAGGACATTCTAGAGTTTAATTATTACTTGCAATTCTTCTGTTGTTCAACCCCCCCACATTCCCGTTGTGTTTCAGTTCATTTGTCGCACGCTTTTGTTACCCTTCGCTTCACTTCAAGTACTTCTTTCAACAAAACACCAATTCGGGTGCGAGGGTTTATCCCGAAAGAAGAAACTTTTATGCAACCCCTACACTAAAGTTGAACATTTTTTTTTTTTTTTTTTTGTAAGGGATGGGGTTCAGTCAAGAGACAGTAAAGTGAAAGACGAGGGAGGGAGACGGAGAAAGAAGAAAACGAACTTCAGTTTTCCACTTGAAGATGGCTACCCAGTCATTGGGCATAGGGTCACCGGCTTATTCAACGAAAATGGTAGGAAAGGGGGGAATGGCAGGGTGAGAAGAGTAAATGATTTAATTTTCTCACGAATGAATATTTCATTGCACTGAGAATTGTTTTCCAAAACCATTTTCCCATGGCGTGGGGGAGGTGGGGAAAGATTTCAGAGTTTTCTCCTTGAAGTTGTATTTCTTTTACGAGATGTCAAACAATGGTATTTGTCTTTGCTAAGACCTTGATCATTTAGATTCGCTCATCAACAGCGGGAGACCGTTTAAAGCTAGTGACGAGATCCACTTAGGTTCTCAAATCACGTCTTTTAAGCTTGAGTACCTAGATACTTAGTAGTGACCATTGTTGGTCCTTCTAGCATCCTCTTCGAGCTATTCTTGAACCTTAAGAGAAAGCCAGGGTGTCGGACTGCGGAACACAGACTATGACCAATCTTCCACTAACAAAGCAGCCCAACACAAATGTAAAGAGTGAAGAGTTAAGAGGCAAAAGTAGCGAGGAAAATAGAAAGAAGTGAGCCTATGCAGTCTCCAAGCATCGAAGGGACTCCACAGCTTAAGACAGAAAGAAAAAGACTGAAACAAGTCGCATCTCGCTTTGAAGTTGAAGTAGGACTCTGAGAGCTAGTGAAGGAAGT
Organism: Criorhina ranunculi; assembly: GCA_951813785.1. Classification (NCBI taxonomy): domain Eukaryota; kingdom Metazoa; phylum Arthropoda; class Insecta; order Diptera; family Syrphidae; genus Criorhina; species Criorhina ranunculi. The sequence continues at coordinate 1,693,337 of OX638383.1, forward strand.
TTTGTCAAAGATAAGCATGGACTAAAAGAAGTATTTGGATAGCTTATTGTGTTAGACGGTAAGGGTGAGGTAGACCACGAAGATGTGATCAGTATTGAGGAGGTTTGTAAAATTACAAAGTAGGTAGGACCTTTTGATTCGGTACAGATCCTATCCGAGCTCATGAAGACGTGCTATTTTGGACCTTTCTGACCGCTGAAGTCCTCTCTGCTTTTATAGTGAAGAGTGTCAAGTTCCGACCTGAAACAAGAAAGTGTAATCCGTAAAGGCTTCTCTGAAAGGTTTGGGTACAATTTTGTTAAAACCGTCTTCATAGATCTGTATGTGTCGTTGACAAGGGAGCAAGGGTCGCAGTTGACTGAAGTATTAGGAGGGTTTTGGAGGCAGAGTGAGGTATTTTATTGTAGAAAACGTTTGGCAAGTTATGTACATATTATACAAGTTGAAAAGAAGCGTAACCAAGACTGACCCCTCTGGTCCTATGTTGAGTATTTAGAAAGAAAGGCTACTAAACAACTTCACTCGACAGATCTTTACCATTCGATTTGTTCCCAGGTCTTTCTGCAGAATCCGATGAAGTTAAGACTTTTAACGTGAAAACGTTTATACGGGGGGCATTCTATGAAAGATAGTGAAAGGATTGGTAAAGTATTGATCCGAAAATTCTTTTGACCACCGTTTGACAAAACCTAGTGCTGAGTTGGCTCTTCCAATGATGTCAATGTGTGAGCGAAAGTTGAGTTCCCTATCGCAGATAACACCCAGATCATGTGCTGAAGTGATTACGGGCATAAGCTCGTTGTTAATGAAGTAATCCCTTGGAGTTGGTGGGAGGCTCTAAGAAATTTTTCTGACACCAAACGAAGAACCTGTTCAAGTCTTCCTGCAGAAGATGAGAGTCGACCGGGGATGATGTGCGTTTAAAGACCTCCATGTCGTCCGTGTAGACTTAAAGATCAGATTCCTTTATGACAGTCTCGGCATTATTAATTGAAAGGATAAAGATTAACGGTCCGAGATGGCTGCCTTGAGGGACTCCCGAGGTGGCTGTAATAGGATCGGACAATGAAGTTCTAAATCTGATCTTATACTGGCGGTTAACAAGGTACGATTTGATCCATGAAATAAACCGTGGATGAAAACGTAGAGCTTTAAGTTTGAAAAGGATAATTTGGTGAGGGATTTTGTCAAAAGCCTTTCTAAAATCTGTAGCCACGACATCGACTTCGTCGTCATCCTCGTGCAGCTTATCACTTTCTTAAGTTTCAATTGAGCTCACATTTGTTTTTTTTAAACTGTGGTCGCCGTGGCTTAGTGGTTAGTGCGTTGGGCCGCTGAGCTAGAGGACAAACGTTTTTTCGCGGCACCACCTTTTCGCAAGCATGGCAAACCTGCAAGAGTATAATCTGGCATTTAGAAGCTTCTCAATCCACCGTTCGAAGTCGACGATAAAACCGAAGGTCCCTTCCATTCATGTGAAAAATATTACACGCACAACATGAATGGTTGCGAGGAGCTAGGTCCTAGGTATGCGTGTTATGGTGATGAAAGGCTCTGTTTTCCAAATCAATTTCATTTTGCTTTGCGGCTTCAATATTGACACACACGAACAGGATGTCCTATATCTCTAGTCAAGCGAGGCTGACATCAAAAGGTCGACCGGAGTGTGCTAAACCATACCCCTACCATGTCCTCCGATTGTTTGTTCAAATCCAAACAGAGATTGGCAAATCTGACAAAAATTTTGAAATTTTGCTGCCGGCCATGCCCTTGTACAAAGTAGGACCTTCACACACACACACACACTCTCTGCAAAGCTCAAATTTATTATGTTCGCTCGCTTGGTTTCATTTTCTTTCTTAAATGTCAAAATCACAAAAAATTTACACAACTGCTGTGTTTTTTATATGTCCCCCATCCCTCCCACTCCTCATGGTCATTTAATAAATTCACTTATAACCACCATCACCACCATCATCCACCCGTCGAATTACGCCCGATGGCAACTTTCAAAGTTAACTAAAAATTCAATTCAACTTAATGCCAAGGACCATCACCCACCACCACCCTCCATCAAAACTCAAACCACAAGGAGAAGACGAAAATATAATTTAATCTCTTAAATTTCCCTGTTTATGAGAACGCACTTAATAATGAGGTCAAATCATTATCCGGCAAAACCGCAGATTTTTTTTCTTCTTCCCTCCACCCCTCATAGCTATATCCATGCTAGTCCTTTTCTTTTTACAAGAGAAAAAGAACAAAGGAAGTGAACTTATGCCCCTTGGCCATTGGCGTGATTTTCACTGCCAAAAACTAAAGAAAAAATCAAGTGGCGGCAAGAAAAGAAAAAAATTTCCAAATCAACTTCATACGGCAAAGGAGCAAAAAGGACCAAAGAAAAACATCAGCGTGCTTCGCACACCAACAGAAAGAAAACAATTAACAATATTATAAGTTCCAGCACATCAAATTCTTCTTGCTCACTTGCCCATGCTCTAGTCCTGTGACTTTGTGTGTGTGTTTGTTCTGGTGGTGTTCAGGATCCGGAAAGTTTTACATCAATAAATAAAAATCCGCGGGCAAAAAGCTTAAGCTCTCGACACGACTGTCATGGCTGCCCCACCACTGGGAAGGATGAGGAGGTGGAGTTGCAAAAAAAAAAAAAAACTAAAACGACTTAAAGATTCATAACGGAGTCAGGATGTAGTTTATGTTCTGATATGATGGCCATTCCCACTCTCTTCCTTTTGGAAGAGATGGCCATCATTTAGCAGGGAGTCATGGAGGAGACAAAAGTGTATCGCATGTGTCCTTCCTTACTTCACTTCTTCGTTTGTGTGGAGTTGGTTCAAATGCAACTGTGGGAGGGCGATGAAATAGCCAAATAGCCCCCCCCCCTCGACCGATATCCAGATATTTATCAGAGCACAGCAGCATAACTCGCCGGATTACACTTGAAATTATCTCAACAAGGATTCATTAATCATTGCCCGTTTCAGTGGAGTTCTCCATCATTCACACAATGGAAGACATTTATACACATTAGCACGTTATGTATGGCATGTGCAGGGTGCACTTGGGGTCACTCCGGGACTTCTCTCGGAAATCTGTTTTCATTTTTTTTTTCTATTTTTTTTCTTGAAATTGAAAAGGCAAAATTAAATGTCGGACGATTTAACACTTTTTCGAGGGTCGTCCTCGTCGTCGTTGGATAGAATATCCTTTTGACTGTACAAACATGGGAAATGAATTATTGTTCCCCCATTCGGGAGTGAACAAAATGAGTTCATTTATTTGAATTAAAAATGTTAAGTTCATTGAGGAAGAGTGATTGACTTAAATTGTGTTGTTTTGAGTCGAAATTGATGTTTGTTGCGAATGCAAAGGAATACGCTTATGGTGGGGATCCTGGGCCTTGATTTCGTGCTTTCTTTCGCGGTGTAATTGAAGATTTTGGGCGTTAATAGGGGTCTGTTTCCATGACAAAGTAAGATTTGTTGGTCCAGTGAAATCGATGTGTTTTGGTCGCCATTTTGATTTGGTGGGCCGTTTATGGCCGACTTTTTACATTTAAGAGGCTTGTATGGGACCGATTAGTTGTGAAGATCTACAGAGGCCAATAGTGTGTCATTACTTTTAGAAAAATTTATCGGAACAGCGGTCATTTTAACAGATCGATGTGGCATTTGTTTGACGACGATCCTGAACTTTGACGAAGTTATAAGGCTGCAACCTAACCCATTTGACACATAAAAAGAAAACGACTCAGAACTCATATTTCAATACTCGAACGCCCTCTTTTTCCAGGTTGGGTGTCAGTTTGATGTAGTAGAAGCCTGGAATTGGCATAAGACTGTTAAATTTAATCATTTTTTTGGACCTAAAGGCTTATTTTTTTTCATAATTCACTAGCCCTAAAGGGGCTATGAATACCCTTATGATGCTGTTCACACAGCGCTAGTGTTGGTGTAGTGATTTTGAAACTCAGGTGGTATTAGGTTTCAACCTTTTTGCTCCGAGGTTGGTGTCCAGAATGACTGGGGAGAATCATTGGCACTGTTGCCATTGCTTATAATCGTCTTCCTCTTCTGCTGGACGGTTCTCACTTGATCTTCACGTAAAAAGAGGTACACATTCTTATTGGTTTTGAATGCTTTCCCTTCAATCACCAATTCTTTGAGACCACCCTGTTCCTCAAACGCACTTTGTCCCTTCATCGAGACTTCAAATCAATTTCCATTCACTAAATGTTTGTCACTCAAAAAGATTTTGATTTTTATTTTTTTTTATTATTTAATCAGAACTGAAAGCGATTATCAATTAGGGGCGTTCATTTCAACCACCCGCCACAAACATACACACACACACACACACTCTTCAGTCGTTATACACTCTCGAGGGTGTAGGCTCTGAGGCAATTATTAATTACCATTCAAGTGGGCGGATTACACTCATTCGCTTTAGTGTGACGCTCATTCTCTCTGCCGGCTATCCCTAGGGAATGGACAGTACCATGTATTGATTACAATATTTCGGTATAACGATGGAAAATGACTATAAAATGGGTGGAGGGAGGGATGGGGGTGCCAGATATGGATTTAAAATCGCCTCATCGACGACAAATGAGCGTAACGATGTAAATCTGATTGGAAAGTGTTTAAGGATGAAATATTGAAATTAAAATGAGTTGCCCTGAGTGAATGGTTATCTTTTGGGGGAGCATTTTGACAGGAATAGGTTTGGTACCTGTTGGAGTTTTTGATCAATAACGTTGGGGTAGGTAGATGAGGAAGTGGGAGACTTGAGCTACCATTATTCGATGTCTTACATAAATTGTACTTCATTCTAAAAAGTTTTGTTAAAGTGAGTAGTAGTGGTCCTATATGACTGCCTTGAGGAACTCTTAAAGTGTTCTAAACTAGGGGCGTGACAGTACCGTAAAGTATGCAATTGTTTGCCAAATCACCTCTATACTCAACGAAATGAGAATTGATAGAGAGGGACTACCATGGGGACTTCTTCAAGGCATGAGACTTTTTCTAGAGACTCTTTCGTTCTTGCCCAGTGCAGCCTTGCCCATAAAGGCAGTCAGTTAAGAAATTTGGGTTGTTCTGTTGATCTCCTTATAGAATTTTAGCTTTCGCTCGAACTGGCTTGCCTTAACCTCAGAGTCGGAACGGAATTTGAATCTAAAAGCTATCATCAGGATTCGAACATCAAAAATCAGACAATGAGCGACTCTTTTCGGTAGAAAGTCTAAATGTCTTCGAAGTCCTCGTGGCCTAGCACCACGTTTGACTCTCTTGTATAAAATTTAAGAACCTGGAGAGATGCTTGGTTATAAATATGGATTCTGTTCATACGTCTTCGTAGGCTCCTCCGCACACATACCTGTGGTTGATTTCCCTGGTGCTATAGCTTGAGAATAGGACTTGTAGATTCCAGCACTGTCTAAACGTATATCGATTTAGGAGCATCCCGTGATCTGCACAAGCTTGTACCCAGTTGTCAGATTAGAAAGCGTCTACAGTGAAGGACTGACTTCACGTTCCATTGAAGGTTCTCGAGCGGCTATTAATCTTTTGCTCACCTCCATTGGCGAGTTATTTCTTTGGTTGCTAAAGCTTTTTGAAAAGGAAACCAGCGGTTTCGATAGACTAGCCAGCTTGGTGTGGTGAAATGGTTAAGATTGTGGTCCTTATCTTGCCTTAGAAGGCTCTTCTCTTCTAGAGGTAGAAGCCGACTTGATTGTGGATATTTCTTGTTTCGCACTAGAGCACCTTGAAAGACCTTTCTGCATAGATAGACTGCAGTTCCATCTAGCGGTAGTGAGAGAACTTGGTGGTGCTGGAGAATTAATCATCTTGTGACAAGCTTAGGTTTCACTACAGTCTCAAGGTGCGGTCCTCTGAGAGATAAACAGAGGTGTAGACAAACTTTGAAATCGAAACTCACATGTTTCAGTTCGAAGCAGTAGTAGTGTGATGCTACATAAGCTTTACAGTGAGGCTATCATTAAGCCCAGAGTTGTAACTGAGAAAATAGTGATTCGTCCTATATATGACTGAAGAGAATCTCAAAGGAACTGTTACAGATTTCCAGGACGACACGAAGGACCTTATATAATTGGCAACTGCGTCGCGTGGAAAATTTCCAACAATTTTCAAATCATCGGTCAGTTCATCTCCCCATCAATGCACCCAGTTACAGGACGAAGTGAATAGTGACAGAAGAGAGAATGTTATAAGAAGGACATAATATCATCCTTAGAATCATAGCTTCTCTATATAATTTGATTCGTCATTCGTCAACCGCACCTACTTGTCAATCACAGTTTTCCCTTTAATTTTCCAACTCACAAATCATCAAGTTATTTGCCATCCTTTTGCACGTTCTCTCTCTCTCGCCGAGGACATACAGTTTCAAGTTAGTGTCCGCGTCGTGGAATCACATCATCTTTTACAATCTACTACTCCTTCGACATGAATAACAAAAACTATGACTACTACTACTCTAACGAACCATCAATATAATTGCCATCCACACTTGATGACATCAGTATCCTCACAAATGGCGACGAAGGATAGAAAAAACAAAGAAAACCTAGCGAGAGAGGGGGCAAAAGGGAAAAAGGAAACAAGATTACACATAAAAACGAGGAAGAAATTCAACAAATGAATAAACAAGTGCTGGTCGATGTGGCGCCAGGAAACTTGTTACGCACAAAATGTGAATTTCAAATTGCTTTAGTCGGTTGTCCTCGTCATCGTCCTGCAAATTGACTGCAAAGCATCCTTGTCGTCGTTGTGTAAGGGAGAGGATGGATGGATGGGTAAATTGAAATGAGGCTCAACCTCTCTCCCCCGAGAGTGACCACAGCGGTTACTTGTCTGTTGCTTCTTCTGGCAGCGGTGTGTGTGTGTAGGTATGTCCTGTCGATTGTGAAACCCACTTGAGAGAGCACACACAGAATAAATCGGGAGTGGTGGTGAAATGGAGTGGTAGGCTGTGGCGGAAGCATTCCGGCACGTTTTGCAGGACCATCTAGTGCCGAGTGTACACCCCTCAAAAAAAGGAACTCCAAACCGACGAGAGATCACTGAGGCCATATCGTTTTACATCGACACTGACATTTGCATTTTCCAAATCGTTAGGAGATTTTTTTAGAATTCTTTTTGGTCCTGTTTCCGTTGTCCTCGACATTTTTCTGTTTGCTTGTGGCCCCAACCCCGGACTCATGTTAATCAACTTCGTAGCAGGGATATGGCTTGGAATGAAAGCGTAATGTCGTCGACGCCAGCGATGAGTGTGAAAAGTGATGGGCCGGCTATATCCGTGGTGATTTACGGTGGAAGGTCCTTTGACATCTGACAATGCGATGATAACACTGAATCGGGTATTGAGTGCGGATGCGGGACTCTTAAGAGGGATTAAGGAGTATATCCTAGAGCATGCAAAAAAAAAAACAAAAAAAACTTTGGCAATTAAATTTGGCGAAAAACAACACGCCACCACACACACACACACACACAAATACATCCTTTCGGTGAGAGAGTGCTCTTCCGGTGTTAATTTCATTATGTCCTCAATGGACAGATTGTGTCATAAAACCCCCGACACGACACAAACATAAAGTGCACTGTCCGGAATTCATCTCTACCCCTGTGAGTTGGCCACCCTGTATTTCTGGGAACCGATCTGGCCCCGGGGGGGGGGGATGAGAGAAATCTTAAAAGGATTTTTATTATTCGCAACATGCATCAAGCGAGCACAATTGCACGAGCAGAAGATGATGCGGTGGGGTTGTCCGTAGTCCGTACTGCAGTACCATCATCATCATCGTCAGCGGATAAGATTACTTTTTGTCAGGGTTACGACTTTGTCAGTGTGTATCAGGGGTTTTCTTTTTTGTCGAACTGTCGAATGGGGTGAGCCTTTGATAGAATGTACACTTTCTTAGTGGCGCGCATTGTTACAACCCATTAAAAGGATCATTACATATCCTTGGTATTTGGCAATGGGTAATGTGCTGCATATATACGCGCTTGTTTCTTATTTTGTCGTTTAAAGCCGGACATCCGGCGGGATTGAGAGTGTGTGTTAGCTTGTGCACCTTTTTTTTCTTCTTCTGACTGTGTGCTGAGAGTCCTGTTTTTGTGCAACCACCATAAAGTTTACATTTTGTTTTGAAATAAAGCTGATATGAGACGCTGTTAAGTGGCATTTACCATCAGCGAACATCCTTTTTGTGTCAGGACACCACACAGATGTTTGGAATGTGTTTTTTGTGTGCAAGTGAATAACAAAAGCCAAAGACGTTGTTACCACGATACTGGCTTTGTGTTTGTTTTGTTTTGAAGTTCCTGCATTGTCCTCTGTTCACTCTCGGATTTCATCGAAACAGATTGTCCTTTATTTTACAACTTAAAAAGTGCATAAAGTGAGTCAGTCGAAATAGGGCTATGTTATGGACCAATTTAATGGTTATGCAGGATCTGATTGCAGGATTTGTTCAGTGAGAGGATTTTTATGGGAAAAGATTGAGTTTTTGAGCGTCAAAGTACGACTAAACCAGAATCCTTGCAAAGAAGTTCAGAAGTTCCACAAATTTCTGTGTAAGTCGTCCTTCAAATTGAAACTTTTCGAATCAGCATTTTCATATTACAACCTTAGACTATATTTCTATGCGACCTGTCAGAAGTGCAGACTGCATTAAAGCTCGAGGTTATGGAGTTTTGAATGTCTGAAGCATTCCACTGTTATACATACCACAACTTCTATTGTGGTGTCAGAAGTGTAGAGCATAGTGGAATACAAAGTTTTGATCGTTTCATTCCCAAACCACAATTTTTCCAAGGAAATTCAAGTTATCCGCGACTGTATAGCTAGATGCTTCATGAATTTTCGATCGTGGTGTCAGAAGTATAGATCTTAGTAGACCACAGAGTTATGGGTTTTCCGATTCGTTAAGCCTTCCACTGTCGGTGTCAACACTGATTACTTGATTGTGAAGTCCGATTGTGAAATGTGTGCGAAGTACGGATTCATAACTGTATGTCTGCTTGACTTTTAGTGTTTGAATCAAGGAGCTCCCGTTTGGATCAAGGAAAAGGTAGGTGTCAGAAGTGCAGGCTTTCTTGCCAAAGTTGTACAACTCCGTGTTTATCATCTACTCTTGTGGAAATTTTCCACTTTAACCTTCGATCTAAATCTAATTCTCTATATTAATTCAAGGACCTTGCCGACCTAGTACAGCAGTGGTTAGCTTAGGGGTTTCTTGGTTGTGAAGGATTTGTGGCTCTAGACAGGGGAAACGTTAGACAAATGTAGATAAATGTAACCAAATTGTCTATCAAAATGTGGACTAGACTCTTCCACGGGAGAAGTTTTAGGCGGATTGTGTCAAACACTTACAGTTGGTGTTGGGTGTTCTAAAAGATGATAGAAAGGGCGATACAGATAATGTATTAATGTCCAAACAGGAGAAGTTATCACTTGGCCAGACATCCTTCAAGTTAATACTAACGACGGTACTGGAATTTGAAGTACCAGGAAGGGGCAAGAAAGACGAAAAAGGAACCCTACAAAAAAGTCTGCGACCCCTTAGCAATAGAATTCAAGTTTCTCTTCTTAGAAGAGCAGGTGTCAGAAGTGTAGATTCTTGATTGAAATTTAGGTGCACACAGCCTTGAAAATCTCTCTTCCTTCACCTTCGATATGTATTTTGTTCCTTTCTTCTGTTTAAGGAAAAATTCTTGCTTGTGGCTTGTAATGACTTTTTCCTCGACGTTCATCAAAGTGTCAGAAGTGAAGGTTGTTTTCGTCACTGTCTGTAAGTCTAGATTCCTTGTGTCGGTCTTAGAATTAAGGTTGTGTGATTTATGCAGAGTTTAACTGTTATAAGAGCCTTATCATCCCAGTCCTTAAGGTAGGCGCCGAAGTATGGACTCTATCGAGGGCGTATGAAGATATCGCTGGTTGCTTCCGGCGATATTCATTTCCTTTTGCATTGACGCGCTTTGCAAGAAAAAGTTAAACGACGAGCTCCACAGCGACAAAAACTGCCCATTGGACGTAGAGCGTCTAGATACCAACGAGTCTTCGAGTCTAACCCGGAAGCACAACGTTATAGAGAAAGATCTGCCTTTAGGCGGTGGTGTACAAGTAAAAGGGGACCTCAGCCAACTTAGAGTGCGCTACCGGAGGTAATTAGCTAAGAACTGTGCAATGTTTGCTATGCTCGGTTCCACTATTCTGCGAGCTAAGGCTTGTGGATTCCATTGTTTTTGCCTTGTTTTGTCGTCAGATGTCACTTTTTTTTAAGCGGCTTCACTATGAGCCACTTAAATTGAATCCAAAACGTCTTATCATATCCTAATCAACACTTTTGTCCTTCTTTTCATTCCAGGTAAGTGACCATAGTCAGATCGGCCCTATTTTTAACAACAAGTGAGTACATGACATACAAATGATTTCCACTAAATAATTTACATCGAGCCATGCACCTTTGGTCAATACAATTGAATTCTAAAGCACATACCTACACATAAGCAGTTTCATTCGAATGCACATATCCTTATGAAAATCATATTTAATTTCTTCCTCGAGTGCATCCTTTCTGCAAGCCAATCTGCTTATCTCTTAGCAAAAGGCATTCAAATGTTGAAATTTTTCCACTTCTGACACTGAACGTTATCGTCCTTTTCCATATCCATTCCACTTAAAACAGAAATTGAATGCAAAACTTCCCAGGGAAGGCAACACAAAAAAAAAAAGGATTCTTCTCTCTCACAAAAGGTGGATGATAAAAATTTGTCTGTCTCGTCCGTTTTTTTTTTTTTTTTTGTGAAAGAAAAAGAAAGTTTTCCACGAACGGAAACCCTTTTGTTTGAGTGTATAAAAATGAGAATATACTTTCAATCACTTACTTCTTCCTCTACATTAATCCTTGATGGGTCCTCACTTCGTAAAACTCATTTGAGAATTTTTAATTTTTTTTTATTTTTAAACTTTCATTGAAGTGGACTTCCTCATTCTTTGTCTCCCTCTATCGGTCGTATTCGTCATCATCATCATCAGGATCAACATCAGCATTGTCGTCCTCGTCGTTGTCGTCATCCTAATCCAATCTTTACGATAAAATTTTAAATTATATCCATCGTTCGTCACCCCTTTTGGAAGCTGGACAGTAGCACCAGCAGCTGATGATTCAAGGCACCACTTTTGGATTTCTTTTATCCTTTTTTTGTATTTCCCTTGAGTAATTTCCAATTCTTTATTAAGGACTAGCATATTTAAGATTTAAACACTCGAAACAAAAGGGTGGCAAGTCTCATTTCCTTTCCAGTTCGGCGGTGGAGACAGTGTTTGGCGACGACCGACGACGGGACGGTACACAAAGTGGGAAAACTATTTCCGGGCTATGGGCTGAGACTTGGAATTGAAATAGAGAACAGGATGTCATTATGTTAAACGCTGTGTTGTGCGACAGTCTCTCTCATAGTCTCACAGGACTGTGTGGATGGTGCTGTCGTTCGTGCCTGTTAATTAAAACTTTTAATTCCAGTTGAAAATTTTATCTGGGAAATTAAGTTTGAGAGTGAGTTCGAAACGAAACAACTGTATACACTTTGGATGGCCAGTGGACCATCACACAAACATACACACACACACACACAGACCAACCGATAGCTTTTGGTTTGCAAGGAAGACGGCACGCGAAATTGTAATTATTCCAAGTGAAAGAGTAAACCAGGGCGGGGAAGAATAGGTAACTCCAATTTTTTTTTTTCATGTCCCACAGAGGGACAAGGCATTATTATTTTTTCCCCTTGAAAGGTTCGTCATTATCGTAGGAAGGACAATGATTTCCTCTTTGTACCGCTTTAATCTGGTGTGTCTTTCGTCAAACGAAAACAACGTCAGTATTCAGGTCCACAAGGATTTTTTTTGGTTTTTTTTTTTTTTTTTTTTGCGGTGACAAATGTTTTGGACTAATTATATTTTATCAAGCAAAAGGACAAAAAGGATATCTTTGCTCCTGCTGTTGTTGTTATTGTTATTGGTGGGGCCAGCAGTAGATTTTAATTAAGTCAGCAGCGGTTACCGGTAAAATTCGAAATACATAAAGCCAACTTGGATTGGCGGCAAAGGGAGAGAGCCTTTCTACGCTTCTGGTCATCAGCGATGGGGGGTGTTTTTTTTTTTTTTCCTTTCTTTCGTGCGTACGAAAAACTCAAGAAAAAGAAATCAACGGGGTTCCTTGTGATCCCTTTGTTCGGTTCATTAAAAGCGTTTGTTGAAATAAAATGCTTCAAATTGCTATTCAAGTGGTTGCTTTGCGTTTTTTTTTTTTTTTTTTTTATGGCTTCAGGATGGTATTCAGAGCTTTTGAAGGAACGTTTGTTGGGTTTTCGTCTTTTTTTTTCTTTGTCCCTAATTTGGGGTATTGTGCGTGTTCTTTTTTAATGTGAAGAGGCGGCATTGGTAGCTCTCGTAACAATTATTTAATGACGGGATAACATGTTGAGTGTTGTTAGTTTTGAGGGAAGTGAATGCGTTTGATGTAAAGCGGAAACATGTAGAAGAAGTTGCAACTAATCTGGAAATCTTTTCGCTTGTAACTATACAAGCATTTGTAGGTTGCACTGTTGGCTGTAAAGTTCTAATTTGGCAGTTGCTTGAGTGGTAAAACGACTTCTTGATCTGAAACAGAGATAAAAGGTCTGTAGTTCCAGGAATTCTATAGTCGACTTGTGGCTATTAACTCGAGTCTATTATTTTGTGCGTTAATATCTTCATCGTAAGACTTCACTTACCTTCGCTGAAGGACTGTGATACACGAGCTTTATAATGACAATGTGTGCATAGAGCCATTAAGGAGTCCACTTCAAGTTTCATTGACCACTCACTTCTATAAATTCAAAGACATTCAGTGCCTCCTAGAGCCTCTATAACTTTTCGACGACAAAGCACTGTAATACGGGATCAAAATCACGAGGATAAAGCCCGTCTTTGTAACGTTTTTGTATAGACTGTGACGCTTCCATACTTGGAAATGGTATTCATTGGTGATTTCCATTCATAATGAGTGCTTGAGGTATTGAAACGCTGCTCTGTCGGCTCAGAAGACCACGCAAGTGGTTTAGAAATGGATCGTCTTTACTAATGACGCGTTGACACATTTTTAAAGTTGAAGTTGAAGTTTATTCATTCATAAGTTTACTCATGATGTTCATCGAGACGATATAAGACTTAAGAAATGGCAAGCCTTAAGGCCTCATACCAAACTGTGTCTTGGTTTTGACAAGATTTTTCCAAAATCTGTGTTTCAAGAACTGTTTTCAACTACTTTGACTATAAACCTTCCACCGCTCCTGCAAAAGGTCCCAAAAGACTGATGAACACGGACCTGTAGCTTTGATTAGTTTTTACAGCAATTGATCTGACTGTCATCGCCAAATCCACGGAATCGACTGATTGGTTGTACAAGCAATATGCTCTTACCATCCTCTTGGAGGGGGTCTTTGACAACCACATCTCAGTCTTAGTCATAATCTCTGCTTAAGTAATGGTCTTGGTCTAGATTTCGTCTTCAGTCTTACTCTCAGTCTCAGTGTCAGTCCTAGCCTCAATCTCAGTCTCAGTCTCAGTCTCAGTCTCAGTCTCAGTCTCAGTCTCAGTCTCAGTCTCAGTTTCAGTCTCAGTCTCAGTCTCAGTCTCAGTCTCAGTCTCAGTCTCAGTCTCAGTCTCAGTCTCATTCTCAGTCTCAGTCTCAGTCTCAGTCTCAGTCTCAGTCTTAGTCTCAGTTTCAGTCTCAGTCATAGTCTCAGTCTCAGTCTCAGTCTCAGTCTCAGTCTCAGTCTCAGTCTCAGTTTCAGTCTCAGTCTCAGTCATAGTCTCAGTCTCATTCTCAGTCTCAGTCTCAATCACAGTCCTAGTCTCAATCTTAATCTCAATTTCAGTCTCAGTCTATCAAGCTCTGAAGGGCATTCTTAAGACTCTGCAAGTACTTAACACCTCGTCACCTTCTTTCCATCAAATCCCTTCTTTGAGAGATAAATCTCGTCCTTTCTGATGAACTGCGACGTGAGGTAGGGAATTTATTAGCTACTCGTGCTGTGAACGAAAGATAAGCCTCTTTCAAATGGTTACCCTTAGGTCTTCCAAGAACAGAATTGTTTGATTTACACACCAGCGACTGTCATATAAAAGAAAGTCTACACTCCCCTCCCTTCCATCTGAAGACAGTTCAAAGATTCCTCTCACAACCAAGTGTAACATTGAACTTGTAACAATTTCCGGTCTCAAATTCAAATATATCGCCCATCCAAAGTTATGTGTGTGTGTGTGTATAGACTTTCTTCAAAAGGAAGCCGTCGTATAACAAAAATAATGGACTACCCTCAACTGCCATCACACCCACTTGACTCGCCCACCTTTTCAAACTGAATTCAGAGAAAACAAAAACCTCAAACGAAACAAAAATAAAATATCATCGTCTTCCTAGTATTTGTTCGAAAACAAGGACACTACATCACACACACACACACATACACAAGAGGGGAAGGATGAACAACAATTAAATTGCTTACTCTTGGCACTCTTCAGTGACAGAAATCAATTCGCCTAGGCCTCTCTCTCTCATCCTCCCATTCAACTCAAATCATTCAATTTCCGTGCTAGCAGCTAACTGTACCTCACCCCATCGCACACCCCTCCGAGGCTCGCGTTGGTATACACCGCATGTATTCAGATGTGTGCCCATTTCGATTACCGCAATAATCGTCCAGATTTTTCACTCTATGGATCATCAGAAGGAAAATCCAACACACATTCAACTAAACCACCCATCCACGGGGGTTGGGGATGGAAAAGAAGCGAAAAAAAAACGCCAAATAAATCGATGACGGTGATTGGAAAATGAAATGAAAGAGGAGCTAGCTCTGCACGAAAACAAAGCGAGAACCAAACAACGGAAACAAAAAAAAATAAGAAAAGGAATCTGAATTGCGGATCAAAATGGGACAAAAAAAAAAACAAATGAACCCCGCTCCAGAGAGACCTCTTCCCGGTAACCACGATTTGGGGGTAAATAACAGGAATCATGGTTTCTATATACACTTTCAACGCCGAGGGTAGAACACTCGAAACATGGTTGTGGTGGTTGTGTGTGAATTCAAGGATCGATGACTTTATTGAATCGAACATCCTGTTACCAGCGCAGCACTTTTTTTTTTTGTGTTTTCCTCTCTGATGTTGTCCCTGTTATTGTTGTTGTTGTTGTTATTGTTGTGGGTTTATGTAATTTTAAACTGACTCCTGACTTTGACCATCAAAAAAAGCTGCCAAGCTAGGCAATAATCCCTTCCAGGTGAGGTATTTATTTAATTTTTTTTTCCTCGGTAATTTAATAATGCAACGAACTTAAATGAATTTTTTTTCATCCGTCTTTTGATTTTGTGCGAGACCGCACTGATTGGCGGACGCATTCAAGTTTGATGAGGCAGGAATGCGTGAGCAGGTGATATGGCTACCGGACGGGAGGCGGACGTGAACGTGCTCACATATTTAAAACGTAAATGAATATTTAAAAAGGAGGCGGGAATATTCGATTTGCCGCCAGCGATAAAGCTGTTGTAAACCGTATGAAATCTAGGGTATCGTGTTCGCGTACATTAATCGGAAAGGATGGTGGGGGAGATGTGAGATGAGAGGTCGGGATTTGTCAATATGGGTGGTTTTCAGGGAACACTCTTTAATTTGTACAGCATTGTACAGTCACTGGTCTTGGAGTTAATTTATCTTAAACAGAGCTAGTACTTACTTAAGGTGACGCTACAGTCCAGGGTGGACCTGGGCCTCAAGTCAGCACGCTAAGTTGGTTGAGGTCCCCTTCAACTTGCGTGCACCACGTGCGTCGCGGTCTTCCTCTACTGTGCTGTTAAAGATTTCTCGGACCGGAACATTGGTGTCCATCCGCTCTACATGACCCAGTCACCTCAGTCGTTGGACCTTCACTCTTTTAGCTAAGTCGGTGTCGCTGTATAGCCCGTACAACTGGTACAAGTCACAAGAAAATACAAGGCGCCTTCTATTACACCTTCTAGGTTCAAATGTAAAGGGTATCTGGACAACTTGGCAATATTCAAGATAGCTGCAGTGGATATAACCTGCTGGCACCCACTTAGAGGGTTAGGATAAGGTTTTCTGTCGATCATCACCAGGGTAATGACCACGTCTCCAAAAGCGTTCGTTCGAATCATATTCAGAGATTTCGTTGACAAAGAGATGGCCACCAGCTTTGCTTAAACGACCAAGCATCTGAATTTGCGAGAATCCTCTTGATGTATGGAGCCTGAACCTAACCAAGCATCACAACCTCACTGTACATTTTGACAGAATTAGAACTTAGAACGGAGTCTTCTGCAAAGGACTTGGCATTCACAGTGGCTGTCTTGGTCGCTAAAGCTAGTTTAGACTTAAGCGGACCAGAGCCCTTTGTCTTTGCCAAATCGATTATGAGTGAGACAGCTCCGAGTTAAGGTTAAGTTGAGTTTACCTTCCAATAGTGTGAACTAGAAAACTTTTCCATTGACACTGAGCATGAGATTCTAGGGCTGTCCACTGGTGAGCTGATTTCCTTAGTCGTGACTGAATCGTCCATGTACCGCAGGTAATGGGATGGATGAGCCTAACTCTAACCCTAGCCACTGTCTCAGAATCAGGCTAAGATACTGAGCATGGGATTCTAGGGCTGTCCACTGGTGAGCTGATTTCCTTAGTCGTTACTGAATCATCCATGTACCGCTAGTAATGGGATGTATGAGTTTTACTCTAACCCTAGCCACTGTCTCAGAATCAGGCTAAGCATGATTTCAAGCGCTACCATGACTGTGGATCTTATGTGGATTCTATGATCTCAATGCAGGTTATTAGTAGTACTTTGACCAGTCTTGCAACCTTGCAGCTCAATTCTCAGTGAACAGTGTATACAAGTTGGGTCTCAGTGTTCATCTCAGCAATTTTCCTTCTGTAACGACCTTCAGATGAAGTCTCCTGCGACAATGATTATCCAAGTTCGTTGGAAAAGACTTCCTACGTCCTTGTGTCCATGTCTACACCGCTCGCCTAATGATTGCATGAATATTTCCACCACCAAAGGAAATAGTCCTAAATTGACAAGACAACTGACGACAGTTAAATAATTCAAATCCATCTTAGCCACAGTGCTTTCTCGTTTAAAAAAAAGGACCATCCCAAGGGATTTCCGGGAAAAAGAACGAAAGAAAAAAAACTCATTTCACTTGGAAATAATTCGAGTAATTAACGAAAGGACCATCAATAACGAAATTTTCAATATTGATTGCATCCTGACAATGAGACAGAGACAGAGATCTAAATCCATTCCTTCCCGGGTGTCTCGGCAAAAAGGTTCAAATTGACTTCTTCCCAACACCATTGTTCTAAATCCTTTTTAAGCTCTACTGCTCTAATTATTCATCTCTGCCCTCTACGCCACAGAAAAATATCTAATTTCTCGTCGGAGGTATGTATATCCAACATCCAACACACACACACACACATGGAAACATACATTTTCCCATCCAGTGCACCTCTTTAATAATCAATTTAACCGCAAACAACCAACGAAGACGCCTTCATGCCGTGCTCAAATAACCACCACAACTGTATGAGAGCTCTGAGAGGGATTCAGAAGCTTGAAAGCCACACCGCCCCATCTCGACTCTGGATATGACTCTTGCAATGTGTACGAGTGCAGCATAACCCCCCCTAAGGGTAATATGCATGCATCATGCACCCGAATCCCCACAAGTCCTGCCCAGAAGAAAGCCAACACAAAAAAGATTAAAAGAAATGTCCTTTCAGAAGCCAGAAGGCAGCAGGCAGTCATATTCTCTTTTTTTTCCTTGCTGCCCCTGCCATGGCAATGTTGTCATTCCTAATTCCTTCGTCGCTTGGTCGACTTTTCTCTTCAGCGACCGACGACGACGGCGACGACGCCCTGGTCGGTCTTCGTGAAATGCGTGAAATTCGAAACTTTTCTCCATTGTTCCGTACTAATTTACATAATATACTTTTAGGGAACGCGAAACTGTGTCCTTGTACACACACAGAGCTGAGCATAAGCTTTTTTGCAGTCGGGAAAAACAAATGAAGCGGGGCCAGTGCGGGCACAGCGCTATGTATGTGCTGAAATCAACCCGCTTTGGATGGATTTCTGCACAATAATGTGTGTGAAAACATAGTACAACGACGATGTCGGCAACACAATAGAAGTTGCGAGGACGAGGACGAGGAGGAGAACGAAACCAAACTGTCATTTAATATCCGCAATTAAAGTGGTCATCAATCAAAAAACACTGAAGCTCCAATTTCTGTCCGACCAAACAACGAAGCAACCAACACCACCGACAGGACCAGCAGCACCACCAACACATTTCTGGTTCATCCATCCTGCATTTACACACCGAGTTATTGTGCTCGTTATCAGTGTCCTGGCCCCCGCTATCGTTGGTTATTCCTGGAACAACTACAACTTCCCTATCTATCTTTCATTTTTTTCTTTATGTTTGTCCAAACATTATGCTGGTCTGGGCAGGGGATGGAACAGGACACCTTGGTGGTCGATATATTGAGGAATCGCATGTGGCATCAAACAATCCAAAGAACGTGACGATATCATTAGTGCTGCCGGTCGATGACTACCCACCATCGCCACCATATCACCACGACTATCAACACTCCCGCTTGGTCCTTGTATCCTCCTTGATTGGGCAAGCAAGCACATTCCGTTCGCTGGATATTTAATTGGAAACGAATGAAGAAGAGAGCGTCAGTTCTCCTCAGCCAGGGATATGTTTATCCTCAGCGCGACACAGGAAGCCTGTCCTTAGCACATTATCTCCTCCTCCTCGCGCGAAGCTATGTGGTACGGGTTGCTCTTCCCAGCAAATATATCCACCACATGTGTCTGTGTGTGTGGTGATTGAATTCAAGGAATTTCTTCGTCCTAATTAGAAAATCGAGAAAGTGCATTTAGCTGTGTTTTTAAGCGACAACGGTTTCGTGTTGCTTGTCTTCCGGGGCGGAATGTAATTACTAAAGTAATGGCAAGGGATGCAGCAAATGAAGAGCTGGATGTATGGAGATGATGGAGTCTGGAGTAAATTGTCGAAGCGTTTGTACAATGACGGAAGAATTTCTTGCAATGGACATTGGTATGGACACTAAATGGACACCTGGCGGTAGCCTTCTGATGCTATGTAGCTTTGGCTACTCAAACATGACCTTACACCACCTCTAATGCGATTTCTTATGACATCCGTTCAAAGTTCATATGTAGGAATCATTCTGCAGTCTTGTGACACTAAAGGCTAGACTCCCCTAAGTTCTCTGCAGGTGTTTTCACTGAGACACAGCAAGGACTACTAACTGTTTTCGGAAAGAAGTATTCGTTTGGTCTGTCTACATCCTAAAGGATCATGCCACCCACAGTTCTTACTGAAGATGTAGACAAACATTAACTTTCTTCGAGGCCGAAGAAGTTCTCCTCTGAACCTTGCTTTGTATAACTTGTCTCTCGTCTAAGAACTTATTTCTGTTTGACGCTATTGTGTCCTTCAACACAGTTTACCAACAGAATTCAGCCTTGCATTCTCGAACTGTTTAAGCCTAGCTATAGGTTCTGTCCTCGCTACTTGTTTTTTTTTTTTATAAATCTCGGCTTTCTACAAAGACTTCAGCACCCGAACCATCGTTTTTTAACGACTTTTCTGTGAAAATCCACCTTAATAGCTTACCCAGGCTCGAGTCTGACCAAAAACAAGTCGTAGGCTCAGGGAAAGTCGACCGTAAATCTACAGGCGGTATTTCAATAAGACTCGATAGGTTTTTCGAACAAGATCCAATGCTGCACATAGAGCAGAGCCAAGCGTGCTGCAGAAAGTCCGAGGTCAACCGACTTAAGCCTTTTTTACAATCGTTACCAAAAGCTAAAGAGTGTCTTACAATCATCTCCTAGACAAGTCGTCCTAAAAGCATCCTTACACTGCCAAAAAGCTGATCGTGCCAAGGCGACTTTTGACAACCATAAAAGTTCTCGATTCAGTTGTCCTCGAATAGTAAGCTTCTGACAGCTTTGAGTACGACTGGAGTCAATCCTGTCCTCCTTTTTCTTTTTTTTTGTAGGATCAGATGATTGGACATGGATTGAAGGTTCTTTCGTTACCAAGAAGAGAAACATTTCTAAGATTCAATTTGAAGTCATTATTGGAGCTCTATTCCGTTTGTCCCTGAGGCTTTGGACAGGAAGCGGACTTCAATCTAAATCCCCATTTCCTAAGGCAGAACCTTGATAATTCGAAAAGTCTTTTTCCTTAAAAATTCCCTCGCGAAGGTTTCCACTTTAAAAGTCACATTTCCCAGCAGCAATCACATCTAAATTCTTACTCTTAAGGCGTCTTTAACACTGAATCCCAATCTCCAACCCCAGTCTTAACCACTTTTCAGTTTTAAATCTAAAATATCTGTTAAGTACAATTTAAATAATCAAACTTTCCCTATAATTAGCTTGTTAGAACACTTCCTCCTTCCTGAGAGCAGTTACTCTTCACTGGTTTGATGGTGTTCCTTGAAAAATCCCACTTGGGAATTGAGTTGAATCTATTGGCAGCGGAACGACAAAAGACCCATCTCTCTGGCGAATAAATGAACATGGAATTTTGAATAAATAAACAGTCAACCCTTTTTGTTAGATAAAATGATTTTTGTTCGTTTGTACAGGGTGATCCAATTGAAGGTGCAAGTTATTTGCGATGAAGAATATTGATCATTGAACGGAGGAATGCAAGACATTTTCGTTCAAAATTAAATCCCGGCCTATCTACTTTGCAGGGAAATGTCGTCAAGACGGTCCGGGGTGGCCCCAAGCCTTAAGGGATAAGCGTCTTTAGCTAGCTGCCACCAATTAAGCACGTCAAGTTGGTAAAGATTGGTTTCCACGGGACCGTAGATCACCCGACAACAAGGAGGAACTTCATCTTTTCTTGACCAAGGCCATGCTTATGCGTTGTGGAGCAGGACTGGGATGTTCAGAGTCTTGTCTTTGTTTTTTTTATATAATTCACTAGCGCTAAAGGGGCTATGAATACCCTTATGATGTTTCCTCGGAAGAGGGTGTTGCAACTTTATTGCCCTCTTAGCTCAAAGAAACGAGAGTAATTCTGCGTTAGATCTCAGCGCTGGTATCGTGTGCATATTGGAGCCAACAAATCCCTAATTATCTTAAGGTTTTATCTGTCTAGGATGACGTTTTTTCCGAGACGTTCGGTACAGGTTGTCCTGGATCTGCCGCAGTGTGAATATTTGGCCAGTTTTGGACTTCCATGGCCTGGAAGAAAGCCACACTGATATCGACCAATCAGACTGTCCAATACAGCGGATTGGATAATGTAAGCGTGGTTGAGGAGCCTTATCTTTATAGTTGGCGCAGTTTAAAGGGTCCGCTTTCTTGAGGGGTTTCATCATGCTTTCATTCGATCATATTTGGCAGATGAGTTGATGCATGCTCCCGAGCTAAGCCGTCAGTACCAACAAACTTGGGTTTTGTCGTCTCGATATGTTTTTTCTACTCTTTGGTGGAACTTCCGAATCTCATTCCTACAGAAGCATCTCCTTGTTCGCCGGCTTCTCAGATGACTGTTTGGCAGTGCTGTCATTGGTCTTCAGTTCTTGATGCAGGCGGCATAGGATGTCTTCAGAGAAAGGGACACTTGATGGGAAAAGGCTCTAGAGATCTGGAGGTTCTTGCCTTGACGGTATATCCACAGCAGTGGTGCGATTCAATATACACGCCTCGAAACATTTGGACCTTGTGCTCAACTGCTAGCTACGATAATGGTGGCAAAGACAAATAGTCTTCTGAATCCGTGGTAGTCCTGTGCAGGCAATTGTACTACCAAAGACGCCTTCTCTTCCTAAATTTACTAAGCAACTGCTCATAAGTTTTGTCCACTCTATGGCGGAATGCACGCATGTAAGCCTTGTCTAAATGAAGCTCAGTCTACGTCCAATGACAAATCCGGATTAAAAGAAGCGGTTTCGGCAGTGTTCTCTTTTTGCCTGGCCCTTGGACGCCAGTTTTATTTGCTAAACAGCAGTCTATTGCCTCTGCTAGCTCGATTGCTCGAGGTCTGTCACTGTAGATCCAAAGGCAGTTGTCCGTGTTTCATTTGCAGCGGACGTCAACAGTAAATCCGTCCAAACTCGTGGCTTGTTTTTGCTTCATAACAACTTTTTTGTCCATGGTAGGGCGGTAACCCAATAACACAACCATCCTTCTCCCCCTACGTGTGCTCCTAGCGTGAAGAGTCCCGAATATGTTAAAGTGTTCACTGAAACTGTAGTCGCCACTTCTGATTCCATCTAGAGAACTCCTACGCTGTCGTCTGGCTGTTTCTACTAAAGCACACTTCCTCACCTCTCTCGTCAACTGCTCCCAAATAACCTCCTTAAGGCGGTTAGAACCCAATCTCCAACTGAGGTACTAGCCACCCAGGGTTCTCCCCGTTTAGATAAGAGTAGAAGTGACGGCGCTATAGTTCCAAGTGAACCTTGGCCTGGAAAACCTGTCCATGTGCCCTTCGATCACCCCAAGAAAGGAGATACTTTATGTAAAAAACTCATTGGAACACCCTTTGTGATTCCTCTTCGACAGATGAAGCAGGATGCTCTGGATAGTCAACCTCACGCCTATCAATTTCATAACCTTGACTTAACTCACCCTGTATCCTCAGTCAATTTGTTATATCCCTTCATTTACACCAAGGAAACTTTATCAAGATGAATCGGTAAAAAGACAGTTCCTCCTCCTTTTAGGTTACATCCAATCGTCCTCTGTTACATTTTTAATTGTTCAATCTTAAAGGACGTCTTGATTTGATGAGATCCTCCCTCTAAAATAGTTTTCTCATTACAAATGATGGTCGTCGACTTAATTTCCACCATCCTACCTACCCTGAGTAGGCTTGCACTTCTTTTTGGAAAAAAACCGCGCGAGCCTATCTCATGTTCAAAAATTTATACGAAATTAAAATTGTCACATGATAAATTCATACAAATTCCAATTTGAGGTAAAAACCTCGGCAAACAATTTTTCAACTCCAACCTGAGAGATGTATTAGGGCGGAGGATTCCCCTCCATCCACCTGTAGTATGGCCAAAGGGCCACATCAAATATTTAAAAGTAAATAAAAACAACTTTCGAAAAAAAAAAACAAAACAAAACTGTCTCTGTCCTTTAAGCAGAAAAGTCATTAAGTTAAAATGAGTCGAAACGGTGACGTGGAGGAGGAGGAAGAGGAGGACGAGGGTTTGGAAATAACATCTCCAACTTGGGGCTCACTCCACCAATTGGCCAATGAACCCACAAACATTGAATGAATTGCAAAGCAGGTCGCAAGGAGGAATCATTCTCTTCCTCCGTTTCTATGTTCAAATTATGTCAAAGGATAGAGTTTTAGGATTTTTTTTTTCCTGTCACAAAGAGTCAGAGGAGGAGGGGAAGAAGGAAGGAAAAATAATCCTTAAATGTTTCCTTCCGATCGATTTTCAAGAGAATTGGAAAGAAAAGATGAGAAAGTCCTCAGTAAAGGACCCAACGACGACGATGGTCAATTGATGTTTCGTGATGGAAGAATATTTAGGACTATGTAATTAAGTTCGTAAAGCACTTCCGTTTTTCTCTTTTACTGTCTGGTTTCTTCTGCTTTGTATGCCTCATGCCTATTGTTCTTTGGGACAATTTTTTATTGTTAAATCGGCTAAGGGCCTGTCATCAGCGAAACTGGAGACGGAAAGTAGTAACTCCTTGGAATGATTTATCGTCTGTGGAAATGGTTGAATAGATGTGTTTTCTTTTTTTTTGAGATTTTTTTTTTGTCATTTATTCGTTTTGTTAGAGGATTGGGATGAAGGAGGACGAGGGAGACACTCCTAACCCGGTTAATCATCCTTGACACAATGTTTTTACTTCTTTAGGCCCCCGTTTTTTGAATTTTTGTTGCCTTCGAACTGGAAGGCCTTATTCAATGGAGTTGAAGTCATTGGGTCTGTCGTCCTGATGGACAATATCCTTATCTTGGTGGAGCTTTTTGATTGTCTTCATAAAATCGTATTGCTTAACATATTTTGTAGCATACCTCTAGGCAGTCGTGGAATAGGTCAAACAGCCAATAGATGTCGCAGAGAAAATAAGTACAATCGTACGAATCTTCCAACTAAGCCCTTGGTCGTAGATTCAACAAGATTATGTGGATGAAGGTGCTTTTAAGCAGCTTGGGGACTGTTTTTGTTTTTTTGTTTATGGGCGCTTCAATGAGTCTATTCTAGCTTACGTACTAAAGCAAACCTCTGTAATCTTCTTCCACTCTCTCCGCCATATTACTTCGCAGGGCTGGTTGTCAACTTTTGCTATGTCATCGGCGTCTGCCGCTTCGGCTCTTATTAGTTCGCTCTGTACGCTCGTTATCAAGGAATAGATCTACCAATCGTCCTTAGACCTAATCATACAGCTTAATAGAAGCTACGGGCTTGGCAGATTCACTTTTCCCTCTGCGAAGCACCAGTGGAACATTGCGTATTCCGCATTTGTTCCACTGGAACATTCTGAGCAGAAGGGCGAGCTATCTCGTCCAAATATGAGGAAATATTGTTGATAGACGCTGTGCCCGGACAGGAATTCCAAACCGACAATCTGCCTACTAGCTAAAAATGCAGAAGTCTCCCTTAGGG
Organism: Criorhina ranunculi; assembly: GCA_951813785.1. NCBI lineage: Eukaryota > Metazoa > Arthropoda > Insecta > Diptera > Syrphidae > Criorhina > Criorhina ranunculi. The sequence goes on from OX638383.1 coordinate 1,718,153, forward strand.
TTCCTGCCACTGGAACTAATCAAAAAATTGCATCTCTTCTCATCTATAGTTGTATGTGGTGCTTCGGCAGTGGTGTGCTATATCCAAATTCATCGTCAACTTTCGTTTCGACTGGAATCTTTCTAAATGGAACTTGATCTATCGTTGTAGGCACCTATCCCATTTGCTCTCTCTGTCGTTGTAAGCCCATCTGCTCGCTCTATAGTCTCTAAAATATCACTGATCCTGATACCGAGTGATATATGCTGCTGGCTTTAAACTACGCATCAGTTGCAAAGATTTTCAAGCCCCAACCTGACTGTTGCCTCTGCAGAAGCTTTCGGCTTAAAGCTTTTAAATCCCAAACTTAGTCTTAAGCCGAATCTAGTAAGACTGCATAATCTACGGTTTAGATTTCTTTTCCCTTTCGTTAAGACATAAACCACACAACTGGTGGACTCATGCATGGCACTGGTGGACATGCATGTGGAGCTGCGCCTTGCGGATAGGCTATCGATTATGCTTATCAACGATTTCCTCCATTGAAGCACAAAAAACTGAGGGTTAGAGTAGCGATTCCTTTCCTTCTTGTGCTTATAGTTAACTGAGCCAGGCTTTAGTTGAATTGAATAGATTACGACTTTTAGAGCTTAGAAGACGAGATAAAGCATACTGTACAGGATTCGGGTTGTAAATTCTCGTCGAATCTTTCATATTCATCCTGGACACCCACATTTATCAGTCCCATCCGGAGGAAAGGATCCCATAGGGTCAATGATGACTGTTCTTCAAAAAGATGATGAAAAATGTCGGCTTTTGTAGCCGCCTTGTATCCTCTTCACACGGGTGGATTATCATAGACAACAACCTCAAGTGACACTTGCCTCTAAGCAAAGCTCCTTTTTGTTCAAAGTTTTTGCTCTCTGCAGCGTGAGCTAGCCTTAGTCGGACAATTTTTGAATAGTGATCTCCAATAGGCTAACTTCCCATGTCAACCACTAAATTTCAAGCAATCTGCTGATTCAACCTTCCAACGATTGAATTCCAGAAAACAAATCCCCCTCGCCCCCCGCCTATTGAAACAAAATTGCACACTTTCGTGGTAATCGGTCATTTGGCCAACATTCTACGCGATACAAACAGAAAAGTTCGGCCCACTCAACTGTATCCATGAAATTCCTCCGCCCGCACACCGTACACCCCTCCGAATTCCCCAGAGTGAGAGGATTAAATTAATTGCTGTAAAGCAAGCCAGCAAAAAAAAAAAAACGCGCGGCAAATCGCAGCAAAAAGAGCGAAACAACCAACTCCAAGGCAAAGTCCCTCCGGCATTTTAAATCTCATTAAACATTTAATTTCTGGTCTACGCGCTTAATTACAAAATGCAATAGTAAAAGTGGCGGCAAGCAGCTTTTGCTATCGATTAACCGTTAAAGTGGATTCAATTCAATTGCAACCGAGGACACACATAGATCGGGCGGGGACCTGTAGCTGGGGATGGTGGAACGCATCCCGATATGTTTTTGTGTCGGGATTCCCGCGCCATGCCATATGACAAACACTGACATCGTAAAAGTGGACACCAGTGATTGGAAGTGGATGGTGGTGGTGGTGGCATCACACAGGATAGAATTCCACTGTCATTTATTTGACATAATTTAATGCCGATGCCATTTTGTGTCGTCCTTTCTTCGTTATGTGTGCGCAGACCATGTCGTTCAATCTCAGGTGACACCATGATGAAATGGCAGATGCAGCTTGTGCTCATCCCTTTTCCCCACCTTCACTGAGGTGAACCACGATAGAAGTCCTTCAGAATTGTATAGTACATATATACTCTCACCAGGTAAGGTGAGAGATGGGTGTCACCCACCCATCACCACCGTCCCATGGTGGTGTTGTTGTAGAACGCAAAAGAATTTACAACCGCAACGTCGCCACGAAAACAATTAACTTTTCTAGGATTTATTGTGCAAAGGGTGGAGGCTTGGATCGACAGAGGTAGGTGCCCTGGTTGGTTGTTGGAAACGTAAAAACTCATCGGAAATGAGCCAATGCTATGTGCAAAGCGGGGTGTATTGGAGCGGAACATTACTTTTAATTGTCAATCGGTTTAATTATTCAAATGAGATTGGCCAAACGGTTGGAGTTTGAAAAGCTATTGGCGAATCACATTAGTTTAAGGACTCACGTGTGGATATGTGTTGTTTGTTTGTTTATAAAACTGGAATTATCCTCAAAAGTTATAGCAGGGGTTTCGTTGAGTTGTTTTGGTTACGATAATGAAGCGTTGTTGCAATAACTTTTTTGGTTCACTTGTTAAGCTCTCGAAGTTTGACCTTTTGATTAGCTTAATGTGTTCATTTGTAGGATTCTAAGGAATTAAAGTACCGCCTCCCTCCGAGATTGGGGAATTAAGTGAATGGCGAAGACCGGCCCTTGGTTTCTCGCAACAAGAAAGTGGAAACCTTTCATAAGCACCAATCAGTAGCCCTGGATTCTTATCGGCCAAAAATGCATCCCTTGAACACTCCCGGACCGAATATCGCAGTACCATCGTTAGATATTACTCTGCAAGGGATGTTCGAAAGAAATACTGTGAATTATAAGCAATGACAACAGTACCAATAATTCTCCCTAGTCATTCTGGACACCACACTCGGAGCAAAAAGACTGAAACCTGATACCATGAGTTTCAAAATCACTACACAAACACTAGCGCGGTGTGACAAGCATCATAAGGGTATTCATAACCCCTTTAGCCCTTTAGTGCAGACTCGTGTTCCTCTCTCTTACCGCAGTGTCCAGTTTCTTCAAATGGATATCACACGTCACACTATTCGCAGTCTTAATATGGGTATTGGTTCCACACGAGGTTCGAACGAGGGCAGTAAGGAGCAGTCTGATGCTTTCGTTTAGGGGGATTCTTCCTACAGTAGTCTCAATACTTACTTACTTAGGTGGCGCTACAGTTCGGGGTAAATCTGCACCAACCAACAAGCCTCTCTAGTAAGCCCAGTTACGCACTCCAATATGGTTAAGATCACCTTCTACTTGTCCACGCCACCCTTGGCGAGGTCTTCCTCTACTGCGTTGTCCTTCCGGATTAGATTTAAAGACTCTCTGAGCTGGAGCATTGGTGTCCATTCGGTCTACATGAGCTAGCCATCTCAAACGACTAATACGCAGTTTTTTGACCGGGAAAAGTCGCTGTACAGCTCATATAATTCATCTCCTCCTCCAGAGCCCCTCAACGCAAACGGGACTGAATATCTTACGAAGAATTTTGCGATAGAGTCCATGCTTAAGGTCTTGTCTTAGTTTTTTGGAACAGAGCCTTCTCAGCCCAAAGAAACAACGAGTGGTCCATTCTCCATGTTTTCTATAAATCCTGGTGTCGATACTTGGTATCAGCCGATGAGTCCATCTTCCGTTGTCGGACTCGTCCCACTGTTGTTGCTTCACCGCTATACTATGGGTTCTTTCGTTTTTCCCTCTACGGATACCATTTTGTTCACGCCCGCTGTAAAGCCTTTTCGTTTCTTTAGCGAGGATGTCGATGGACAACATTGAGAATACGAAGAATATAGCGTCGTGGGAAACCCTTCGAAACGCACTACTGACAGTTTGTATTTTTGTTGTGTCTGTGTCCTCCGGTGTCACTTATGAATTTTGAGAGCGGACTAATGGAGCTTTTGAAACTGGGTCACCCGACTGAATCTTCAATAGGAGATGTGGACTGTTTCGAAGTCTACCCCAACCATCCAATTGAGGGCTTTTTCACAAAAAAATGTTCCAATTCCTCATACGACATTGTATATCCTTCGACTCCAGTGTACTTTTCCTGCCTTTAAAACGATTTCACTGAACTGGAGTGGAATCAAATATTCACTACTGATACTGAAAGCTTGTCAATGGTCTAGTTCTAGTGCCTTTGTGGAGACGGGCTTAAAGTCTTACAAAATCTGAGATAATTGCATTCAAAATCGTTCGGATCTTTCGATTTTACTGAGTCTTGTCTAGGTCTCAGACTTATGTGGTTCTCAGAACTCATTAGGATCTCAAGAAACAAGATTTCTGATGGCTTTACAAGACAAAAGAGCACAACACTGCTGATAGACCAACCAAAGATATTCAAACAAAACGCCTTCCAATTCTAAATCCCAAAACGACTTCAAAAACAAATCCCATTTGATCTTAATTCAAACCTAATTCTGTGGCCACTACAGTCACCCAGAACAGAACCCAAGAACTTTGATATCCACACCTTAACCCATAATGTAACCGACGAGGACGTGCTTCATTTTTCGATTGCTCATGCCCATGCCCATTTATCTTTAAAGTTTTCTCTAAACATCAACTTAATTTAAGTTTTGTCGGATTTGCCAACCGTAAAGGGTGGGCTACACATATTCAAAGTTCCGGATATTTGTGGTCTACCATTTCGAAAGATACCCAGTATCCTGGGTATAATCCCAAAAACATTATTTTCTAATGCACCTGTTGCCGTTTCTCGTCCCATTTCTATCCCAGATTCGATGCGTATTCAAATTGATGCGTCAACTGTATATAAACCGAAGCATCAATTTTGAGATGCTTTCTGCTTAGATAAGGTATCATAATTGGTATGCTTAGGGCGCTCTATCAATGCTTAAGCAAATTTTCTCAAGAATCCCCAAAGGACAAACTGTATGTGTGTGTGTGTGTGTTTGTGTGGCTCATAACCTTCTAAAGCTGAGTGGATTCGAATAATTTTTTGGGGTAAAACTTGATAACAGATACAACACCACCAACCGACGACCCATCCATATACAGGCAGGCATTCCATCAGAGAGATACATTCCGCCATTGAATTTGATTGTCCAACACAAAGGCACATGAGACACATCATCCAAAGGGGGCAGCGTCAGACGAACCTTTCAATTTTTTTCTGAAAGAAAACATTCGTTCGGGACATACTTAGCGGGAAGGGAGGTGGAAATTTTTGCAAATGTACTAAATGAAAAATTAACACTTCATCCTGGAGCCTGGCATATAGACAGCGTATAGTCGTAAATGTCACCAATTTGTAAGGGGTCGCTCGGTAGTTGCACCCCCGACTATAGTGTGCTTGCCAAGGGGTTGCTTGCAACAGAGAGACACACACATTTGACTTTCTGTGCGGCTGAACTCGTTTTACACGAAACATATGCATATATTCATTTGGGGGACACTACCAGGCACCACACTAAAAAAAAAAGCTCATCACATGCGCAGTGATTGCTCTTATACGCTGACGCTGAAGCTTTTCCCGAAAAAAAACTCTTATATCGGCGCCGGGGAGACGACCACAGACTTGACTATGCGGAGGTGGAAGTGAAAATATTCGAAATGAAAACCACTTTCAGAGTCTCCTCCTGTGTGTGCCTGCCGTTAGTCAGTCAGTTGCTGTGCAGCCTGCATCCTGAAAACCAGGACAGGTTTCGGAAAGACCAGAAATTCCAAAAGCACAGAAGGAAGTTTTCAAGGAAAAAAAAGATCATCCAATACTGAACTGTGAGGAGGGAGCAAGATAGAAGAAGTGCGCCCGCGCCCTTACCACAACCAGAACACACATTTCAGCCCTCATTTCACCGGCACAGCAGCGCACACAACACAATGTGTTCTCGGTCGTCGTTGTAGCTGCTGGTGTACTTCTGCTGGAATTTTGTGGCCTCTTATCGCCCCCAGGCTGGAGTTCATTCAAATAGAACCGCACAGCTGAGTTTTCATTTAGTCGGTCGCAAGTTCTCGGAGTGAGTGGATCAAACAGTCCATTGACAGTCCCCAGTGTTAATCTTAAAAAATAAAAAGAAAAAAAAAATCCAAAGGACTTGTGAATATTTGAAAAGTGTTTTTTTTTTTTTGCCAAGAACTCTGAAACAAAAGGAACGGAAACCACTAGAGTCATCAGCATAATCCTTCAGTTGATCTGACTCCACAAGAGACGAGACGACAACCAACAAAGACGACGAGGACGAAAGACTTTCATCACCGCACAGCACACATACGGCCGTAGCGCGAGCAGAAACAGAATTTTTACGGAGGATGTTTGAGGATGACATGTCACAAGGACCTTTCTTCATTTTTTTGTTTTTTTTTTGTTAAGTAGCCAAAGCAGCCAACAGTGGTGAAATATAAAGGAAATCCTGTTCAACTGAGAGGAAGAAAATGCCTGGAAGGTAGTTTCTGATTGCGTACAAAATTACAAGGATCACCAGATAGATTGTGAAATCCCTCCTACACCAGTGTGTCATGGAACTTGGAACACACACTAAATTAACGTTAATTACTTTCAATTAAAAAAAAAAACAAAAAAACTTCCTCACGAGACGTTGTTCTTTTCATTATATGTGTACTCGTGCACACACAAACACAACACGATCTATAACGATGTATAATGATTTTTTATGTGTTCTCTGCTGTAAAGTGTAAAAGTTTTAGTGTTCGATGATGCCGTCGCCTTCGTTTTCGTGTTGGAAAACTTTCTCCCACTCTATAATCCACCACCTCTAACTTTGACTCCTCCTGGATGGAATCCACACACTACAACAACTAAAGTTCGACTTTTACGACGAAAAAAAAGTATGGAAAACTCTCCTCTTGCGTTCTGAGAAAATATTAATGAGTCAGTTTTGTGAAAATTCATAGACCAAGTGTTTTGAATCTCTTTCCAAGAATTCCTCAATTGATTAGTAACTCTTTTTTTTTGAGAGAGGGTTTCTGTTAGTGTGCACTTCAATCCTCCCCCGGGGATCGAAAAGTGTAAGGGAAAGAATAAATCTACACAATGACACTAAGTGAAAAAGTTTTTATTACGCCAAGTGCTATTGAGAGACAGAAAACTGTATTCGGTTGTTCGATCAGGGCCAAGATGAAGTCGCCAAATGAGGTAAGAAAATATGAATCTGTTTTTTGAAATTAAATTTTTTTTTTAAGTTTTCGATTATCGACATATGGTTGGCACAGATATTTGTGGGTTGATTGGAAAATTTGTTTTGTGTAATGAAAATTTTAGTGTTTCGAGGTCCTTGAAATGTGTAATGATCTATTTCGTCTTTGAAGTGCCTAAGTTTTTATGTAGACTGTAACATTTATAGGTCTGTTGCACCCGGAACTACTTATTTGTGTGTTTGTTCGATTATTGCTCGAAAACGGGTGAAAGTATTTCAATGAAATTTTGTGGAGTTATAGACCTTATTTCGGTTTAGATAATAAGCTACATTTCATTGACTTTTGTTACTTGAGTTTTCTATTTCTGCATATATTGTACAGAACGAGACATTTGAATTTTTTTAGGGAAAAACTTAACCGATTTGTTTGAAATTTATTTCGCTGTTGAAGATTTGTAACAGAAATTTGTTGGTGTTAAGATACTCTTTAGATGCTTTTTCTTGACACAATAGCCTTATTTTATTATCGCCGATGATCCATATAGATCATTGGTTTTGTGCGCATTAAAACAACAACACGAGATCCGGTTGTTTTTGTAATGCACACAAAACCAATGATCTATATGGATCATCGGCAATAATAAAATACGGCTAATGAGACTAGTGCAATGCCTAACTCTGAACCTTTATTGAACCAAATGAGTACTTTTTTTTATCTCAAGGTAAACCAGGCAAGACCTACCAGATACACAAGTAGCGTTTGTGCACCTTTTGATACCACAACTTACAGGACCTGCATGTTGTTTGGAAAGACTAAGAGAAGTAGCTCTCAAATCCATTCTGTGAAGTTGAGAACGTTGATGAAGTTGCAAGATCTTTTGTTAGAGATGTCTGAGAATGCCTTGAATAAGACTTTGCCAAGTGTCAGATGGCTAGTGCCAGGCAAATACAGAGACAGTGGAATAGGGTTTCCCTTTCCTTTTTTGACAGCACCTGAGCTAAGCTGTTCCACTTGGAGTTTGCAATTTTGAAGAAATGAGTCTTATCGGAGAGTAGACTAACTCTGCAAGTGAACCATCAAAGGTTGAGACACATTTGTCTAGCGCGTCGGTTCTCTCATTCCCTTCTGTGTTACTATGACCTGGAATCCAGAGGCGAGTGATATTAAACTGAGCACTTATCTGGGCAATCAATTTCTTACATTGTTCTACTTTTGAATCTTTAAGACCGTTAGTGTCTCGTAAGGAAACATCTTATTTGACTTAGCAGTTCTTAGAGGGTCAAGTTGTAGCTTTTTGCAACCATTTATGTTGTACGTGCTAAACTTTTCGTTTGAATGGAAGTGACATACAATTTTTATTGTCGTCTCCAAACGACAGATTGTGAGGCTTATCAGGACAAATTATTGTCGTTGCATGTCCTTAGCGGGGCGATTCAAACCTATGTCAGATAACTAGGTAATAACTACTTAGCCACAGTGACTACAAAAATGTCTACACAGACTGAATCTTTCATTGCAACCTATTCGTAGGCTTTGTCTTAGGAGGAATGAAACTTACATCCTTATGAAGTGCTTCGCTCTTCTTCATACGAACAAGCGAAAAGAAGTTGTAAATCCTACTATCCTTACCGCCGTCCATTTGGAAATAGACCTTCCAACTCAATCCGAAATGAGCAGATTTATCTCAATACACCAAAGGCTGAGCTGTGAGATAGCGCTGGACAGAGACAGCGGAGATGTAGTTTCTTTCTCCTCCTCATCTCTACAGCTTCTGCAAGAATCATGACGATGAGAGCAACTTTGTTCTGATGGGTGCCAGATAATCAACTTTTTGTATAAAGACTGCTCCAAGTGTGATTCCACTGCTTCTTTAAGAAGCTCTTTAACTAAAAACAAGCTTCGTCGCCGCCTTCTGTTTGAGTCGACTAAACACACATTGGCATTCTTTGAACACTCTAGAGGGTTTCGAATATGGAATGATTCATTCTAACTTGATTCTCATGCCCATCTTCTGGTAGTAGGATGCATTTTGTTCGGTTTGTGTTCCTTCTTTGCGTGGAGGACAATGTTTGATTGAATCCTCCACTTGATATTGGTCTATGGTCAAGAGAATCAGTCTTCGTTTGAAATCTTATGACGCACAAGCTCTTGATAAGAGAATGAATTCTGATGAAAATGAGCTGATAAAGTTGGAATCACTCCTCTTGCAACCATAATCTTGGGATCTCTCATAGGACGTGAACCAGAAATAAGTTCAGTCACGTGGAGGTGCCTGGGTCTGTAGGACTTGGCTGCAAGCACAGGGTTTTCTTCGAGTAAGCTCTTGCTTACCAAATGGTTGTCCTCATATTGAAATCGTCGTCGATGGGTCCATACGTTCGTAGACTTAAAGTTCGTGTTGGCTCACATCTGGCTTTATATCGAAACCCTTTGATTCAAATGGTTTAAGTCCTTGTAAGCATCGAAGTATGCTTTTTTTCTTCCATCTTTTCTGTCCTGACGGAGCTGTAGTTGTTTAATTCCACTTTCTTTCGTCTGCTCAACAAGGACGATATCGGCCTAAGTCACTTCTTAAGATACTCAAGTTTCCTTTCAAGTCTTTTGTTTGAACCCTTAATGACACAAAAATGCTGTGATTTAGGAAGCCCCTCCTTAAACAGGAGGAAAACTTGACCTTTACTCACTTCTTCGTAAAACTACGCAGATTTTATTACAACAAATGCCAAATCTCGTCATCGAGTTATCTCCTCATTAATTGCTCGTTGATTTCTAACCTCAAATTTCCCAATTAAGTCTTACAATCTTGACTTTCCTTGACCTTCCAATTGACTTCATGTTCCACTCTAATTTCGATCCTTACCAACATAAAATGAAATCTAATATTCATCCAATAACGAGACTAATTTCGAATGCTCCTTACATTCCTGCCACAGACGTAGACATTCCCTAACTTTAGCCAAAAAAACGAGCCTATTTCACCAGAATTGCTCTCCCCTTAGGTATTCATTTCATCCTTAGACTACTTCCTACTCGTATCTACTAAAAAAAAAAATTAATTATGCAAACCCTTAAATGTTTTCCAACATCTCGTTAGCGGATCAGAAAATATTTCGTTTCCTGTTTACGGAAAATATTTTGTTTCAATTAAAAGAAATGAAAATGCTTTCCCTTGTGTACACACACAAAAAAAAACAAAAATCTCACCATCTATCACCGACAAGATATCCTGATTCTTGACATCCCCAAAGGGACCGGCTGTCCAATACTTCATTCAAATTCTTACACTCCTCCCGTCACTTGGTACATACGTGCGCTTACGAATAATTCCTCCACCGTTCAAGGTAACAACTTCAATATGCACTTATACGGATGACACTCTATATGATCTCATCCACATATGTTGATGTATGTGTGCATGGACATGTAAGAAAGAAATTGGCAACAGCAAAAGGAAAAGACATTTTTCAGGATATATCCGAACGTCACTTTGCCGGTCGTCAAACTCTGAATTCAATTTCGTCGGTCCTGGTGAAATGAAATGAAATTTTCAGTGTTTTTCACCTTCAAATTCGTAACGATGGCAGATGTCGAGAACCAACCCTTCTTTTCGAAGAAAACAGCAGCAAGATCCTGTTGCCAGAGAGTGAGAGAGAGAGCGGCAGAAACTGATTTATCTCACCACATCACCACAGCCGCACACAGTACAATGCATTTGATGCCGTTATTCGTGTCCCGAAAAAGTACGAATTGTATGTCCACCTTGGCACCTTGTATACATGGAACCATGATGGATTCGGTGAAGTGAAATGGTTACTGTACATCACTGTGAAATTTAAATGCATGCAACGGTTTTTTCTGTGTCATTTCGATTGCATTTCTGTGTTTTTGAGGTTGTCCAGAGGGTAGGGAGGTGAGCTTGAGAGATCATTCATGATAATCATGCTGTTGATGATTTACAAACGTGAAAAATGTTCCGACAAGAGGGTGAACAGTGGGATGAACAGGAAAGGGTACAGCAAAAGGTGAAGAATAAGTTAGCAAATGACTTTAAACTTGCTTTGGTTCTTCAAAGCTCCCCTGAGTGTTTTCTATAATTTGGATTGAACGATCCTTTCAACCGTCAAGACGTCTAGAAAGAATAGGACAAAGCAACCGCCTCTGTAAAGAGTTCAAGACTGGACAAAATCCGCATCGAAAATGGCAGGATGTAGTCGAAATGCCTGGAGTCCGTTCCAAGATCTCGTTATCAACATTCCTATAGCCGACAGCTGTCAAGATTGTTAAACCGTAGAAAGCCCCTTAGGACAAAACTCAAGTCACAGAAACCGACCGAATTCTCAAGATTCAGAGACTCCGGGTCGGTAGGCTTCACATATTTCAGGCGTCTAACAAGCTCGATGTCACTGGACATGTCTAGGACCGAAGATCACTCGCAGAATTTCTATCATGAAACAGTCAAAGTCTTAATCCGCTCTCAATTGACTCTCCGCCGGGGTAAACGAGAACAAAGGCCCAAAGTACACCTTAATCTGTTGTCCACTTTCAACGTTGGATCATGTCCAATCTTCTACTTGAAAGAAAGCTCACATCGTCAGGATAGTTTCAGTGTATCTCCGGTTTCGAACTTCAAAAGGGTTCTCGCCTTTGTGCATATATCCTCTGTTTAATCCTCAGTTTGCTTTGCTTTTGACAAGCGCGTTGAAGGACTGCTTTTCTGAAGCCTATCCATAGGTTCAATGTCTCATCAATCTTGTCCATCTTTTCCTTCACAACATCCAATTCCCGGGCCTAAGTTGCAGCTTCGAACCCTGAATGATGGCTGTGAGCTCTGCCTGCAATATTTCTTCGGAGAAGATTAAGTGATTCTGGAACAATAGTGTACTCATAAAAGCCCGGTGTAATCTTAATCTTAATCCGTGATTAGATGCCAGGAAGCATCTATTAAGTCGTAGCTCTCAAAAATTTACAAATAGCTCTGCCTTGTGACATTAGTTCCGTCTTTCTAAGCTCAAGTGCAGTTTTTAAGTACTCTTATCTCTCAAACCGCCGGGTAATCATGCGTGTAGACTGGTTTCTTTGAACCTATAAGTGGTTTAAGCAACTGTGCAACTGCGCGGGAAACGAAAAACGCTGCATTTGTCCGCTTAAACACATCTTCGGTGGCAGTCAAATGGAAATTTCAATTCAAATAGACTTCTGTCCAATGATCGTGCCTGCATCTGCTTCTGCGTTTTACCGCACTTACTTAAGGTGGCTCTACAGTTCGAGGTGGACCTGGGCCTCAACCAACAAGCATCTCCAGCCAGCTCGATCTTTAGCTAGCTGCCTCCAGTTTCGTATGCTAAGTTGGTTGATGTCCCCTTCAACTTGCGTGCGCCACCTGAGTCTACTACGCTGTCCCTCGAAGTTTTTTTTTTACCGCACGGACAAGTTAAAACTTCCGAATCTCACTTTGACGCTTCTTCAGACTCCCTTCCTGCGACACACATTGTAGGTTGTGTCCAACGTTTAATCAACCATGGAGTAATTCAATTTAACATATTCTGTCTGTCGGAACGATATCTGTTTGCATCATGTCCAAGCGGAACCGCGGAACCCTTCATTCCGTAGAAAAACAGAGTAACTCTCTAGCTCCACCCCCCAGGAGAAGTGAAAATCCATTTGTCGTCGTCATTCGCATTAAATACTCATTTACAGAGAAACGCGTCGCGTCACTGAATGGCTTCATTCCAAAGCCCTATAGCTGGCCCACCGCCCATGCGGGCAACTAATTAATACCGTTTTCTTTTTATTGATTAGTTTGTGTATAGTGGTGTCTCACCATCTCATACAACGATGATGATGAGTATCTCATGCTGCGGTAATTGATATTGAAATTTTGAAAACCCCATCCCCACAGTCGTATCGTAAATTGGAAACAATTTCCACTTAATTGATTACACTTACATATGTCATGGGATTACATCATTTCGGCTCAGTCTTCAAAGAGGCACCCTCCTTTAGGCGTAAAGCCTTTTCAAGAGGACACAATACGACGGGATCCGACAACGACAACGACAAAGACAAAGACGACGACAGTCCATTGGCATCGAATAAATAATGTGACGACAATTTCTCTTTCGACTTTCGTTAACTTTTGGCAATTGGAAATTTCCCAATAAATCAGGACCTATTTAGGTAGAGCACTAATCTTTGGTCCTTTTGCTATGGAGATGGACGATCGGGAATCGGCCGCCCAGGCTATTCATTTACCTAAGAGCGCAGAGAGAGAGAGAGAGAGACAATCATGAAAATTTTATAAGCAATCAATAACATTCGGCATCGTACAAATCACACACTTATCCTGGAGACACACACTCACAGGACATACGGTGTGTTCCCGTCGAGAGAGTGAGAGAGAGAGAGAAAGGAGTGGGATGTGCTTTTGGTGACGGTCCTTGGACTAATAATGGGAGTTTGTGTTTACTTTATACCATTTGTCTTGGAAGATTTATGTGGCATCCCGGCACGGGTGTGAGATCCCCGAAAGACACGTGAAATAGTGTCCCTGGCGATTTGTATCCAAAAGGGGGGGATGTAGATGCGAGAGCGGTTAAACTGTGATTCCCTGCGGAGGTGTAATGAATAGATTACATGGGAATTTACTCTCAAATAGCTTTAGTCCTGACGGTTCGGTCTTGGGCGAATGTTGAATTCCATTTTAAGCCTTCAACCCTGCCTTCTGCCTACTGCCAACACCCCCCATCAGGGAAAGGTGATAATTTATTCTTATGAGTAACAAGGCTTGTTTGTATAGCGATGGCAATATACTTGTGTATACTATTGGGGATAATCCACGGAAAATTAACTCCTTCTAAGGAAACTGGGAGTTCAACACAGAGAGGGAGGGGGGGATGCAGAGAGAACTAATATTATGTTGACTTAGCTGTTGGAGAAACAATTTGAGTGTGCGGACTTAATGGGGACGCCCAACGGTGTTTACAGAATTCCATTAAGGACCCCAGTTACATTTGGTGGAACGTTTTTGATGATGAAAAAGTTGGAATGTGTTATTAGATTGTTTAATGTTAGTTTTGCGTCGTAACTCTGGGTAAGTTTGTGAACGTGAGTTTCAAACTTGTTGGACGTTAGTTGTGGTGTCCAGATTTCTACAGGGACATCTGGAACATGACGTAGATTCATATGTGTTGAATGAATCAGTGTTTCGCACAAAAAAAAAAGTCTCAAAGTTGACTTTCTATGCCCGTGGATTGCAAGTCTAGCCTTCAGGTTACGTTTCCCTAGTCTGAAGACGGCATTTTCATTAAAAGGTCTAAAAGACCTAGTCAGCTTTGAATTAGGAGACTTTTGGCCTTCGTCATGAAGGCCTGTTTAGGAATTTTTAAAATCTGTAGGGACAAGGCTGTCTGAGATTTGGTTAAGTTGATGGTAGTCCCCTCAGAGAAACTGACAACTCTCATAGCTCTACGTAGGCCCTTAGGATTCGATTTGCTTCTAGATTCGTCGAAGATGCTTGGCAGTGTTACGTGTCTTTCTCGATTCCATTGCATCTTCCGAAAACTTCTGCTTCTATCCGTGTACATTTGTGAGTTGAAACGACAACTTGGAGTCGATGGAACCTGTGCTAGAATACATCAAAGGTTGGTTGGCTTCCCAGACTGCTCTTGGAAACTACTCTTGAAGCTATTCAGCCTAGCCCCACCGGTCCACAGTTGGTCCACACGCTGCCAAGTTAGGCATCCCGTTCAACCCCCACTGCCGTAGTTGCGACAATTCACAAGAAAATTGAACTTTATTCCTCTGTGACTGCCCGGCACTTGACTTGTTAGAGCCAGGCAGCGCACTCTCGGAAAACCCTTTTTCAAGGAACTATCTGAGATTTCCCACATTAAATTCTGCAACATCATCAAGTTTCTTTCCACAGGATGGATCTGAAAACTACGCTTTCAGCCACGCACATCAACATCCAGGTCACGTGAGTTGTGGTATCAAAACAGCGCATCCGCGCTACTTGTGTCTCTGGCAGGCTTACCAGTTTCAACCACTTCTACTCACCTACCTACCGAGCCCCACCGATGTCTCTGCGATTGATAAGACCGAGCAAAAGCGGTGAATGTGGAGTTGATGCCAGCAATTGTCTCCTTGTCTCTACAGAAGTTCATTGGAGCTCAGGAGGGATCTCCTACCACGTTTATCAACTTTTCGTTTCCATGTAAGCTCCGTGCCTAACTTGAGTTCCAAATACCTCGCAGATTTTCAAGAAGTTCAAGGAGAAAGCCTGTGCTGTGCTGTTGTTGAGTGACCACTTTATTTCTGAGTCCGTAAAGCTTTCTTTGTCGATCTTTTAGTTCGTAGCCAGCCTAGTAGCTTCAACTAGATTGAAGTCCTTCTTGCTCTAGCAGGATAGAGTGAAAATATCAAAACTCTTCCAGCGTGTGGTCTTTCGTAATGACAGGTTTCAGCAGCTCTATTACCGATTAGAAACTAATCCTCATCCTCTCCAATCAACAACACTCTCTAGAACGGTTTACATTCCTACGTCGTCCTCATTAAACCTACTTACTCCACCAGTGAGGAGTACCCTTCCAATTCACTTTGTG
Organism: Criorhina ranunculi; assembly: GCA_951813785.1. Lineage (NCBI taxonomy): Eukaryota > Metazoa > Arthropoda > Insecta > Diptera > Syrphidae > Criorhina > Criorhina ranunculi. The sequence continues at coordinate 1,733,644 of OX638383.1, forward strand.
ACTCTATCAAGTCTCACATTAAAATTCAAAATATCGTCTCGCAAATCTCCAATTTCACGTATGGAAATCCCTTAGCCAAACAATGCCCTCCTCTCTGCTCCACAGTCTCATCATTTGGCCAAGTCGTCTTCTGTTGGAATCTGTTCTCATATGCGGCGTTAGCCAACCGTTTGACTTAATTCCCGTAATGTTTACTACCACCCTCCAAAAAACAAAAAAAACAAAAAAATCGATGTAATAAGATAGCCTGCGGCTGGGTTAAACCATACCTTGCTGGCATCCAATGACGAGAAGACCCTGCACCATCATCCTTCTTCCACTTGGCTGCCTATAATCGATTTTGGCAAGATGGATTCGGTCGGTATATTCCGTTTTTTTCTGCCTCATTTTTGTTATTGCTACGCTCCACCTGATGTTGGCTTCAAAATTGAAAGGGAAAGGAGCATTTGTGCTGCTGGTGGCCCCCGGGCAATGTGGCTGCTGCCGGCACAAGGAGCACTTTTATTCCTGTGCATGCATGGTGTTGGCCATAATATCAAATAACACAAATATCCTCAAACACAAGTGCATAAGGCGGCGCATTACCTTGCCACAGATGGCCCGGATTTTTATGAGCTCGATACCTGAGACCGTTTTATGAGTCTTCTCTTCACATATGTCGTAGAGCGATACAGATTACAGACTGTGCCTGGCTTTTGTTTTATGACCAAGGTGCCGTTTTATCCTTGAGTATCGATGGCAGATGACGTTGCCATAGGAGTAGTGTCTCTGATTGAGACGACGAATCTAAAACATTCAAATGCAATCCCCGGCTACGTCTCCCTGCTTCAGTGTTTCGATTTAATTTCGTCCCAATAAATTGTCATTTGCAAGGATACGTTCTGTGTATCCTATGTGGGTCGGTTCTCCAGCACGCCACATCGCATTGGGATTTAAGTGACTGAATGAAGTCAGTATGTCTGTTGGGCTTTTGAATTTCTGTTGGAAACACTTACATGGCAATGAATGCTCGTTGCTTCTGCTGGCGACGACGACATTGGGAGGGACACACGACAAGAAGTATTCTAAGCGGCATCAGCAACAGCAGGAGATATACTTCTCCTGGAAATGAGTGAAATAAATGAAGCATTGTGAAGCTATCACATAAAATTCGAGGGAAATATGACGTCCTGAAGTGGTTGTCCTTGACTGTGTGTGTGGTATTCACATGTGAATATAGGAACGGTCCTATACATGTGTGACAAAATATTAATCCATTTTAAGACAGAGAAGGAGCGGAGTTAGTCTTGTGTTGACTTTTATTTACTAAAGGACTTGTGTTCTTGTATCCTTTTCTGCGCTCCGAAAGTGATTCATCATGACTATCCTGGCGAACAGAGAACAGTCCATTAGTCAATGCCAGGAAAGTTTTCACTCGTCGAAGCAGACAGAGAGTTTCTGCATTCATATTCAATTAAAGGATATTTGCAGGACAAATGATTCTGACATTCGGTTGTGGGAATTCCATCGGACCTCGGGGCTATGGATTGTTGTACTGGTTGGTCTTCGACTGGTAATTTGATTGAATCTTTGACTGTTCGAATGGACGTATTTGACAGATTTCCGGAAACTTTTCATCCCTTTTAATCCATTAGTCAAGGTGGGTGAGGTGAGTAAGTGTTGGTTTGCCCAGAAGACAATAACTCCTGGAATTTTGTTTCATTTGACGAGCAGAACATTGAGGTTTGAAAGTTTTGCAACACTTTGGCATTAGGTTGGGTATTTCGAAGGAATGAGCATCACTGGCTACCAACCTTCAAACAAAGTGTTGTCAAACTTTCTAACATGACTGTATGAAAGGATTTTTTCTTACCTTTTTATAAAAATGACTTCATAAGCTCTCAAACGATGTACAACTTATTACTCTGTGACTTTTAGGTTCGAAGATATAAGCCTTCAAAGTGTTTCATGTTTTCGTTGCATACGTGTTTCTGACATTGTTTTACGTCAAAAAGGTTTCCAGATACGATGAGATGACTTGAATATGTTGCTTTTAGTCCGAGAGACTTCGTATTCGAAAAAGGGGGGACGCGGCAGTTAAGGGGGATTTAAAGTTTGACAACGCGGTAGAGGTCTACCTAACTTTACTTGTGTAGTTGAAAGTGGATCTTAACTAACTTAGCGTCTGAATATGATGACTGATGACCGCTAAAGTCTTATCTAAGTACATAATCACGGTCCGGGACAGGCTACAAAAGATGTTCTCTTTGCCGATTTTTGCGTTCAGGTCTTCAGTGACAATCTTGACGTTGAAGCTTAGACATTGCTTATAGTTCGAGTTCTATGAAAACGTTTTGATGTCAACTTCGCTCTCATATGTAAAGGAATGGACTTCTCGAAGGAAAACTCAAGACTGCGCCTTAAGTCACACAATTTGGTTCAGTATGCCCCTGGGGTATCCCTTGAAACTACCTCAACTGCGGTTGCATCTGCTTAACAACAGCCAAGGGTTGCCTTTAATTGTTTGACAGTTTGTGGCCCATTCTGTGAGAGGACGTTCCATATGCTCTTCTTCTTCTTTTTATCAGGCCAACGACCCTTGAAGGATCTGAAACTGAATTAACGCCGCTTTTCATCCTTCACGGTTCCGGACGTTCCACATGCAGATCCTTAAAATGTCAGCCATTGTGCGTTTGCGAAAGTCGTGAACAATCAAATCAGTCTCTTCACCAGAAGCTGGTTAAAGACCCACCTTTTCTGGTCGGAAAGCTAGGTCCTCATTCAATGCGTGCTTGATCCCTAGCCAATGTTATATGGGCATTTCCATCCAAAGATAGCTCAACTCATCTACGTGGAATCAAAACTCGTTTATGTTTCAAATTTCGGTTTAACCAGGTGTCGGGACCGCCCTCTTTGTTCACTACTCGGTACCAAGGTAAACTGTTATATACCAAAACCTTCTCCACAAATAAAGCACTAGGACGCTGAAAACTACATCAAAATCTGTTCAGTGGTTCTGGAGATTACCGCGTACAGGCACACACATAGGGACACTAACAGCGAATCGTTCCTTCTACTTTAGTGTGGTGGTAAAAGAAATGATTATTTGTAGAACCTCCCTCTATACCATTAGGAGGTGGTACCACTTCACCAAGTTGTATGACTTTCGTCAAGTTTTAGAACTGCATACCGCCCTACAGCATTTTTATATCCATATTCTCGCACTTTTCCCATGCTCCTTCGTAGTTATTTCATAGAAAAAAATGCGTATTCCCTGGCTGAAACTTTCCCGCTCGCACTGTAGAAACCTGTAAAAGCCTTGGAACCCCCCACCAGGACACCCATGGCAAAATTTATTGCCTGAAATGGAGACAGGCAATAAAACTCAGAACGATATTTATGCAAAGTAAATTATTCGTCGTTAAATGAGTTTTCGTTCTTCCACCAAACTTCACTTCAAGCACCACTCTCTTACCCCTTCTACAATGGAACAAACGAGTAGATGGGGTGACGGCGAATAGTTCAAGTTTGGCAGGCACCACCACCTTTTCGTTTCCCACTCTTAAGTCATCCCCATCGTCGTCGTCATCGTCGTCGGCGTGTCGTAACCAAATATAAATCATAAATTAATTTTGTTGCAAAAGTCGGATGTTGTTGTTTCCCTTATGAACACAACAAGGTGTGCCGACATTGACGACGTACTCGTAGTCTGCTCTCTTTTCCATTCACTTTGGGGTTCCTTCCGTCCTTTTTTTGCTTTTTTTTTGTTCTGCCTCCTGCATCATTCCCAGGATGGCTTCAAAAGATCGGCAGAAATAATAATATTTTGAATTTAGCGGGAAGATTATCACTTGAGAGTTGCTGGGGCCTATGTGCCTCCGTTCATTCCCCCAAAGACGAGGACGAAGATGATGAGGACGATGATGATGATGATGATGATGATGAAAAATCGCTGGAGCGTTGAATATTTAAATACGGCAATTTTTGTGACACCACTGTGCGCTATGGGTGGCAAAGCGGTACGGCTCTAGACAGCCTGTGAAGTGTCAAATTGTTTTCGTAGAAAAGTGTCATACAACACAACAAGGGCGGGTGGATCTATGAATTGTGAGCCTTAAAACGTTTTAAAGGATCAAGATGAGGATGTTTTGTTGAAATTTAGTTCTCAACTCGCAGGAGGAAGTGCGAATTTGTTGATAATCTATGATGCGTTCTTGGGGGCTTGTGTTTTTTGGATAAACAGGGGGGGATGTATGAATGGAGGCTAGCTTAGGGTGTAAAATTTAGAATTTATATCTTTGTTTGGGAATTTCTCATCGTTCTTAGGGAATATAAACTTGGAAATGAGAAATATAGTTGTCATACGAGCTGTCAAAGTGGATTTTGACATTTCAAGTGAAAGTTGGAGCTATGAAAATGCCATCTTTCAATGGTGCAAGAAACAAGGGTTGGAGGTACGACTTTTGTCAGCTTTTCGAAGAGAAGAAATCTGGAAAGTCCGTGTTGGTTTTTGAAGGGTTTTGTATAAAAATTGAGTCTAGGTAGATGAACCTTCGAAGAGACAATGATTTTGACAACTTCTAGGTCAAAACAAAGAGTCCTTACACAGGATAGAGAGTCTGATTTTGAGCCTCTTTTTCGGGTTATGTCAGCGGTTTATATAGCAGTTCCTAGTTCAACCCTGGATTAGGTAATTCTAACCCTTTTTGCAGCCAAAATATCCAGGTCTTGGTTGGGTTTTCTACTACATGATGCAGTAGACATAGAGATGTTCAGCGAAGGCTTGGTCATCCACTTCTACATCGGCACAGCCTTTTTGTTCACAATTTCTTCATCTTTTGTCAGTTGGCTTTTAGAAATCTATTTGTCCATCTTATTCTAGGCTCTGGTCCTTGTCTTTTTCTCCGTTTTCCTGAACTCTTCCTTTAGGGTGTGATCCTCTAGTCCGTAGTTCAGAACGCATCTGTTTAAAGCCAATGAATTCGGAGTGCAAGTACTACTGCTCCTGTTCCTTCTTCAGTTTTTGTGGACTACCCCTTACGAATTGCAGGTCCTTAATCCGGTCTTGGGGACTTTGTACGACGAAAAGGAGTTCCAAAGTCTTCTTTTTCACAAGCCTTTTGCACTCTCTTACTGTGATTTGTCATTGCATTATGTGATTTCTGCCAATTCTTGGAAACCTTTGAAGGGTTCTGGCACCCCGTAAAGTCGGTCCTATTTCTTGAAAAGGCTCCGATTGCAAAGAACCGGGTTTTAGTGAACATTTAACGGTTGGAAATTCTTAGAAAACTTTTTAAGGATGTTTTTTGTGATCCCATTTGTATTTTCAATGGCCTTCGTTACCCAATTTGACGTTTCAAAGACTGTTTGACAGCTGTCACTTAGAACAAAACTGTATATTCCGTATTCCTATTAGTAATTGTATCCTAATCATTCGTTTTCTTTTCTTTTCTTTCTAGGTAAGTGCCAACTTTCCAATCATTCCCTTTCCCACCTTCGTCGCAGTAAGTAGATACACACGTTCACCTCTCACACACACATACATACATGTGTCCGTACCTTCAAAACGACATTAATTTGAAGAGCTTATTAGCCACTAACTAATACCGTACTGAATTTTGTTGATCCTTTGTCAACTGCACCTACATATACTCTACGCTTTCTTCCATACGTGGCAAAATGATTAACATCCTTCAGAGTAGTAGTAGCAGAAATCCACACCCAACTCCTGGCCGTAGCTTACACAATCCATCATTCCAGGGGAGGAAATTTCACAAATTGTGATCCAACTAATATGTTAGTCGGGCCACCGACTTTATGCACTCCATTTCTCTCTGTCCGCATTCCCCCTTACAAGGGTTGTTATGAGAGGAATACTTTGCACTCCATTTAGAAAGTTTTCCCTCCACACCGGTACAGAGTGCCATTCCCCCCCACTCTCACAGTTGGTCATAAATCACTCGAATTATAGGCTTCGTCGAGGACTTAAACAAGTTTTGGTTCTAGCGTGTGTTGGGTACCACCCGGCCAAGGTAAATGTCCATCACTAAGTGGTCAGTGTCGCAGTAGCCCGGCACATACTTTCTGCTGATTCCTGTGGAAAATTTGCATAAGATACATCATTTTGTATGTGTTTTGGGATGAGATAGGGTGTCCATCCCCACCCTATCCGACCGCATACATAAACAAAAAAGAGATACACACCGGTGAAAAGACGAAGGACATCACTTTGCCGCCACTGCATGACTTTCCCAGCAAACACTGAGGTGTCCGGAGAGACTATAGAGCACAACCGCCACCACTACCAACGTACAAATATTAAATTGCAAATAGATCGAGCGGAAATAAAGCAAAGTAGCAGCAGCACAGACAGAACGAATCCTTTTTCCTACATCACCTGTGTGTGTGCGGACATCTGTTTGTTTGTGGTGGTCTCTCGGGCCAGGTGCCATAACTTTCGGAATTTGGCCTATTTCGATTAGTCCTTAATATTTCAGTTCTTTATTTCGCTCATAAATAATGGCTGCCGGAGCTATTTTGCAAGCAGTTCTCCGGGATCAAGGCGAAGCTGTATGTCACACGGTTCCGGGGATTATGTTTGGGGACACAGGAGCATGGAAAAATGCTAACACAGGATGAATTTCTTGGATAATAAATATTTATTGTGGGTCCAACATGTGTCGAATTGATCAGGTCGATGGCAGTGTCCTTCGAAGGAATTTTAAACGAGTGAAGATAAAAATTCATGAAATTCTTTTTGGGATTTTGCTATACGAGAGTATTCCAGGATGAGAGAGTGTAACATTTGTCGGGTTTACGGATGGGAAAGGATAGAGGTAAAGGTTGAGGGAGAGGACTCAGGGTAACTTGTCAGTCAAAGATTTGCAGTCTATTGTACGAGAGACAGTGTCGCCATCATTCACATCGCATATGGTGGTGTCACTTGCGAGTAACGACAAGGATTCAGCTGATTTCTTGACGAACATTTGTTCGTCTTCATCTTGGAGAGTTATGTCACCTGCAGTTGTGCTCAGAAAGGCTTCAGGACCTGTGAAAAGCTTTTTGCCTTAAGAAGAAGGTCGAAGTGGCTGTCAGCTAAAGGTCTTACACCATTCGAAGTGCTTAGGTGTTAGAGATTGCTTCGTTCTTCCGATACACTTTGAGGCTTCACCAATGAGACGTTATTCTGCTTGTCGACTTGGGCCACCCTTCAGATGGTTGAGGTTATGCCTCCAACGGAGATACGATCGTCCTCCTCTGCGAAGTTGAATCGAAGATTTTTCACTTGCTGTTCATCCTGTCTTATAATTCGTGGTTAAATATTCTTTTCCATGAATCTTCAAGCAAGGTCCTACCTCGTTGTTGCTCTTCATACGTTTGCTGAGATCCTCGGCAGTTAAATCGGTCCTTAGGCCAGCGACCCTTGGAGCCTGAACTTATTCCGCTTTCCATCCTTTACCGTCCCAGGCACGCTGTTTCCAATTTACTAGACCAAGGCTCTGGCGTCCGCGATTGCCTGATCTTTAAACCGGAGGTTCGATCTTCCTCTTCTTCGTGAACCAGGTGGCTGGGATTCGAAGATCCTCTTAGCTGGAGCATTCACGTCCATCGACGGATTTTTGCCTTCCGGACTTTTCTTAGACACTTGCAAGTCTCCTTCACCTTTCGGTTTATCCAGGGGACACTGCGCGCTAGTGACAATAGGTTTTCGCCTCGATCTTCGTCCTAGTAACTCCTTAAGGTAGATCATCGACGATTGGTAGTCTTTCAAAAGAAACGACGTCGACAGTTCATGCCCGAGATATGCGTCGGTACCAAGCTTTTAAAGAACCGAAAACTCTTTGCTACCGTTTTGTTGCTTTACCCAGTCTTTCATGCCAGGAATCCTCATGGTAAATCATCTGTTCTTCACCAAAATGAAATGGAAGCATGGCTTTAGTGTGCTGAAGGCTACAAATCTGCTTGTTCTTAGTTTCTTCGCCTTCGTATGAATCCTATCATCTTAATGCAAACTTTCTTCTTGGAAGACATCGACATCACTGTTTTCGCTTGGACTTTTCTAAGGCACGATGCCTCTGTAATTTCTCCAGAACTTCAACTTTTATCCCCTTTCTTGGGGAAGTTTACAGTCTTTTTGTAGGAATACTCTCCCCAACTAACTGCCAAATGGCTTATAAACTCCACGTTCCATCATGGTGGACGACTTTGTCGATCAGAGCTCTGGTATATGATTCAATGTTTTGTCCCGTTTGCAAGACACAGTTAACTCCTACAATAGAAGCTCTGGAAGCTTACTTTCTTCTTTAAATCTCCTTCAAGTCATCAAGCAAATTTCTAAGCAAATTTAAGTTCGTGTAGGCTCTCTCCTCCACACAGTTGACCTTCCATCAAAGCCTTCCTAATCCTTTCATTCATTCATTGAGAGAATGCCAACTGATGCCTTCAAATTCGAACCGTCGTCATTCGTTGAAATTGACATTTCGTCCTTCGCCTCTAAATCGAAAACCTCCTCCAATTCAAGTCCATCGGCCTGTGCTGTCCAATTCCATTATCAAACAGAAATCCTCCATCAAGAGGTAACTAAAGGTCTCAACTAAAGTGTAGGCAATTTCGTTCGCCTCCTGTCACGACAGCTTCTCTTCCTCCGTGCGTCCGAAAACCTAATTTTGTGTTGTGATCCTTCATCCATCCACGCGAATGCAGCGCATTTCTAATCCCAGCTTTAATGTCCGTCTAATCCAATAGAACGTGGAAGGATTTGAGTAATTGCGTGTGTGCATTGCATTCGAAAAGTTCATCGAAATTGGATTCCCATCCCCAAGGATGTGTCTCCCCCCCTCCCCCGCCTGACAATTGAAATGACTCAGCCATTAGAACAACCGCAAGTTGTTTATAATCATAATTAACAATTAAATGATTAAATGTTGAATTTTAATTGCTTCCACCCTTTGCCGCCAGTTGTTGTGGTCCTGATGTTGGTTGGTGTCTGGCACGCAAAAATCCACAAAAAAAAATCCTGCGAACCGGCTTACCTCGAGAGAGCGACAGATAGAGCGAACCAGAGTGGCTGTGCACAACTTTTAATTGTTCTCCAGTGAATCTTTCCCAAAAAAAAAAAAAGACACTCGATTGCTGCTCGCTCCAACTGTCTGCCTGATGGCGCGGCGGCAGTGGCGTTTCATACCCCTTTGCGACTGGTCTCGTCGTGCTCTCTGTTCCCGGGTTGTTTTGTCTAAATTAAAACCTAAGTGGATCAGAGATAAGAATTCCGAAAATGTTATCCGGAGATTCTCGGCAAAAGTTTCGTTTACCAGTTGGGTTCGGGTGTTCGTTCAGTGTGCGTTGTGTAATCCCTTAGTTGTGGTTCCCTTTTACAAAACAGTCTGTGTGTTGTATAGTCGTCCTCTTACTGTTTTTCGAGGAGTTGCGCCACACGAATGACTGCGTGCGGCATTCCTTCCCCTCTCGCCGCGCGCCACCATAAAGAATGGAAATCATTTAATTTGTCGCACAGAGTTGCTGTGTGGGAAATTTACATTAATTCCATGGAAATTTAACTTCAAGTTGTTGTTGTTGTTGTTGATAAATGCAAAAAAAAAAAAAAAAACGAAGAACTTGAAGGAGATAGAGGCTTTCCCTTGAGATTGGGAATTTATGGAAGAATTTTCCATAGTCGGCGAAGGGATATGGAAATGAAATTGAAGTTTTAGGGGATAAATAATCTACACCCACAGGTGGTAGATTAAATGGAAAAAGACGATGGGTATTTGTAGGCGTGGGCTTTAATCATTTTTGAGGCTAGGTAATTGTCAATGCGTCAGGGAGTTGTGTGACGCTGTTCTGCTGGCAAAATTGCTACACGTGACAGCGTGTTGGGTGACATTAGAGACGACATACGCATGGACAGACTTAGAAATAACGCTGTGTTGGATGAAGGCACCTCCATCCAGATGGGAAACTGAGTCGTTGAAGTTCAAGCACTCCCAAGCTATCCGAACAAAACCTACCGGACATGGCTTCCCGCGGTATCCTTCCATCTCAATTTTTGCAGAACGATCTTTGGTGGAAAGTACCAGATTTCCTTTACGATTGCTGGAAGGCAAGCTTTCCGAATCAATCCATGAATCCATCATCATCTTCGTAAGCGATTGGACAAAACAGGCCTTCCTTGCAACGTTCTGAAAGATTATGAGTGTCGCTATGAAAAAGACAGTGGGACCAATTTCATCGGCCTAAACACCGGGCTGTAAAGACTCCTAAAAGCAGCGTAAGTTGTTTGGACAGCATGCACAGAGATCTTGCCAACGTGCAAAGTCGAAGACAAAGTCTTCAAATCACTCGCTTCCCTTTATTTTGGAGGATTGTGGGAGTAGCATGCACGAAAAGCATGACGATCAGAGGCTGGGTGGCACACCCTGCTTGAAATACCTACACCACAAGGTGGTGCATATTTGCAGACCTGAAGGGCCCCATTTCGGACACTTCTACACAAAGTGTAGCAAGAATTTTAATTCTTGATAAACTCGGTGCCATAGGTTAGGTTAGGTAAGGTTGAGTTGCTGCCCCCGTTAAACAGGGACACACTTAGGCCAAGACAAGGCTCATTGTGATACCACGAAGAGAAACTGGATAGCCAGCATCAGAGACCTCACATGCGGAATTTTCCTAAGAGGAAGAGGGAGTCCTTCGCGGTGCCATAATCCGTAGCAAAAGCGTTCAGTATGCGTGGTTACTAAAATTATTCACTCTTCACTTCTGACAGGACCTTCTTACTTCATAGTGACAATGAGTTGGTTGTGAATCTAGAGCGAGAACTTGATGCCCTAATCCGCAGTGAAAGCATCCGTATTGTACATTGTCAAGAGTTTTGTGCTCTCCACTTGAGACACTACCTCCTTAGCCATACTGACCCTCTTCCTTCATATGATGTCTATTTTAACCTGACCAAAGCTATATTCATCGCTGTAATTGTTTCCGGCTTCTTTCTGTTGTGTAAAGGTAGTGGAAGCCCTGAGTTTTCTTACCCACTTCGTACACTGTCTGCCAACTTTTGGTGAGCATCTTCATTCATTAGCTATGTGATGTCAACTTAGCCCTTGCCTTTCGTCGAACATCTTTTGGTAGGTTAACTAGGTGATAGCACATGATTTGCAGTGTAAGCCCTTCTCCAATTATTTCTTTTGAACTTTGCAATTTGGACACATGTGTGATTCCTTATGTTGGCGTCCACTTCATGTCTTCAAGCCACACTTTCGACCAAAGTAGCTTCCAATTTTGTTGGAGCCCTTCGAAGTTCTTCTCTTCGATTCAAGTGTTTGCCGTCCACTCAGATCTATCATTGCTTCCGTCTTCTGCACAACAAACTCATGGCAACCAATGTCAATGTCTTCATTATAGATGCCTACTACTACATCTGTATATACATCGCACGATAGGTCCTAGTACCGATTCCTGCGGTACCTCACTGAATATACGGTTTCAACTTCATATTTGAACCATTATCGTCCTAAGGGACTGTATACTTTGAAGTCGTTTTCTTCTCCGTCTCCTCCTTTGGATCACTGCTGTAGGCTCAGTTATCCTTCTTATTTCAAGGTTTTTCGAGATCCGTATCCATTACTCTGCTTCTTCGTGTCTTCGTAAGCAATCGAAGAATATATGTTTGGCGTTGTCTTGAATCGAGTCCTCTTACTGACATGCTGGGCTCGCTGTTGATCCCATTTTGTGTAGATTACTTGTTGAAGCACTCGCGGCCCGTAAGAAGTTGTGTGAAGTTGAGATTCACCTCCTCCCCGCAATGTTGTCTATCAGTCTTACAGTCCATCTTCTCCTAGGATCTCTCCTCCAGCCTTCTTGTCAACGACGCATCAAATTTTCTTGGCTTCAGCTGTTGCCGGACAATGGGGACTGCTCCCACGACCACGATAACGGCGGGTTCTGAGACTGTTCAATAGGAACTCGCTACCCGAAGAGCTCTTTTCGCTGTATCGCTTCTATCCGTGTCAGACCAGATGAGTAGTTTCCTTGGGATCTCCCAGGTTTGCCATTAGTCTGATTAACGCTGAGGTAAAGGGATGTCCTCTTAAGCGCAACTAAAGTGAAGCATTTTGTCATTCTCCGATGTGGACTTTAAGTATTGGTGTCAGGAACTCTTCCTCCTTCTTGAACCATCTTTCAGACATTAAACTCAAGGCATCCAATCAAGTATTCATTGATTCCACGTATACAACCTGTGTTCCAATTTTTAATCACTTTCACATTTTAAGTTCCGAATTTCCTTATCGCAATTCTAAAATCAAATTAAGACGTTGAAAAGCTCGTTGAGTGTCTTATCGAATCCTGTGTGCTACCTTAACCCCATTAAAAGACCATAAAAGTTGTTTCCCTCATTTTTTTTTTTTTTTTTTTAAACGACGACACTGGATTTTTTTATCGTGCGTTATCACGTCCTGTCTATATGAGTCTTTTTATGTTCGCCGGAAGTGTATTACCTGCCACATGTTACGACACTTATATACCGTTTCTATCTGGCAACCCCAGCACACAATCCTCTGCAATCTCTCAAATGGAGTTATTTCCGTTTTTTTTTCAATTTTTTTCTTTTTGCTTCTGTACTTCACCTTCTCATGGACGTGTTTCCTGTTTAACATTTTTATTCTCTCACCGAAGCTCGGTGAAGGTGCATACATAGGTGTGTGTGTGCTAACTCAAGTTTTGTAAGATTGTGGTGACATAATGATTTTTTGTAGAAATAATTTTTATGGATGAGAATTATGGGAGGGAATGTGGGTGACCCCTCTGCCGATGATTTGGGTGATAAGGACACGAGGTTGGTTTATTTTGGAAATAATCTTTTTTTTTGTGTTTATTACCGTTGGGTATTATATTTCTAATTTCAAATTCATATTAACCCACGAAGGTGGGAAGTATGAATGAAGGAAAGAGGGACTCAATAGGAAACCTAAGTCTGGCTTAATTTTTTGTGTTTCATCAAGGACACCTGTTTGAACCGACTGTCTGATGTTTTCTTAATCGGTTGCGGCAAGAGGCGTTAAAATTGAACCATAAAGTGTTCAAGCTTCAAATTTCGGGGTTAAAATTCAATTTCTTATCCAAAGGTTCCGAAACGGACCGCTTTACCGGGTTTTTTCACTGGGAAGGGACAATCTTCAAGTCCATAACTGAGCTGTAGAATTTCAACCTTCTTTCCTGGTCTCTGCGGTTTCACTTAGTCTTAGCACTTCATCACAAGAGGAGTTTTGACTTCTTTGTCACCTGCGTTCGTTGCTTTTTCTTTGTGTTGGTTGCATTCTCAATAACGGCATCCCATGCCTCTTGGCTTTTAAGCATTTCACTCACTTTGTAGGTATGCTCTCAGGGGTTGGTGGCTCGTTCAGTTTTCTCGCCTTCTTGTCTTCGCGTTTCCCTTTCGTTGGAGAAACGTTGGTATTCAAACAGTCTCTCATGCGCAAGGCACACCACTTCCTAAATCCCGAATCCTGCTTGTTCAGCACCAAGTGTGTCTTCAAGGTATTCTTTGATTTGATGCAAATACCGCTCCAGTTTTTACACCTTCGTAGGAAGCTTGATGATCATTCCCTTTTGTCGTTCTTTAAGAAAGCTCTTTCAACGAGTTGTAACCATTCGTCAGCTCCTTGGTCTTCTATCTACGGTACGGCTGCCACCCTTACTCGCTGCTTATTCTGCTCTTGTGGCCAATGCTGTTGATGTTCATAGTTATGCCTGTTCTTGATGATATGGAAGAGACATCTTCTAAAACCTTGCCTCGAGGTATTGTCAAACGATGATATTCATTGGATCTTGTCTGATTTGGTGGGGAAGTTGCTCCCCCTTTTCAACGAGGCACGAGGCTTAGAGAAAACGTGCTTTTGGAATGAACTGGACAATTGTAGTTTTCCATTAACTCGAAAAGAGTCCAGAGTACCTACCTATACATAAGTGAAGGTACGTTGGTAGGTAGATTAGGTGTACCGGCTTTGAAGGACTCAAGCAATGGCTTCGCCGAACGAGATGTCCGACAAATATCACCCGCAAAATCTGATTGCAAGGAATTTCAATCCCATAACCGCGTTCAATTCAAAGGGCATACGTCCATCTTCATGAAAACTTAAGTCCCTAAAACAACCGGGAATTCCACCACTTATCTGCCATTTGCCTAATTAACACCATCCAATCCAACACTGTGGTTACTAATTAAACCCCACCATCTTGACACACACATTGACAATCTTACAGGCATCTCTCTTCTCATATGTAACATTCGATTGGCACAAATTGAGTTCAAATGGAAATGTCAACATTCATTTCAATAAGCAGAGCACTACCAGAACTAGAACCAGAACCATAGCTCATCAGAACGACGACGACGTTCCTCCACTTTCGATTAATTGAACGAAATATAGATGAGAAGGAGCACATAAACACTTTGTTTACTGTGTCGTTGTTAGGTTGCTGCTGCTTTTGCAGTTTCAAACAATGACAACAACAGCAACGTGCCCTTAACCACACTTTTTAACTTCCACTAAGAAGTATCCGAGCAATTAATCATATTCCTATCAAATGTGCGGGTATACCCTTCTCTGGCATCAATCAATTTCACAATCTCTTCACCACTCTGAGGCTTTTGAGTGTGTGTTTTGTGTGTGCTGAACAAAGTGTATGTGTATGTGTGTATGGCATTACAATGTTTCCATTTTGTTTTTTCTTCAGTTCAGCCAACCTAAGTAACTTACTCTTAAGTGCTTTTAAAGGGTAAACTTGCAAGAACCATCCATAAGCAAGGATCTTCACAGTAAGAGAACCTTTACTAGCAAAAAAAAAATAGAAAGAGGACTTTCATAGTAAGAAAAAGAATCTCCCCAGCACAAGGATATTGTTAGCTTTTGGAGTAGCTTCAACCAGCCACTTTGTCAACTTGTTCTATGGCAAACAGAGGGAGAAAGGATTTTTTTTTTAATTTTTCATGCTTCCGCGCTCTGCCACGTAACAAATTCAATATCCTGGCTGAATCTGGTTTTTTTTTCAACTATACACACGCATAGTACACTATGCCACGCATGAGATACGCCATTGGGCGTAGGATGTCATAAATGACAAACATAAGGATTCCATACACAAATGGATTGTTGTCATGCACTATGTCATGCCTATGGCCGTGTCTCCACCACCTTTTGGGATAGAGAGAACAAAGTAGGCACTTCGTATTAATTATATGGCCGTGTGCACAAGGACACTTACCTCAAAAGAACCTACCTCTCTGCCTACCAACATGTGAACCCCTATCTTCTGCTAAAAACCTCATTTGACAACGACATGCAACGTGACTTTGGTACAATTCTGCTCCGTTTTTTTTTTTTTTTTTTTTTTCTTCCCCCCGTTTTCGCATGGCACAGCGTTTTCAGTACTGTCTACCAACTAACACTAATACATGGGTGAGTAGATTTTTGTACATGTGTTTAGTTCGTTTGTATTCATTAAAGAAGGCGCGGAACGAAATGTAGGTATGTGCCCACCTATGTCCTCGACAGAATGACAAAAGTGAAGTTGAAGGGTTTTTCAGCGACAAACACACACATACAAGTACAAGTATACGAGTGCATTCCTCCAAACCTCAATGTCCTTCGCAAGGAAGAAAAAAAAAGGAAAAACTTTGCTTCCACACTCTGAATGCATTCCAACTAGGAACTTGGAATGCAACAACGATGGCAATGACGACGACGATCATGATGATGATGATGATGATGATGATGATGATGATGTTGGCAAAAGTAGCGCCATCTCGCTAATTACGTGTGCATTTTTAATAACTTCACCTGTCAAAAGGTGAAAGATACTAAAAGATGGCGGTTGGGTAACGTCAAAAGTCACTTGGAAAACACTTTTCAACGAGAAAAACGTACGAAAACTTTTGGAAAGTTTCAATCTTTTCCTTCAACTCGACCTCCTTTACCGTTATTTTTTAATAGACTTCCAAATTTGGGGTGGAAACTTCGTCAATGTAATAACGGTATTTTTTGTGTTTCACGCTGACACGCCTTTTTAATACACGAACAAATTTCCCATCAACTCGCATCGATAATGCAGATCTGTCAGCGACGACGACGACAGAGGGCCACCATTTTATGCATGCAACGAGTGATTGTCATAAAAATGACAAACTGGCGAAAAGCGTCGTCGTCGTCGGAATCGTAGCCTGTAACCGAGACTCAAATTTTAAGGCGGTCGAGTCGGCTAAAAAAAGCAAAAAACGAGTAAATTTCTCATTTAAAAAGCAATTATTTTCCGTTTGCTCAACGTACGTAGCGAACACAGGACATACTCCTTGTGTCTATGTGTGTGTGTGTGCTGTGACGTTTTATTACAAAAGATAAAAAAAAAAAAAAAAAACGATGACATCCTTTTTTACGAGAGGACAATAACAATGACGACGATAATATTTCCATCAACCACATCACACGAAAATATATGCATACCGAGTTAAACGGAGGACAATACGGACCCGTGTCCGCATTTTTATGCGTGGCTCTCCTGCCCCGAGAGAGATTCGAGATTCTAGATTTGAGATCCTACCCGCATCCTTATTTTATGCAACGAACCACAGGAAATTTTGCTTGCCTTGGGGGTATTCATGTGTTCGTTTGTATGAGAGAGGAAACTACTACTTAAACGTGGCAAGACATGTCCGGCTGTTATTAAACTCTCCAGCGTATTCTGTGTTCCGGAATTTCCTGTCGTCGTCGTTGTTGTGTGGAATATGGAAGGTTGTAATGTTTTCTCTCTGTCTCTGTCCCCGCGTAGTTGGTTTGTTGTTTGTGTCTCGTTAAAATTGACCACAGGACATAAAGTTAAAGTGATCTGTGGAGTGTGAATGATGGGCCAACGAAAATTTACATCTGGCAATGATTGCGGCCGCTCATGAACTTTTCAAAATGGAACAGGCGGGGGAGGTTGGCCATCAAAAATGTGAATAAAAGTGATTTTCTACGATGAACGGCGGCGCCGACCAGGGTCGGCACTTTGACTGGCATTTTATGCAGAGTGTTGACGACTGATTGCTCAAGGCTGTGAGTGGATTTAGGAGATAAGAGGGACTGGTGGTACTGAATCTTTAAGCTTGTTTAACTGTCTTTTTGAATGGGAACTAAGAGAGTCTATAATTCTTGAGCACTTTCGAAGCGAATGAATGGGGATTTTGTCTTCTTTTTTTTTAGATCTTTTGGAGTGTATTTCGAGGTTAAGAGATCGTAAAATAGTCGGTAGATGGTTTCTTTTTTATGTGGTTTGAGGGTGGCGGGATACAACACAATCGAAAGTTAAGGGATAGTGCGAACAACAACCCTGTTGTGTTCCTCTTATTCTTTGGAAGTCTTTTCTGGTGACGAAGACCTCGAATATTGGCTTTCTGCGGAGTATTTCACTGGAAACGCAAGCATTAAAGAAAGAATCGACCGACGTCCTCCAATGGTTGATCTCACTTTAACGGCCGGCTGAGCCATGGTTCGATCTTCAGAGGAAATCAGTTCCTTAAGCCATTCTTTCAAACTAACTGCGGTGTATTCCTCGCCTTCTGTCTATTTTCAGTCTTTTTCGTGTCCCTTCTACACCATGTTACATCTGATGATTGCCTTAAACCAGCCTTAAGGGAAATGTCAACAAGCTTGAGGGTTATCAGCTTTTTACTTCCAACAACGTCCACACGTGTCTGCGAAGGCTGTCCTCAGCTGATCGAAGACTGCATACTTGTGTGTGAAGGCAAAGGCCGTCGCTGCTTGATTCAGGTGTCCTCCAATGCTCTCTTAGATTTGTGAAGCCCGTTACGATTTCCAAAACGGTCCTTGAATCGAGTATTACATGATTTTTGAAATCAAGTACCCATACCGAGCTCCTAAGTTGGTGTAGCTTTTCCACAATCTTTTCCACTTTTTTGGAAGTAATCTGGAGTTTCGGAGAGTCTTGGTCGCCGACTTGGTTACAGAATCTTCCTAAAGGGCTTTGTAAGGAAGCCTAAACGACATCAGCGATCGTAAGGGAAGTCCACAAAATACATTTAACGCTGCTCAGGGAAGGTCTCTAGAGGTCTCTGCCAGCCATTGATGCCGCCCACGTTACTTCTTTTTCTGTAGACTAACCTCCATTACATCCAAGGTATGCAGCTTGATCTTTGAAAGGACTCTTCAACTATTTTGTAGCTTATCAAGGTTGGATTCGGAAATTCTCCTCCCTGGAGTATCGTTGTCCGTTTTATTTGACCATTCCTCTGCAGAGAATAGATTCTTCCAAGCACGTCTTGGTCACTTCAAAGCTACAACCGTTGACATTGGCATTTTCACTCAGAAGATAGAGAAGCCTCTGACTTGTCACAGTCTGCTTCCAAATCCCACAAAACGCTGCATATTTTCTAGCGTTGTACTTATATTACACAAGATGGCGCCACAATCTGCCACTTTAAACAATATGAATCTCGAATAGGGTTAGTTTATGGATTAAGACTACGTCTGTCACTTAAGTTGGAAGTCTTCCTATACAGCGCTGTCCTTTGCATTGCACTTACTCTACACAAGATGGCGCTGAAATCTTTGGAACAAGTCTCGCCAACAGATAAGTTGGGGTCACTGTTCACTAGTCTCTGTTGCCTGCGTCGCAGGTCTTCCTACACAACGCCATCTCTCTGGTACTGTCTTGGAAAACTCATTGAGCTGCCACTCTATGGCACCTCTTAACAACAAAACATTGTTAAACCAATCACAAAGCCACACCTCCACCCCTTGTGTCATCTCAAACAAAACGAAGGAAGCTGATCAATCACTTTCAATCATCTTTCCCTTACGAGGCGCATTATTAACAAGCACTTTCCCCAAAAAGATGAGAAGTGGCTTCAAAACAAGTACACTTGTCTAGATAATAAGTCGATATCGCTCAACCAACAATATTCCGTAGGTAGTGGCGACTCAAGGGTCCGCTTCTCAAGCACCAGCCAGAACGTGTTCAATTGATTTCTTCCGCTGCTCTGTGTGTTCAAGTACAAGGACTTTCGTTCGTTTTCTCTCTCTGGATGAATCTTTTTTAAAAAAACTGCATTTTTCAGCAAAAGTTCCAAGTGGCACTCCAAGTTGGATGATGATGGGCGGTGGATGGAGGTGGAAGATTGTAAGGCGGTGATAGGGTCCTCTTCTCATAAATGAATATTACAAAAATACCACAATGAACGTTGGCGGGCGGCAACATTCAGGTCAAACTGCCAGCTACTACCATCAGGACTAACGCTGGTTTTGCCTTTGAAGAAGTTTTCCTCTCAATTGTACGGTAGTACAATGCTCTCAATGGTACTTGTATGCTTCGTGCAACTGCTGCAGCAGTAGCAACTCAAGGATATCTTTTCTAACCACCCACACACAGACACACAACCACAGAGAGAGAGAGAGAAGTAATAATAGTAAAACTTCAGAAGTGTCCTTATCGAAAGTGTAAGATTTTGCAGCTTTAGAGTCGTCTTCCTTGTCGTCATAGAAGTCGTCCTGGGCATCTCGCAGAACTCCAAAAATGAAACTTCTCGTAGTCGGTATTTTTTTTTTTTTTTTGAGAAAATTTCATTTCGTGGACCGCTTTACCGTTCTTTCTCTATCCTTTCTCCTGTTAAATAGTTGTCTGCGATGAAATTGTTTTTCCAAAAAAGGAAACCACGGGACCACTGTTGCTAATCCGCACTTTGTATGTGATTGCAATGGGAAACGATGAGGTTTTCAAAGAGATAAAACGGTATAAGACGGGTAGGAAAGGATACGTTAAAAAAAAGGGACGTCAAGTGGCCATTGTTTCCAATTAACTGTTAAGAGCATTGTCGATTCGAGGAGATTTTCTCCTTTATCCTCGATATATCGCTGGCCTCGCAACCCTTTTGCTGTGACGGGTTCCTTTTGTTCCCGAAAAAAAGCCATGCCAATGCAATAAATGTCATGTTCCTGAAAAAACAAAAAAAAAATAAAAAACCTTTTATCCTTACATCAGCTCAGTCATGGTCAATGTGTGTATGTGTGGGATACGGGACCAAAGTGGACAATCATATTCTCAATTTTGTATTTTTTTTTTTTTGCGGAGCACGTATTTTAAAGAATTTTTATGGTGGGGCTGGGCTGGGCTCCGAAAGGGATTACCCCGGGGGTCGGTGGCATCTCTGCGAAAAGGGTAAACAAATTAATTTTAATTTTTGTTCACAAGAGATTTATGCGTACACTAATGCGGACAGGAGGAGCGAAGTTTTGCAGATTAATAAGGACTTTCACGTGCAGTGGAATGTGATGCATGGGCTGGTGGGCTCCAAGAACAAGCTCTATCCTCTATTCAGTATCGGCAGCTTAAAATGTCGAGTGGATCCAATATCCATATGGAGACCATTCTGCTCCTAAAGGGTGAAGGACATGTGCACGTTTCTCTTTTTTGACTTGTAAAAGTTCAAGATCTCCCTTCTTTTACTGGCAAGTGCTCAGTTTTTCCATCTTTCAGGCTAAGTCTGTGGATGCAGAGAGTAAGAAGGAAAGAGTTGGAAAGACTTGTTTAGTCCACATCGCTGATCCTGCATCCTTGCTGTGCTTTGTCTTCTGTTTGTTCCATAAAGTGGTATTTCCCATTTTGATACAGGGACCTCCAAGTCGTAAACATTGATGTCCTGTAAGACCACGAAACATTGGTGCAATCCTGTTCCCTAACAGAGCTAGAGTCCATGATGGTACAACTTCTGCGTCTGATTTGAGGACTACTCATCGCTTCTGCCAGTTTGTTGTGTTTAGAAGGATTTCTAGCGTGTCCAACGGCTCTGTAACATGTCCACCCGTTTGTAATTTAGGAATGTAGGTCGTTCAGGACAAGGTCGATGAAGCTGGCAGCAGTTTCTCTTCAGAAATTTCTTTAGGGTTGAGGAAGGGTTTTTATAGTTCTAGCCAGTGCCAGACAACTGCTGAGGAAGTCGATGAGAGTTCACATTGCCACAGCTACGACAGTTCGTGTGTTGTGGGCGATACCAAGCTTCGCTGCGTAGTCTACAGTTGGCAAATTACTTCTACCTACTGATTGCGACAGATCTAGCAAGTCCCGCTAAGGAACTTGTTCGTCCTATTCTTGTTATAGATCGTGTACATATCGTTCTAGATATAAGACAATTGTTAAGTCTACTCCACCGGAGGTTGGCCAGCGATAGGGAGTACCCCACTGGCACCCAGGGGAATATTGACTTGTTCCGTGAGTTTGTTTCGACACTGTTCTACGATTTTGGAGAAGGAATAGTCTTCTATCGGCCAGTGGCCTGTCCTAATGGCTCACAGTTCTACCTTTGAGAAAACCTTTTGAATTTTCTGAACTCAATGTTGTTAAAGATTCTTAGGGTTTGCTGTGTTACGGTGACCTCGTCGCATGCAAATGTTACTCCCACATGTCCTTCCAGACACCCTTCCCCTTTTTTTGTGTCACAAATGGCGTTTCGAAACGATTTCTTAAAAACATTTCCCAATCAAATATTGCTGTGCTTCCGCGTTAGCAGTTCCCCTCACCTCCAAAATTGGCATTCTTATCCTTGTTTGAATATTTGAACACCACTTGACGTCCTTGTAGAGCACAAACAGGACTTCCAGACTCAAAATTAAATCAAAAATACATTATACCTCCATCAGTTGTGTATAGAAAAACAGAATATACGCGTGTCTACCCCTCCATTCACATTGAAATTCATTCCAAAAAAAAAAAACAGGACAAGAGGAGTGCGTCCACATATACTCAGGACACGTTCCGACACAACTGTCAATTGAAATGAAAATAAAAATTCATCATTTTCAATTCATTATCAAAACACTGGACACAGGACACCGTCTCACCTATCCTTTCCTCACCTCGGAACAGTTTGTACCAATTCTCTTACTCTCCTCGTGACGAAAAAAGGATTTTTCAATTTCCATAGGACATTGCGATTGGCATCATCAGCTCACCATCATGGTCTCCTCCATCATCATCATCATCATCATCATCATCATCATCGTCATCAGTAGCAGAAGCAGGAGTAAGACCAATAGGAGTACCTAAAGAGTAGCATCATAGTGGACAACAAATGTCGTCCTTGAAGAGAGCCTCTATCATAATCATTTATCTCCTGCTGCTCCTCTGCTGTTGTTGTTGTTTTGTGTGTGTGTCTGTAGGTCCGGCAGTCATCATCTATCCCATTCAATATTTTGTCGATTAAAATTTCACATTTGGGATAACTCAACACTTGTGTAGGTACGTGTGCGTATGAAATTTAAATTCCAATTGTGTTTTGATTAATCCTCGGTGCAGGACACTGACACAACCATATAGCCTCTCACATATAACAAAAGGGTTTTTGGAGTTCCTCCATCCAAATTGGCTCAACTCAATGCCAAGCACAGAGATTTCCCATCGGCGCGGTGCGGATGGAACGAAAAATTCATTTCAATTGAAGTGGCAACTGACGGGAAGGACGAACGAAATTTTGTATGCCACGGATTCTGATAGGGATTTAGCTATAGTGGTCACTCACCACAGGAGAGAGTCCTTTTTTTTTGTTCCTCTCGTGGGGGTTTTTTTTTTTTTTGTTTTTTCTCCCACATCACGCTCGTTGGAGATATACTCGTAGACGGGAGGAAATTTTTGATTGGAATCTCGAAACTAAACAAAGTTTGTTATCCCTCCACAGTTGCTGTTGCTCCTGGTGATGGTGGTGGTAATTCGCAACGGTTTTTCTTTTTTTTTTTTTTTTTGGATTTATTAAATTATAAAGTTGTTCATTTAATTTTTCGTCGAAATTATTCCGCATTGCGGAGGAAATTGATATTTTTTTGCTGGCCCCCCGCCGCCGCGTCGTTGGATGAGAGAATTGGTATATCTCTTGCGTCGAAAGGAATTCAATTAAAAAATCCCAAGACTCACTTAATGATGTATCAAATTATTTGAGAGATAGAAAGAGAGAAAGGTATTAATTAGAAGGAAGAAGCAAATTTATAGCAATTTAGGCACGCATGGGAGCGTTACCAAGGATCGATGATTTGATTTTGTGGATGTAACGCTAGTGGTTCATTTTAATTGAGTTAAGGACACTCTCAATTTACTTAAGGATTGGGTTCCGTCTGTTCAGAGATCAGATGTTCATTTGCGTTGATTGGAGGAGGGATTGGTAATTAACTTTTTAGTTCAAAAGAGAGTTGAAGGACCAAAGACATCCTTTTGGAATCAAGCATCTCATCCAACTTCGTTTTTTTTTTTTGGAAATTTAAGAACCAGTAGTGGATGTAGAAAGGGTGGATGTCTAACGTCTATTTGACAGACTGCTTCCCCTGCCGCTAGTTAGTGCTTCCTTCACCGGAGGACATTCGAAATGCCTCGAATGGAGATATTCTCAACTTCATTAGGAAGATAGAGGTTCTCCTTGTCTTACTGGCTCCAGGCACAATAGATCTTTTAGGTCGCAGTGCCATATGCGTCTGTCGCAGAGCCTTCCTAATAATAATAGTGCTTCCTTCGAGCTTAGTTTGGAGATTCCTGTGCATATCCGAGAAGAGGCTTAAGAACCTTCCGACTCGTGTCATCGCCTCCTCCACAAGCCTCACACGTTGAGGTGTTTGGCAAAGGTCCTGTAATACAGTCTGTTCTACTGAGGGACAGCAAGAATGTCTTACAGACGTCGGGAAATATCCGTATACTCAACCATTGATGGAAGACCTAACCGAAGATATGGGCAAAACCAACGTGGGTACAGGACCGGAGAAGTTCTCCTTATGAACAAGCTAACAAGCTCATCGGATTCTTGCTAATTCAGTGCTAATCCTTGATAATTCCATAAGTCCTCTCAAAAGAAAAGGTTGCATGCGGTCCATCATATGACGGCACTACTCTTCTGAGTGAACTAGGGCTTCAACCAACATTCGGTCCTTAATGACTTAAAATCCTCGACCCAATATCTTCGTTTCGTACGTATGTATAACAGAAGAAAGTCTATCTGAGCCTGGTCTTCTCTAAGTCAAAACTTATATCAGGTTCCAGCGTACAGACTCCACAAGCAGATTTCGTGGTTCTTCAAGAGAATTATTACAAGTTTCTCTTAGATTCAAAGGACACTTGGAATTTAGGGGAATATTCACGGTTCTGTGAACTTCTAGGGTCTGCTTGGCGACCCATTTGAGGACGCAATTTTAATCTCTTTCCTATGGGGCATCAGGCTGATCTTGCGTGTTTTGGAGGCAAGTTCTCTCAACTTTTTGGTGAAGTCCTTCCTTTTTTTGTACCAAAATGCGCGGATCTCTTCTTTCCACCAAAATGGAAAGCTCCAGTACCCTGGTTTTGTCAAAGATTTGATAAATCCTCTGTTAAGGCTGAAGGTCGGTACGTTACTAGTCACACTTTGCATTGAGGGACTATTACGACGCCTGGTGTCCTGTGAAAGCCTTGCTTGACAACACTGCTGCTTTGGATTAAGCGACACACACTTTAAAGCTCCTTCCCAAGTGAGTCGAAAATTTGTATCCCCATCAGTTCAAACCCTAACAATTCCCCCATCACTCTGTTTCGTAAATAGCAAAGACTGTGCCTTTCCAAGGATCCTTTCAAATTTATTGACAAGTTAGCAGAATTATTATAAAATTTACATAGTCCTTCTCAATGCGAAAGGGGTTCTTACATTTGAATTCACTCTAGCCCCTGAAATAATAACAATAACAAGGCAATAAAGGACATTTTAAAAAACCCGACTCTCTCCCATCTCCCTCTTCGATTGAAATAATATCCATTTAAGTCCTAAACCCATGGGATCATAAAAAATATAAAAAAAAACGCTTTCCAAGCAATTTCATCAAAGAAAAAGAAAAAAAACCGACGACGTAAACGTTAACTCAAACCCACAGGAAGTCCAAAACAATTTGCATTCCCGCCTGCCTGCTCTCAATCACAACTTGTCATCCCCAATGCCCTAGAACAACTTCAAAAACACAAAACAACACAGAATCTGCAACACGACACAAGAAATATTACTCTTGTAGCAAAGAGTGTCCTGCCCCAAGGATAACAACTTACACAAAAATGCAAAGGGGAAACGAAAGAAGCTAATTGCATTAATTCTCGCGTTTTCAGCGAAAAAAAAATTGAAAAAAGGAAGCAAAATCTGCTGCTCTATTGCCTCCATAATTTGTTCCACTCACATAGAAAGGAAACGAAGAAAGAAAAAATCCTTGCAGGTCCTGCAAACTCCTAAAGAAAACGAAACGCGTACAATTTTCAGGTTGAACGCTCTGCCATACCATGCCTGCTGTGACAGGCGAAGGAAAATACTTTTACAACCCCCCCCCCCCTCTCCGGCACTTGGGCAGTTTGTTGATTCTGATTCAATTTTGTTTCGTCTGTGTCTTAACTCTTTTTTGTGTGTGTTTTGCCATTCTCTCCTTATTCTCTGGCCATTCAGGGGTTTTTTTTTTGTCATTCTTTCGGTGTCCAGAGCTCTAAAATAGTATAAAATTACCCTGGGTAAAGGTCCTGTCCAACAAAGGACCTTAAATTGCGTCCAGTTCGTTTGTTTTCCACTTTTTCCGGGCTAAATATGCTGATATGTGTGTGCGTTTAGAGAAGCTCACACACACCCCGGCTAAATGAAAAGGACTTCAAATTTAAAGCTACATAACTCTGGCAGGACGACCGGCATAAGGATGACTGTACTGGTGACTGTGAGTTAAAGATTTACACGCAACTAGTTGATTTAATTACAGATGGCTGCTGCAAGGGCATGCATACACATGCAGAGGATACAACCAGGAGCATCGGAAGTTTTGTCCAGAATAACTTCCAACAACTTTTGAATAATCACAGCAATTTACTTTTGTATATCAGATCTCTCTGTCCTTTCTGTCACACACACACGCACACAGAAGTTCTCATCCAACTGTCAGGGGACCAAAGGAAGTCCAAATTTAATCAGATTTTGGAAAATTTTGCCAAATATTCTCTTAGAATTGGGAATTGACCGGGTAAGACCGGGTAAGACTGGCAGGACCTTTCTTAAGGTTTTTGTTTGGATTCGATTGAAAATTATACAAATTTTATGATTCCTAGGGTTCAGCAGGGTATAGGGGATGTTGTTTGTTTGGAACTTTTAAAGCTATAGTGCAGGGTTCATTGAAAATCGAGTCTTCGTTGAATTTTTAAGGGACTAAGTGATGGAAATTGTTGGTCACACAAGGGTGATGTCGGGTCGAAGTGAGAAGGCTTCGTAGAGTTTCTTAAACACCCAAGATAGTTGACACAAAGCTTTACGGAAGGGGCTCCAAAAATTCTCATAATAGAGGCGTTAGGCTTGCATGAACGTGAACAAAAATGTTTCTTGACCGTGGAAGCTTCTAAAACGACAGAGAACAACCGATGATGTAACGATGTCATCTGGGGATCCCAGTAGCTAGACAGTGTGTGGAAGATAGTGCCTTCCGTGTGCATACATGTTCTAAGACGAGATTGAAGAATTTACATGACAGCGTGTCTCCTTGTAGAAATTTTCTGAATGTTTGGAGAAGTTCGGGAGAGCCGCTTTCAAATTGCAAGCTGCACAGAGTGTCCTCCAGTGCTAAGCGTTACCCGAATTCAGGCATCGCCTGTAGGCAGCTTTGAAGTCGAGTTTCAACTTGAAACTCGTTGGTCTTTTCCAGAATTTGCCTTAGTGTGAAGATTTGGTCTAGAAGAGCCACCTGCCGATGAGTTGCAGAAGAGTTTCTGACGTTCACACAGTACGTTGGTTAGGATCTTTAAAGCGACATTAAGCAAGGATATGCCTCTTTAATTGGTGCGGCCTTGGAAGGACAGAGCCTGAACTACTTCCTGCTCCTAGACCAAGGTTTTTAGAATCTCGATTGCTAGCTCATTAAACCGTAGGTTCGGTCCCTTTTCTTCGTTCATCTGAAGACATTCGAAAGAAATACTGTGAATTATAAGCAAAGGCAACAGTAGCAATAATTCTCCCCACCATTCTGGACACCAACCTCGGAGCAAAGACTAAAACCTTATACCACCTGAGTTTCAAAATCACTACACCAACACGAGCGCTGTGCGAATAGCATCATAAGGGTATTCATAACCCCTTTCGCGCTAGTGAATTATAAAAACAAACAAAATCAGGTGGTTGAGATTCCCCTCTTAGCTGGAACACGTTCTCGTCCATTCGCTTGATGTTGCCGAACCAGTGCAGTCGACGGATTTTTGCTTTCCAGATCACATCAACCTTTATACAGCTCCATTCGCCCTCCACGCAAACAGGACCAAATATTCGGCGTAGAATTTGTCTTTGGAAGATCCCAAGATCTGCTCGACTGTCTTACTCATCACCCAGCATTCAGCTCCATAAAGCAAGACCAGTCAGAGTTTTGGAGAGCATGATTGTGGACACAGCTAGTTAGGCAACTGCTTCATAAGGTTTACCTTCGTTGAATCGCCCTCCCGAATTCCTCTCTTCGTTGGAGACTAAGTTCTACTTACAGTTCCCTTAGAGTCTACAGATTTCGTTCTCCTCAGTTCCCAAGACTGCCACTCACTACTCTCTGCAATCCACTTCCCATCGATAGATTACAAATTAATTTTAGTTCAAACTAAAACTCTTTACGTCCCCCCAACACCCGTGCGATTTCCCATGTCCTTTTTGTCCTCTGGCAAAAAAAAAAAAAACGTCGTTAACCTTCCCTTCAATGTGTCGGTTAAAAGGAAAAAGGAAACCCCAAAAATTGATTCGATGTCACATCAAAGCGGTAAAACATTTATTACCAAAAGAAAATTCAATTCAATTTTACAAAATTTCATCAGGACACGACACAACAAATAAATTTCCCGCTGAATAGGACGAATAGGGAGAGATAGGACGACAAAGAGCTACTCGCTGACAGGTTGCTATTATTGAGGGGATGCGCCATCACCTCCCATCCGATGGGGAAAGGAGGGACAAAAATCCGACTCGTTAAAATGGAGTGCAACAAAAAAAATGGATGGATGACGAACCTTGTATTCGTGCAACGCATCAGTGATTACACATACCGACATGCAAACTACGGGATGCGATGCAATTTTGTTGTAACATTCCTGCAGGACGAAATAATCCACAAAAATAAAAAAATACTACACACACGCCATGTCGCGCACTGCTTTATTTTCACTTCCACTTCTACCATATCGTCCTCTGTAAGAGCTCCTGTTGATGTCCTCGCATTTAGATATGAGTTGTGCAACTATGATGGAGGCTGATGCCACCGTTTCGGATCGTCCTTACAGTGTGTGCTTCGAGAGTGATGGCATACCAAAATGTTATCTCCTGTGTTTATGTTATGTGCACCACAAGATGACTACTTTGGCTGATGGTTGTATTATCCTTGTGCCACTGTGTATAACTGTGCACAGAGAGTAATTTCCCGTTGGGAATGTTTCTTCTCTTCCCCGCATTTTCTGGAGGTAAAAGTCAGGAATTGAAATTTTCGGGAATTCATGTGCTTCGTGGTTGAGTGGTTCGTCGTTTCAATGTTTTTCTTGATGTTTTCGAGGCCCGGTGTGGTCGGGAGCTGTTTCTTTGTGGTAAAGAAGCCACACTCACACACACACACACACACAATAAAATGAAAGAAGTAGTTGCCATTGCTGTTTGAAAATCATAAAAAAAAAACAAAAAGCGAACCGAACGGATTTTGTAAGAGATTTAGTCCTTGAATCACACTCGGCAGGGATGCCGGTAGGGATACCGGCAAACTTGACGATGTTGAACTTGTGTGAAGCGCCATAAAAGTGGTTAAGAATCGCATTGCACCACACACAAAAAAAGAAAAACAGGATTGCAATCGCAAGGAGTTTGAAAATTTATTTAAAATTCATCAAACTGAACGAGGGAAGGAGCTTCGAAGATGTGAGCTAAAACGGAAAACAGGATCAGAGTCAGTACTGTCGATTTGAGCAAATGCAGGAAGCAAACTGTATTACCATAATTGTGATGGTAATCTGCTACTTTGTCCTTTCTATTGGAGGAACCTTTGAGCAGTCTATTTTGAGTCCGGAATGTGGTGGAGTTTGTAAGGATCCCAATTGTTGTCCTTGTCGTTGAATAGCGACTGAATTTCGTCACTTTTTGGTTAACTAATGGAGGAATTCCCTAAACAGTAAGACGTCACTCGTTATAGGAATTCTGTGTGCCTCAGACAAGTCAGCTTAACAAGGCTCATCTTGTACTACCAGCCCATATTTACCTCCACCTCTTCTACACCGTCATACTAGCCAGAAAGCATCCTCCTCCTCCTTCGGTTTGAACCCCTAAAAGTCAAATAGACGGTTCTTCCTACCCACCAAGTACAGCAAGCTATAAGGAGATGCCCAGAGATTAGGCATTTCTTTCGAAACGAAACGGAAGCAGGACCTCACTAGACAAGCCGATGGGTAGGTATAGCATCGAATCGAGTCCACATATCAAATACTTGGGAATGTAGCTGGATCTCAGGCTTAACCTCAAAGAGTTCCTGACTTACGCAAGCAAGAAGACTGTGCTCTCAACTTGTGCTAAACGATGCTATACGAGCAGAATGGCAACACATGTGGAATACTACAACCCAAGGAAGATGGATACGTACACTAAACCCCAACGTGGAGGAGTGGACACGGAGAGGGTAACTATTACCTGACACAAATACTGTCAGGACATGTATTCTTCCGGGAATACCTTTGCAAATACAAGCACGTGGATGATGGAATCAGGATCAGCCATCTGTTCCAAGGAGGGAATCTCAACCAATTTTTTTGCGTGAGCGTCGCAGGTTGGTCAGTTGGAGAAAGAGAGAGCTTAAGGCCTGCAGTTGTGTTTTTTGGATTGAGATTCATTGCTGAGAGGACTTCTGCTGTCGGTGCTTGTAGACCTGTGAGTCCCAAACATTCCATTTGATTGGCATTCGTTCTTTCTGCTTACAGTTGGCCAGTGTGTCCAGTGAACTTCCTATAGCGACTTTTTAAAGACCTTCCTTCGTAGACAAATGGAGATATATCTCATGCGGTTCAGGCTGTCCATGACGGACATAATTGCCGTGTATACAGACGACACTTTACCCCTAAATCACAATCAAAGGAAGCTTCTTGAGCTGAGTACAATCGGCTTTAATACTCGTTCGACCTTCTACAGATCTGCACAGTCCTCACGTGACCTTTTCAATTTCATTCATCTCCCACCAACTCGTCGCTGGTATCCTCTTTCAAGCACTTTCTCATTAAGTGAACTTAACATCTCCGCAACTCCCTCATGTAAAGCTGAAAATCCAAACGGCAACAAACATCACTTGGAAATGGTATCTTTAAGATTTTTCTCAAATATCAATTCCAATGTGGCACAGCGCGTTACACCTCGTCCTTTAGCTGCTGAAACATCTTCATTTTACAAGAAGAATCCTTCGAATCCTTCGAATAAATAATGTGAATCCATGCGCCTACTTACAGAGAGATTTCATTTCACAAAACTGACTATCGAATTCACAAGGCTTCCTTCCTTCCTGCCTTCACATTCAAGGGAGTAATACAACAAAGCATAGCAAAAGAAAAGAAAGAAAAAAGAATTTAACACGAATTCACTCGTAAGGAACAGAGTAAATGCAGATTTGTATACACGGCAAGAAGGACATGACATGTGATTCCTTTTCTATATTTGGGCTGAGATTTAGTTTCCCCAATGCGATGTGTCGTGTTGTACTCGTATATCCTTTTCTAATGCCACCACCACAAGAGAGGAAAAGAAAGGACTAAGACTCTCTCTCTTTCTAATTTGTGTATGGCTTTCTCGAGGGCATTTTGTGCAAGGACATGGTGTTCCAGTGAAATATAAAAAATAATATTTTGAAGCTTTTTTTTTTCCTTTTCCAATAACACAAATCGCAAACCCGACAACAAAGTCAATTCGCTAGATGATTTATGAGAATTTATGGGAAATTTTGCCACCCTCCAGGACTCAGATAATAGAGATCCTTAGCTGGGCTATACATTGAAAATTTTATGCAAATATTTTTTTTTTCCCGCACAAATACCGCACGAAAATATCAATTTTTCCATCGTTTGTGTGCGTGTGTGTGTGTGTATCCTTGTCGGAATAAAAATTCACATAAATGCAACCATCAACTATCAACAGTGTAACCGTTGAAGGAGAATAAGAAAACCTCTCTTATCGTATCTCCTCCAGTGTACACCATTTCCCGTCAAACACTGCTTTGGATATTTCCTTTGAACTTTCAATTTGACCCTCTTCGCCTTTGCACACACACACAAACACATACGAGAACGAAAGTTATTCAGGATCAACAAATATACAGAGCCATTATCTAAAAGAGAATTGTTTGCATTTCATATGAAGAAAACTTTAAGGATGTGAAGGAATGATGGCGAGGAATATTCTGAAATAAAAAAAAAGCAAATATATTCTCCTTCTCTCTGTGTGTGTTCTAGAAACAAAACCAAACTTTGTTTTCGTCCCTTTGAAAGATATAATTTCCCCGGGAATGTGAATAAATTATTTAAAAATAAATATAAGAAACCGAAAAAGAAATCGTGCGTCTCCTTTAAATTGCGTGACCCAACCAAAAAGGTAAAAGAGAAACAGAGAGAGAGCGAGAGTATTCATAAAATCGCAGAATAATTGCATTTGGAAGTAATGAAAATTTTACCCTTACTTCCCTATCATTTAAAATTTATTCCAACTAATGAACATGAGTCACCTGCCATGCCACGGAACAGAGGTGGGTCGGTCCTTCCTTCCTCATCGGATTCCTGATAAATGCAAAAAGCGTCTTTGCTTGTCAAAACAAATTATGAAGAGGTCGACCCCGAGACACTTTTAAAAGGAACAACTTTATACGAGATGGAAAAAATTTCATTAAAAGTAAAAGCCTAAACGGTGTTTAAGGACAACCATGAAGGCCATTATTTTCAATTGTGCAGTGGTGTCGAAAAGGGGAAAATTATAAGGAAAATATACTTGGGCTCTGATTGAAATTGGTGATTGTCTTACAAAGATTAGTGTCGGAGGACTACCCTGTAGTGGCAGTCAGGCCTTGAAGGCTCCCGATTTGATATATTGGCTGGCTCGCTGTCAACCTTTTTACTGGTCCTAAACTTTCGGTGAACATAGTCAAATTCAGCAAAAGCTAGACGTTTCGTCGGCTACTCCAGCACAGAATTAGATCAAGTTCCCTGATTTCTTTCTCAAAAAATATTTCTTTCTGATGAAGATGAACAGGATCCACTGTCCACGCTTAATCCTTTGTCGAACTAATTAATAAGACGATGCACATAAAAACAGGCACAAGGCAGTAAGTTCGATATTTGCTTTCATATTTGCTATGCAATTCAAAATATGCCAGCTCCTCTAAGGCCTTCAAACCGAGCTCAGCTGGACAAAAACTCCCTTACTTTCCATTTAATCCACGATCATGTATCTTTTGGACTACTTCCACATGTTTTATCGGTCTCATAGCGCTCTAGGTGCTTAGGTGACCAACTTAATAGGTTATCAAAAGCCTTCTTTGTCAAAAGCCAAGTAATTATTTGCAAACAACTGATACAATTTTCATATTTTTCTCCACTTCTGACACCACGGGAGAATTTAAGAAGATTCTGCCTAGTTCCCCTCGGAACTCATGTAAAACAAATCAAGGCTTTCAGATTTCCCATCATCTGTGAATAAGTTACGCCTACCTCGCGATCAGTTCCCTCCAATCTTGTGCAGTTTTCCCTACTTCTGACACCATGTTAGGCTTCAAAAAAGTTGCTCTTGAGATTCCTCCCTCTAAAGCCGAAAGCCGTTTCAGAAGTTCATACAGGGTACTAGGCAAAAGGAGTTCACGCACAACTTAGGCTACTCTATTCCGGGTACTGTAGAGAGGCTGCAGGAACGGAGAGGAAATCGAATCACCTCTGCGATTGTTCACAATCCTCCAAAAGATTAAGAACTCTCGGAAGTAGCTTCTTTGATGTGCTAGAGGACCACGAAATCGCTTATTTCAGAAAATTCTTGTGATTTCTATCATTTCCTAGGTGGTTCCGAAATGACGGGTCCAATGGGTAATTTGAACATTTGCAGTATCAGGAGACCAGGGGACCAAGTAATTCTCAGGACCTCCAAAGACCAATCAAGAAGACTTCTTCAAGTTATATAATCAATTGTAGGCCTCTCCCAAAAGAGGTTTACAAAATTCGAGTAAGTACGGTTGTACATCAAAGCCCTCCATTATCTAGCACTTCAAGTTCATCGACGAATAAGTTGCATCCGACTCCAATTCATAGGTATAACTTGTCCACTTCTGACACCATACAAACAAACAAGAAGCTTCTTTTAAGTTCCACATACGTGACAAAGTTTCATTGCAGATAATCTTCTTGAGCAAAGTTTTGAAAATTACTCTCGTCGTAAAACTAGTTTTCTCCACTTCTGACACCACCTAAGGATTTCTAAAGCCTTTTCATACTTACTCTCGCAGTTCAGTGTCTTAAAGTCTTGTTTTCATTTCACCATCAGTTTCCTTCAATTGGATTCAACTTTTCTTTCTCCACTTCTGACACCATCCCCTATCCCTGATAGCCACCACAGTACCATTTTAGTGTCTCTGCCCGCCCAAGTTATCATCGTTGATTTCTTCTCTCATTTTTTTGTGTGTCAAAACTCCATTTACCAACTTTGTCGCCGTAATAACGCTCATTTAGGTGTGGGACATCGTCGGCACTGTAGGACTGGTAATGATGGCATAAGCTTCCGCAAAAGACTTCATAATCATTCCACCGTCATATCTGCTTCCCGAAAAAAAAAAAAAAAAACGAAACGACAACATAAAGTATGAGGAGAGCAAAAAAAAAAAAATTAAAAGCATTTTAAGGGCTGAATACCGAAAAATGACGAATGAGCTGGAATACTCCACTTCCCCCATGCCATGCCACGCCGCCTGACAGTGCTGACAGTAATGTGCTTATTTTTCTGACACAAGCTTAAAATTTATGAGATTTTAACGGTATATTCCTCATTTCACCCCGAAAAAAAACTGAATGTATATTATAAATTCGTATAAAAGATGTTTAAATTATCTCATTGGATTATCTTTCGTTACTTTCATCCCCTACGACGCGACAAAACAACCCCCCATTCCATCTCGTGTGTGTTTGTGTATAGGAATTTTTGAAAATTGCTATACGATGATTATTGAATTATGCAAATCACAAAGTGATTATCATTATAATCGACATTAATCCTCCTGAAAATAAACACACACACACCCACATACAGGTGCGGAAAAAGGTGTTATAGTCCTGGAATATGTGACACCACGCTGGGTTATGGTGTAAGTCGAACGAACGACAAGGATGGTGTGTAGTGGGATTTGATTAAAAAAAAAAAAAAATTAGGTAGAGATGGTTCTCGGCAGGATTTTGACACTCCACGCGAATTTTAATTAATCCTGTAATTGTGACCTTGTAACATCGAGGTATCTTAGCACCCTTTTTCGGCGAAGGATCTTCGTAAATGTTAATGGCTTATAGGAATTCAGGTCGCTTTACGAGCGTGTTTAAAGGGGAAAGGATGGCATGTACGATGTTTTTAATGATTGCAAATTGTGTGTTAGTATCTGCGAATGTGTGTATCCGTTTTGTGAGATGATTTAGAACGTATTTCAAAAGCTATAAGCAAATTTGTTATGAGATTTTGGTAATAAAGTTTTATACTAACACGTTTTTGCATTCTTTCTATTTCTTTTCAGGTAAGTGTTGGGGAACTGGATGATGAATGGGACACTTAAAGGAATTAAGTGAGTAGTGAATAATTTATGGGATTTGGGACAATGTTTTGTCATGCTACGGGACACAGATATACAAAGTAGCATATGTGTGGTGTTTTTGATGCTGTTTGAGACACCATTTAGTTGTGCGATTAAATCTATGATAGGTCTTAGGATCTCTTTGGTTTTTTGATATGCAATCTGGCCTGGAACCTCCAAAGGCTCACAACTTAGTTAGACTAGTTCAACCTAAGACAACGCTATCAAGTTCGAAGTTGTGAAAAGCAATCTTAGAATTTCGAGTGCAGTTGTTAGATTAGATTCATGAACCTTGAGTTCTCACTCTTAGAACTAAAACCGATGGTGGCTTCCGAATAGTAGTTCCCTGAAAAGTTCCGATGCCTTCATTGTTCAATGTAAACGCTCTGCATTTCGTTATTAGCTTGAACCTTCAATACGCTGTATAACCAAGGATCCGGCTTGTTTCTTCCTTCCACTTCTTCCCTACAGCTCCTTCAAAAATCATTAGAGAAGACATCAAACTTGCCTTCTGATGTGACAGTAACCAGTTATGATGCCTTTTGTGGTGCTGATAAGCGATCTTTTTGACAAAACCAGGCTACTGAAGTGTTTCTGATCCAATTCCCCTAAATCTGTCTAGTAGCTTGACACGTAGTGCCATCTGCTCAAGAATGCTTGGTTTTGGTTTCCAGTTTACATGTAGCGAGAGTCATGCCTAGATTTCACTTTTCCTGGCAAGTTCATCAGCCGATTCCAGGCTATCCAACCAGTTCCTTGGCTTTATCCTTGTGAAAACAAGGCTAGTGCCATACAATTTGGAAACTTGTTCTAGTCAAGAAGACCAATTTGGTTGTTTGTGGGCTAACCTCTGGTCCATATGAAGAGCTTCGAAAGGGTATTCTGTAGTATTTGTCTAAGCGTAGTGAGATCCTTGCCAGAGACAGATAAACCTACGTCATCAGTGTAGCCTCTATCTCCTTCCAGGATTAAGAGTAGCTTGATTGCCACCAGGTTCCAGAGAAGAGAATTAGAATTGTCCACTGCAACGTTCTGTCCATTGAGTGACCTTTTGTTCAATGCCAACGACCTCTTCCATCTTCAATAGCTTTTTCCAATATATTTGCAGATGATGCGTCCATTCATGTCCAATATGCAGCCTGTGCAGTACAACTGTAGCACGTAGAGGTTGGCCACCTTAAGGGCCGTCGGTGGTCCTTCCTTTTGACAGGCCATCAGCTGTGCTTTGAAAAGTCAACATCAACTCCACTAGTAGATTCCTCGGTAACCATTCGATTGGACAAATAATTCTAAATCACTGAATCGACATTCTGAATTGAATTCAAATCCCAAAGTTTATAGAGATGCTTTCACAACGACCCCCCCTCGTTTGCATCACTTAAATCGCAACTAATTGATGTCAATTGCTATATAGCGGCGACATCCGCGGCAGCAAAACCCATTCGATCGCCTTCAATTGCCTTAAATCAAACGTTCCACACTGGTCGATGAGAATCCGAACAAGTAGCAGCAGCACACACCAGTAAGCTTTGTCAAAAAGAAACAAAAAACCGATCAAATTGGCTCCATTGGGACACGCCATCAACGAACTTCTGATGCATATTTTATCTTTCATTCTGGCTCTTCGGAGAAAGAGTCCCCTCCGGTCCCCGGTCCCGCTTCAATTGACTGTGAAAGACTGAGAGCGTATTGATTCCATTGTGTAATTTATTTCAATCGTTCTGATTATAAACAGCGTTATTACATGGCTGTAGTCCTCCTGGATATGGATCCACCCCTACCCCCAAGTTGCGTTCTTTATTTTCTCAGCAATTTTGCTGTCTTTTCAATGTTTTCCATTTCATTAACCGTTGCATTGACACCGGATGGGGTTTCCTCCGTTTGATTCCAATTCGGGTTCCGAGGTGATTTTTTTTTGTTTGTGACTATCGGTGCCTGTCACTCCCTCTAACCTGGATTCACAATCGCACACAGACACATGCTTGCCTTTTTTTTTTGAAACGGATTCAGCTTATTTCCGTTTTTTTTTTTAGTGCTCGTCCGTGTTTCGTCCTTGCATGCAATTGGAATCGATATAATTTTCCCAGCAATTTGATTTTGATTAAAAGGACATGTGTCCTGTTCAAGTTGGAAGAAAGTTTTATTTTTATTTTTTATCATGAAACTAATAACGAAACTCATATCAGTTGTAGGGGATGTGTGTGTGTGTCCTTGTGTGGCGAAGTAATGATGAGAGTAATAAGTCCTCAACTCTCAAAACATGATGTGTCGTCCTGGAAAGGATACATTTTTTTTTCTTCTGTCATATCTATTACGATAACAACAAAATGCCGTTACAAATTGTAAAACTTTTGTTATAACACACTCATATGCACACATGGAGACATGAGAAAAATTTTTCGGGCAGGACGACCCCACCATCAGAGTCCAGAGACAGAGTCACCGGACCTGTGTGCAGAATAATATGAAAACTTAAAACTTGTTAAACTTTTAAATTAATTTTTGTCAAGTGTAACGGGGGGAGGGTTTGTGTAAGGGGTTGGATGTTGCAATTACCGGTGGGTGGGTGAGTGTGTGTCCTGCAAACAATCGGTTTATCTCAACGATTCTACATGTTCATTCCGAACTTGTGGCCAAGAGTCGACAGTTCTATTAGGGGTGGTTGTTCGGGGGGAAAAAAAAACATGCAAACACGCCCCTTAAGCCGCCCATCGCCACCTGTGGGTTGTGTAGTAAAGTTTTGCATCAATTATAGTTCAACCCTCTCACTGTCACTTGGAAACAATGGCCTCGGAGGGAAGAAAAAAGAAAAACTGCACCGAATGTCACGGAGTAGAATGGATAACAACAACTAAGAGTGAAGCAATTTTCACTTCTAGGGGTTGATTCTGTGTAACCAGGGTAGTTGTCCCCGTCATTGCCCAAACACAGTGTGTTGGGTGAAGTTTTGCCCTTGTTCGTCCTTGCGAAAATTTCCACTCGTTGTCGTTGTTGTTACCGTCACCGTCACTGTCACCATCATCAAAATCTTCGTTCTCTTCGTCGTCGTCGTCGACGTCCTTGTCGTTGTCGTCGAATTAATCATTTAACAACCACCCAAACCTTGGAAGGGTTTAGCTCCGGTGCTTAGCCCATAGTTTTACAAGGATTTCGATATGAAAATCCTTTATTGTTATGAAGCCCCTCCATCGCCCCCAGAGTCAAACAATATATAAATATTATTTTTTTGTTGTCGTCCTTCTGGGCGCTGCTGTG
Organism: Criorhina ranunculi; assembly: GCA_951813785.1. Classification (NCBI taxonomy): domain Eukaryota; kingdom Metazoa; phylum Arthropoda; class Insecta; order Diptera; family Syrphidae; genus Criorhina; species Criorhina ranunculi. The sequence continues at coordinate 1,771,725 of OX638383.1, forward strand.
GGGAAAAGGGTTGATCGTCCACTCGAGTGCATCTGCCTGTAGCATATTTGGAGAGCTCGTTGGCGGATTGAACCTTGTTCGCGGGTATCGCTTCGAAACGCCCGTCACCTCAGACCGAGTCGGGGGTTTTATGTGTGCAGGATGTTATATTCATGAGGATATCCGTCGAGCGTGGTAGGAACTCGAACCCGTCGTTAATATTTTTGCTACTCCTTCCTTGTGTGTAAGAGTGTGTATGTGCACACCATGCTTCTGACAAATGACAGTTAAATTAATATGCTTTTCTGCATATAATTTTATTTGGCATAATAAATTGGTTGTGACGACGATATGACGGGTCGTACAGTCGCTCAGTCGCCCAATGAGGGCGAAGATGAAGGACCTCACAGATGAAGTTAGTGTGGCGCACTGGCTGTGCATACTTGCATGTCAAATATTTATGCGCTCCTTTTGGAGAATGAAGACATCGTCCTTGTATGTCTTTGTCGTGAACTTTTATGCAGTAGTATGCTCATCAATGCAAATTAAGGATTTCAAGTGGATTCAAGGAGAATGAGTCGCCGTCTGATAACGAATTAAGCCATTTGCACACATGTGAATATATTCTATGCACACACACATCGCAGATAATTGAGTACAACAAATTGATGGAATTAGGAATAAGTTTAATGCTTGCACTAACGCGGATTGTTTGCTTTTGGCTTTTAAGATTGTTAAAGTGTGAAATTTTATGCGCTTGTTGATGCTTCATGGTTTAATGTAGGGCAGCAGTCTATTGAGCCAATTCAACTTCCCCACTTCGGACACTTTAAACATATCGCGGAATGAATTTAGCACAAGCTGAGGTTGTTCTAACACAGCTCCCACAGAAGAAAAATGTACTTGCCCGCCCTGTTTTGGATTCTAATAAAAGAGGAAACAGAGAAGATGTAAAAAATCTTCCACTTCTGACACCTTGAACCTCTTAAGGTGATTGACTTACAACTGATGTTTGTGGAACATAGTTAAGGCTGAAAGAGTTTCATAGACTGTCGTTCAAAGAATACAGTTCTTATAGCTTATGAAGTTTGAAGAAAATCTTCCACTTCTGACAGCATCAACATAGATCACGAATTACTCACTAACACAAGCTTTTAAGGCTTAGAAGGTTTCTTAAACAATAGCTCATAGACTCAAAAGTGCTTTAAGACACAAAACTATTGTTAAACTTCTGACACTTCGACCAAAGTCATCATCAACAGCTTTGGAAGCCAAAAAAGTTTAGAAAACAACTTGATAAAGATATCCTGTGAAACGGGGAGCAACTTCTATTCAATTCCTGTCATCCCTTGCAGTCATAGGGCATCAGCAAAGCCCAAGATTGTTTATATGTTCTCTGCAGCGAGGTTCCTTGTTCAGCATCATGAGTTGAGCCCAGTTGCTGTTAAGTGCAAACAAAACAACTTTTACACTTCTGACACCGGCAACACAGTCAGACAAACAAACAAAATCACTGTTTCCACTTCTGACACCTCCTTTAAAGTATCACATCCGACATAAGCTGCCTGTCGACTTCCAAAATCTGTAAAACACCCAAATAAATTCAATCAGGAACCGTAATAAAATAAAATAAAAACCCAAAAATCCTGAAGGAAAAACCAGGAATCTCTTCGCAAAAGGTAAACTGTTTCTCCGAAGTCACACTCGAAAAGTTATCTTAATAATCTTCTTAAGAAAAAAAAAAAAAAGCCAATTCAATTGATCACAGGAATTGCCAAACAATCCCCACAGGAACAAAGGAATGAAAAGTCTTCGAGTCTCCTTTAAAATTGTTCGTAACCGTCCCCGTCCCATAGCCAATCAAAGTTATTGTCCTCAAGGGAGAGACAGAGGACTTTTTAAATTCTTCCGCCATCGCATCATTCCCTCCGAAAACAAATTCATATTTTACAATTGTGGAATTTCTCAAGGAAAGACGATGCCCAACCCTTTATTTTGTTTTTTGTTGGGAGCAAAAGCCCGTAATTCATGGAATGCCATTCGTGCCCATAATACAAATTCCAGAGGACAGTGCCAAGAGATAACTATACATCCTTTCATTCCTTTCTGGTGCAGAGCCAGTCCCACATGACTGTACAATTTAATTATAATTATTATTATTGTTTTTCTGGGCTTCGCCTTGTACATGGTCAGAACCGACCCCCCCCCCGGCCAAGCAATAACCCGAAACCGATGTATCATCCAATTGTCCAGGTAATTAAAATTGCACCAAATTCTTGTACCCACTAGGGGTGGGCGTACGTATATATGGATGTGGGCTAATCCCATGCACTTTGGTCTTATCGAGTGCATTATTCCTTCGATGTAATGAAATTAAACGAGAGACCGGCCGTAGTAAACCCCTTAGGCTTTTCTGAGTGTGTGTATCTATTACCGAAACACTATGCGTGTATCCGGGTTTTATTGGCATGGACATTGATCCGATATGGTGTGGAAAGCACACCAACACCATCAGCCGGCCAGGCTAATGAATTAAGCATCTATGTAAACGCAATAACAATTCGGTTGAATGATTAATGCGTCTTTGTATCTAAGGCAGACCGGCATGTGACCAATTAGTGCAGTCACCCCCCGTATAGCCTCCTCCTGCGCTCGGTCTGACGCCACTTGTCGAGAGAAGCCCTTCTAATTAACCCTGTTATGCCACAACTAATTCGGATGCTTTCGTAAAAGTGATTACACCGAATTGAATTATTTGCGTAGGTGGTGAGCTATTTAACTGGGTGTGAGGATCGATGGACAAAAACTACCGTAAACAAAGTTAATCAATACTTTTTGTACCCTTTTGTTGCAAAGGATTCTCTCTCTCTCTCTCTCCAGTGCAGCGTGCTAATTGGTAGTAGTTTTCGAGGTGTCAAATGCGAATTTGATATTCCAACACGGGTAATTTAGTTTAATGGTCGTGTTTGCGTTGACAAAGTGTGCGCAAACACAAGTGCTCTTCCTCCTCGTCCTCGCGGGGGGAGGATGATTTTGAAAAACCGATTTGTCAGACTCTGAATGTCAAACGTTTTGTCATCAAACGTTTTTTAAATTGCGTGAGCCAGGGTAGAGCCACGGAGGCAACTTCGGTGCAGATGAGGAAGACGGCGGCACGTTTGTCGTTGCTCGGCTCAGCTCGTCGGACGGGGGTAGTTCTTGTCAAATTTCTTCTTGTTTCTTTCCCTAGTCGTCAGTTCTTCTCCGAAAAGCAGTCGCTGATGTAGGCTCTTCCGTGAAGGATAGGCCTTGACTTTGTGGGTCTCATCAACCACTGCGTCCGTAACTAACATTTTTATTGATCCTGACGTTTCTCAGTTTCCGGGACCATGTTGGATGTTGACAGTTTGGTCCCGGAGATGCCTCGCAATGGAAAGACATACTTCCCTGTGCACAGCTGAAGCATGTCAGGGTGTGAAACGTCAATGTACACGGATGAGCTGTCGTCCTATCGTTCACGTTTGTTCTGTTTGTGTTCGTTCTCTGGAAGTTGTTCGTGTTAGAGTGGTTAGTCGGTCTTCAACCTCTTCCTCATCCGTGTCCCCTAACCTCTCTCTTTCACATCCTTGTCAAATCTATCCCTCTTGACTTCATTTAAGTTGCATCTAATTTTTTGTCCCTAGCTGCTTAGTGCCACTCAGCGCGTCTACACTCTTCCCTCAGATCTTGGATGGTACGAATCTTGCATCCGAAGATAAGCGTCGCTATGCGTTCTCTAAAGTTTTGTCGTATGATTTTCAATAAGTCGTCTTCGTGCGGTCGTACTTTCATCGCTAATGTCCGCGTCAAAATGTCTCCGCTGTTGCTTCCTATCCACAATACTACGCCGAATCTCGTGGTCCCTCCTTTGGTCCTTAAACTGCCTAACGAGTTCGGTCTTCAACTAGGGGTTGGATTGACTAGAATTTGAGAAAAGACAGATGCCACTAGCTTTGACTTTGGTTTTCAGCACTTCCTCGGACCCTGAGAAAGACTAGGAAGACTCTTTAGAAAGCCTTAAAGGCATTTACAGACCGATAAATTGGACATTTTATGTATGACTCTCTCCAATTTTGAAGGCAACTGATGTTCTAGAAGTTCACCTCCTGTCAAACCAAATGACAACAGACCCGCATTGTTGTAGTTAAGCGTTCAATAACGGAGACAAAGCCTTTGACTGAGAGTGTCGAACCCACAAGGGAAGTTTTTTTGGTGTTAATTGTGAAAATCTTGTTACTTGAGGCTGGACACAGTCTTGTCGTACATTCCTTTAACAGTACATGTCGACCGGGACTATAGCTAGGGTTGAAGAACGCCTCCCTGTGGACTGCTCTAACTGTCAGTGAAACCTTATAACTTTTCTCCTTTGGTCCTTGTACAGATTTTAGATCTCTGTCCCATGGCTCTGATTGTAGCCAAAATCGCCCTCCATCTCCTCCCCTCGCTGGACATATACTGCTCAAGGTGGTCTAATTGGATTTGAAAATCTCAGAAAGCTTCATTATAACTTATTCTTCGCAAAAATTCTCATCCCCAACAAGAAGCTAAGACTCTCCAAAATAATAGCAATCAATACCCGTTCAGTTTGCTTGCCACATTGCCAATTAGTCAATAAAATGGAACCTCTCCTGATGAGATACTCAAAATGTATCTATGTGTGTGTGTGTTTGTTTCTTTCCCACTTTAACTCGGTACCTTTCCTCTCCATTAGGCAATTCACTTTATTGTGGCAGCCATTCCAATTAGTTTTACCACTTCACACTATTTCAAGTGCCACACACATTTAAAAGGGAACCACCTTTCTACACATGCCGAGAGCAGAAGGACGAATAGGGGAAAACATATGGAAGACCATCACTTTGCCATCATTAGCGTCCCAGTAAAATATATATTTCCACAAGTGGAACCTCGAGCAAAAAAAAAAGGAGAAAAGTGTTGTACTCCCTTCCACACCCCTCCATTTTTATACCGTTTGCTGAACACACAGGATGTGTTACAATATATGTCGCGAGCGCTCAAGAGAGAGGTGATACCGTTGTGATATATTTGCCACCACGGACAGTGTTTGCATACAAATCGACATTTAAGACTTTTACGTGCCTTTTGCGCCGCGCCGTGGAGCAGCTGTGTGTGTGTGTGTGTTTGGGGGGCTCATAACTTTCCGGTGCTTTCTCCTTTTGTTATTACTATTTCCGGTTTTCTCGGGGCAAGAAGAAGCAAACAAGGATGCTTTTCCTTTTTTCGTCGTGTCGTCTGACAAATGGCACTGGCAACTGCGGGGGTTGCGCGCTCAATCCCTACAAGTCGTCTGTCTCTCTCTCGGTTCGATAGACAATTTTTATCGTTTAAAGTCCAATATTCAGGGACGTGTCCCGGTTACTGATTCACTTTTTTTTTTTTTTGCAGTCTTTTGAACGTCTTCCCGAGACCGCTTTCCGATCGAACTCCTGAGTGACCATTTGTTGCGTTATTGTTATTTGATTTGCACCCTGTGTGCTTGGATTTTAAACGCCTGCCTTAGGGGTGTGGTATCCCCCAAAGAGACTTGTGAAATGGAACGTGGTCTATACTCCAGACTTAGAAAAAAAGGAGTCGCAGTCGTCTCGTTCGGTTTCAATCGACGACGATGCTCCATCTAATGACAGTAATTAGAATAAATGAAATTTCGGGGGTGACTTGTGAACATGTGTTCACGTGCCATTTTGTGAATCCAGAAAGGGTTGAGCGAAAATTATATTACTCAACGAGGTTTTTGGTGTCTAAAAACAATTTCAAGCGTCTTAATTGCATTAAGCACACTATCAGTGCGAACGGGTGGATTCAGTGGGTTTTCTGTAAAGTGGGACATTCCCACTGAACGCCCCTATAGCTGTAGCTGGCTGTAATGACGACGACGGGCATGTTATCTTGATGTAAAATATGAAACTCTTCAGAGCGACACTTTAAAGTTGTGTCGTCGTCATCTATGTACGTCGACGGTTGTCTTTCTCGTTCTCATTCTCATTTTCATTTTCTGTGTGATGAATTTGCATTTTGGACCGTTTAAAGGACTTTTGGCTCCCACGTCTTCATCGTCGTCTTTTTCATATAAGTACCTCGCATCACCCCTTGTCGTCGCTGTCTGAATATTGTTTTTTCTTTTTTGCTAGTCGGAACGGGACGACTAAATTAAGTTTCCAATTTGAGGAGTTGTAACTAATTTCTTTTTTTCCAGTTCTGGGAAGGGACGTCCTTGGGCTGGTTGGTGGGCTTCTGTGAAGACGAACTTTAGCTAATGGGGAATTTCCGTTTTGTGTGTTTGGATGGTGTGCTTTCGCGTCCATATTCGATATTAATGAGGATGCTTTTAATTTTTTTTTACTTTTTCCTGTTCTCGTCCTTTTTTTTTTGTTGTAGCTTGGTCTGCTTTTAGAGACTGAGGGCAGAGTAGAGAGAGAAAAAAACTTTTAATTGCATAACAATATAAATTTTGTCGACATTTTTACTTTTGTGTCGCAAATTAGTAAGAAAATGGATAAAGAAAGGACGACAAGGAATCGCCATTTTAGATTAAGCTTTAGGGTAATTAGAACTAATACAAGATGACATTGTTGTCACTGGGAGGTGAAAGGTTAGTGTGAGTGGCAGGTAAACGTGTAAGAGTTCAATTGGATGGAGCCCAGACTAATGCTCAGTGGGTGCCATAAAGACGGTCCCCTTCCTCGGCAGTTTCAAATGAACTTCTCCGAAGAATAGATGATTTCGGTCTTAAAGACGGCGTCACCTTCAGGTGTTTGATGACTTCTTTAAATTTTCTCCTAGTAACCTCGGCATATGCCTGTGGATATGCCATATCCACCCAGACATGATCATGATGCAATCCACGCCCTGGCTGTCGAGCTCTAAGACTAGACAGGAAGCTGCCACCGAAGGGAAATGTTGCCGGGAATCTCGGAAAGATCTAGTGGCACTGTTCTTGTGCAAAAAGTCTGCGAACACTAGGTGAAGTGTGCAATCAAGTGGTAGGCAGGCCGATTCTTATGTTTTTTAAATTTGACTGCCTTGAGAAGCAGTAAGTGTTTGGAATGGTTCCAGCAGACGATTTTTCGTAATTTGAATGTGGTCTTGAGGATTTCTGCAACAGAAGCCCTTCAAACTCTTGTTCACCTTTTTGACGGTGTATAGATTGACTGTCAACTGTGTCTTAGTTACTTCCTTGAGGTAGCGCTACAGTTGGAAGTGGACTTTGGCTTTTATCAACATAGCATCGTCAGTGAGCTCGATCTTTGGTTAGCTGGCTGGATTTCTCCAACAGAAGCCCTTCAAACTCTTCTTCACTTTCTTTTGAGTGGATAGGTTGGCTGTCATCTGTGTTTTACTTTCTTCCTCGAGGTATCGCTACATTCCGAAGTGGATCTTGGCCTTTATCAACAAAGCGTCTTCAGCCAGCTCGATCTTTGGTTCGCTGGCTTCAGTTTCGAACAGTTTCGAAGTTGATTGCGGTCCCTTTCCACTTGCTTGCGTCACCTGAATCACGGTCTGCCTTTACTGCGCCGTCCCTCAGGGGTGGATTCAAAGATTTTCCGAGGTGTACGTCCGCTCTATATGACACAACCACCTCACTCGTTGGACCTTGACTCTTCTGACTGAGTCCATGTCGGTGGACAACTCGTACAGTTCGTCGTTGGATCGAAAGCAAGCCAGATTAACCTAAATTTGCTTTTGATAGAGCATCGGTGTAGATCAAGTATTTAGCAAACGATGGCACAGTCGGGCTTCCTACCTTTTGTACTTTGAGAGCCTTGTTTTGCTGATTTGTAAGCCGGAATCTCACTGTGACTAGGAACCCAACAGAATGTGACATTATACTGGTTAGCGATCTCATTTAGAGACATGCGGACAGGCTTTCACTGCCCTGGATTAAGAGCAAGGCGTTAAGTGTAAGACTGCCACATTCTACAACGACATTCCTTTCCAGGCCAAGGCCAATTTTGAGCACGAGAAAAGTCGAGATGACGGCTAATGACTTCAATTGAAACGCTCACTTAGAAGCAGTTCTAAACTCTCCCACTTTGGACAGAAGATCTTAGCCTCTTTGTGACTACAGCTGTACATCACATGTCCTCTGATGAGTCCCGCAAGCTTGTGAAGCGATACCTACATACATGGCCTGCCTATTCATCTAAATCTTCTGCAACGTGATTAGTGGCTTATTGCCTAAGACCCACCATCAAGTTTCTCCCCCTTCCAGCTCATCCAACTTTTATTTTTTTGTCGCAGGATTATGTCTTCGACAGAGGCTCTTCAAAAAGTATCCAAATTTTACCATTGTCGCTGTCATATCACTTATCAAGTCTTCGCCTAGAAATGTCACAACCCTCACGTGTGTTAGTCTGTGTTCGTGAGTGTCTCTTGTTGTATGTGTCAAATTCCCTTCAAAAAAAGAAAAAAATGTTCGACATGGCAGCCAAAAACGATTTATTCGGTCTTATCCTTACATATGCACACGCCCCGGTTCATGTAACCCCAATTCAATCGGATTGTTAATAATTTATTATCAACGTTTCCATTGCTGCTTACCTGGGCTCTCTGATGTGTGCACCTATACCCATTGGGGAGCAGCGCCGCCACGGGCGTCAACCCCTCTACAAAAGCACAACAATACGAAGGGAAGCATAACCATTTTATTGAACAATCTCAGTGGAATTGTCAGGTATAGGATAGGATGTGTGCATGGAACAACCAACACAAGTCTGTCAGTCAGTCAGTCAGTCAGTTAGTTAGTTATTCGGCATATAATACACAGGTTATATGCCCGCCTGTTTAGTGTACAAATGTCGAATGTGTGTGTGTATGCTACTCGTTACTTAATGGATCGATTGTTGTTATATCACCAACAAGGTGGATGGGAGTCCTCCTTCCACGCACACACTACATAATAGCATCTTAAATGCCATTTGTATAATTTAAGCGTATTACGCTTATTCACAAGCTTTACAAAATTGATATCCTTGTGATTTTCCCAAAAAGGAGAAAAAAAAATCCTAGGGGTTGTTCGGGACACGATGGCATATGAAATAGGTGATATGCAGTCACTCCCTCTTAACCTCTTACCTTTTGTTACAATTTTTCTGGTTGATTGAGTTCACCCACCGACCTCCCACACCCTTTAGGATGAATCGGCAACTTTTATCGGAGTGGGGTTGGGGCGGGGGGGAGTGACTATGGAATATTAAATTGAGTTTACGCACGGCAAGAAACTTAATTAGAATTGTGTATTTTATTTATGTGCGTGTCCTTGTGCCAGACACAGACACATGGAAAAGTCGAAAAACCGATATTGGCAACGTGTACGTACAGTATAACATTCCCAACCCCCCAGGAGAGCCTGCTATACTACCCCAAGCACCAATCAAAACCCCTTATCAATATGATATCGAAGCAAAAGAAGATATATTGCGGCGGGGGGATTAATAAAACTCGATAAAATGGAACAATATGCGGGACAGATAGCTCCAGGGGGGTGGGTGGTTGCTCTCTCGTCGAATTCGATAAACGCAAATGACTTTTTCAAATTCGTAAGATGTTATTTGCTCATTTTTTTTCCCCCGTTTTTATTCGTCTATGTATCCCTCAAGGTGGTTCAAGGAACATCCAAACACGGGTATGTATGGTCTACACGATGATGACACCCGCCCCACTTTAGGCAGGCAAAAATGACTTAAAAAGAAGAAAAGTTGTAACGGAAAAGCTCCATATGCTACACAGATAGGAAATAAATTTTCCACCCCTCGAGGCACTAGACTTTGACTACCAACCGACCTCCCTCCCGCCCGTTCCACACGATGACTCGCAGTCGAGAGGTGTAAAAGTCAGTCGAAAAAAAAAAAAAAAACATTTTTAAATGTTAAGTGATTTTTTGTTACTTCAATTTGAAAGAGAGATTCGTCGGCGGGGTGGGGTGGCGTTGATGGAAATTGGTATTTTGCTTCCATTTGGTGCTTTAGGGTAGATTGTGACGAGCGCGAGGATGAGATGCGAGTCAAAATGTCAACTAAATTGAATCTGATGATGAGTGTTGGCGAAAATTGATGTCATCGACGATTTTTTGGGGGGAGGCACGACGAGAGGGGTGTTAACAGCAAAATGGCTGTTAATGAAAATATTTTCCTTCTCTTTCTCGCTCTCTCACTTTCCAACACTTTGTGTTACTGGTTTTTTGAAACATTTTTGGAAACCATTAAGAGACTTTGATGAAAAGATAAGAGCTCTGATGGAATAGAGGCACACATTTAGGGCTCCATTAGGCGAAGGTTGTTTTTCGGGGGGTTGAGGACGATAGGAAGTTGACGATATATATGCAGTGACGGAAGCCATTTTTGTATCCACAATGCTTAACAGTTTCAATTTAGAAAATAAAGTGACAATCCAGTGGGGGGTGTTTTCTTTAGGTAGATGGCGCTTCAGTGAGTCCTAGTTCATGGAAGACATGCTATCAGTGGTTCTGGACATTAACACAGCAAATGATGGACAATGAAGCAGTGTTTTGTGGGTTGACCTAAGTCCGGAACTCCGCATGAAAAAAGATAGCACGATGCGCGGTAAGAATGTTAGAGACGACTCAAGTGCCTCTGCCACCAAGTTCCTCTTCTTATCGAGTATTGTGGCGGTTAAACTCGAGCCACTGGATGTAAGCTCCTTATCGAATTTCCTTTTACACTGATGGACATTCTAAGGGCTTTGGACAGATGTAGTTTGGGCACTTTCACTGCAAGTTGATCCGCTTTTCCTTAGATTCAATTTCTTACGGAATTCGTCACTGAACACTGCTTAGCCAACAACCATCTCAACAAGCTGAGCATAAGGCCGTTGGACTTTGATTGAAAGACGACGAGACTTCTGAGCTTATTTTGCGTTAATGACCTGCAATAGCTCGAACCATTGAAAAATTTTTCTGCGGAGAATTCATTTAACCCTGGTCCGGTCTATTGGTTAAAGACAAACATTCTCCAGTTGTAGGAGAACTTCTTTTTAGTCGAGCCACTGGTCTAACTCTTGAGACTCCCCTTGAAATCCTTAGTACTACAGAACATTCCTTTATCTGCGTTGAAGGCCATGTATGCCATTTGTATAAGTTCTTGACCATGATCCTTCTAAACTAGCTTATAATCCAAGGCCCCACCAAAATATCTTACAGTATTTAACAATTTTAGGTTTGTCCAGCCAATTTCTCAAGGACTGACTCGTGATAAGGGTAGAAGTCGTTCGTTTCCCCAATTATTGTCATCGTGACGTTAACCCATTTTCATGCAAATCACTTCGAAATCCCTCCAATCACAAAGAATCGTATAAGCGACCCTAGGACGTCACCTAAATGTGTGCCTCTACTGACATCAGTTGTGAACACTCGTTGGTCTACAAACTAGCTATGGCTTTGCGGAATTGAGAATGAGGACAGTCCTCGGAAAGCCTTAACTGTAGCACTAACTTCCGCTTAAAACATATCACTCTGCTGTAGTTCGGCGATTGCATTCATCAGCCTAGGGTCTGGTGGCCTAATCCTTTAAAACCCACACATATCTTCTTCGACTTCCCAAACACCCTTAACCCTTAAGTTTACAGTGTTTGGAAGGAAGAAAACATAACGAATCTTCTTAGCAAGTGACCGGAAGTCTTGTTCTCTTATCAAAGTTCATGAGTCATGACTTGGTGTCGACTTATATCCATTCCCTTAATAATTTAAGACACTCCCTATCCAAAGTATAATCCGTTCTTCTTCTTTTTTTTTTTGTGCTGAAAATGACCCCATGAGGTAAACCATTAAGACCTTCTTAAGGGATAATCCCCACTTGGGCTGTTCATTACGAACTCCATTCGACCAAATTAAAAAACGAGAAAATGGAAAAAAAAGAAAAATCCCCTTCGCTGTCATATCTATAAATATCCCAAGCCAAGCAAGTTGATAATTGCCCATCACTCCCCCCCCCCCCCACCGGACACTGAGAAGAACGACAGACAGTTAGACACCCTGCAGGTAGTAATAACTTTCAATGTAGCAATTTTCATTCAACAATAACTGACAACCAGCCCCATGCAGTTTTATTTTGTTCGGCTTCGTCCTTATTTGTGGATAAATATTTTATTAGGACCCCTCCTCGCACGTTAGACCGCTATAATATTTATGAATTTATTCAACATTAAATGGAAATAAATTGTATTGCCCAAGGGAAGGACGGCTCAGCTTTGGCGGAATGGTATAAGAATGGTGGAATGGTGTAGAATGGCGAAATGGATCCGAACAAGGATGAAGCTAGTAGTAGGTGGCAAGTAACGCAAGTGACAACACAGACAATCAGCAAGGATATGGTGGCCGGAAATCACAGGCGTTCAAGGACGGAAATGAGAAAGATATTTGGGATTTTCTAGTGCCTTTCGCCAGTGATTTTCTGTCTGAATAGACGAAGGATGCATAATGGCTGATCTGCTGCGAATTGTGTGGAGAGATTGTTGTGTGTATTACAAGTGTTCGTGTGTGTGATGTTTTTTTTTTTTTTTTGAAAAATTAGGGCTACTAACTGCCGGTTTGCCTAAGGGTACTCAAACCCACTCTCTCTCTCTCCTTCGGTGCGTGTGTTTTTATGGTGTTTTGAGCTCTTCCATTCTCACTTGTTTGGCGAAGGGAATTATGCCAATTCCAAGTTAATTTCCTTTTTTATTATTTCCTCGCACTTTTTTTTTTGTTTTGTTTTAATTTCCGGTTTCTTCTTCTCCTCTGTTTCTTTCTTTTTGGCTATGTAATGGATTATTTATGTGATTTACTGACAAAGATTTTCTTTTTTCTATTTGCAGGTAAGCACTGGTTTTAAGAGACGGGGGAAGGGTTCTTTTGGGTCTATTGAGTGGGGTAAGTGATGGTTGATGATCTGTATAAGGATCCTTAAAAATTCACGTTATAGTGTTAGGCTTTCCGTTTAAGAATGAAACTGCCTTAACATCTTTAAGGAAAATGTTCATTCTAACTCAGCTTCGACAGGAACCTTACCAGCTCACACGGTTACAGAATAATTAGGAAGCCTCTGGATAAAAATGAACACCCTAGAGGCCTAGAAGATATAGAAAAGGTCATCCTATACAGTGGAAGTTATTAAACTCGCAAAAGAATGGGCTACTACAGATTTTTATTGTGCGAAACCTTTCAGAAGGATACGTCTTTTCAAAGAAACAAGTTTTGAAAGACACTTCCGAAACTGAAGACAGTCAAGGTGTTCAATTGAAACTTCGATAAGAAATATTCTAAAACTTGTATCTAGCCTCTTGTTGGGTCCCTTCCCGTCTCTTTTTTCTTCCCACTTCAGTGCCCAAATCTTAGTCAGCTTGTCCAGTAGGTAGGTAGAGGTGGCGGTTCGTCAAAGAACCCAAGTAGCACTAGGTGTGCCTTTTTGTTACCACGACACGTGTGACCTGGTTGATGATGTGTGTAAGACAGCCGGTGTCAAGATCCAATCTGTGGAGTTAAGAAAGAGGATTAGATCACTTATCCCTTTACCCGAGATGTCCTTAAGGTCGTCGAAAAATAGTTGGTTTCAGCTTGGTCAGTAGTCGGATGCTGTGTCCCTAAAGACACAGGAACCATATGTTTCTTTGCGGAACACTGTAAACTTTAAAACATTTTGAGAAGCTTAGGCTCCTGAAGATTCTGCAACAAAGCAGACCATCTCTTAAGAAACTGTCGGACGAGGACTAACGTTAGACTAAGACGAACCTGCCTTCTCTTGATCCACTTAAGTTCATAGAACTGAGAACACGATCATTCCATGTCGCTATACACAGCCCATGCCGCTCCTTCGTACTTGTCACTAATTTAAGTACGTAGCACTATGATTCCTTAGAGAATCGAGTGAGTTGTGACTCCAAAGATTGGTGCTATCCACTCTTATGTATGTACGTCTGTGAACAAGGTAGGTAGGGTAGGTAGAAGTGGTTGAATCTGGTGAGCCTGCCAGAGACACAAGTCAGAGACACAAGTAGCGCGGGTGCGCCGTTTTGATACCACAACTCACGTGAACCACAGCCACAACTAACGTGAATCTGTGAACAAGAATAGCTTGAAAAATTTTAGCTTTTGGTAGTCTTTACGAGTCTTTTTCCAGCCGGTCGTGGTGGTAGTTGTTTAGAGTCAATAGAACGTGCTTCTGTTCACTCCACTTAGGCCTTATAGGCCTTCCGGACATATAGCAGCTTATCTCGGAGCTTACGTTCGCACCAAACCCAAACCCCAGTGCACCTATTACAGGCAAAGTCCATTAGTTCCGTATTTAATGGGACAATTCCTTTCAGACTTAAACGAATTCTCGGCGTTAACATATAAAGCCCTCGAAAATGCCGCCATCATCAAGGCTCACTCCTTTGACTCCGATAGCAGTCCCCAGATGATTGTTTAAGAGAACAAAGCCTGTGGCGAGTCTCAAGGCTCAAGTTCCTTTATCTTAGTTTAAGGAGAGAACTAAGTTTGCTTTACGATTGAGAATTTGATTCTGTCGGTCGACACGAGTCAAGCACAAGCCTAAAGTCGTGATCCTATAGACCAACAGCTAGAGAAGCTTCTTTATCATTTCTCAATCTTTCCGCGTGACCACAAACTCAGACAAGCTTCACCTCAGTGTAAGTTTTTATTCTATGGCTTCCTCCAGAGAACACAACTCACTTCCTATGCGAATGTCCCAGCCAAGCTATAAATATAACAGGGAAGACGGTCCTCGGTGAATACCACTTTAACGACCTGGACGAGCTGTCCAACAAGCCACCAAACGCCATTCTAAAATTTACAACGAATTCAGGACGGTTCAGGGAGGCCGATCGTTCGTAACTGCACTCATCCAGACCCTTCCACTCTTTCTTGTCTTTTCAGAATGGACATTCCACGTCAGAGGAACGCAATGGATCCGTTAGAGAGCCGAGTGCAGGTTGCATCGCGCAATGCATCAACCTCTTTAACTTACCTACCCAGATATTTCATTGAACGGGGGTAGGCTTCTTAATCTTAACTTCGCCTGCACTGGACTTTTCTCACCTCATCGAGAAGTAATCCACTCTTCCCAAGTTTCATTGGCCTGTTAATGCTCCTTAGTTGGGACTTGATTCGTTACCTCGTATCCCCTTAATTGCTTTTTTTTTTGTCAATCTCCTTATCCACTTCGGACTGGTCAGCAAAAATGGACAGAATTCCTCTTCCATTTTATGGGTGAATTCTATATGAAATCTTGTTGTAAAATTGCTTCTTTAAGTGTCCCTTATCGGTAGCCATGTGTCCTGCTCCTTTAAGCTGCTCTGGTGTCGAACTTTCTACTCGATGCATAAACCTGTCCAACTTCTCTAAAAGTTTGTATCAACTGCTATGACTTGCTTCATCCTCTTTTACTCTTTCTGCCAAATTTAACTCTCGACAATATTTATATCCCCGCCCCAACAGATGTCTCTGCCTTCGATTAGCATGTACTTCCACCAATTTTCCAATAACATTCAATACATTGTCACGTGTCCTTAAACGCCTTCAAAAAACAAAAAACACCCCCACAACAACATATTGACTACCCAATTTCTTACTTTTTTTTTTATTCAATTTCGTCCTTTTCCTGCTGCCAACGTGATTCCATCTAAATTCATCATAATTTTCCGCTCATTGTGTCCCCAAACGAAAGAAAAGAAAAAAACCACAAAATTTTAAATGGAAATTTTCTATCGTTGCATCACACGCGCCAGGGTACACCAAAAAAAGGACAAAACTGTGCGCGCAATCACTTCGCCAAAAGACGCCTGACTAACGGAGGGGATAAGAGCTCTGTGAATATTCTTAAATTGTCCTTAAAATGGCGAGAAAAAAACACAACAAAATGGAAAAAATATTCAAAGAAAAATCTGTACTATACAATTTTTTGGACAACTTTTCTTGGCAGCTTTCGTTTTTTGTTTGTCTGTTATTTTACCGCTGGGAAAGGACTCTATCAGTTAGCGCTTAACTCTGGCATGTAATAGCAACAACTCAGCAAAGTATTTTGTCGCGCTCGGATGATGTGCAATAAAAATGGAAATTTAGATGCGAAAAAAAAAAAGGACGAACGAGTTGTTCCAAAACTTTATCCCACCACCCTAATCCTAGTGGTTGTGGGTGTATAGTATACACACCGTAACCTCCTGTACTCCCTTTTTTTTTGCTCTTGTTTTGCCTGCCATTCAATAGCAATGAGGACAAATACACTATACAAGGATACATGGCAAAAGGGAAAGGCAACAAAAAAAAAAAAAGGATTCTAAAAAAAGGAATAAAAATGTCCTTGCGCCTTTTGTTGTGTATAAGTGCCGTCGTCGTCTTCTTCACATCATAATCATCATCGTCATCGTCATCGTCATCATCAAAAACATGTACAAGCGCGCATAATACAAAGAGCTTATGAGTTGTGTGCTGTGTAGTGTGTCATTTGTCCTTATAAAATAATGCGAAATAAAAATAATATACATCCTTCACATACACCCCCACTTTCGCATACGTACAATACAATATGCTAGAAAAAAAAAAACAAAACTAAAGGACGAAGGAGGCAAAACACAACACAAAAAAACTGAATACATATGCACGCAAGCGAGAAATGTATCTGTTGACACGAAATGACAAGTACACTGGAGTGGGTGGGGGATGAGTGGGGGCGGCACAAGTGTACAACCACCCTCCACCCACATTTGAGATGTCATATCCACTTGGGGTACTTAAAGAGAAAAGGATTCACAGTTTAGCGAACTGCTTAAACAAAAATTTTGTTTTCTTCCCAACAGAGCGGCGCGGCGCGACGGGGGGTAGTAGCAAAACAGAAATCAGCCTCAGTCCCTTTGCAACCATTCAAACTTTGAGGTTGCTGCAATTTAAGGATTAAATCAAAAGAGCATTCGTAAAATGAGAGTAAGCAGGGATTTTCCACATGGACTGAGACGGTTTTGTTTATTTGATTTCTCTCCATGAAAACTGTGCTCCCCAAGAACGCAGGAATGATGATGAATTGGGTTCAGGATCGGCGAGTGGAATGGTCTGAAAAGTGTTGTGTTTGTGTATGTGTGCGTGTACTTTAAGGATAAAATTGTGCGGAAAATACCTTTGAAGTAGGGATGGAGGTTGCCTCCGGAATGCGTAATGGTCAGAGTGCGATGGAGTTCTGTGTTTGAACGAGATGATGTTTGCTCGGAAATTTTAATAGTGTGTGGCATTAGGATATCCTTCTGGCTCTCTACGTCTATCAAAAATGCAATGAAAGGAGTTCCAAAGTGTTTAGAATTGTTGACATAAGTCATCGTGGATGACTGCACTAAGGCTAATCTGAAAATGATTGCTGGGACTTTTTGTCCATAGCGCTGCTTCTTGAGAGATGATAGAAGGGATCATTTGTGACAGGGACACAGTTGATGACGGCTCCTTGTAGAATGTCTACGAACTTCAAGGAAAATGTTTTCCACTTTTGACAGCAGTCGTCGCTAGTGTGTCCTTCCACATCAGTTTAGCCGGGGTCCTTCGATTTCAATGGATTTTAGAGTGTGGATCTTTGTTCGATGCTAACTGCAACAGATGGCGTGCAATAGAAGCACCTCGACTCCGTCAGAACTAACTAAGGCGTCGCTGAACAGCTCACCGTCTGTGATAGGACCGAAGATTTGACGGAGTTTTTCTCTCACAATCACCGAGCTCAACCTTATCCATTCATTTCCGAATAGCTATGGCCCTTCTATGTAGCTCCACTCTGTATGCCTCCTGTTGAATTTGCCAAGACTTGTATGGGTACCTGGACACAGCGGGATAACCGGAAATGAGGTCTCCGATGAGCTTGCCAGGCAAGGCTCAGAGGAAAACTTCTCTGGCCCCGAACCCACGTTAGTTTTGCCCGTATCTTCGGTTAGGGCTTCTATCGATAGTTGGGTTTCTGGCAAACACAACTGTAGATGGCATGACTCTCCAGGATGCAGACAGACTAAACAGATCCTTCCCGACGTCTGTAAGAAATCCGCGGCATTCTTGCTGTCTCTCAGTAGAAAAGACTGCAGACAACTTATTGGCGTTATTACGGGACATTTCTCCTTTGCCAAACATCTCAGCGTGTTAGGCTTAAGTGACACCACCGTCTGTGACGCTTGTGGAGAGGGCGACGACACTGCGGAACATTTCCTATGTGATTGTCCTGCCTTTGCTCGTATCAGGTGGCAGATTTTTGGGTCTGATGTGATGAATGCTGGTAACTTAAGCTCCTTATCACTGAAGCTCTTACTCGACTTTCTTAGAAAGACGAAGAAAACACAGTTAAAGGGTTGTACCTGCTGGTAGTACAATGGACCTGTTTTTGCGTCTGAGTGCTCCAGCGTGGTGTTCCAACACCCTGACAGAAAAAAAAAAAAATGCTGCATGTGATTGCCGGCTTTTTTTCGTCGAACAATGTGCTCCTTTGATGGCTCTGTCACTGGTATTCAGTAGCTCTTGAGAGAATGAGTGAAGCTCGATCGGAAAAGGTTCTAGAGGTTCGACGTCAGACTTCTTCACAGTGGGATATCCGCAGACGCACTTTGGGTATAAAAAGGTGGTGGATCGACTCAATGTTCGCCCCCTGGAATGTTCCGACATCCATTATAATAGACGAATGCTTTGCGTCGATCGCAATGTAGTCAATCTGATTGACTTAAGCAAAGACGCAATCCTTTAATTCCAGTTATGTCAATAGATGGCGTGCAAATTTTTTTGTTTAGAACTCTGTACTTAGTCCTGTAGAATCTCTACAGGTCTTGACAACCTCAATTGAATGACTACCGATGCTCCAGAAAACTATGTCTTGACACATGTGACAAACGTGGCTAAGGCGATAACCCCCAAATATCCTTGACCGCGTCACAGAGAAATCTCCAAATTTGTGATACACACTCCAAATGAGTTAATTCATCTGCAATTGCACTTTGAGATCAGAAATTTTGTAGGAAATTGCCAAAGTGGATGTACAGAAGCGCCCAACACCACAGCTTAATGCACACAACTAAACGTTTGTGAAAATTTGCATTCGAATCCTTATTGCGGCAACAGAATGTTGTGCAAAATTAAGATTACCCTCTGTATCTGGGGTAATTTGCTTATTTTGTGATTTGCAGGAATGTGTGCGGCACCCTCTTACCATATGGGAGCAGGATTAAGTGATAGTGTGCATCGGCAAATGATTAAACCCATCAAAGAGGCGGGTAACACCACCACCGGCAGGATCAAGTGCAGGAACTGACATCCTTAAGGTGAGAGAGGAGCATTTAATGTGAAATCCATTTAAACTACTACACGACAACGACGACGACGAAGGAGGATGATTATGACAACAACGACAACGGCAAGGATGATGCAACGACAACGACAACGACGATGATGATGATGATGGTGAACAAAACTTTTCCAATTGCCTGTCCCTCATTTATGTAAATCTCACAAGCACCCCAGTACTACTACCACCACCTGTCTCTTGTTTACAGGAATCATCTGGAAATGCGGAAAGATGGGGGATAAGAGATCACATTACATGTAGTTGCACTTAGAAGATACGAGGACTATCCAAAGTGCAACAGTAATCTGAACTTTTGGAAAATCCTTTGGCAACAACCACTTTCCAACTTTTTGGCATGGGATTGTTACAAATGCACTGAGAGCACCCTGATTGGCGTTTGTGTGGGTGAACATTTTGCGCTGAGAAACAAACAGGAGCAATCAATTTATAAATGTCAGTCAAAATGCGGTTTCGCCAGGAGAGTCTAATTAATCGATTTCCGTTTTCCGTGTACCGGTTAGTCGTCTTCCAACAAAGAAACTGTTCGTCCACATGTGTGGTGGAGTAAATTCTACTTTTCTGACATCATCCCTACTCGTTGCCATACAAAAACAAACACATCCTGCAGGCTGGCTATAAGTGAAAGCAACCCGGGGGCAGAAGGACTTTTAATGGATTTCAGACAAAACAAGAATGTGTCCAACGATGTTGTCAACTTTATTGACGTTTCCCTTGTTCAAATCGAACGGGTTTCAGGTTTGGGTCTCAGTGGAAATCATCATCATCGCCATGAAGTGACTGTCATATTCCTTCCACTTTCCATCAAAGCTTCTCTCCAATTGAAAGCATTTGAACACGTTAGGAGTATACACGCCCACTCATCCGATTGACATTTTGCCAACAAAAAAATTAAAATGATACTTGAGAACGCTGGTGGCGGAGGATATCATGTTTGATTTTTGTTTTGGATACCTCCTCGTGCCCGGGGAAAAAGGATTAGAAAGTAAACTCCATTATTTTTGTATCTGTGGTCGAGGTCGCCGGTCCTTCATTATTATACATTTTTCTGTGTTTGCCAACCCCTTTCGGAGATCATTAGAGGATACACACAACACAGTGGGCTTCTGTTTTTGAGTGCGGTTTTATATTCAAAAGGATTTCACGAAGAATGGAGAGTGGCTTCCTAAAGTACGTTATGGCATGTTTGCAGGCAATGATGGAGATTTTTAATCGAGCCACCCATGGGTGGCGGGTTTGTGGATTTCCGTATACGAAAACAAAAGGGTTTTTCTTATTTTTTAATGTTTGGCTATTAATGATAAAAAACAATTTTTCTTTTTCTTTTATTCCATCTCTGGTAAATTACTTAAAGTCCTGGAGAGATAGAGAGACTTAAGTAGAGAGAACAGATGTCTTAAATGGTTGTTGGCATTTTGAGATTGATTTGTGTGGACAGGGTCTGTGGTTAGGGCAGAGGATTCTGAATTGAATTTGGGTTTCACTAAGGAATGAGGAAATTTTCAACAGATGTCACTCAAAATTTTATGTCCGTCACTTGTGCAATTCCGTGTTGTTTTTGTCATCAAGTTCTCGGCCTCAGAAATGACATATCGACGGAAGTGTTGCGACAGATCCTTGACAACGACATGAGTATTAATGGTTTTCCAAACAAGTCAAGTTGTCGAATTTGAAGACTCAAAAACTCTGACTCTTCGCGGTGTCAAAAGTGTGACTTTAGCCGTGTTTTTTTGAGAACAATAGTCACTTCGGTCAGAAAAACGACTCAATAGCAGCCGCACCAACCAATTGGTTTGCGGCTCGAATTTGTTTTCTTTATTTGACAGTTTTTAAATGTCAAAACCGAGGAAAAGCAACAAATACGATCGGCTAAAAGCTAATTTATGAGATTTTTTGCGCTCTGGTGGTCAACTTATGTAGTTCTATCCTCACTTGCTGCTGCTGGGAAAGTTATTGCCACTTGGTGTGTTGTTATTGCTTTGTGTGTAAAATTTTACTGGACTGGGTATACAGCTCCCAAAAAAGCACGGCTTTTATTCTCCAAAATGGCCTCCGTTTAGCACAGTTGTCAATCGAACATCTCTTCGGCTTAAGGTTGCATTGCATTGTGTTGTTAGCCAAGGAAATGGTCGCCTTTTCTAAATTGAGTCCCGAACCACTGCCACTTTGATCGTTGAATCATTGAATGGCCTTTTAGGCCTTGAAGCGTTCATTGGTAAACGTGGTTGAGATTGGTTGGAGATGTCATATTTGATTAAGCAAACCTCTCCTTCCATCTCTGTTATGATTTTCTAAAGATGCACTGAGTCAATCGAATTCCGTCGCCTCTTCTTATGAAGGCTCCATGTTTTGATCCAATCTGAAAACTTTCGGCCTCTCAAACCCTTTCTAGAAGTCAATGCAAAAATACAGTCGATGTTGCTTTAAGATCACCAAAGGTCTTTGATCGTATGGTTAGTGAACTCCTTCTTACTGAGAGCTTGTGTAGGTTATTCAAGAAGTTTGGCTCGCAATCAAAGTGCCAAAATGCCTCTTCCATCGTTCAAACTAGACAAGTCTACGCTCAAAATGAATGTAAGGACTTTGGACCGACCACCATGAAAAATTAAGCTTTTAAAAGCCAGATCTCCAAGACGATCTCAGTAAAGCTTCTCTTGCAACGAAGTACCGACTTTATGGTTCCTTCACAGTCTAATCAGTCAAGTCTTTGTAGGCTAATCAGTCACTCTCGGCACCTGTATTCATAGCCCACAGTCAAATCCAAGCCTGCCACTGCCACCAATTCTCGTTTTGTTTCAAGTGTAGACAACAGCGTTGTCAATCACTCGAATTATCATTATCAAGTCCCACTCTAATTGTCCCCGAAACAATCCCCAATTTAATCAGCAAATTAAATGACTCGAACCTAAGAACCTCTCGTGTGATTAAGGTCCTGTGTATATGTCCTGAGTACCCAATCGATTCCATTCACTGATTCACACTCCATAAGCCTAATTAATTCACAGTCAAACATACACAACACTATACAATATTTGTTCCACATACAATATTTTCATCATTTTGATCCTTGGACAAGGGTAAAGTTCATGCTTACATATTTCGTTCGGCACACTCAAGTGCACAACATGTCAGAGATGGATGGATGGATGGTGAACTTCCGTCCCCCCGCCCCAGAGAGTTTCCGTCTCATTTCAATTGGAAATCCAAATGTTTTCATACAATTATCAAACAGACTCTGCAAATATTCCTCTCATTCAATTATTTGCAAAGTATAGGAATGCACAGGATATACACTGTGATAGAAAGGACATCGTTGTGGGTAGAGACAAGCAAATACTACATCATCGACACAAAAAAAATGTTTTAACAAGAAAATGAGAGTAAACTCAAAATGCAAACGAGTTCCAATCAAATGCAACGCGCGAGTAGTGGAAGGAGGAAGATCCTGAAGGAAACTGAATATTTAATTAAATTTAATAATTCCTCTGGTCCCCCGCTCCATCAAAAATAGTAAATGTATGCCCTCGATGTAAGAGTAAACCATCATGAATTTGAATTACCCAATGGATTCGATGGTTGGGGATTCGAAAGAGGATTGAACGGATAGTATGTCCTTTCTCTTTTTTTTTTACTTGTCCATATGTGTGTATGGATTTGTGTCGCTTCAAATTAAATTCACATGTCTCTCTCTAAGGCTTCACTTGGGAATATCAATTTTTTTTTTTTTGCATATATTCAATTCGATGTGTGTAAAGTGGAAATGGAAATGGAAATGTGTATCCGTGGACAGGTCACCCTGGACAAGAGCAAATAACTAAGTAAACAAAAGGCGAAGCCCAAAAAGTGTCACTCTTCATTCGTCGTCGTCGTCAGTCGTTGTCGTGGACAAAGAAATAAAACCCTGAAGCCGCCTGCGATAGATATCGAATAACACTGGTTCGAGGTGATGGTAGAAGAGAGTCCGTTTCTTTCCAATTATGCTGGTAGCAGTGGCTATTGCACTCTAGTCGCGTCATTATGTACCGTCCACATGGATGCATCCAATTTCTGGACGAAGTAGCAGCTACTTACATGGACTAGTGGTTGTCCTCATCGTCGTCGTCGTCGTCGGAATGAAATCGAGACGCTTAATTCTTTCTATGTGCCAACTGGGAAGGGAAAAAAAAACAAAAAACATGATTGCCATCATATTCCAAAAGTACTACATACATATGTATATGAGGAGTATGAAGAGCTGTTAACTGCCAACAGACAGCCATATATGTTTTTTTCAAACACACACACACACACATGTCCTCTCAAGCAAACATATGGATAGTAGTAGATCCTTTTGCATTAAATCGACACGAACGAATAGTTTTCCACTCAGCTCCCTACTACCACCCACCAACAACGACACTTAAATTGCTTCCATTGGGAGATTGAGGAATTGGGAACTTGTTGGGAGACCTGGGTAGGGATGGGAATGATATGGTGGAAGTTTTAGTGGAATCATTGGCGGCGGCGGCGGGAATGTTTACTCTTTTGCTTGTGTATTTCTTGATCGATCTGGGACTATGGCTTTATCGTGTCTGCTTGTCTGTCTCTGTCTCTGTATGCCTGACTGTTTTTTTTTTTTTGGATTCCTTTAAGCTTTCTTTCATAGAATACCACAAAAAAAAGAAACCAAAATCGATTGTCAATTCTAATATCGCAAAGCGCGCAACCAAACCAAAACGAATATGTACGTCTGTACAACCATAACGACGACGACGAAAAGTCTTTTGTTCGGACTCCTAAGAGAGTTGTTGCTGTCTTTCCAAGTTTCCCAAACCTGCTTTACGACTTTATTTTTTTGGTTTTTTTTTTCCGATGGCTATATCGAGTTTCTTGAGTTTCTGGCGGTGCCCTCCGAGGGGCAATCATCCTTCAAATGTAGTATCGAATTTCCGAATGAACACACTTACAGTGGCAATGTTTGGTTTGATAATCGGTTGTGGGTGCGTTGGTGGGTAGATTTCAAAAAAAAACATTCTCAAGTGGTGTTGGACTGACGTCAAATGGAGGAGCTGAATTCGATTTATTGGCCGAGAATAATTGATAAGAACGCTTCAATCAATCTTCTTTTTTTTTGTCATTAATTTGCTGAACTCAACAAAATGATTGTGAAGAGTAAACAGAGTTTGGTAAAACGTATCAGTTTTCGTGTGCGTTTTGTTGGAGCTTTTAGTTTGTTTTCGTTTATTCAATTATCGTGTGAGTTTTTCTTTTTTTTTTTACAGAAAAAGTATGAAAAGATAAATTTTCTGTTGAAAATAAAAGATTTGTCTTTGTGAACATGCCCCCATCGATTGTGACACCGAAAAACGGCGGCCATTTGCAATTAGAAGAAGGAAATGGGATTTGACATATTCAGTCGTTGCCATTTTCAAAAATGGCTTCCGAAAGGTCCTTATTCTATCATACGGGTATTTGGTCATTTTCACTTCCTGGCAACTAAGGTTATTCCAGGTCCACGCCAGTTCTTGAGTTTCTTCTCTGACTGCTTTGATCTCAATTTGTCGCTCTTTTTCCATTTGAATCAGCAGATTCCTTTGCAAAGCCGCGCTGATCTAGGCAGCTTTAACCATTTTGCGAGGTATTCTATATCTACTATCACTTTTGCTTATGATCCTCAACCAACGAGCCTCTTCAGCCAGCACGATCCTTCCTGTTTCTTCTATTAATCGTAAAGAAATAATAAAGTTAACATAAAGAGCTTACTTGCCATTGCCTTTGAAGTTCGACATCGCATCGGCAGTGGAATACTTCTGCTTTCTAAGGAACGATATTTGCTTTCAGGTTTAGGTGGGGCTGTGAGAGTTCCACAACTTGTGAGAATCTTACTCACTAGGACCTAGGTCACAGAACTGCCTTCATTAAATATAATGCTCGCAACAATACACTCCTTCAACTATTTCTCAGCCTTTTCAAGTGATCAAGCACTGTCATTCCATCAGTTTTTGTCGATG
The DNA here is from genome assembly GCA_951813785.1 of Criorhina ranunculi. NCBI lineage: Eukaryota > Metazoa > Arthropoda > Insecta > Diptera > Syrphidae > Criorhina > Criorhina ranunculi. The sequence continues at coordinate 1,797,034 of OX638383.1, forward strand.
CTTTTGTCATTCCTCCAAGCTCTGCGTGGTTACCGCTCTATATTTTTCACCTTGTGGATGCATTTGCCTTCTTTTAGCGTAGTTCTTGCAAGTTACCTTCATTAGAACCATTCCACTGATGACATCGTCTAAGGTCGTTCGGAATGGTCGATGTAATGACGCTATTCGACCTTGGTTGGTTTATGAACTCAGCTCAGATTGGCCCATATCTTCCTGGTTGCCTTACTTATAATATATTCAGGTTTCCTCTCTCTTTATATGAGGCTCCTCTCAAACCCTTAAAGCGTCTTTTAAACCAAAATCAAAACCCAGTCCCGAATCGAACAACGAAGAGAGACCTATTTAGGTACATGCTCGACGTCTTGTGGTTTTCATTCGAGAATTGTATTGTGATGGCATATAAATTCCACCTTCTTTCAGTCCATTACGTCCAAAGCAAACCAAATAGGCGAGATTCAACAGAGACCACGTATCCAAACGCTGAGGGTAGACGTTGAAATTGTTGATAGTATTTAGCAAAAGGTCCGTCAAAAGAAAAGGACACAGTTCGCCGCCTTGTGGACACAGTCTTCATTCACAACTAGAAACCTATTTTTGTATCCACAATACTTATGATCCATCTAGGCTGTGTGATCAAGTCGAGTTTCAAACCAATTTAGAGCGCCATCTTGACGGATTTTCTCCACTATTAGCAAGTTGCATGCCAAATAGAGAATGGGTTCGTGGAACATGCATCACGTCTAGTCTTTTCCATGATTTTCAGAGTGAAGTCAGATTAAAAGTCGTTAAGTTCTAGACTCCCTATAAAGTTTTCCTATAAAACGACAACAGATGTCGTTGTCTATCACATTCAGTAACACAACCACTCTACTCCAATCAAAAGGTGCGCAACTGTTATCAATACAATTCCACTTCTCAATTTTAAGTATCAATTATGATAAATAACAAATAAAAATCCTTTCACAATAAAAGGATTCTCATATTTACTCCTGTGGCTGTGATAACAACACTTACTAACAACTAACAATGGAACACCTCTATACAACACACACGAAGGAAGAGATACCATCAAACTCAAACTCACATTGGAAAAGTTCTACGTCTAGTGGCACATCGTTAAGTCAATTGCATTTGCTTTTTGTGAATGAAAATATCCTATTGTGAGTCGTCCTTTTTTCCTGAGAAACATTTGTTACGAAGCGGTTTAAACAAATGTATCCTACACAATGCTCTCCAGAGATCCAAATCCAAATCCAAATCCAGATCCAGATCCTGTCGTAGTCGTCGTCATCATCATCATTGTCGTTGTCAACATTTCTCTTCGTTGTACATACACACACACATGTACATACATGTATGCTTGTACATCAACCATTCGTCCGGATATGTTTAGCGTGCGCGATTGTGCATTCAACCGTCAAAGGATACCTTTTTGCCGGATGGAGACACAAATAAATTTTGCTCGTTTCTTTTTTGTTTTTTTGTTTTTTTTTTGCACTGCGGTTACGACTGCAGCGCGCACCCACACGAATCCAATCATCATCCTAGGGAAACATAAAAAAAATTATGAGCCAAAAAAAAGGATAATAATACCGAATAAAGGAGTATAGCTCTGGGGATTGCAAAAACCTCAGTAAAAGAAACACATTTACCCCCCAAAAAAAAAGAAAAGGAAAAACTACCCCGAAGGCACAACTAGGACACCCATACATAATCCATTTGTTCAATATTGGATTCTTTTTGCGTTCGTCCTTTTTTTTTTTTGAGTTGTGAATAGGGTGTAGTGTGTAGGGAGTGTGGTGTGTGTTCCAGGAAGATTATGGAGACAGCTGTCCTTCCGCTCGATATCAATATCGTTCCAAGTACAGCACGCGAGGGAAACAAAATTTTAATGATCGTCGATGGTGAAAACAGGTGATGTCGTCGTCGTGTATTCCTTGGAAACGTCTTTGTGTTTCGTCCTTTTTTCTTTTTCGTTTTGAAATCCATCAGAAAAGGTGCACACGTTTGTTGTTAACTTGTCTTTACCATTCATTTCCGTCAGTACAACGTGCTCTTCTGCATGACGTGAATGCGTCGTCACGTTGTCTTGCCGCATGCAAACTATTCCAAATTGGAACATCCTTTCTATTTCAAATTTTTTTGTTGTGCGAAACGAACTTTAAAAAAAAGTGTACAGGATCCATTGTAGTTTATTTTTTGGGGAAATTTTCCTGTTCAGATAGTTTTACAGAACAATACACACTCGTTTATGTAAAATGCCTGGGATTAGACCGACACAACTGATAGTGTGCACACAGTGTGTTCAACGGAATTTTCGGGGTAAATATCCTCTAATCTGGATAATCCTTTTTGCAAACTTTGTGCTTTAGCTGATATTGTGATTGGATAGGTAAATATAGTTTGTCTCTGCAGTTGGCCAGATAGTGACTACAAAGTTTTACAGTTTTAATTAAGCTCCTTCCCTTGGACAGTGTCAAAGAGTTTCATAGTGGTAAATGTTGTAAAGTTGGAATATCAAGGAAATTGTAACCAATTTTTTTCTTGCTTTGACTCACTCAACCTGGGTGTGATGTTTTAGAATTTGGTATCCATCACAACCTCCTTGAGTGAGCGATAGCAGGACAAAATTTCATCTTTACGGTTGCAGATATATTTCCTTGATTTCTTTATAGTGTGTGTACCCATATGGTTTAAGGATATACATGAACATGAATAAGTTTCTCAACCCTTGTTATAGCCATATGTACCTTTACTCATACATACGTGCGCAGTCATATGGAATTGTAATTATAATTAGATTTCTAAGAGGATAATAGAAATTGATTTTTTCATTAAATTACATAGCGTCGTCGACGGCGGAACAATGCTTGGTTAGAGTAAATGGGTATCTAAATACAATGATAACAATACATATGGTATTATGAGCTGTCAAGAGTAGCCATGGGGATACATGGCATCTAGGTATATACATATGTCTTGGAATATAATATGGGTTCCTTAGATTATAAATATTGACAAGGAATAATCAAATATGGCAGCTTGTTGTTTGATTGATAATGGGATTGTAAGAGGACGAGATTGGAGAGAGAATATATCTTGCCCCTGCTACAACAAAAAGGATTTCAATTATTTTTTTTTGCTTGTGTTATACGGTTCGAAGGACCAATATTTGAGTATGTATCGAAAGCACAATAATCCTTAAGAACGTGGAATAATTAGGTCTTCGTTTTTGTGTGGAAGAACTCGTCGGTGTACTTAGCCTAATGTGGATTTCACAGTCGCTTAGCACCAACAAAATTCGATGCTTTGGGGCCCAGTTCGAACAGACTTCAATCAATCCATTTAGCAATATGCGTCATACTTTGAATGCACATCAGTTTACCCTTAAGCCTAGTTGTCGTACTGTGAAATAGATTCTTTCTTTAGCCGTTCACGATGGAATGAAAAAGCGGACGAGCTCACAAGAACATGCTCGGAGATGGATCTGATAATGGCCGATGACTCAGTCTTACCCCCATTAGAACTTCAAAAGTCCAGCATCACCGCGAAATCCATAAAACTTGCGAACGAGAGATGGACATCACTCAAGTAGTATAAATTTACCAATCCTGGCGCCGAATTCCTAGTCCAAATCGCCCAACTACCTACTCACTCACAACATGCCGCACCTCGAGAACACTCTGGACAGAATTAAATCAGGAAACCATCGCACTCAACAGGAGTCAACTATCTCTTCTTTTAAATATTATGACAGGTCACAACCTGCTAGCAGTCCACCTAAAAGGAATGTCTTGGAACACAGCAGAACTATGCAGAGGATGTGGCGACACAGACGCTGAGAAGGACACACTCCACCTCCTATGCGAGTAACCAAGCCTTAGCAAAAATCGAACGATAACCCTCGGAAAACATTTCTTCAGTGATCTGGGCGAACTGTCAAGCAAGCCACCGAGAATCATTCTACCATTCCTTCGGAACTCGGGATGGTTCAGGGAGGCCAACTGAAAACAAACTATTCCACTTATTTTAGGTGTCCCACACCACATCGGGGAACATAATGGATTCTTTTTAGATCCGTGTGAGGTTATACATACAACCTAATCTAGCCGTTCACGAATGTGGAATAATCTTCATAACTCTTTTCCTCATCACTTCAACCCGCACGCATTGCAAAAACCATCTTGTTCCGTCTTTCTCTAATTTCCCTAATGCCCATGATCTAGGTTATGGGTAGTCATCAACCCTTAAGCGCGGTAATTATAAAAAAAGGAGACAAATTTGACGCAAATAGGTTCTTTTGGCCTTGCCTCCGTTGACCTCTCTCAACATTATGCCCACACTCAGAAACAGCTAGAACTGCTGCTTAACTTATCTATAATTCGCCGTAGATTGGTGGATAAGTTGCCTTCACGATTGCCAAGAGCTTTGGTGCTTCAGCCTTGTAGCTTTCTTATAGATTTGCCGAACTCCATTCAGCACTTTGTCAGCTTCAGTCTTTCACTCTGTGCTGTCGACCTCACTCTCTTTCGCAATTCTTATTGGCTTCGGCTCTTAAACCTGTCGGCCTTCTTTGACGTTTACTGTCGACTTCTCTTTTTGGTGTGCCTTGTCTTGTGCCCCTTCTGCAGGTTAAGGCTTATGACTCTTCTTGTCCAAGTTAGACAGTCAGGTTTTATATCAGTGTGACAGAAGCCTCTTTTTTTTGTATGTAACGCTTTCTCGTACTCCGTTTTCGAAGTTTTCGCTTGTGGAATGAACCTTAAGCATGAATCAAGCTCGTTGGTGAAACTATTCCAGTTTGTCTTTTGCAACTCGAATAATGAGTATGAAAACAGCTAGGAGTGATCGATATTGACTGTTTTGGCAATACAGCAAGACTGCTCTAAAAGTTGAAAGAGAATGTCGTTTGGCGGAGTTCATTGGAACCATTACCTTTCTCTACACTTTTTCTGTTTTTACTGTACTGCACTCCATAAAGTGAATCTATCTATCTTTCTCTCCTAAATCTGTATGTGTGTACATAAAAATAAAATTTCAGTCCATCAATGCACTTTAAAAAATGAATCTATAACTTTACGCTTACTATCGAAAGTCATAAAGTTACCTATTAACTTCTCTGGGATCTAAGTCGTAAATATTTTATTACGCGTATATATAAAAGTGCAGTGGTAGGAGGATACATAATAAAAGTTCCAAAACAATTGGGAGGAGTTCAAATGGCAGAAGGGAATGGTCGTATGCATCTGGTATTGCACTCTCCAGTTTATTAGATTTACATCTAAAAGCCATCCTTTCGAGTCTGTTTAATCGTGAGTCTCAATTGGATTCAAGGACTTAAGGACTGTTGTTGACTCAATCATTAACCAGTAATAGTCCATTGTTGAGTCTTTTGCTGAGGATGAAGAAGGAATTTGCCCAATATCAGGATCAGGACCACATCGTCATTATAGGCCACCACATTGTCCCTATGTATTACCAAAGTCTCATCCACCATAAAGAACTATATTTGCGACTAAAATATGAATAATCATGCGTTGAATCTGGATGGGCGATGTTTTATTTCCCACTTCTGACACCTATTTGTTAAAAATTTCTTCCACTTCTGACACCTCTTCCTTATAACTTCTAGAAGAATGGCAACGATTTTTCATAACAATCTAGCCTAGTCTTGTCTATAAGAAGCAACATTCCCTCGACGTATCTTCTGCTCAGGACACCTGAAGCACTCATGATTTAGAACGAAATACTACAACAACTTCCCGACCATGACTTCAATGTCAGCTATTCAAAATGACGACTCTGAGCGGTATTTACCTTTCCATATCTAGTTATCTAAAGTTTACAAAGAGTCCACCTATCGTTGGCACACATTCAATTGTAAATTTTGATCCTTTTTTCCAATCCAGAGACTCATCAAACCGAACAAACTTTTCTTTAACATCTGTCAACTACTGAAACAAAATCCGCTCGTTTCGAATACAAAAACCGACCGCCGCCTGCCTTCCACTTTTGTATCTTTGAGTATCTCTTTGCATAAATTAGGATATGAATGTTCCATTAATACTTCAAACAGGCCTTCATCTGCAAGCCTTCACCCATGTTAAATTCACATGGAAAGTCCTGGATTCTACGAAAGCAATTATGAACGAACGAGGACATTCACCACGACCCCTACATTCAAAGACGAACACTCTCAGGTCAACTCATTAATTCAAGGCAGTCAGTCGACAAAAACTTCAAGTCCTTAAGGCTTAAAGGGATTTTTTAATTAATTTTTAACAACATGCCCAACAAGTAGGGAAAATTAATTAACCCCTTGTAGTCGAAGGAAAGAATTTTGAAATGATGTGCCGTTTCGCGTGAAATGCCAAATCAATGGAAACTATATGCGCGCTCGAGAATTTCAATCGAATACCGAAACTCCCACAGGAATGTGTATGGCCCTTTTCCTCGGCCTAGTCCTTAACCCACACACACACAAACACACATTTGGAATGGGAAAAACTTTTCAATCTATTAATGATCACAATCGCACCACTAAACATTAAGGACGCAGAAAGTGGAAAGCATTCCGCCCCAATGGCTAACCCTATTGCTGCCATCAACCACACCTAGGCGCGCCAACCGTTCCCAGGCATTAAAGGATCTCCCTTCGGCATATACTCTGTACAGCACAGAGAGCGCACACAACTTGTTGAAAATTCATTATGGCACTTTTAAATGAGCCCGAGCGGACAGACCAAGCCTTTGTTTATATGAAAATGTGTGGTACGTCCCCATTGTGTGCGCGGTTGACACAAGGATCGGGATTTACCATTTACCACCGGGGACCACATAGCACACAAATGAACCTCAAACTGCTTACTTCCACATACGGTATACATTGACCCTAGTTACCGCAGAATGAAAGCCAAAGATATTCGAATCATCGACCAACAAGGACATAAAACATAAAACGAACGTTGAAACACAAGCAAAAAGGATAACGCCATGCCAGCAAACAACCAAAACTGGCCCCCACCCACCCAGCAAAAAAGGTGGACGGAAGACAAAAGGCGTCGTTGTCGGTTTGATTTACATAAAAACACATCTCACACGTAGGTAGTTCTGTTGGTAGTTAGTTATACGTTCGTCAACCCGCGTCTAGATGGCAGATGTGTGTGAGGTGACGACGAAGTGTCACACAACAAGGTCGATAATGAAATCAGTAGAACTTAATCCTGGTGAAATTCAATTCCAATAACTAACTTAAGATTAGTTTTCAAATTAACATAAGACGTCGAAGGAGCCGCCTGTCCCCGGGGAGGGTAAACTGGGACCGGGAAAACTTTACAAATAGTTGCCGCCGTCGTCGTCGCCGTACTTGGTCTCATCTCATCTCAAAAGGAGTCTCTGTGTGTGTGTGTGTGTATGGTTTTATACCTTCTGCTTTGCATTTTACAAATTAGAATGAGTTAAAGGACTCTTTGTTGAATACGGAAGGGAGGGGAAGGGAGAGGCTGTGAAAAAATAAAATCAAAATACAACAAGCAAAGGTAAAGTTTTCTAAAACCCGAAATAGAAAAGTTTATCATCCTGTGCCACTTAGGTTGAGACCGACATGTTTTTTTTCTAACTTCCCTATGTGTGTTGGATCCTTTTTTTTGTTGTAGAAAACTTACTCTAAAGATTAGGATTAGTTTTGAGTTTTGGAGAATGTCACAAGCATTCTTTGGGGATAGTTTTGCTCCAATGGAGACAAAGATCCTTTAATCTGTTTCCCTGTCACCTGGGTCTCTCGATACGGAGATGGATGTCGGGAAAAATTGAAAAGTATGAGCAACATTTGTAGGATGTGGATTAAATTAGTGACTTTTGATTTATTAATTGCAGAGAGTATGACTGGTAGTGTCCTTCGAAATGTTATAAAAGGATTCGGATTTGAAAGGATCTACTAAGTGGTCTTGTAGTGATATCTTAAGCTTTTTATAAATGTCATTAAGATTGAGGATAAGACCTGTTGATGGGTTAACCTGAGGTCAATTCAGTCTTGAGTGTCGTTTTATACAAGAAAATACGAACGCCCTAGGGGTGGACGTTTTCAGATGCAGTGCAGGTTTGCATTCTAATCGACGGAAAGAGTATTTATTTCAGTTCAGACTAGACACGTCTAGAAAGTTTAAAAATGTCGATGACTTGAGGAGGTAGTTTCCTGACGCACTTACACTCCAAGATAGATCAAGGTTTCAACCAAGAAGCCCGTCTTAGCAAGGTCGGTCGGCTGCTAGGTGCCCACCATCGCGCTTTGCCTATTGCATCCATGGAACCTGCACCAGGAGGCAATATTTTGTTTGAATTTGTGGCGGTAGAGCGGCATGCAGCTGATCTGGCGGCACACAGAGCTACTTGGTCAGTATACAATGTACGTTAGTCGGGCGGCATTTTCGGGCAGCATCTTCTTAGAAGACGCAACCTGCGTCTATTTAGTTGAAGTCCCTCTGTTGCATACACCTTTAGTGGACCAATCCGAGAGTCTTAACAGATTGTCTTGCAAGTCTTTCCTAAACTGACTACCTTTTGGAATGTTCATCATCACATTTGGTGTAAGTCCACCCTTCTTTCTGTTCGAGTGTAAGCGATTACTAGTGAGAACAACATGGATGGCAGTTCACTTCCTTGCAGGACCTGATTTTCCATCAGAGATTCCCCATGTGACTCCAAAGATCTGTACACTCTTAAACTTCTGTGCTTCGTTACATAAGAGGAGGAGGAGGAGACGATTTTCGCCTTCTTTGTACGCGTCCGGTCCTCTCAGCTCGAAGAAGAGTATACTTAGGAGCCAGCTTCTTTCACATAAACATAAACATAGGTAGCCTCTTGCGCTTCATAACAGGCTCCGGCTGGTTCTGCGGGTATTATTTCCGGTAAAATACAGATCCATGTGGTAACACAAAGGACTTTATCTGGTCTAAGTGAGGTTGCAACCTGAGGCCTGCCACTCCTACCTAACCTTTATAAGAGATCTAGACATTCTAAAGCTTCCTTGCATCGTTACAGAAAAAACTCTTAAATGTCTTCCTGTCGTAAGGTAGTGCATCAATGTTCCCTTCCTCTCAAAACACTCAATCGTCACTAACAGTTGCACCTTGCACCATTGAAAATCCCTTAAACAAATGAAACGTTATTGTTTTCCGACACCTTACTGTCGGCAAGAGATTCTTCCACTTGTCTAATTCGCCTTCCATTGCCTCGTTCAACAACTTGTTTCCAAATTACAACCATTTGACTGTAGATTACATTACCCAGCGTTCCTAATTAAAGGACTCCGACCATCCTCCTATCAAATGAAGCGACACACACAACACAATTTCGCTGCGAATACAATTACATTCCTTCCGTTTCCGTTTGGTTTTCTGCTGCATTGGTACAAAATGTCCGCTTCCCAGTGTTTACTTTTCTATTTAGCGCAAAGTGAGAACGAGGGAGAGAGAGAGACAGGGTGTTCCCGTCGTCGTCGTCGTTGTCATCGTTGGCAATGGTAATTACAGAACATTTCCCAATGACTCGTCCTCGTTTGTGTCCTTTCTCGAAATTAACTCGAAAGCAATCGAATCAAATCCACAACTTGAATGCAGACGACACGTTGCAGTGTCCCACACCACTATCGCAGCCAAGTAGTTGCACGTTTCGCAATGAATTCAGGATTTGTGTATGTATGCATTTAGATTATGAAGGGAGGGTATCCATCTAATTGGGTGTCAATACAAGACAATACAAAAAAAAGGATATTCGAGGACAAAAAAATAAAAAAAAAATTTCAAATGACACAGTATGGCACGTGATGCCAGTCCTATTTCTAATTGTGTTTGCAAAATAGCGATTTGTTTGCAAGGATTTAATTTTATAAACGTTTTTTTTTCTCTTTCTGTTTGTATCCTTTGCAGTTTGGTCAATCAAACCATGTCGACATTGAGTGCTGGAGAGGTGAGACGTGTCCTGACTAACGCTCTGGCCGTGTGGGAACGCAATTCGAGGTTGACATTCCACGAGGTGTACAGCAAACAGGCAGACATCCAGGTCCTTTTTGCCAGGTAAGTGTTCACTACAGCGAGTTCACATTCATCGAATCAATCAAAAAGCGCTGGAGTTATAAATTCTGATTTATGTACCAACGCTGGAGGAAGAGCCCGCTCATAACTTTTTCCACTTTAATGTTACACAGTGATTACACTGGCGTTCCTTTGGCGCTCTATTATCCTTTTTTATGGCTCTGCGAATACACCCTCCGCTGCTGCGCCGACTTTGATCGACTCCTTTGAATGGCATCTCTCGCATTAAAAGTCAATATAGCGACGGAATGTCCTGATTTTATTATCAATCAGGATTCAGAGATTTTGTCTTCAACGGTTTTTATTTTTTTCTCTTTTGCAGGCAAAATCATGGCGACGGCTATGACTTTGATGGTCCTGGCATGGTCCTGGCGCATGCATTCTATCCGGGTGAGGGTCGTGGCGGCGATGCACATTTTGACGAAGAGGAGAATTGGCTTCTAAACGGAACCCACACCGATGAGGGTGAGTTAATCAGTTACAAATTCTATGCAAGGGTGGTTGGATACTTGGGTAGGCACTGGGCTCATCGATGATTAGCATTCGGCTTGTGTGTTATGTCCTTGGGAGTTTGTGTGGTATAATTTGTTTAGTAAACATGAACTTTTTTTTGTGTATGCGGATAGACACACTCACTGATGGTGGCAGCGGCGAACAGAACAAACTGCGTTAATCCTAGCAATTTATCAAAGAGTGAGAGAGCGAGGAAGAACTCAAGGACTTTTTCCCATTAAATTAAGTGGGCGATATACTTTCTGTGTGCTTATCGGCTGTAAAGGCGAGGGATAAACTCCGTAGGGATGAAATTTGACTTTTGGGGCGTGGCAATATTTTTGTTATTACCACATCACATCACATCACAACGCACACAACAGACATCACGGACATGTGAGCGAAGAAGAACGATTAAGGGTAATCAATCATTCAGAATGGGACTGAAGCTCGAATAAAAATTAATGGATATTGATTGGTTTGCCTGCCATCATCTGTGGTGTGGTTCTAGTGGTGGTGGAGGTGCGGGAGGGAAGAGTTTAGTTTTATCAAAAGTTAAATGTAGCAGTTATGTTAATTTATCATCATAAAGAAGTGAGTTCAATTTTTCACTGATAACAGACGGAGAAGAGTGCGTTTTTTTGTCGATAAAATTCGAGGAAGGAGTCGAAATTAAAGGTGAGGGCAGGAGTATTTTGTGGAGAGTTGGTCAGAGGCTTATTTTATAGCACATCTGGATTCTTTTGAAGAAATTTTCAACGCTTTTCGAGGTCATTGTCTCACCAAACACACTTTGAATCACGGCCTTGAATTGTTTATGATTTGCTGCCATAAATCCGAGATTTCACATAACCCCACTTTTAATTGGTGGCCCACTACCATTTCGAGTCGCGTTATCCAAAGTTTGGAACGTCCATCTCTGGTCTTGAGTTTCGAATGTGTCACAGTCGCATATTGACTAAGTAAGTAGTTCAGCCTTATTCAAGCTGTAGACACCATGGTTGATTTCATCACCAAGGAAGAGTGTCTCACGGACTAGAAACTACATGGGACAACCCTCAACTTGAAGACTCTAACCCTAAGCTTCGAATACGTAAAAGTGTCGCCTATTAAAAGATCTTCACTAAGTAGTTCGACCTGATTGGAACTGTAGATGCAATGACTGATTTCGTCTTGGGAATCCTTTCACTCGTGTCCCTTAATGAAAACGTTCTTTCTGCCTTCTCACGTAAACTGCGATTAAGCAACATTCCATAGGAGTTAGAACCCCATCTCTGTACTAGACACGTGGTAGACAGAGGTTGGTTTGGGACAACTTGTGGATGCAACCTTCTATAGGAGTTCTTTCCGCCCTCTCTCGTTTACTGCGATAAAGCAACCGTCCATAGGAGCTAGAACCCCTTCTCTGTTCTAGGCACGTGGTAGACAGAGGTTGGTTTGGGATAACTGTGGATGCTTCTAAGATTGAATACACAAATCTACCCTTCGAACACCCAGTTTCTGTTAAGACCGTCTTCGTCAAAAAGACTTAAGACTTGGCACGCATTTAGAAACAAAGGTTACGACAATCGTCTCGTCCCTTAAGGAGCACAAAAACAATCGTCCGATTTAGAGTCTAGAGCTTATGGATATAACCTCGGATTAATCCACAAACTCCTCACCTAATCCCTGCACCACGAGGACATAAACTGGACAAAACCATGAAGAGAAGGTATAGCATTATTTGTTCAAAACCGACTACCTAACCATAGCCTACCCATAGCCGCCACTAAAACCAAGTACAAATGTTTTAAATCACCTGCCAATGTGAACACACCCTTAAACATAATTCAATCTCAGATAGTGTGTGGTTAATTGAATTTTTCTCTAAAATTTTATCAATGCAATCATTGTCATTGTCAGACGAGGCACAATAATTACTTCTAAGCTCTACATTCGCGACTCCATTTTGTGTCATGTTGCGTGGGTTTGTAGACCCTATTTGTCGCATTTGGAGGACAGACTCTGTTGGTTGACTAGTCAAATATTTGTCGATAGCAATTAATTCAGCAAAATGGTTAATTAACTTGGGGTTGTGTCGCTATTGGGGATGGAATGGGTATGGCAACGATAGTGATGGCTATAGGTGGGGGCGCTTCCTGTTTCCTGTTATCGTTCTAGTGTTAGTTTGCGATTAGGCGACAACAGAATTGACGCAACACAAAACAACGATGCGATATTGCAATGGACAACGATGTGTAATTGAATTTTATAACTTTTGCGTAGGCTTGCACTTTAGATAAGGGAGTACGGACGGAGGGTTGTTGGGAACGCATGAGTTGGCACATATGCGTGTTGATTAACTTGATTAGAGAATCAATCGTGCTGCTGTGTATACCTGAAAAGTGAGTAACTTCCGTTTTTCAGAGTTTCAGGCGTTGCATGGTGGGATGACGAACGATGTTATATGTTCTCGATTGAAGTTCTTTCCTTACTAACCACAAGGTTTTGCTTTTCTCTTTTTCAGGAACAAATCTCATGGGAGTGGCAGTTCATGAGTTTGGACACTCACTCGGATTGGGCCATTCATCAGCCGAAGATGCAATCATGTTCCCCTGGTATCAAGGTTATCAAATCAATGGTGATCTGCCAGAAGACGATCGATTGGCAATTCAACAACTTTACGGTACCAAAGAAAAGCAATGGGGTCCCTACAATCCTGGACCACGACCAACGCAACCAACTACCACAAGCACTACGACGACAACTACAACTGAAAGACCACTTCGATATTATCCCGATCGAAGAGATCCAAACTATCCGGAAGATCCCCGAAGAAGGCCGTCATGGGAGCGAAATGATGCGCCCAAATATCCCGATAGTCGACCATCTTATCCACGTTTCCCACAAAACGATCCACGATATCCACAGCAGCCGAAAACAACACCACGACATCATCATCACAATCACAATCCAAATCATTATCCGAGAACGCGTCATGAATATGAAACACCCGTGAGAACACCTCCACCACGAACAGAAGCTCCACCAACTCGTCATCCCACAGTTCGGTATCACTATCCAACTTCCACACACTGGCCACGGCATAGACATCGTCCAACCATGCGGCCGAAGAAGATCAAGCCAGATGGCTGCAATACCCACTACGATGCGATATCTATGCTGCGGCGGGAGCTTTTTATCTTCCGAGACCAGGTAAGACTTATAAACTGGCAGTGAGTAGCCTTGTATGACACTGTACCTTCCACCCTTTTTTTTTGCAGTATCTATGGCGCATTGGAGAACGAGGTCTTTATCCTGGTTATCCACACGAAACAAGAAGACTTTGGAGCAAACTGCCTGAAAACTTTACAAAGATTGATGCAGTATATGAGAATCAACGTGGAAAGATCGTGTTCTTTATAGGTAAGCTCCAAACACCCTCTCGAAGTACTGGAAATCCCTAACCAAACGTTTCTTTTCTTCTTAGGCAGAGAATTCTTTGTTTTCAACTCGGCAGAATTGGAATATGGCTATCCAAGGCCACTGACAGATCTCGGCATACCAACTTACGTCGATAAAATCGATGCAGCTCTCATATGGGGTTACAATAATCGTACCTACCTCTACAGTGGCACCCTATACTGGCGACTGGACGAAGATATAGGTAAAGTAGAGTTGGACTACCCACGTGATATGTCCATCTGGGATGGCATTGGCTTCGACATTGACTCTGCATTCCAATATACAAACGGAAAGACGTACTTTTTCAAGGACCTATCCTATTGGGAGTTTGATGACAATCGAATGCGTGTAGCTCATCATAAGCCAAAGCTATCGGCATATAAATGGATGAATTGTCCACGAATTGAATCGAATGAAATTGACGAAAGTCCGACGTTAAATGCACCCTTAGTTTCGGAGCGAAACTTCCCTATATCAGCGTCATCATCGAGGAGAAGATCGTGTGTGTCCAGTGTCCTAGCAACAATAGTTCCATTATTTATGTACATTTTGTTAATCAGCAATTAAGTCGCGCATTTCATCTTAGGTTTTAGGTGATTTATTTTTATTTTTTTTAAATGTTATCCTTATAAGACAAAGATGGCGTAGCTGCTGCCAGCATTTGAGACTTGATTCACAAAAATGACCCACGCCCACCTCAAAAATTGTATCCTGCCTCTCAGAAATGACAACAAATACTGTGTTCAAAGCTACGCTATGGAGAGCAGCTACGCCTAAAATGGAGTAGGCGGTGTGGAATGATAGCAAGTGCTTCAACAAAAAAAAAAACGTTATTATTTCACGGATGTGCCTTGGAATCAGCATTCAAACTAAGCCTTCTCACCTGAAGTCGGAAATAAATACCAAAATTGCCTGTATAAAACTATTTTTAGTGCCTTAATACAACGAAGACCGTGAGTTGATGTTTAACATGCTAAACGTTGTTGAAGTGTGGAAATTTATTTTGTTGTAGAAATCTCGAAATATGCTTATAAGCCTTCCCGCCTTGTACTGTAAAATGCATAACTTAACATTGTATTATATAAGTAGTTTCTCATCCAAAATGATGGACTGTTCCATTCACCGCCTACTCTCTTTAGCCGTTAAGCTAATTGCTAATATTATGTTACATTTAAGCCGTACACAGCCATTTTGTTTCGTTAAGTTAATGTGATATATTGTAAACAAATTTTAGTTATTTAAAATAAATAAATTTAAAAAATAAAAATTATGTAGTGAATTGTCTTTGTTTTTCCTCATGCCTTGTCGTCAGAGACTGTCTACAAGGACAGATTAGATAAAATAATCCGTACGAGGGACTGTGTCTCACAAACCACGACTTGTATACCTGGGATGTCACGACGACTCGACGTTTTATAGCAGCTATTTCCTGCTCTACCAACACGAGATCATATCTCGTGATGACTAGTCATTGGTGCAATGACGGGTATGTACATGGACGTTTCCTTCACTGGCGTTAAAGACACTGAATAATCTAGGTGAATTATAACGAACGTAGGCACTCAGTAAATCTATCCCAACATCGCATGACACAGTTTAAGAATCATCTTCTTTCCTGCATGCAACGCAATCAAAGGCACAGACCGTTTATTTTGAAGACCTTTTGGAGCTGTTTTTCCATAGCCGCTGGAACGGATGGATTCAGCTGCTCAATTATTAGTCATTAATCGTCGTCCTACCATTGTGATGACACTAACATGTAGACTTAGGACAAATAGTGATGACTCCTCTATCGTCTTTTTCTTGTCTCCTTACATCCACAAGCGCTCCTTTTTCAAAGGAAAACACCTGCACCTTGAAATACCACCAGCCTATCCGTATGATGACTTTAGCTCAGCCAGAAACCTCTTTTTGGTGTTGTGGTTGGAGCCTGTGGCTATGGCTGTTCCCCGACCGGGATCGAACCAGCACAGATCAGGTCACAAGCGAAAACATTACCTACTACACCCTCGTCACTCGTGGCTCTATATTGGACTACCGATCTCAAATACCCAATAGGTAGTAACTCGATCAAAGTCGCTGTGCAACTCAAAGTTTTCCATCCTCCTTTAACCCAAAGACTATTTTTGAAGAGCAATCATAATGCTTCTCAGTAGCTTATGTGAGTCTTACGCCTTCAACAATCCAACCTTTGAAAGAAGATCCTGGATGGGTCAAAAAAGGATGTGGACTATAGCGCATGAGAGCTATAAAACTTCTAAATCTAAGCAGCATGTTACAAACGGAAGTTCTAGCAATTGCCGAAACTTCGCGGGAACTATCCCAAAAACACTTCTAAGAACATCCCATCTTTTCTACAATAATCATATCTAAAATTATGAAACGCTACCTTGACGATGGATTAAATAATGGCCAATGACTCAGTCCTGCCATCACTAGAACTTTAAAAGCCCAGTTTCACATTAAAATTTCAAAAACTCACGATGAGAGATGAAGTGCACTCATGACATGCCGCGCCTAAATAATGTGTGGATAGATCTATATGTCCCAACCTCAACAGAAATAGAAATACATCCGTCGGAAAAGGCAATTTCAACGATTTAGGTGAATTGTCAAACAAGCTCGAGATGGTTCAGGAGGCCAAGTCACGACTAATCCCTTTGCTGTGTAATTTCAAGTATTCTACACCGGAGAACACAATAAATCTTTTGAGATCCGATGAGACTGTAGATTACAATGTAATCCAGTTGTCAACTCGAGGTTTTTTGTTAAATTTATCACTCAAAGTTTTCCAGCAGGTAAAGCCAGCGTGTACCGTGCCGTGCTGGGTCTCCTTAGCTCTGTCCATTATATTTTGAGATGCATTTGGATTCCTTGTAATGTCACTACCGAGCGTTCGTCATTTGCAGGATACACATTCAATTCTTTGGTATCTTTGCATCTAGCAACAAGTAGAGTAGTTACATCCCAAAACAAAACGGAACTGCACAGCATTTAACGTCCAAACGTCGTTCTCAATGGTACAGCAACCAGCAAAACATTTAAAGGAACTACTCCACAAACCTCTGCGGAAAACAGCTTCAACATAGCAGCACTACGGTGAACGTGAAGGATGTTCTCAGCGACACATTTACGAGAAAAAAAAACCATAGAATGTATAAATATATATTTAAATTTTATTGATTTCACATCAGCCATAGTTAAAACAATTTCCATGTTACTATTTATATTCTAAAAGAACGCGATGTAATAATAAAAAAAAAAAAAAAACTCGAATTAGTTTATCGAAAATCTAATAACTCAATCTGCCGACTTCATTTGCTCTTTTTTCTTCCTCTCTCTCTCTCTTTCTCTCTCTTCAGTTTTCGTTATACTATTTACTCTTATCGAGTTAAATGATATTTGAAAAATAAAAAAATAAAAATACGCGACAGAAAAAAAGAAAAGAAAAAGAAATAACAGTCTGCTTAGGGCAGAGTATATCGCACATATGGAACTTCGACATCGTTACCATCTTCATCATTGCAGCAGATTTCGAAGACCAAAGACTTCTCGTGGGACTCGATACGTTTTTTTGAAACTCGACGTACTACTTCGGTCATTGGCAAAGGCATGCGCTCAGCACACTTAGCCTTTGGCATGAAAAACGAATACAGCATCGAGACACCCTGTGACAGCATTGTGATTTTGAGTTTTTCCTTGTGTTCGAAGTAGTCGAGGAACTCCTGTAGGGTCATCTCACCGTTGACTTCGAATCGATCCCATAAATTCCATTCTTTACCGTAGTAGGTGTTCTTTTCGGCTGGTAGAGGCTCGGAGAATCCAAGGAAGGGTAGGGCCAGGTTAATGAAACCGTTCTTGAACTTGGAAAGAGGTTCTTGACTGCAAAGAGGAGAGACATTTCAAATGTTGCAATGTTCTTTTAGACTTGATGACCACTTACCCATGCAAAAGCTTGATGACTTCTAATACAACAAATCCAGAAACTACTGATGTCGTCGTAGCAATGGCTGGAATAATCTTTCCAGCAATCAACTTTGACTTGTGCCTATCAGCTGGTGGAATATTGTAGTTGGCGGCACGCAGATTTGACGATGCCACTATAAAGTCCATGTGCAGGTTGTTATCGTCGTCTTTTTCGAACTCGAGAGGTGTGATTTTGAAGTTCAACTTGCCCAAGCCGGTCAACTCGGTGAGAATTTTATTGACCCGATCCTGATCAACTTCGCTGTCGTTGTCGAATTGATTGTTGGCGGCCGCATTTTCATTCACCTCAATTTTGACACCGGAACGTGGCTTGAATTCGGGAACCTTTAAAGAAACACGATATAAATCAATTCTGCACTCTTCCATTTTTTTTTTTTTTTTTCTATAAAACTTACATGGACTTGCGAAACAAGGTTGGCAACAACTTGTCTGTCACGAACCTGTGGAATACCGTATACTTCAGCCCTGAGATTTGCAGCTGCGTAAATGTAGTCTAAATGCAAGGGCTCGTTAACGTCAAATGTGAGCGGTTCGGGACAACGTTTTGGTCCTGACCAGAAGGGTTGGCCACTGGAGGTGACCTGGTCTGGCGGGAAGTTAAACAGTAGCTGCTTGATTTGATTCGAGTACTGCTCCTGCCAGTGGAGACGAGCCCATTTAATGCAATCGGCAAAATCTTTTGGTTTGTCATCGATAAGAGCGATCTGGAAAAAAAAATGTAAACAAATTGTGATTAGCTTAAGCAAATTGGGTGCGAGAAAAAAAAAACCCTCGCCAACTGCATGAGTTCCAGCTAGAACAAGACAAAGTTCGCTTAACAAATCTAGAACTATTCAACTTCAGCAAAATCATACGTTTCCTCAATCTTGCAGACCTACTGTATCTGGAAAGAACCACCGATACATATCCCTGCCAAATCTTACAGGAAACTTAATTGAGTCGGCCTCAAAATTTGTTGGTTCTTGATTATCTTGAACAACTCCGTCTAGGTCGTGCGTTATGCAAACGATGTTACCGACTGTGTCATCCTAAACAATGCTCCAACTAGGCCTTCACATTCCAGACAACAAGAATGTCGTTCATTTTGAACTAGCGAATTCAAAGGATACATGGTGATTCTCATCGACGGGTATGCAATGCAGCAACACTTTACCCCGAGACACCCCGCGAGCTAGGAGCCCATTACGATGCGAGAAAAACCATTAACAGCGTTGAAGCGCAGGTTATCCGGTCACAGACACATTTCAGGAAACTCCAATCTTTGCAAGGCTATCTCGATAAAAACAGTTTGCGAAGTTCTAAAGCAACTCTCAAAAGAAACTCTGAGATTAGAACTTCGGACACCTACTGCCCACTGCAGCAAAATAATCGATAAATCCAGCTCGTATACGACAGAAAATCAAGGTCTTTTGTCTCGAAAGCCTACCATTGAAACAAATAATTGCTTTCGTAGACCGATTTTGCATAATTTGAATGAATCACACACTGGAATCCACAACAACTTGTTGTAAACATAAACGTACCGATTGAAATACAAACTTACAAAGCTAATTAGTGATGTAAATCAGAAGGCGTTTATGCATTTCATTAATTCCAAACAACATTAACGCGCAAATGAGACACACTAAATCCGGCAACTTTGTCAATCCCAACAAGAGCAACATTTTCAATTGATTTCAACTCACCTTAACTGATTCCAAGATCTCTAACGGCTGAATACCAGGCAATTTTAAAATTCTTTCTATAAATGCCGAATCGGAGATATACTGCGAAGCATTTTCTGCTGCCTGTCGGAAAACACCTTCAAACGTATCGCGAGCCCATTGCAAAGTGTGTTCAATGGCATTGGGGAAGTTCTTCAATGTACATATCGGTATGCTCTTCTCTGGAGGATCCTGGGACGAGCTGTACGATTCTGTTTTGAATGGCACAATAACTTGCACATTACCCATTGTGCCCAGAGTTCCAGAATCGACCAATGGAATACGATTGAAAACACACTTGCGATCCATGTAAATACGAGCGTCCACATTGTCCAGAGCATTGGCTACACCGTCTAATTTACCGAAGAAGTCCTCGGAGAATACCTTCTCGGTTTCGGCTCCAACGCGCAATTCATAGGCAGTCACCTTAACATCGTTGTTCATACGTTTGATGGCCGTGGCCGCGGTCAATGCTTTGGACTTTTGCACATCCTTTGGACGAAACAGGAATTGCCTGTTTAAATTTGACTTTTCAATGAGATCCATATCAGTGATAACAATTTCTCCCTTTCCAGAACCCACGCCGATCATGGCGAAGTTCTTAAGCAGCTCACAACCGATGGCACCAGCGCCAACGATGAAATACCTAAAGGAAAGAAGCAATCTTATAAGTACAGTTCACTTTGGTAGTAATTATTGTAACTTACTTGATATCACCCAG
The DNA here is from genome assembly GCA_951813785.1 of Criorhina ranunculi. Classification (NCBI taxonomy): domain Eukaryota; kingdom Metazoa; phylum Arthropoda; class Insecta; order Diptera; family Syrphidae; genus Criorhina; species Criorhina ranunculi. The sequence goes on from OX638383.1 coordinate 1,817,472, forward strand.
TTTGTCTTGGAAGCTCTTGCCAAAGATTGCGATTTGTGCATCATAACGTGAACCAATCGGTTGGACATCTGCCTCATCGAGATCATTCTCGGGTAAACACTCAATAGCATCGTAATACAAGAACTGGAATATCGGTGTAAACTTGCCACTGCAGGCTTTGAGCACCTCTTGAGCTACGATACCACCAATGGCTGCATCGATGGGGCAGCAATTGCCGGCGCAGGTTTTCGAGAACGTAAGCACCAGTTTCTCATTGATATCTGGATTGACCGACTTGCATAACTGCAGGAATTTCTGAGCATCATCGTTATTCCAAGGACGTGGACAACCGCCAGTTTCTTCGATGAACTTCTGCAAAGCGGCAAACGCTGTGTGCAAAGTGCCAGGATGATCGAATTTACCAAAATCAGAAATCACAAACTCAGGCTCCTTTTCCGCTTCGGACAATGGCTTGAAGTTGACAGTTTTCGGCATTTTCACTTGTGTAACGATACCTCCACGAATATACTCGCTGTTGCCAGTAGTATCGCCAATACTAAACGTATACGGCCCGAGAACATTGATTTTCAACGGTTGGCAACCGTTTAATTCGGTCATTCCGTGAACTTCCGAGAAAGTTACATAATCTCCATCGTTCAGTCCATGACGGGTCTCATCCAAACACGTAACAACACCCTGCGCGTCCTTAGTGATTCCAGCCACCATGGTCGACAGTGGTTGCACTCCATCCTGATCGAAGATGGTAAAATCCTCACCGAAATCACAGAAAATCTTTGTGAACAAACCGCGGCTTTCAGCGATGATAAGTGCGATACCATTGTCATGAGCAAACTTTCCAATTTTCTGCTGTTCCTCCGCGTTCGAATTGGTCAGCACTACTACACGGTATTGCCTTAGGAAATCCTCGGTAAGCTCGCCTGTGTAAGCAGTGGTGCGAACGTAGTTATTTAATTCGGCCAATTGACTGCAGGAAGCCTCGGCACGATTCTTGCCGACGTCACCCTCGCTCAAATAGAACTGTGATGACAGATCACGAACCTGTAACGAGAGTTATACACATTAGAACGTGTTACAGTTGTTGTGGTGGTGAGAAGGAACCCGCCCAACCCCCGGCAATCACCTTACATAAAACCAGATTTGAGTCACTGACCAAACTAGCAGAGTCATTAACCTTACCGCACAAGGAACCATAAATAAACACAGACAATCCAGAAACAAAAACTAAAAATGATCGCATGACATCATAGTTTGTTTTGCAACTACAAAGGTGATGATAATGGATCAGTGGTGCTGGCATCAACAAGCTAAACGATCGGATCGACACCTGCTGCTTCTGATTAACGCTTTCTGAGAAAAGTCACATTTGGACAGAGATCTGTGAACTTACAACTAGATATCAGTGGCAATGATCCCTGGATTTCTCTGATCTGCTACATGAACTCGTCTAGAGGTGTCAATCGGCATAAAATTACACACAAGACCACTGACTAAGCAGCACATTAATCGATAGAAGAGGTCATATACTCTTGAGAGCCTTCTTTTCATTAGAAGTGATCTTAAGCAGACGGAGAATCAATGGTAGCATCACCTTTCTGAGAAATTCTTTGTGACGGGTCAGTGACCACGAAGGCAACCATAAATATGCGTATTTTTGGCACTCTTGCCCATCGCTGTTTCTTCGGATTTCGAATGCAGTAGAGTTGTAAAGTCATTTCTCAAACCACAATACAACCCAGAGAGACAACGCAGTAAAAGAGGACCTCATGTTTTGTGGTGCACACAATTGAAGACTTGTTGGTTGAGCAGAGAAACCAGGAAGTAACAATCGAAGGGATCCTTAGCGGTATAGAAACCTAAACACTTTCCTCAAAGCATTTGGTCTTCCTGCTAAATCAGTGTTAGAAGATGCATTCTTTTTCTCAGAAGATAGGATTCCTACTGCCTACTGCTTCTTGCGAAATGTTACTGCAGGGAGTTTCAGATTCTTAGATTCTTAAAACACAACATAAGGCATGGCTTGGCTTGATTTCTGGGCATAAGAACATACCAGGAAATGACCTGACTTAAAGTTGATTATCCCTGAACCGACTATGACCACAACCATCTCCTATCAATCTTGAAAAAATTCTTGACAGACAGCACAAAATAAAATTGTTCATCAAATCGGTATGCAAAGGCAAACTCTTCCAACGCCCCTTGTATTGGTTTTTCCTCTGCCTACCAGTCGTTATGTCTCTATTCACTATTTGCTAGATTACACAAAACCAATAATGGGTTTATCGCAACCCTCCTACAACTATCATATGAGTAATTCTTATCACAAAGATTAGCTCTCTCTCAGCAAACTTCGACGCACAACTTTCCAGAATATTCACAAATGCAATTTTCATTCGCTCTTTGTTTCAAACTCTGTGAATCACACAACGTTGATTAGAAGCTTCAATTTCACAACGAAAACCTGACTCTTACCTATGTATACTCCTTGTGAATGATTAGGCATCGCCCTTTTCACAAGCGTGTGGTTATTAATATTGCTCCACATTTTCTTGTTGTGTAAACACAACAGTGATCCCCCCAGCAGGGGGCAGTTAAAAGTGAAAACTAAACCATGCATCGATTGCAACATTTTCCGGAGGGAGAGCAATGTATCTATAGAAAAATCAATAGAGAACTGCAGCAATTGAAAAGCGTAAACAGTGGCGAATATAATTTTCAGAACAAATTTCCAAAATGCTCACGCACGAGCTCCGCGGGGTTACCGGTGAAGATATAGATATTTATAGCTCCACAAAGAACCGAACTGTGACGCGAATATGATTTCCATGGCGAACGTCACTCAACAACAAAGAAAAAATGTATTTTTAGTTGCAAAACGGCAAAACGTTGCATTTCGCCCGCCTCTGAGGCCAGCAAAACTCAAAGAAAATGGAAAAATTATCGATTTATCGCGCCGATCTAATCTAACCTCACAATGCGACGAGAAAACGAAAAAGTTTTCTTTTCTTTTTTTTTCTCTCTTCCCAAAATGAATCATCAGCGGAATTGAAGAAATTGCTGGTCATTGGGGGACGAAAAATGGAAAAAAATTGATGAAAAATATGAACACTTACGGTGCAGAGAAGCTTGTCGTGTAGGGTAATCGATTTCACACCTCCGAGGATGACGTTTTTAGCGATTTCTAGGCCAAGACCGCCCAATCCAGAGACAAGAATGTCTGAGCTGGCCATACGACGCATAGCATCGTGACCGAGAACGTACAATTGGCGCGAGTAGAGTGCCTCATCGATGTCGGCTCCGCCAGCTCCAGAGGGATTTCCACTGTTCGCCATTGTTGTTGTTGCTGCTGCTGCTGGTGGTGGTGGTGCTCCTGCTGAATCCTTTTCTGTGGTTACTCCTACCGAAGAAGATGATGAAACGTTAGCTGCACAAGTACTGCCTTTGACTTTGCTGCTGCTGTTAATATTGTTGTTGGCACTAGTCTTGCTGCTGATGGTGGTATTGGTGCTCGAAATGGCCGAAGAAGACGACGACGATGATTGTGCTGCTTTCGGTGAAGAATTTAACGAAACAGAAGAGGATGACGATACTTCGCCAACAATGCTGCTGCTAATGTCTGCTTTAGTATTGGTGGTGGTTGATGTTGGAGTTGGAGTACCTTCAGCTTCAGCTACGACTGCGGCTATGGACTTGGACTTTTGTTCCTTTTTCTGGTTGTTACTGCTGCTGCTGCTACTGCTACTACCGGCTGGTGTTGTGCTTTCCTCCGCGGCTACTGTTGCGGTGGCGTTTGCTTGCTCGTTAGCAAGCAGCTTCCGCTTCTTGGCGGCTGGGGGCTCAACGGAATTATCGATAAATTCAGTACTAGACATCGGGGGGCACCAGGAGCGGTTTTGAATCAATTTTGTTCTACCTCGCTCGCTCCTTTGTGGGGGCTTAAAGTACTGCTTTCGTATGCTGTTCTACTTCTCCTTCCTTCCTTCCTTCCTCCCTCACAGACAAACTTTTCTTTTCCCTAAGCTTAGCAATACAACAAAAAACCCCGACAAATGCTGTAAAGGCGATTTTCTACGTACCCCGAACAAAAAATAGATTTGAACAGAGAAACGTCGAGAACTCGAATATGAGAATTATTGTGCAATTCACATGGAGACTGTCGAACGAAATGAGATTTTCTACTCTGCTCCGGCTCTAGATGGGCGACGACGCACACAAACTCACTACTGTCTGTAGTCGGCTGTCCGCTGTTTGGGGCGACTTGCAAGTTTATTTTTATGCTTTCGATATAATTACAAGGTGCACTGTTGTCAGGTTCCTATTTATTTGTATGATATCACTTTGAAATTAATTGAATTGCCAACGAATGTAATTTATCTAGAAATAATGTGAGAACGAAGCCACTCACGAGAAAACTACTAAATTTCTACACACAAAACGATTTGGATTTGGATTAACCGTGAAGAGAGAGCGAGACAAGGGTAGAGAATCGGTTGTAAAAATGTGATTGCTATTTTTGCACGCCGGCGTAAATTCACAAACTCGACGATAGAATTTCGAATGTTGTGGTTGGTAGGAGTGTAATGGGGTGACATCTGGCTGTGGAATGGTGGTGTAGATAATAGATTTGTACTAATCGTTGGGGTAAAATTACTTAATTTTCAAGTTAATTGATTGTTTTTCACATTAATTTTGAAACTATTGTGGAAGAAATCGATTCAATCAATTTGGTGCATCATTGGAAACAGAAGATACAGTTTTCCATGAAAGGGAAATGGTCGAACACAACGAATATGAGTATGGGTAGTTTGGATGGTTGCATTCAGAGCACAAGAAGAGTTTTAGAAATACGAAGTCGGGGAGATTCAGATGGCAGGAAAAAGATTCGAAAATTCTATAAATGATAAAGAGGACAAAGGCAGGATTACAATACAGGGAAAGCATTCTGTGCTAAAGGCTTTAAATCTTGCTGTCTCTCACTCTGATAGTCTCAATCTAAAGGAAGTTGAAGGTTTTATTGTACAAAGTTGTATTTAGTAGGCTTAGGTGTTGAACTTTTCAACGGGTAAGGATATGGGGTGGTAAGGTAAAAACACCAACTAATATGAAATATAGGGTTCAGCAAATGCCTTATGATTGAAACCTTAGAGACACTTGCTTAATCTATGAGCAATTAGACCGTCTCAATTGTGCACTCCCTGGCTTATTAGTTATGTTGCCACTGATTGGTTTTTCCCACTTGATGCTGCCAGCATAGGACTCCTTAAGGGATAAAGGAGACACTAGATCGGCAAATGGTTCTTTGGGTTTTTACCAGCTTATCTAGGCTCCAACTTTGTTGATTATAATTAACCTAAGTCTGTTTTCATACGTGCTGTTGTACAGTTTATACTTTCCGACAGAGCAACTAAGAGAAGTCCTTCATTCCTCTGCCTCGCCTTTCAAATCGGTGACGATATTCGTGGCTTTTCCTCATACGATCTGTCGAGGAGCGTATAGAAACTTTCTTATGGAGCATCATATTTCTACCTTTTGAAGGTAAGCATCCATTGTATTCGTCCGTCTGCTGGACACGACACATCCGTCGTCTCTTGTTTTAAATACAGACCTTCCTGGTCACCCTTATAAATTCACCACAATCGATCAAAATAAGAAGCAACATCAATTTCTAATTTTATTATTTTGTTGATTAACCATTTGAAGATACTTAAATTAATTTTAAAAAAATATTTATTTCCAACCAACTACTATCCAGAGACCTTCTAACGACAATACATCCGTTTTAATACTTTTTCTAGACCAACATGCTAGGGGAATTGAACAAGGTTACACCAACTAAGAGTTTTACATTTAACTTGACTTACTCAGGCATGTAGCCTGTATCATTCTGCCTTTTCTTTGAATCATACATTCGGAAATTATCCGCCATATGCAGGATATTTTTTCCAATCCGCTTCTTATCGATTTCCCGTTGTGCCTCCTCCGATAGTCGATCTCGGTTTTCAGATATTCGGCCGACAAGACCCTTGTTCTGAAAATACATGTTTTAGTTTTGAAAAATCCAAAAGTAAGCTTATCTTACCAAAGGAGACTCCGTGTCGCGAGGATTTGTCCAAATCTCTGTATCGGCTTCACTGCCGGATGTTGAAGACAGAGCCGGGCGAGCTGGAATTAAGGGTGAACGCACACAAACTCTGAAAGAAATTTACACAATTTGAAGTGAGATTCGATCAGAAATATATTCCAAACCCCTAAGGTCGGCCCCTCTAAGCGCGTCTAATGAAAACAACATTTTTTCTTTCGTTAAAAACATTTAAAAAATCACTTGTATTCAGCTAAAACAATTTTGTTAACACTTTTGTTCACATTTAGATTGTGCGTATACGCTTTATAAGTTCCCATCTGTAAACCTACTTGTTAACGTCCTCCAGCTTCTTGAGCAAACGTTCGTTCTCCCTGCAAACAATCTCTTGGTCGCGCATGATGATCTCTCTGATTGTGCACAGATGTGAGTTCTCTTGTCGCAGGGTTTCATTCTCTTGCATGTAAAGCTTCACCAGATCTGCCAGATCGGAACCGTCCAATTCCGGTAGCCTCTCCAAATCGACCTTCGGTACGTTTGGCTCTGTAACCACTGCCATGTCAGCACTTATATTTGTCTCATGATGAAGGTTGAGAGCGGTTTTCAGATGGTCGTTCTCCATTTCCAATGAATGGATGTCACGTTTTAGACTCAGGATAAGAGCTTCACGAGGATCCATGATTATGACCGGCTTCGTTCGGATGAGTTTCGCTCGCGATGCATAACGCAGGGTGTTTAAGGTCTCTGCATAGTTGTACTGAGAAGGCGAAACACAGGCTATCATTAGAGTGACTCCGTTTCCGGCAAGACTGTCAGCCAGGAGTTTTGTCAACTGACTATCTCTGTAGGGGATGTGACCGCTGCGTTTTCTTGAATCGCTCAGAGATGCTATGCAGTAACCTGAAATAAAACAGTTTAATTGAATAAAATGTGATGGACGAGGTCTTGTGATTTACCTAACACCATGAGGCTTTTATTGATGTTGTTAGCCTCTTCTAGAGTCTTGCCTTCACTCAAGGTTTTCTTGGTCAATTCACTTCCGGCCAAATCGACGAAATTGATTTTTCCATGTTTCGAAATGAAAACGTTACCATCTGCTTGCTGTTCAGATATGATGTGGACCGTTAAAATTGTGTGCGATCTAGACGAATGTTCGTTCATTTGGTGACAACCTGTCGCTCGATTTCGCATGCCTAAAAATAGAGGGAGTTAGCTGAAATTCTGATGATGTTTCTCAGACCCTGACTTCAAACAAATTACCAGGACCCTACATGAGTTTTTTTTTACTTAAGAGGATATCAGATAGTTAAGGAGCTTGTCTGGGTCGATTGCAGCAAGCAAGTGCTTTGAGACAACTCCTCACCAAGAATTCTCTTTCTTAGTTGAAAGAAGGCTGGGCATTTTGTTGGAAAGTGTAAAGAGGTCTATTCACCCTCGAGGCGAAGTCTACAGCTTGAATCTTTTGCGAGATGTATGTAATGTTGATGTTTGTTCAGGCGGTAGTGTCAATTAGGGTTCCAATGTTGTTTCTAAAGAGGAATAGCAGCTTTTCGTAGTATGTTTTTGCTAGGCTTCTTTGAATTCTTACAAGCAAAGGCCTTTTCCGTATCGTTCGAGGAGTGATGAGCTCGTGTTCAATGAATGTTGTTGATGTGCCATCTTTTGTCAGAAAGTTGGCATTTTCATTCCACGCTATGGGCAGGAATCCAGCTAAGGATGGCCACATTATTCTTTATAAGGATCTAGAACTACCTAGGATTTGATGAAAGATGAGTCAAGAGCTTTAAGCGCTGCTTGACTATCTGAGAAGATAGAAATAGTTTTTCCCAAAATGTGGAAAGTTTGGTTAAGTCTCACAAACTGACAAGGTCTTAAGGTAATGGTTGCAGTCTCCGATTCTCTCAGAAACTTCTTTCTATTAAAAAGTTTTACCTGAAGCAGTATTTAGGAAACACGCCCTCTTTTGGTCCATTCTGCGAGGAGGGCGAATGGAGGAGAAGATATAACCGCGAACTCTACGAGCTGTTCAAAGATGTGAATGTAGTCCGGAAAGCAAAAATCCGTCGACTGCAATGGCTCCGCCACATCGAGCGAATGGACGAGAATGCTCCAGCTAAAAGGATCTTCGAATCCCAGCCACCTGGTTCACGAAGAAAAGGAAGACCGAACCTCCGATTTAAAGATCAGGCAATCGCGGGCGCCAGAAGCCTTGGTGTAGTTAATTGGAAGCAGTGTGCCCGGGACCGTAAAGAATAGAAAGCGGAATTAGTTCAGGCTCAGACCCTCCAAGGGTCGCTGGCCTGATAAGTAAGTAAGTAAGTCATCTGGAAACATGCTAAAGGCTATGCCGTTCTCCTACGTCTCAAGCACGGATAAGTGATCTAAGTTGCTTGAGTGAAAGAGTCGATGGATGCTTAATTTAGCCATCGTTAATGGACGTCTCTAGACTGCGGTGTGACACACATACTGCCTACTTGACTGAAGTTAAAAGATCTATTACCCTTAATGAAACACTCTGTGTTAATGTGCCTTAACATTTAATATTGACATCAATCAAAAAAATAGCTAGACACTAATTGCTTCCTCCTTAGTCAGTTACACATTCTATAGAAGCAGGTCTGTTACACAAATAAGACAACTTCCTAACTCACATGATTTATAAATGTACAATCAAATGTTATGAACCGCAAAATCAATAAATTTATTTTAAAATTCTTCAATTCCAATGCACATGTATACTTGTAGGTTGTCACAAGTTCCATTTCGTATCGAATCGATTGTTGTTTTTAAACTTACCTTCTTCTAGAACTGCAAGCAAATCATCCAACTCCTCACAGTCCACCGTAAAGAGATTCTCCACAAAGAATCCTCCAGACTTTTTTGACCATCTCACTGCTAGTGGCTTCCGGGCTGACCCTGGATTTAGTAAATCGATGACCTGTAATTAAATCGCATTGACCTCGAATTGATTAGGAAAACAAACTTCAGGAATGTGATTTTGTCCCCACGAGTGAGGAGTAAGGACGATATTTAAAATTCATTGGAATTGGAAGTTATTTGTGTGGGAATACTTTTTTTCGCAATGTTGTTGTTGTGGACACTCACTCGTGAGGTAGTCGTGCATTCGTGACCTACTGCTAAACAAATTAATTGGAAAAGAACAGCCTTTGAGTAAACAAATTGCAATTGAAGAGGACGAGGAGGCAATTTGGATGGGTGGTGGCATTGTATTTTGTACTGTGAGTTGGAATGTTTACTTAGGACAATAGGATATGCATTGGACATTGGACAAATGTTTGAATTGATTGGAACTAACGAGGGCAGAGACTAGTGGAAGCACACACTGTTGATCGATTTGAGAAAATACATGGGACATGTGAGATTTCAAGGCTGTTGACATAGGCTAGGTTAGGTAGGAGGGTTGACGAGGAAGGAAGTTCTTTCCTCGTCACACTTAGGTCAATGTAGAAATTGTGATGCCCTAGGGGTTGCAGCCCCCTTACTAGCCTAAGCTCTATCATGCCAGCCCTCAGCGCTGATGAATCTGTGTATGCCAAGCACCGACTTCTGGAAAAGGTGTCTTCGTAGGATCTTAAATCTTGTATGGCAAAGTGCCGGACAGTAGCAGAGAAAGTGTGGAGTGTCCTCATCTACTTCCTCGTCACCGAATCCTCTGCATAGGTCATCCGTGTTCAATCCCAGCCTTCTTGCATGGTAGTTTAGCATATTATGCCCGGTGATGATTCCTATTAGTGAAGATAAGGATTTTTTATTCATTTGCAGGATTTTTTCGATTTTCTGTTTATCGTAGGATCGCCATAGTTTCCTGATTATGACATACTCCGTTGTCACCGGGAAGTTATGGGCTTAATAAGGGTTAACAAATTATTCAATTCAAAACAAATTTTTCCTCTTTATCAAAATAGTATAGAAGAGGTTCTTCTAAAAGCTATGGAGGTCCAACAACAACCAGGGAAATCCTTTCCAAAATCTTGACAGCAAAGCAGGGCTTGATACATCAACATCAACATCCAGGTCACGTGAGTTGTGGTATCAAAACGGCACATCCGCGCTACTTGTGGCTCTGGCAGGTTCAAACCAGTTTCAACCACTTCTATCTACCTTCCTACCTAGATCACACAGCGTATGTGTGTATCCACGTAAGCTCTGATTGTTCCACGCTCGCTGACATATTCTGGGGCGATAAGGCAAAGGATGTTCGGATGTTTAAGCCGCATTCTAATAGCATTCTGAAGGGCTGTCCAGCACTAAAAACCACATCACCTTTCCCTATGTGAAATTGCTCTTTATGTCTAAAGCCCCAAACACTCTTCCCAACGGTTACAGACAGGCTTGGCTGCATCTCCAATTGTTGTAAGTAGGTACACGGTTGCAAACCTATTGAACTTGATGTGAAACTATCAGGTGCTCTACAAACTATTGTGGACCCAAAAAAGTTGACACAAACATATTTGGCTTTCAAATGATACCTCTGGAAGCTCTATCAGCACCTATTCTGTAAAAAATGCACACAATACCAAGGTTCTATCAACAAAACTTACCTTTTCATTGTAAATCTCCAAAAATGAAGCCTTCAATATAAAATGAGTTTCCTTACGATTCTTAATCAACTGGAAGAGGTACAAAAACGAACGGAAGATAAGTCCATGACGTCGGTCTTTTGGATTCGGCTTCCCATTAAACTTTGAAAAAAAAAAAAATCATTCATACAGCTGAAGACATAGAGCATCACATAAATACTTACCAACTCTGGTGGTCCAGTCAGTGTATGTGTTTTACCCGACCCTGTTTGACCGTAACAAAACGCTGTACAGCTGAAGCCTTCAATTGCCATTTCGATAATCCTCTTGATTCCAGAATAGTCCAAGATGTCTTCTTGTGTCGCACCAGGTTCAAACACCACATTGTATGTGAAAACCTTAATATTCTCTCGATTCCGTGAAGCTTTAGTTCCTGAACCCTGACCTTCAATCTAAACCAAATAAAAACACTTTTTTTTTTTTTCAATTCTAACGTAAACAATCAATTCGCACCATGACTTGTCCATTTCCCGGAAATTGTAAGATCATATCATGGCTGCCACGTTTCTCCTTTTCACTTAATGGCCGAACACGCACCACCACATTTACGTTGTCGTCTGGAGTCGATGGTTCACTCCCAGCGGATTTGGATGCGATTATTTCCAAAGTATCCGCACTGCCAATTCTGTAAATTTGATAAATTTCGAGAATATGACTGGGAGATTCCAAGAATACACAGCTTTAAGGACGCCAATTCAAGGGTGATGGTTAAGGTCATGTTCATGGAGTGTTGTGTTGCGTGACTAGGACTTTCGACTTGAGTTCTTTCTTTGCATGATTCTTTTATTCCTCCGGCTTTAACAGAGGTTATTCCCCTTTTGGATTTGAGTTCCACTGTGAGAGGGTGGTTTTGTTTTTGTTTATCTGATTTGGCTAATCAGACGGAGGCGTCGCGTCGTCAGCGTTGTGCGTCTATGGGTTTTTACCACAAAGGATTTGATGAATATTCATGGAACAGGTAAAAATATCGAATTGCTCGAGAGAGGATAAATGGAAAGTACTACGGATTTTGATTATTTTTCCACGAAAGCCATAATATTTATTTAACAAGCTTTTGTGGTGTAACTTTTGGAACGAAGGATGGCGAAGGAAATTTGAATAGATTGTACGATGCGTCTCAGGGAAGTGGAATTACCCACATGCATACATGTTTGTTCACCCGGGGTGGTTGCTATGAATAGAAGGAAATTCAAGGAGCCGCCAGTCTTCTGTGCCGTAGGCTTTTGTACCAGGGCTAACGAGAATAGAGTTCAACAGACGGTTAACGAAAAAACGATCCATGGCTGTGCTTTTGTTTTTGTGGACGACAAAATCGATCTGAAGTACAGGAAGTACAAAGCCATCTTTTCTTCTTCAGAATTGCCACAGCGAAAGCAGAATTCCTTTCAAATCTTCATAGTCTGTTGGTATGCTTGCTAAAAGACCACGTACAGCTTAAAGTTTTCTAAACCAGAATCATGCAGCTGCTCTGGGCCTAATCTGATTAATTTCTTCGACTACGGCCGGGTATCCCAACAACGTTCTTGAATCTTGTAGTTTAAGCTTACACCGAGATGCCAAATGGCTTTGGCAGAGAATGACTTATGGACGTGTGTAGAAAGATTCAGGATCTTCTTGAAGAATTAGGTTACGGATCTTGATATGCCTATGGACGAAAGGGAAAGTGTCAGGGTTTATTTTATGCTGTCACAGAAGTTAGGAGACTTAACCATCTTTACAAATGGAGCCATGTTAGATGGTAGAGCTGGAGTAGGTAGGTTTGTGGGGACAAAACACTCAGTTGATATATAAATACTGCTACACCCGCCAGACATATGCGTGAGGGTCAAATGCGGAGTGCCAATGAAAGAGACGTTATGCTCTATAGGACACTGATCCTGTCCAGTTCTACTACATAGCGCCGAGTACTGAAAAGCAAAGCAAATACTGAGTTCCTTTGAAAGAAGAATACATCGTTAGATATTCGGTATAATCATGAACTATATGACTCGGTGGCGATGGTGCAGCGGGTAGTGTGCTCGACCTGTGCAACAGCCACCGAAAATAAAGAGAGAAACAAACAAAATCTGAGCTTCTCAAACCACTACACCAAAAGGGGGTTTCTGCCTGGAGGTACAATGGACCGAAACGAGTTTGAGTGCTCCTGATCTTTCGCAGCCGTCAGGTTCGAGACGAATGAAGAAGACCGAAATTTCATTATGAGGACCAAGCTCTCGCGGATACCAGCCATGATAAGCTACTAGCAACACATCCGGGATGGAAGAGGAGGGAAAGATGTCGTGGCTCAGGCAGACACTCTTCAATGGTGGTGAGCCTGTTCCGTAAATTAAAAGCACCGAACTCTTTCGTGTCTAAGACCCAACTCGACTCCTCAAATCGGGGCGAAGTCAAATGCAGTGTCGCTTCACGGTCGGGCAAAACCTCGCCGTGGAAACATCGAAATTTACTTGTCACACGTTGGATAGTGTTTCGAGGTTCGCACGGCGATAGAAATGCAAGCGATGCATTTGTATCTTAGACGCTTGCGATACTTTACACCACAAGCTCGTTAAGGAAAGAAACAAGTACTTAGTTTCAACCCTGAGCACTATCAAATAGGTCTTCTGGAAAACGTTGACATACTCCTGCACCCCCTTTTTGAACTACACACTGCAAAAGTCCCATGAACTCATAGGGTTTCATTAATCAATGTCGGGGCTATGGAAACTCCCTCCTAAAAACCTAGTTATGAGCTCGTTTTTTGTTTGGTTTCCTGTCATCAAATTATTGGATTTTTTTTTTAATTACACCCTCCACCATCAAAGACATAGATAAACAAAAAACTCCATCGAATGCAACAAATTAAAGAAGTCCTGTGCATTTCATGTGAATTCCAATGACGCGCATGTCCTGATGTTTACATTAGCTCGCCCTCCCCAACAGCACGCTATTGTCCAGTCTAGAATTTACTTCAATTACTAGCCGCGTGTGTTTTTCCCCCCTCCTCAGCCTACACAATTGACGTACATAAATATTTATCTATGAGGTTTACTCGTACTTTCGTTTATCTGTCGTCGAGGATCTTCATTTCCTTTTGATGAACAGAACAGACATGAACTAACTCCACTATGTCCTACCTACAGACCGAAGCAATACTTTTAATGGCTTCACATTCATTTACTTAGAGTGTTATTAATTGTTATAGAAAAAAAAAAAACAAGAAGAACGGGACAACTGAAAACATGACTATGTTGCGTTGCTTGATTGACTTGTCCAATCCCCAAACTCAGGTGACCAACAAAGCAAAACATTTTTCGGTTGAATGAAATAATAAGTCTCTTATGGCTTTCAAATTACATTTCCTTCCCAAGAGGATGAAGCTTAGACAAACAGGAGAACTTGATTTCTTCCAAATCAGACAAATTGCCGGTGTTAATGACGGAAATCGTTCCATGGTTTGGGAATTGTTAATGATTGATGGGTCCGAGAACATGAGTCTTTGAATTGAATTTATTGCTGAGTCGAGGGGTGGTAATTTGAATTGAAATATATTGCTTCGCATTAGAATCCTTTTTTTTTTTTTTGGTTGGTTCCTGTATGCAAAGGTGAAAGGTCAAGAATACGATGATTGGAAGAGATATGTTCCATTTATTGATTTTAATATTCACAAATGTATTATTTTTTTTTCGAATTCATTAGTTCTTCAGGTCATAAACCTTTGACAATAGAATGTGTGTATTGCATTTCCTGAAATGTGGTAAACAAATGTCCTTTCGATTAGTTAGTTTATTACAAAGTTCGTGAACCTAAAAATACAATAAAGTAACAGACAGAGTACATATAATTTATTTTATTTGTTGATAGGAGAAGCCGATAGCAGTGGTTACAGTCGAAACCCATTAACTTGATTTATTTATAAATTACTCGGGTTTTAATGTTATGTTAACGAAATTCTTTGAAAGTGTGCATACCACTGAATTAAATGTTTTTTTAGGAACGACTTTATCCATGTCCTGCCATGTTGAAATGAGCTTACGATAACTCTCGACTGTGTTAGTGTGGGTCCGAGGTCGCAGATGTCCAGTCTGGATTCGGTAGAGTCTCAGGACACACAGAAAACCAACTAAGAATTGCGTTATATCCAGGAAGATTATATCGCCTTTACAAGCAAAAGAGAACATTTTGACTCAAATTGGCCTGTAGAAAACCATGCAGCCATGCTTGGTATTCCGTTCAATCTACAGCACTGTAGATTTAAGGATTTTAACAAAAAGAAACCCTTCACCATTTTTCAGATTTTGCGAAACTTACAAGCCTGCACTAGCCGCGCAGGGATAAGGTCCATAATGGACTGCACCTGCACTACCGGTGCTATCACCAGTGCAAACTACAAGTATTTGGTGCGACAGCCTGAGGAAGGTGGATGAGGGTGCTCTTGGCTGCTTCGAGAGGGAAATTCTTCGGGTGATTTTCGGTCCCTTCTGCATAGACGGTGCGTAGAGGAGGAGAAACAACAACGAACTGTACGGGCTGTACAGCGACATCGACTTAGCCAGAAGAGTGAAGGTCCAACGACTGAGGTGGCTGGATCAGACAGAGAGGATAGACAGCACTGCTCCGGTCCGAACAATTTTCGAATCCGCCCCCGGAGGACAGCACAGTAGAGGAAGAGCTCGAGTTAGGTCGCGCACGCAAGTTGAAAGGGACCTCAATCAACTTAGCGTGCGAAACTGGAGGCAGCTAACTAAAGATCGAGCTGGCTGGAGACGCTTGTTGGTTGAGGCCCCGGATTGTAGCGTCACCTTAAGTAAGTAAGTAAGCCTGAGGAGGGCCAAGGCCTAGCTTCTTACAACCATTCAAGTTGTGCGTTAGAATTTTTATTTTTTTACGAATGAAAGGTCGTTTTCGAATGACGGATTAAAAAGCTTTTTCAAGGCGGTTTATACTCTTGGAGGTATTCCTATCAGTCCTGACTCGAATCTGTGATAGCGCAACGAACGAACCACAGCCAGTTTAGTTGTAAGTTTGTCCTAGAAAATTTTAACTAAGGAAATGAGAACCCAGGAGATCGCAGTTAGTTCTAGCGTGGAAAAAAACGTTACGAACCACAGGACTCTCCCTCTTTCTAACTCTTGACGAAAGCCATCAAATGGTGACTGCTACTGTCGCAGCGAACAGAATACGTACAACGAAGGTGATTGGAGAAGAAAACGCGAGCACTATGAACTGTATCACGATGTCTGCAGCTAAAAGTTTAAAGTATAGCTTCATTGGATTGGATGCATGAAGGTAATAGATATCTATGTTTACAGTCAAAAGTGTCCTTGTAAGGCGAGGTTTCAATCTCCTCATCCTCATCTTTGCAGGTTTAATTGAACGATTCTACGAGTCGGATTCTTAATGTTCATTTGGTCTACAATGCTCTGGTCATCTTAAACGTCAAATACATGGTGGATTTTGCTGTACACCTCGTATAGTTCGTCGTTGGATATCGGTGGATATCGTTGTCAGAAGTGACTAGTGACAGAAGTGACTAGAAACGTCTAGCCCTCGTTCAAGCGATCATGAATTCTCAAAAGCTTGATGTCGGAAACTGAAAGCATCATGCTCTAGAATCTAGAACGAAGGCTAGACGTTTCTAGTCACTTCTGACTAGGCTTAACTTACAAGCACTGCAAAGTTTGTAGCTGTGCCTTCGAAGTCTGTCACAACCTTGTAACGAACAATAGATTAGTGAAAAGGAAGAATACATAGACTTAATGCGGGTAGTTTAGTTTGTAACCAACAGCGCAAAATGGCATGACTAAAAGGACTTTTGCAAAAAAATAAGCTAAATGTGTCGTGTTTGCACTTTAAAACTAAAAATCAATACTTTAGGCAGTAGAAATGTTTCTGACAGTTACCTCGGTCGATAAAGTAAGAAAAAAAGGCTCAAAATTTAACACACGAAAACATAACTCATTAGGTTTTCCCAGCACGATATTTTAAGATGGTCTTTTGGAATCTTTAATTACCTCAAAAGCTACGTCAATGCTACGTCAGAGGACCTTTCTTTTACGTAAATATTTCCACCACAAAACATTGCTCACATTTTAATTACCATGCTGAAGAATATTCTATTAGCCTCGAGCAGATGTGAATGGTTTCAAGACCTTCGCCTTGTCCTTGACTGGCTTCATAAATTGGTGGTTTATTCCCGAAATCGTTTCGAAATTCCTTGTCCTTGACTGGATCTATAAATTGATGGTTTTCAAACTTAAAGTCGTCCTTAACTCTTTGCCCTTGATTCATAACATACGTCGTTGGCTTTAAAGGCACACCCCCCATCCCGAGGACAATGGTATTTTAAAATATTCTATTCCTCTTGCCTAAGTGTTATTTGTGGTTTTGCCTAAATAGCGGTTTTGCGTGATTTTAAATATTTAAACGTGTACCCAACCCATTTGACAGCCTATATAGGCTGCAAAATAACTTACTCATTCTCACGGGACCGCAGAAAGACAGGTGTATTCCGGGATCTGTCATTACTACTAGTCCTACCGGAACTCCTTTGACGTATTCCGTTGTTAAGACTTCTGGATCGTGGTATGTTATCCTTTTGTTTTGGTGGAGTTTGTAATTGTTTACGGTTACGCGTTGAATTAATTTTATTTATCGAATGGGGTACACTTGATGCGCGGGTAACCATATTCAAGTCATTTTCTTTTGTATTTTCACTTCACTTAGATTTGTAACCGGATACCGGACATGAGGGATAATTCAAAGGTCTGCCACCACGAAAGGCTCTCATTTAACTAAATCGAAGTTCAAAAGCGAACACTCTTTTCGAACGAATTGTGTGGAGTGTGCCAATAGTCCACTCTTTTTGACGGTCACCTGTGTGGTATAATTACCATAAATGATAATGGATTGCACTGAACAAAATAATTTGGTTGAAGGACCTTTAAGGACAAAGCTGCGTATGGTTAACGACTGAACAGTTGACAAATAAACTGCAAGGCTAGTCGGTTGTGAGTGCATTGGACTTCTTAAGCAAACTGATACAAGTTTGATCCTTAACTCCCGGGCCTCACGATATCGCCATTTTCAATGACATCCACCATGGCTTTGAAAGTTTCCGTCGCGATAAGTAGCTAGTTCTCCGAACTGATCTTCAATGTTTGCTTCAAGGTGAATTTGACCATCGATAAAACTGGTTTGTCTTCAAAGAACGATCTTTAACCTCATCTTCTGATCTTTGCGTGAGTGAGAGCAAACCTTTGATGTAAATTTACTTTTGCTGGAAAGAAGTTAGTTATTCCATTTAAAAAAGAAAGAGGAATTACCCTTACTTTTCGTATAAAAGTTGTCGTTGTCGATTGCTAGAACCCTAGATGCCCTAGAATTTCATTCAGTGTATTGAATTTACATACCCATAATAATAATAAATTGAAGGAATTGTCGATTACTGACCACTGTCCCGCTTTTGATTCGTGCGCATGTCGCTTAACCCCTCAGTTACTGTTGAAAGGATTTTCCTTCCCCCTTATCAAAAATGACCAAGTGCTTGCTAATGCACCTTACTTCGACTTGTTTCTATTGTCTTGTGAGGTTTATTGACTGTGTGCAAGCTGCACGTGTCTCTAGTAATTCACACCCCGCAACGCAGAATTGTTGTTGTAGTTCCTTGAAAGTCTGTGGATGCATTTGGAAAAGATTGACAGGCTTTTGTTAGGAGTACACTTATGGAGTGGAAAATATCGGTATCGTCATAGGATGTGATGTGGATGTTAGGTAAAAGGTGACATTTGTAGACAGGCATATGAAAAACGATGAATAAAATCTTGTTGGATGTGAAATGCTTCCTTGTTTTAGGAAGGATGACTACCTTTACATAGCTGGGTGTGTTACATTTTTATTTCTCTTTAGCGCACGAAAAAATATTGGGGACTCAGTTGGTTAGCCTGAAAAAGATTATTCTGGAGGGTTTGGATGTCCAAATCGGGGTACTTCTGTACGGATGTTGTACCACTGTAACATGCAATTTGCAGAGCTTCGTAAATAGATATCTACCACTGATCTTCAGAATTTGCTGTGAAATTCGAATCTTAAACGAGATTTTATATAAGAATGGGTCAGAAATCCACAGACATAACAATACAGCCATGGACGTTACAATTGAAGTCATCACAGGGGTTTCTGTTGTATAGGAATGGTTCTAGTTATCTTTTCACGCTTGAAAGGGCTATCTATCGGATCTACAGTGATCTAAGTGTGACAGGGAGAGCATGTTTTTCTACGGTCAACCACCTAGTCCAACTTATTCGTAAGCGACCAATGTTTGATCACACTTTACAAAGAGAAATTCGTTAGGAAACTTGCCATGCAATATGACGCGATCTGGTAGATAAGTGATAGAACAGTTGAGGAGGAGTAGTTACTTTCCTTGATGAGTCCAATCGGGGAGTAGACTAACTCAACAATTGAACCATCAGAGGTATCATAACAAGTCTCGCTGGTGACTGGCAAAAGTTGTTCTTTAGCAAAGCAGCCCTTGCTATGTAAAGGCTTCCACTTTATACCAGTCGCATGCGTGATACTTTCAATCAGTCTTGTAGACTGTATTGTAAAACAAAGTAAAAAACCTTGAGACTGTTCTGTTGTAGAAGTATAAGCTTGAAATAGTATGTGAAACTTTTGAGTCTCTAGGCGTACATTTCATAGATTCGAGTATGTGTTCAGATATGTTCAACAAATATTAAGTGCTAAACGGTGTAAGACAACGAATCAAACGAAATAGTTCCTCATTTTGTAGTCGATTCCCAGCACGCCATTTAGTCTTACCCACCTCTGGATCTATCAAAGTTGATTATTTAAATCAGTTGATCGTTTACGCCAGATAGCTGTGTAATTGCACAGCGAACGTTTAAAAAACAGTCACCCCCCCACGTGTAATTCTTGTTGTACATAGTACACAACATCAATGGAAAAGTAAAGGGTAACTATTAACCACGATTATAGACTGCGTGCGACACAGGCAATCACTTGTCAACGTATTTCAGTTCCATAACAGATAATTTCGACATCAGAAATCACACACACACACATTCATTAGCAACCCAAATAAAACGCACAAGTTGTATTCTTTTATTTTCCTCTGTAATTTATTATATTCATCAGTTTTTTTTTTTTTGTATAGTATATCAGTATATTTCTTGACATCGATATAGAACAAGAACAATTTAATAATACATTAAACTTCTTGTTTACATATGGTTATTATGTTTTTCTATTTTTTCTGTTTTCCTTTTACTCACAGACATGTTTCAAAATTAATTTGTGGAAAGAAAGTAAGGAATTATGTTTATTGTTGTTTAGGCATAAAAAAAAAGAAAAAAAAGAAGAAAAACACAAAAAGTAACCGTCTAAACTAAGCAAAAGAATTATGTATGTTTTTGTTGTTGAATTTGTTGAAAATTTTACTGTTTGTGGTCTACTGACATTTAATAATAGAATCACATCCATATTGTTATGCTAGGGTACACGCAGCTAGTGCTGGTCCATAACTACATACACATAAAAACTAGTTGATTGGGATGTGTATTAAAACATCCCCCGGCTAAATTCTTAGCTTCTACTTAAAAATTAAATCATGAGCTTTTTTAAATATATATTTAAATTGTACATAGACACCACGCGTATTTTGAGTGGATTTGTTTATTATTATTATTAGTTTTTTCTTTATTTGAATATTTACAATAACAAATGAACTCTTTTGTTTGTTTTTCATTTTCTTAAATCACAATTCAACTATTATACTAAATTGTAATTGTTTTTTTGTTTTTTGTTTTCTTTTACTTCCTTCTTTTTACCTTCAAGACAATATTAATAGAGTTAAAGATTAATTTATAATTAATAAGCGTATTTCTCATGTGTGTTTTAAGAGTAATTTTTGTTTTGTTTTTAATCTAGGGTTTGTTTTACACTGGTTATTTACAGTTGCTAGCATAGAATGTATCCTAATGTAGCTGACAGTGCTGAATAAGCTTCTTCTGAAAAGAAAAATAGAGAATAAGCGGATTAGACAAATAAAACAATAGAGACCCTCTGAAACTGAAATTCTTTACTAGAAAAAAGAAATGGATCCCAACGTTCAACACCCTTGCACGGACCGCATTGATTTGACACTTGAAATAGACTTGGAAAGATAAGATCGATAAAGTTGACTATCCTTCCTTCGGGAAGAATCTGAGACAGAAATGGAGTGTGGATTCAAAACTAGTAAAGGGTCTTTTGCTGGTGCTTTCGTGGAAGACGACAACATAAGCCTGCAGGTTGAAGAATCAGTGTACCTATGTCTGTAGCGACAGCCAGGCTGCGCTTAAAGAATTTCTTAAACCTTTGACCACTTCTTGTTAAGTTCGTGAATGCAAGAACTCTCTTAATTCGGTCGCAAAATTACCTATGGCTGCATCCAAGGTTTTATTGGGATCAAGGGAAATAAGATCTTCGATGAGTTTGTTAGACTTATCAAGGCCGCAACCTGTTTTGGGTCTCTTTGTATCCTCGGTTAAGGCTTCCTTTCAGTCTCTCACTAACACAATTGTGTGTGGCATGTCCATCTAAAATACAGGTGGACTAAAAGAACGCTACTGGACGTCTCAAACGGCATTCTTGCTGTCACTAAGTAGAAAATACTTCATACCACGCGCAACTTGCGAACGGCCAACATTGCTTTCAAGCAGACATCACGGCAAAACCAAGTATTTACTGTCAATAAGAAGAGACTCTCATCATTGATGAATCGGGGCGACATCTCAACAGCTTTGGGCCGTGGAGGTAACTAACCTATCTTTTGGAAAGCTCCGTGCAGGAGAAAATTTGATTTTTTTTTAATTTCAAATTCATCAACTTACCTATCTTATGGCTTCGAAAACTTCTTCCATCTCCCACCACCACATTATAGCTGCGGATACAGTTCGTTCGAGTACTTTGGTCGACATTCGGCACAGAACCACTTGCCTTGCGGTGCAACCATTATTCCCACACACTCAAAGTGAAACCATTCAATTAGACAGTTCTCTCCGTCGCAAGCGATCATCTCGGAGACCTCATCGTATGGACAACGACAGTAGCAGTACACACTTTCGCCATCGCGTGGTTGTCTTGCTCCGGCTGGTGGTCTTATCGGATAGCGTATGTTATTGCGTTTGAAATACTGAATTGTGGCAAAATCTGGATTTGGTAGCAGTGCCGGTGGAATCTTTTGGTTGAATACCGATGCTTGTGGCGGTGGTGGCGGGGGTGGTTCTACATAAACTACTGCTGGTGCAGGTGGAGCTGCCGGAATGGGGTTCCACACTGGTACTGCGGCTGGAACTAATGCATTTGCATTTTGAACTTCTAAATCATCATCGCTGCTGTCACTGTCTTCGGAGTCATCTCGGCTTGAGGGGTAAATATGATTAGCGGGTGGTGGAAGAAGAGGAGGAGGAAGAGCATTTGGCAACACTGGACCGACTTTCGAAGAGCGAATTTTCAACGTTGGTATTGGTGGCAACTTGTGTTGTTTCTTTTTCGGACCTGGTTTCTGGTGTACACGCTTTTTCGTCTGACCACTAGGCCCAGCGGGTATTTTCGGAGTGCGTGGTGACCGTGGTTGCTTATTGAGCAGGATACTCTTTGAAGGCGCAGGCAGATCTTCTTTTCTCCATGTTAGTTGAGGCGGTGGCTGTGGTTTGAATGTTCGTGATCCAATCACCAGAGGAGTACCTGGAGTATTCTCATCGTCGCTTGTGTAACCGTAGAATTTATTCGGTCGTCTGGCCCGCTTTGATCGTTTTAAAGAGCTGTCGGCATCAGAGCAACTGCTGCCTTCACTCATGCGGTGGAAGAAAGGTACAGGTTTCGTGATGTTATTTTGCTGTAAAGTCGGCACAGGAGGAGGTTGCTGGGCTACAGGTGGCTCTGCCACACCAGGCGACGCAATCAAGTCGTAGGGTGGTACCAAATCAACTTCAGGAACCTGCAGAGATCTTTGATGCAGCACTGATTCCTTGGGCGCGATTTCAACTTTATTCACCGACAGATTCAGTTTGATGGGCGGCACGGCCTGAGACTTACTGGTCGACTTGCGATCTCGCTTCTTTTTTTTCAGTTTAACCTTCTTTTCTTTTACCACTTCTTCTGGGAGGGACGGCGTAGACGGCCGACTGTTCTCCATTATGTCGAAGTTGTGCGACGGACTCAGGCGCATCTGGGCTCTCAGTTGGAGTCGTTTCTGTGCCAACATTTCAGAAGCAAGCTTCTGTGGATGTTCGTCATAAAATTCCTCATCAGTCTCAGATTCAGCCGTCTCCAAGTCGGTCTCGATTACAACTGACTCCAAATTGTCTTTTACGGCTGCCACTGCAATCGGTTCCTCGTCCTCTACTGCAATAATCGCGTTCTCGGACACATTTGCCTTTCCTGAGTTCTCGCTCTTCAAGCGATTACGATCAGCTCGTTCCTGTTTTTTCGCGGCAATTCTACGACGTCCCTCTGAAGTGGAACTGTCACTATCTTCATCCGAACTAGAGCTACTGTTACTGCTACTTCCACTCGAGCTGCAGCTGCAATTAGAGCCACAGGAGCAGCTCGAATCCGAGCCCGAACTTGAGTCACTTGACGATGAACCACTGCCTCCTGATTTTCTCTTCTTCTTGCTCGGCGAAATCGATTTTTCACGCATCGCAGCGGCATGACCATCACGCTCTGTATCCGACTTGACTTCCGGTTCTACCGATGTCTCTATCTTCTGTTCTTCCGCTGGCACTCGCGGTCTTACCTTATACATAGCACAGTAGTCGTGATCTGAACAAGCCACATGGAGTATCGGTGTTGGATAGTTGTTCTCGGAAAACGACTCAATGTCCTCTTCTTCCTGCTTGGGCTGCTGACTGGCTTGAAACGATTTGAAATTCTCCCAAATGTCCATTATTTTTCCAGTATCCTTCTCAGCTTGCTTGCTGGACTCTTTCTCCTCTTCCTTTTCCTCTTCGGAGGGCGGTGAGAGCATAACATTTGGCACCAACGAATCCTTATCATCAGTCTTGGGTTTCTCTGCGTCTGAATCGTCACTACTATCACTCTCCGAGAGGTTAGGTGCTATCAAATTAAGGTCTTCGAGACTCTCCTTATTACGATTCTTTTTCTTTTTCCGCTTCGATACTGGCTCTGAGCTTTTGTCCACCTTCACATCTTCTACTTTTGGTACTTCTTCCTTCTCATCGATCGCTGCCGGTGGTGCATTCTCTTCTTTAGGAGTTTCTTCCACTTTCGCTTGGTCTTCCGGTTCGATTTTCAATTCTATCTTACTCTCAGGCTTTTCTTCGACCTTGATTTCGGGAGGCGCGTGCGTAACACTGTGCTTGAGAAGCAGTTTCCTCGAAATAAATTTCTCCTCACAATTGTCCTCGGTGCAGGGATAGCGGAAGTCACCGGCGTGCAACCGTTTGTGAACTTTGAGATATGTTGCTTTGGAGAAGCATAAATTGCACACTTCGCATACAAACGAGGCCGGCGGTATGCAGAAGTGATAAACGTGACGCCAGCGTTTTTGTAAACATCGTTTGCAGATGATACTCTCCGTGCCGTGCTTCCAGAAAAGATGTTTTGTGATGTCCATCTTATTGCGGTACGCAATGCCACAACGATAACACAAGTGATGAAGTTTGTGTTTCCAAACATGGCTAGACAGTCTGCAAGAGAAAAAAAGAACAAAAGTTAATAGATGGACAAGGCTTTGGTAAATAATTGAAACTAACTTTGCTTGCTCGTGGCAGTCCTCCAAACAAACATCGCATGCAAAATGTTTCTTCCGTAGGTGCACCATAAGCCGGAACGGTGATAGAATCCCATCAACGTCACACAAACAGCAGCGAAATTTGATGTCAAACACAGTCACCTTGTTCGGCAGTCCAGGACATATGTGACACAGGATCTCACTGAAGCTGAAAAAGTTCGATCGACACATGAAGCACAATATGGCGGTTTTCAGATGCATCTTTCTGTTGTGCAAGTACAGGTCCTTGTGCAAATTCGTCGAGAATCTACACTGAAAACACTCAAACACACGCTCATCGAAGGCGATGGTGTTCGTTTCCCTTGGCGGGATCGAACAGTAGCTCTGCAAATTGAAGTAATGCTCCTCGAGTTCTGGCAGGAAACTCTTCAGCTTCGACACAATTGTGGAGGGAAGCAGCTCTTCCGCCGTAATAGAGTCCACGGTGGCAGTAAAACGATGTTGAGCAAGTAAATGAAGAACCAAACTGTGTCCTGAAACTGCTATACGTCTGGCGTGGTTGCAATAGAGACACAACGAGTACACGGCCTTCACACACAGTCTTACGAATTCAACAATTTCAAACTTTTCTATTGGTCTGTCCAGAAGGAGATCTGTGATTTGAATATCTTCGTTGGCCACTTCGATTCCATCGAAGGGGGGGATATTCTGCTTTGCCACCTCTTCATTATCTTCCTCCTTGTCTTCTTTGACTGGTAGAGGTTCTTCCGGTATCTCCGTGTGGAGATTGTTCACCTCATTGTCAACAATAGGAGTGAGGTCTTCAGGTGGAGTGGGGTTACTCTCTGTTACTGAATTCTTTCGACTCTTAGCGGTCTCCTCGATATCCATTGTCGATTCCTCTTGATTGTGATCCGACTCCACATCTAATTCCATCTTATCTAACTCGGATGTATGTTCTTTCGCATGCTCTGACTCTTTTTCCATATTCTCTATGTTTTCACGTTCAGAGACTGCTTGCAAAACTGCTCGACTCACATCCGACAGATATAGGGGAGATGGCCAAATCGAGTTCGGTGTCGCTGCCGGAGTGGGTGAGTACATCCCTGGGTTTGGCGTTTTCCAATTCATTCTATCTTCCTGTGCATCACTAAGATTTTCCTCCTGCAATGTGGAGGGATCATCCAGGGTATGGTATGGACTATTACTTGCCTCAGCGTCTGTGTGCATTCTCTTCGGGTTATTCATTGGCTCCAGTAACTCTTTCGTTCTTTGTATATCCAATTTTGTCTTTTCGATTTCTTTTAGGATCCGATCCAAATTGGAATTGGATTCTTCCCAATCCAGGGTGTTATCTCTGTCTTCCATTGAGTAGCAGCCGCCGTCATTGTCATCCGATCCGTGATCTTCATTTGGATTAGTGACAGTGGCAGCAGCGACAGTAGCAGTAGGACTTTTATTATTTCCAAGTGGAATTTGTGGACTGTAACTGTGTTCCTTTTCTCCCTCGTCTCCAGGTTGTTCCTCATCTGCATCCTCATCACCATCATCATCACTGTCTGTTGAAGAAATCTCGGATTCGACTGCTTTTTGAAACTCTTTTGGCACTCGCAACTTTATCTTTGGAACAATTAATGGTTTGGGTTCGAGAATTGCTTCCGGGACGACTCTATCGGGCGGAAGTGTTAGAGTTTTTGTCTCTGCAGCCTTTTGTGATTCTTCCTGTTCCTGTTCGCGTTCGTCTAACGCTTTGAAGGGGTTCACACTAGACATTTCGTTGATGTAATTGTTCGAGGTGCAAGTCTCATCGATAACCATGTTTGTGCTATCGTCTGAATGATAATTGGTGTCCTCAGATGGCTTCCGTGGTAGAATTTCATCTAAAGACGGCCCTGAGAAGCCGTTTTGTTTGGAGAACTCATTTAGGGGATTTGATATCGACTGTGGTAATGGCGGCAATGTCGGTAACACCATCTGGTTGTTGTTAGCCTTGTTATCACAAATTGGCATGGGAGCCATAGGTGGTAGGGGTGTCACTGACCGTCCTGGCGGTAATATCGACGCCGCCGGCAGTACCGTCGTGGTCGCTGTTGTTGATCTGGGGAGCTGACTATTTGATTTTGTTATAGTAGCAGGTGTGATTGGTTTCCCCTTTTTCTTTACTTTCGGTCGCTTCTCTGGATTCGCTTTACAATTGTTCAAATGGCGTCCCTTCTGACTGCATAGCGAACACGGTTGCATGTATTCTGTGCAGACGTGGTCCGAGAAACGTTCGTGTTCGGAAAAAACATGCTGGCAAGTACAACACATAAGGAAGCGAGAATTTCCATCACCTTTGGACACACTGCGAAGCCTCTCCTCCGAGTTGAAGTGATTCTGTTCGAGATCATGTTTGATTTCCAAATGCAACGACAGCTTCTCTGCTGTCGGGAACAATCGGATACAGTATAGGCATACGTGTCGATTGTGAATCTCTCGGATGTGTAAGAACAGATTCCAGTTCTCATGATACGTCCCACAGGATGAGCACAAGTAGAAACGTTTTTTCGTTGGTGTTGCATTTGGAGTGGGCGTTTCATTTAGAGTCGGCGCTGCATTTGATGTCGGCGGTGATGATTCACTGGGATGTAGCGCACAATTGTCTTTTGAAACAGTATGGCATGCGGGTGTCACAGTTGGTAGTTGCGGTAGCTTCCTGCGATTTTCCCTGAAAAGGCATACCTTGTGATGTTCACGTAGTTGAGTGAATGTGTCAAATACAGCATTTTTGCACTTGAAACAGTCAAAGTGCAATATCGGAGACGGTAAATTGTTGTTCGAACTGCCGGCATACACGTCAAAAGGACTTGGAGATGGTAATTTCACTGGCGGTGGCGGTGGCGTTTCCTTCGCACAAGGTGGTGCTATACTTTTTTCCCAAACATTTCGAACCCTGGGCAACGATTTTCTTAAGTCCTCTTTGAAAATATCTTCGCTTTTCGGTACAGCCTCTGTAACTTTCTCAACTGTCTCTACTTCGTCCACCGTGTGCTGTTCTTGATGCTCAATCTCTGCTTCCCTACAGGGGCTTTGACTCTCTGCGTCCAAATGAATTTGTTTGTATTGCGGTGAACCATTCTCACAGATGCTAAGCTTTCGCTTCAGTGATTTTCCCTCAGGTATCTTTTCAATTGGCCCATTGTTTTCTGTGAACTTTGCTGGAGGATTTTCCTCTGCCAATGGGTGATCTATAACTAAGTTGTGTGATGAAGCTGATGATGCCATCGACGAAGAACTATTCTCATCGACATCATGTATGCACAACGAATGATTTCCATTTAGCTTGAGGATTTGTGATTCTGTTTGCTTAAGGTTCTCTTCCACTTTGTCTTTTTCCTTTTCAACAATTTCTTTTTGTTTTGCTGTGATATCGGTGTCGTTTTCAACAGCATTGTCTTCTTTACTGTTGTCAGCAGCTAGAATTTCTGTCTCTTGTACAGTGTCGTCTGTATCCACTTCAGTTTTAACTTTTATTTGTTGTTCATCAACTGGATCGATTATTGTGAGCTCTTGCGAGAGTTTTTCTTCGTCTGGTGAGTCGCTTTCACAAGGTTCAGTTTCTTCTTCTTTAATGTGTGCCTTTGCAAGTACTTCTTTGTCGTTTGTGGGGATTATTTGAGGTTTCACTTCGTCCACAAGGGATTGCGGTTCAGTTGATTCCATTTTGTTTCTTTTCTTGAGAACAACTAGAAAGATATTAAACAAGAAATTTCAGATTAGAGAAAGAATAAGGGATAAAGAGGATGATAGAGGAGTGGCACAAGACGGGTTTTCTTTATGCAAGTCGAGGGAATGCAATGCACTCTAAATCGATGGCAAGACGGCATTGTTTACACACGATTAACATTCACACGTGGTGATGGAAACTATTTAAACACTGATTATGGCAAAACGTGGAAAGTGTCCACCAGCACTTGAATTTTGTTTGACTTTGGGTCTGTCCGATGAAAATGCAGACACAGACCAAATCTGATAACAAATGTCAACTTCACTTTCTTACAAACACTCACCGGTTATATCTGAATATTTACATGCTCACCAGCAACTGGTAATCGTGCAAGAGCTACGATAATGCTATGCACATATTTTTCTCAATTTTGTTCCCTTCTTGCAGGGCTAACAAACATATTTTGCATTAATTACCGATTGGGAATCCCACACAGAAAGTATTTACCACAATTTTGCACTAAAAAAGGAATAATCACGTCTCTATAGTCGACTTTTCAAAACTATTTCCAATTGAATGAAAATGAAAACACGTTTTTACGTCCGCCCGCCTTTTTTTTTGTCTCCTCTCAATGCCATGCGACACAAACAAAAGACACCGAGTTAAACTCCACTAAAAAGAGTGAATGTACTTCCATTTGTTCCATCAAATGCTCATGGTTTTTACCTCGTTTTCCTATCCACGCTGATTCTCGGAACCACCCCCAAACAATGTGAATCTCCTGTTAGCCGTCGGGCACAAGAAATGTGGTTCGAGTTTAGATGTTGGCACCAGAGAACGTTTCAGCTTTTTATTGGTGGTGGTGAAATATGTGCGAGATCCGTCTAGGTCGTAGCCGCAGAGTGGCACAGCCAACGAAAAATGGCGTCATTGGGTGTTGCGCGACCAGCGGAGTCTGCAAAAATTTATTCCTCTCTTGTCTATTAGATTTTCTTCTCGTTTTTTCTTTTTAACTTCCTCATGCAATTAGTTGCGAAATACTCTATTTAATCTTTTCACTTTTATAAGAACTACTTTAACTTGTTTCTTTATTTTTTTCTTTATATTCTCAAGCAAAAATAAGAACAAAAAAAAAGAAAAATTCACTTTTATCGCACAATTGAACAAAAAAAAAAAAGATTATCAAAATCCTGGGGTGTTCGCGAAATGAAAATTCTGCACACAATTTTTCAAGGGAAATTTTATATGTAGGCTTATGAAAATATAATCAATTTGTGCAGAAGTTATTGACGATTAATTTTAGCGTATTTTTAATTAATTTCTCGCACTCGAATTGTAGTTTTATTCAATTGAAACAGCGAGCACAAACAAATAGTGAAATTTTGGCGTTAGCCATTTTTATTTCGTTCAGCAGGGTAGCCAACACTGCAAATGAGCAGTGTCACTAAAAATGACAAGTCCTATGAGTTTTGTGCATCGCAGCATACACGAGGTTTTGGTAGATATTTGGAAATTTCATGAAAATTGATTTGTTTTTAGGAAAATTGTTGTTTTTATTGAAAAATCAGAAGAAAAGTGGCCAATTGGGGAAGGGAAATGTGGGATTTTATGGATTTACGTTCGTCTGTCATTTCGGTATGTGGGCATTGTTGTGTGTTAAGTAATGAATTTAACGAAACTTGGGCGCTGTGGTTGTTGTCCGTAAATGGGTGAGTGTATTGAATAGAGTAGAGTTGTGACTAGACGAGGAATACTCTATTACTGTTTAGGAAACATGGCGTTTGTTTTGTCGACTTCAGCCAATATAATGAATTTCCTTTGATTGAGTTGTCGTTCGAGCGTTAAACGTTGTTTACAAGATCCTAGCCAGCGTCTCAAGCTATTTTGAATTCCAGGCGAGACACACAATCTCCTAATTGTTTAAGCAAACCAAAGTAGCAGCGACGATTATTTTGATGGGGTTATTCGAGGGACCTTCCCCAGAATTCCAATCAGGAACTTCATGAAGGGGTATCTTCATGAGTTGCCTTAATATTTACAACTAACTATGATCACTAGATCGTCAGCGTTATCTCTATATTCTAGGTTGCTTCACTTCATAAGAAGGCAATCTATAACTAGTGACCATAAGAGAGGTGAGAGAACACCACCTTTTGGAGCTGATATAGCAAAGAGACCCTGCCGAAAGGGGATCTGATTCTCCAGCTTTGGAGCATTGCTCTGAACCACTTATTGGTCAGAGGATTGATGTCCTTGTGTCTCATAGCAATAGTGATAGGTTCATATCTAGCACTAGGCTGCTTCTGTTTGTGAGACCAAGTAGTGCAGGGCACCTTCTGCGGATCGGTCTTTCCTGTATGCTGTTCCAAAGGAACCATCCATTATCTAACATGCAAAGAGAGCGGCACAACTCTTTATAAAAAAAAGAAGAAACATTTTATTTGGTTCTTGTAAATCCCTTTAAAAACACATGTGATAATTAAATTAAATAAAGTCGCTCGCTTTCAATAATTTCTCCCGATAACACGATCCAAGTCATTCCAACTGCAAGAATAATCAATCTGCAACAGACCCTTTTTGCTCAATCCAAATTTATTGCCATAATTGTTGCTGTACATCGAGGATGATCTACGGCCCAATGTGCTCCCGTAAAAACTGCTTTCATACGTCGATGGAGGGCTGGAGTATAGCAGAGTATTTTGATTCTGAGACAAACACTCGTAGCAATCTGGGAAACTGCACGATGCATAAGGGGTCTCTCCGTAGGGACTACAATAGTCATACGGTGCTGTAGGGTAGTCAATTTTCGGTTCAGGTTTAGGAAGAACCATGCCTCGCTTTCGGGAGAGCGCTCCAAACCCAGGTGTGTGTAGTCTCAATGTGGAAACGCTCTCTTCACCACAGCTGCTGTTCCTCTCCGATGGTGAGGAGCTGTCAAAATCTGTAAGAAAGAGGATTGTTAAACTTAGAGGATTTGAAAGAGAAATTCATTTAGTTTACCACCATAAGTGTTGTACATCCTTGGATCCTCTTCCTCCGGATACTCGTCATACTTGACTGTGTTGAAGAGTGCCCTTTCGTCGAGCTTCGGATAGCAGTCTTGACAATCGAATTCACCAGACTTTTGCATGTAAAAGTACTGTGTAGGCACAGGCTCTCCAGCTGGACTTGGCGACATTGACGAATCATAGTACGATGCGGTCTGTGGCGTTGAATCTATCTTTCTGTAAAAGAGTAACAAACTAAAAAATGTATCGGTCCTTCTCAAGAAGAATTAGACAATTGCACGGACTTGCGCACGTAATCATAATTCTCCAAATCCCATGGATCAACATAGCACCTTTGCGATGGCAAAAGATTTGTACCATAGATATCTTCTGTGGTGTCAATGGAGTAGTATGTGGAATCAGAAGTATCCGCCGGTAGTGGATACTTTGGTCCACGACGTAATGTGCGAGCTGTCCTCTCACGCATCTAAAATTAGAAAAACACAGACAATGTCAGAAAAAAATATGATCAAAGAAAATTTGAATAAAAAGACCGCCAATCACGCTACCTCACACCCCGAGGACTCTATTATGTTAATTAATGGAACGTGCGATGCACGGCCATGCTACACCATTTGCATAGCCAAGTGGTAATGATAGAGCCTTCTGCGAAGTGAAGTTCTCCAACGCTTCACACCAGCAGACGAATGGCAGGTGCATACCGTGCGATTTGGAAAAGTGAAAATTCTTCGATGCAATCAACTGAGCATTAAATTAAATATAAAGTGCAGCAACGCTGGGTAGTCTTCAACAGGCCGATGCAGACTATTTCAACATAATGAATTGAATTGGTCATAGGTGAGTGGTTTTGCTTGGTAGCTTTGAAGTTCGATACGCGGCGGGAGGAGATGACTGAAATTACACGGTTTGGGGCCGTAAACATTGCATAAATCTATGGAAGGTTAGGACGGAGGAACTTTCTTAACTTTAATGAAATAAAATTGTGTCTTTCGAAGGAATCCAATATTTGGTCTGATTTAGTGTGCATCCAGATGATGCACTGATTTGTTTAAACCCAACGGATGGAAGCAATGACTCGATTTGATTCAAAGTCAACAAGTTTCTGTCACTTTAAAACCTATTGCGTCAGATCGCGGTGACGAGTTCTCCATCGAACGTCTGCTCTTTTGTGTGAAGAAGAGCACCATATTTCGCAAAAGAAGTTTCATCATTCTGGTCCTCCAGGTTGGGGGTTGAGCTGTCAGGGTAACTTCCTTACCACGTGCAAAAAAAAGTTATGTAAGAGGCACAAGCCACGGGCATCAATGGTTTCCGACCCGAAACGTCTACGGGACTGTACACTCTTTGTGCTGCTCAAAGGCTGGAATCTGTCCTGTCGTAGCTAACGATCAAGCTGGCTGGAGACGTTTGTCCCAGATCCACGTGGACTGTTGCGCCATCATAAGTTAGCATAAGTATGTCCTTTTGTGGTGCAAGACAGATATTACCGCGATCTGGAGACATGAACGTCGATTCTGACCATTTTCTTACGCAGCTGAGCTCAGAACTTGACTGTCCAATGAGAAGGATCTGCGAATGGCCCAAAAAGACTTGATGTTGCCCCAGCCAAGAGAGAACTTCGAATCATAGTCCCAGGAGCGAGATAACAAAGAAAACCAAACCTTCGTTCAAAGGATCAAGCTACAGCGAATGCCAGAGCCCAGTATTGAAGAGGATGGAAAGCTTCATTCAGTATCTCAGGCAGAAACAATTCTTAGGTGGGAAGCTCGTTTTTGTTTTTTTTTGGCATCGCGCTTGAACCTGAAACCTTCAGCGTAACAAGCCATGATGCAAGTAGAAGAAAAGAGTCTCATTACTCTCTACTCTAAGCATTGTCTACCGACAAGATTCGATGATAGATTGAGTTTATGGAAATGCTTCTTTACAAGGCAGTAACTATTTATAACGCCATGGATGATTGAAAGGAATTTCCATTTCAAGTTCACCGGAACAGAAGGTTTTGGTTTGATACACTTCTGTTCTCGAGTAGCCGACCACATTCTGTTGGAGCTACCTACCTGATGTAGCCAATAAAAGCTTAACAGCACCAATATTGTCTGAATTCGGTACAGAATGACGAGTTTTATTCTATCAAGAGCACACGTTGAGGACATATCCTGCTAGCACTCTTAAATAAAAGGAATATGACAGGAATATACAGATGTCTCACTAAGGATCCTTGCTCCTTCACTGCAAACAAACAAAAAAGAAATGCAGCTAGCAAGCTAGCTTTCCCTTGGAGTCTTTGCTTATTTTCTTCAGAAATTGAGTAAAGGCTAACCCTATTTTATATGGTAGCTCCAACTTGAAGGTTAATGGCATCTTAAGTGTAAGACAGACAAGTTACATTCAACGCCAATAAAGGTCAAGCCAATCGAACAATCTCTAGTGTCAAGTACGAACAAGTTTTGTCCAACATTCCTAAATAAGTGATCGACCACATAATGTTATGGATCTACTTATGCAACTTACCTAAACTGTGACTACATGATCCAATCAAACCTAAAGGTCACCTGCTTAGCAAATATCAAACACAACATTCCCTTTTTCAATCTCATGTACACACTTCAAGTCACCAGCTTCCAAATTACACCAAGTCCAACCAAAACAGCACTTCTTCACGATCACAAAAATGACACTTGTTCCCAATTCAGGGTTACTCTCATAAATCTAGCCGAGCTGAGCTGCTCAGATCTTTCGATAAACGACAAATTTATGCACGATGCCAATGCAAGAGACGTCAGCTAATGAACCGAAGCGACTTCACAATCACCACCCTGGTTGTGTCTCCCAGGTTTTTTCCCCCACACGCAGACCAGCCTCGTCGTCCCAGCAATCAATTGTATAAGACACGACACCGCAACCACATTGCGCGCGTTCTGCAAATGTTAAAACAGCTGTAAGCTGGATCTCGATCTCTCATGGCTGATCCACGGGAAAGTTTAAACAAATGTTATTCTGTCCGATGCAATGGTGTAAAACTACAATGACGATGCTGCCTGCTAACTGAGTGTAACCATTCAACTTGGACGCAGCATCTCTGCCAAAGGCGAAGATACACAGGTTATACCAGTCGAGTGACGGTGCTACAAATAGCCTTATGGAAATAATAAATCACTACCGAGCCACAGTACATACCGAAGCCGTGCTTCGCAGAATTACATAAGGATTGTAACAGGCTGCTCGTCAGGAAATGGATTTCCTCGAAGGATGGCACTGAACTTGCCACAAAGTCTTTAACTTTCTATGAATCTGGGCACAAGCTAAAGTTAAGATCATCTATCTAATTAAGATAATTACCGTGCTTAATATTTAAATTGAATTTTCTCCACTCGCTGGTCGTAGGTATTGTGTTTTCTTTTCAAATTAATTTGTTTCGCTTCACACGGTTTAACAATATGGCGTCGTCGCTCGCGCAGACAGACATATCCGCTTGGTCATGTTCACCTCGCACGGTGTTGAGATGCGTGCATCTCGGGTGGAAATTAAAAGCATGCTCTTGAACTTAATTTCAGGAATGGAACCGTGTACCATCCTCGTTAATGTGGGCGCAGAGAAGACGATCGCATGCGGTAAATGGTTGCATTGTATGGAAGTTTGTCACGAGCAGTTTCCAGCTTCTGCGGTGAAAAAGTGAAAATGCATCCGAAAGTGGGTTTTATTGTGTTTTTTCGAACATGTGGGAGGTTCTATGGAAATATTATGCAGATGCTGTGTCGACAAGATGAGTGATGGTGTGTTTAGAAAGGCAGATCTTTCGTTTGAATGCCATTCGGAGTTTGATTTCACAGAGCGAGGAGGCCCATTTGAATGGTTTTTTTCTGCGAAACAATTGTTTCTCACATGCAACTTGACTATGAATTATTATACATATTCAACCTCTGGATCTGGGGTTCTTTGACTGTTTTCCCATAGAGAGTTGGAGGCAGTTGTATATTTTAATTCCGCTTGCAACAATTGCTCATTTTGAAAGGCTATAAGGGCCACAAGTCAACTGGTGGAATAAAGAAATCCCAGAACTGTGAACTAAATGTCAACATGCAAGGAGGTTATTTTGCACAAAAGTTGCACAATAACACGCAAGGAGCTCAGAAAAGGTATCCACAGAAGCAAACATTAGAGTTTCATAAAAGTGTAGAGCAAAACCATTCACCAAGAGCTCAATGGTTGCCAGACACAGATCTGTGTAGAGTAAGACAAAGTTTTTGTTGCAACATCGGACATCATAATGAAACATGGTGGGATTTCAAATGTTGCCTTAATACTACATAACTCGTCTCCTAATGTGGGAACTCTTCCAAGATAATAGAAAAAAGCAAGTCCTTCTCTGTGAATCATATGCAACACTTTACAAGTTGCAATCAGTACCGTAGAAGGAAATGCAATCGTCGTGATGGTCAAGACGGCACAACAGCTCGAAGAAATACGAGTCCCATTCACTGCAAGCACCAAGTCTCCAAGATAGAAACAACCTTAGAGTCCTAATTCGAATCCTCAACGTTCACTGTCGCCTGAACAAACATCTACACCGCATTAACCATGCAACAGATTCAAGCTGTAGACTCTGTCTTGAGAGTGCAGAGACATCTCTACACATCGTTACAGAATGCCCAGGCTTCTTTCAATTCAGAAAGCGGTCTCGCCATATACCTCCGTCCAGTTTAAGACCGAACTTCTTCGCCCTTGCTACTGTTGCTTGGTGGAGCTCCTACGTCTCTGCTGCCACCTTTTCCACTCGTATTTCAGCTTTATGTTCCTACGGGCTGTACAGCGACATCGACTTAGCCAGAAGAGTGAAGGTCCAACGACTGAGATGGCTCAATCATCTAGAGCGGATGGACACCAATGCTCCGATCCGAAAAATCTTCGAATCCGCTCCCGAGGAACAGCGCAATAGAGGAAGACCGCGACTCAGGTTGCACACGCAAGTTGAAAAGGACCTCAATCAACTTAGCGTGCGAAACTAGAGGCAGCTAGCTAAAGATCGAGCTGGCTGGAGATACTTGTTGGTTGAGGTCCAGGTCCACCCCGGCCTGTAGCGCCACCTTCAGTAAGTAAGTAAGTTCCTAGATGAATCTCGTCTCTGCGACTAAGAGATTGATGGGAGTCACTCCTGCTATTACAATGACGGCTGGTTCCCATACGATACTTTTAAGGGTCGTACCTCTGTATTGAGTTCAACTTTACGGAAACTGACGAGCACCCCCACGCTATTAAGGAAATCACTAGGCGTGAAGTCCTTGTGTTGATGCGACCTCTTAACTCTGTGTAGGTCTTTACGGAAATTGACGAGCCCAGACATGCTAAAATATTAAAGAAAACACTAGGCGTGAAGTCTTTGTGACCTCTCAACACGGTGTAGGCCAGATTTCACATAATTCAGGGCACACGATGGAATTCAGCGTTTCATATTTCTTTATTTTGATTTAATCGACACGAGCACGTCCATATCAATTCAATAACCATTGAACAAATAATTATGACCAAGTGAAACTCTCCACAACAAATTAATTAATATGTAATTAATTGAAGTAACTCCCATTGTGTGCCGAACTCGTGACAAATACGATTACCCACGCACTGATTAGGCAACATTGTCGCACCGAAAGTTCGTTCCATCTCTTCCACAAACCAACGACCTCTAAATCGGACGGTTCCAAAGTGGCCAGTACCCACAATATTGGGTGTGGAAAATCCAAAACATTTTCATAATTCCCAAAGTACCTACAATGTGCAACGAATTGCGCGTCAGAAATTGAGTTCAGAGAATTTGCCATGAATTTTAAAATGACGACTCTCTCAGGTGCCGTATAAATAATCGTGGGTCTACAACCTACACCCACTTTTACTTTTACTTTCGAACCGCGCAACTGTAGACATGCTAATAAAATTATTAAATTAGTTGCATAATTAATTATTTATTTGATTGTTTTGAGTTCAAATCCGTGAGATAAATTAAACTATTATTCGACGTATCTATGCTTCTCAAACTTTGGTTTCCAATAAAAATCGACAGCAGAAATTAATGACGATGTTGTCTCACGTAATGGCCTGAGAAAATGCTCTTCCGAGGGGCTTGTGAAATATCGTAAGTTTGGACTTTGTCAAGTTATCCAAATACTAGGGCTATCAAATTTACATTCTAAAGAAATTGGCTGTGACTGTCTTTGAATCATCATCATCTTCGAGGTCAACTTGAGAGATGCCGATGTCGATGATGATGATTGAAAATTAATATATTCGTAGACATAAGGGTCTCAAACGTCCGATTTATGTTAATTAATGCAATAGTGAAGAGAAATGTAAGAAATCATTTGTGTTTGCCATTGTAAGACGGTGGATTTTCGTAATAGAATAACCTCACATGATGTCTCACATCTTATTTAAATTTAAGATTTGTGATAAATGATAACGAAACAAAAGTGGAGGAAGACCTGGGAAAACTAGGTGGGCTGAGACCTGAGACTGTTTAAATGCAAAATTTTTGCCTAATTAAATGCAAACCATTGACTGTTTGTCACGGCGAACATGCCATTTAGCAAATTTAACAAATGATTTTCAAAAGCTGATAAATAAAATACAACCTGTCAACAAATTGTTTTCAAAAAGAATGGGTGTTTCCAAGATTTGACAGATTTGACAGATGCAAAATAGGGTTAAATATTCAGAGAAATTTTGAAATTTTTATTTTTTACGCAAAATTTTGCATTCGTTTACGATTGGGTTGGACTCGCATTCCGATTTGGACATGAATTGCACAATTTCTTCCTCTTTGAAACAATGGAAGACATGAATGCATTATCATTCCTAAATATTGCACTAATGCTGCCGCTGTAGAAACTTAGGACTAGTTTTGGACAAAGTCTGAAAGTGGAGTCTTGCAACTTGTGCCATATCTAGACAGATTTGGCCCACCTACAATAAAAACATAACGAATGATCTAATCAATAGAAACCGCATCGAGACAGCTAGAATCTAGAATTAGCAGGGGCCACTGGCCAATTGGTCCACACGCTGCCAAGTTAGGCATCCCGTTCAACCCTCACTGCCGTAGTTGCGACAATTCACAAGAAAAGGAAACGTTATTCCACTTTCTCTGTGACTGCCCGGTACTTGCCAGAGCTAGGCAGCGCACTCTCGGAAAACCCTTTTTCAAGGAACTATCTGAGATTTGCCACATAAAACTCCGCAACATCATCAACTTTCTTAATTCCACAGGATGGATCTGAAAACTAAATCCAGGTCACGTGAGTTGTGGAATCAAAACGGCGCATCTGCGCTACTTGTGTCTCTGGCAGGCTTACCAGTTTCAACCACTTCTACCTACCTACCTACCTGAATGTGGAAGCTTTTACAGCGACTGAAGAACAAGACAAACGATGAATGAGGAGAAGTCACAATTTATGGTATCAAAAAGCGTCTTATACCGTCTAGGACAGAACTTGACAATCGACAGTTATGTGAAGTAGTTCATTTACCTCAAGTAAATATAAACTCCACAAATGACACGCTAATGGAGATTCGACGAAGGATAACCTTTGGAAACTGCTGCTACTTCGGTTTGTCCAAACAGCTGCGGTCCAAACTCCTAACTCGAAGGTTCAAAATCATGCTCAGATTTTGCCAGTCTTGCTTTACAGAGCTGTATGCTGATGAAATCGATTGAAATTATCTCTGAAGTCACTGCAGGAGTCTGTCAGAGAAAGGCTAGAATGGGTAGGTGGCAGTAAAATTGTTCTCCATACAAGTAAGTTATGGAAACTTAAGAAATGTTGCAACGACAGCGCCGGCACCAATTAGGGTCACATAAGCATTCGAAGGAACTACAGGGCTTACGAGTTCACATTTCTATTCTGTAGCTTATCCATTAGCCATAAATAAAGTTGGAGTCAACTCTAAGAGAAGGTCTCGAAATGGAATTTAACAATAGGACTTTGACAAGCTAACAAGTTTATCATCAAGGGAAGTCAAAAAATTTTTACTAGCTTTGGAAGGAAAGTTTGAAGATTGCTGATAACATTTTTGCGAAAACACTTCGTCAGAAGATTGAGTTAAGTTCCTCTATTTTGGTCACAAGATTGAAGACCATATGATACTTATAAACTCCTAGACAGAGTGATATTCAATATCACGTCAAGACTATTATTCACTAGCTTGTAGGCCCGTATCTTTTCGTTCTTCACATTACCGCTGTAAGTCAAGGTAACAACTTCAAAGAACCACCTTGATTGTGGGAAGAAATCTTCACTTGAAATTTAAAAACCTACGACCACGACCCTCACCTCAAGAGCTCCGAACCAAGCTTAACACTGACGCCTCGTCACAATGAATCACACGTAATAATACTTTCACATGCCGTTCCCAACAGTTCGACTAATAAATCGAATCCAAACTAACCTTAGCGGTAATAAACCTCGAAAATAATCACGCTAGATTGGTAGGAATGTATAAAATCACTAAACAAACATTAATGAGCACTTGTTTGCTTATCTTTTCGCACTCGCGCTACAACACCCATTAAAATAACAAAACTAATTAAATTCACTTAGATTGCGTAAAAATCTCGTTAAATTAAATGATTTTTGGCACGACTTTCGCTGACCAAAAAAAAAAAAAAACAGAAGCAGGGGCTCCCCTCTGCCAACTTAAATAAGAATTCCAATAATGCGGAAACAAGTTCTATTGGTTTCGCCTCGTAATGCAAATTTGAAAACACGAACTATCTTCGTACATAACCTTGAAGTTTTCATAGAGATTTTGCGAATTCTAAAGTTGTAACACCCACTTTTGTATCCGCATAGTGCGATGGAATCAGAATTCAAAATTAGTAAAGAACAACTGAAGATGCTTCTGTAGGTACTCCCACATGGAGTGGTAACAACAATTGATTCACCTTATTTGTATCTAACCGATTAGTGTGAACCTGCTTAATCCAAAAGTGTGTCGCCAAGAGAACAATTCTCAACTCAAACCACGATACGAAACAAACAAACAAAAACTATAAAAAAAAACCGAGAGAAGTTCGAGACAACGTTTGCCGGAACATCGACCAAACCAAGACGACGATTGGAATCAAACTGATTGGGAATACAGGTGAGGCACGCAGCTAAGCCAAAGCAAAAGATAAAAAAAAAAAAAAAAAAAAAACTGAGACCGGCCAAGTGGGAGTCGATGTTATAACGCAGCTGAAACAGACGCACTATGCAACAGCACCAGCTGCACCATCGTAGTTCCGATTGCTTTTTGCTTTGTCTGCGGCCCAACGATGTGGAGAAACTCCAATTGGTAAGGTACGGGCTCGAATTTGGTCGTTCAATACCGTTGCTAGAGCTCTTTATAGCAATAGGTAAGGTACCAAAAGCATTCCAATTGACTGCCGAACGTACCAGAGTAGCAGCGGTGAGTGGCCTTTTTTAGACGATTGATTGTTAGTGGGATTCACCCAAGTGGAATGCAACACTTTGTGCAGCCAGCTTCAGGTACACGGGCATACATATATCATGCATTGATGACAGAACGCTGATGATGGTCATAAAACTGACCTAGGCAAATGCTGGGCGAATAAGTGAAAGTTTTAGGAGGTGGTCGCTCTGTCTCAAATGACCGAGATAAATTCCAAATGCAAATTGATTCTCATTCATGCCAGATGAGTACACAAAATCTCCTGATTGACGAGGTGAAACTTTCTTCTTTCTGTGGAACGTTTATGCAACTCTGGTGGGTACTGGCTTATGACATCATTCGATCGAAGGGCTCTTCAGGAAGGGCTTTCGATTATGAAATTCGAGCGGAGTAATAGGTCATCAATGCTAAATGAAATGCGTTGTTGTAAGTGTAATGCTGTGCAAGTGCATGAAAGGAGGAAGCAAATTTATGTGAAACGAGGTACGTTTTTTTTTTTTGCCTAAAAAATTGATCATTAGGGGACTTGGAAACTGGTTTAATCAGCAGCTATTGAGTGCCTGTGGACCGTTTGCAAATGCATAATAGCATGGCCCGGGTTTTCGTTGATGTTTATGCCTCGTCTTCGATGTGTACAATTTAATATTTTCAGCAGAGCCTTCTCACTCACAAATCTTGTACTGTTTCAGTCTACGTTCGAATTGTTAGAGCACTTGGTACCGGACGGTTGTGAAATCTTCACCGCGTTAAGTAAGGACCATCGATGCATTGTTAAAGGAAGCTCTTCTTCGTTTTGAGATACCTCGGTTCTTTGCGAAATTGCTCCTCGTGCAGTGTGATAAATCGCATCATCCTGCTGGATCCAGGTGTCCATAAAGTTCCATAACGATCTATTGAGGTCACAAGAACTCAGTTTTCAAGGTGCTGTAACGAATGGAAGAGGAAACCCACTTGTCTCCTGATGTCATCCCTTCTAAATATAAGGGACCGAGTGAAGGAGTGGGCTCCGTGATCTACACGCTAGAACCAAACATTACCCGGTCAAAAAAAAAACTTCTGAACCACGGTAGTGTGTTCCAAGCGGAAGTCCTAACTATAGCCGAGGTGACCCCAGAGTTCTTAACGAAACTAAGCTAAAACCACGGCAGTAGATTCAAAACTTGTAAAACGTTGTCGTGATGAGCTCAAAACTCTACCGAATCACAACATAACACTCTGGTAGGTCACGGGACACAATCCACGAGAACGAAATGGTCGATGAGTTAGCTGGGAAGGGATCAGAACAGAGCCTATTATTGGGCGATCACTCAGTACAACCCCCTCTAGCACTCGTTAAATCCAACTAGACTTTCAAAAAGAAGCTGACTGGATATGAAGTGTACTCTCATCATGCCGCATATCCAGAAAATGTTGTGTTCCAATAGGAAAAGGGCATGCAGCTCTTCCACCTTTTTCTAATTAGTTTGAACGCGAAATCATTAATTCCGCAGAAGGATTCGGATCATACATAAGTCTTCGAAGAATCCTTTCTGGCTAGCTAATCAGCAATTGCATTGCCTTATATGCTGCCATGCTCTGGTACCTACCTAAGAAAGGCTTTATTCAAACGAGACAAGTCCTAAAGGGCATTGCAACAGATCTCTACAGATTTTGAAAGAAATAAATTTGGAACTTAATGCTTCAAGAGCCGCCAGGATTCCATACTCTGAGATCAGTAAAACTTAGTTCCAAAGCCATGGAAAAAGTTCATGTTCACGATCGGTGAAGCTTAGCGAAACAAGCTGTAAGCTATAGCAGTGAAGGAAATTCAATTTTGGGAATCTAAACTGTCTTAGAACCCTAAAAGAAGACGTGAATCGCATGTCATGTCAGTACAGGAGATGTAAGTAAAAATACGTAAGACTCAGTCACGCATAAGGGCTTAACAAGACGTAATTTTTTTATTTATTTTTTTTATAATTCACT
Organism: Criorhina ranunculi; assembly: GCA_951813785.1. Lineage (NCBI taxonomy): Eukaryota > Metazoa > Arthropoda > Insecta > Diptera > Syrphidae > Criorhina > Criorhina ranunculi. The sequence goes on from OX638383.1 coordinate 1,860,010, forward strand.
AGCGCTAAAGGGGTTATGAATACTCTTATGATGCTATTCGCACAGCGCTAGTGTTGGTGTAGTGATTTTGAAACTCAGATGATATAAGGTTTCAGTCTTTTTGCTCCGAAGGTGGTGTCCCGAATAACTGGGGAGAATTTTTTTTGGTACTGCTGCCATTGCTTATAATTCACAGTATTTCTTTCGAACATCCCGATGTCATTAGTACGATCAACACTTTCAAACCATATGACCGCCCTACTGCCAGTGTTATGCCTATGCAGTAGAGTTGACGTCAGCTTTTTTCGCAGTTGACTTTTTTTCTTTTTTTTTTGGCATCAGGATTCGAACCTGGAACCTTCAGCGTGACAAGCGATGATGTAACCACGGCCACCCCTTATTAAGTCTAGATGCTATGCAACAAATCTAGTTTACACTAATGGGATACATATGTAGTTTTTAAAAATGTTGTCACAGCTGTGTTTGGTCTCTTAATAGCTGCGGATTTGGAGATTTTGGAGGTCTCTAACCAAACCTGAATCTGATTATAAGTTTAGTTGAAACTGTAAGCTTGAGTAAGGAGACACACTCATCTATCTAGGAAGACAGATACAAAATAATATTGACACAACTGTCAAATATTTCGTTATTCACTCTAACATTCGCGTGTAAAATTAATCGTTTCATATTTTAGGTAGTTCTTATTCAAAAATGTGTTTTTTATTTAATTATTTTGTTTAGATATTAACAAGTGTGCGTTCATATTATCTTATACAAAAAAAGAAGGACTTTTGGAGAATAGTTCTCCATAGACTAACAAGCTCGCCAGTTTCCAAATAATTTTTGTTGAAAAAAAAAACGGAACCGGAAAACGCATGTGTTTCAATTTTTACTTAAGTTGTAAAGAAATAAAACAAAAACAAAAATGAATTTATATCGATTGTTCTATATAGGGTATGGTTTTCTTTTCTTACGAAAGACTGTAAGTGCTATTGATGCTGATGCGGATTGTTATGATGACGATACTTTCTATCCAATTCCGGATTGTTATGCTCAAACATATGAAACGCCCACTTGGACAAACGAAGCCATTGAAGAGCCATTGGAAATTCCTTTAGGTTTTCCAGTGTTGTATAAAAAAAACAGCATGTATTTTATTTTGTAGTAGATTACATTTTAAAACTTTTAAAATTTAAATTGTAAATAAAGAAGATCAAGCTTAAATGTTTCGAATTATTTGTATATCCATTCCATAGAAGGATTCTGGTCCTATGAATGATGTTGTCTTCCTCTGGCTTCTAATCATCTTCAACGAAGTCTGCCACATAATAAAGTGTGTCAGTATCCATCTTGCCTAGCTAATTCAGTTTGCCTAGAGATTCCCATACGGCTTGACTGTTTGGCATGATCGCAATGCCTTGCTTGCTCCTTTAGGGACTATGTCCCTGTTTAGTCCGAAAATCTTAAAATCTATGAAAAAAATAAAAGCTGCCAACGATAAAAGGCGATGACGACGTGGACGCGGCTCTATTTATCCTTGAATGCTCAAGCTCCAACAGAATCAGAAAGACCTATGCAATTATCCAACCACCAAAAGTCACACTTAAATTCATTTTATACTCGGAATGGTTTGGCACTACCGCAAAGCAAAGTTTTTTAAGATTGTAACCTTTTATTATTATTATTATTATTATTTCGGGAGAGCTGATCAGCTCTTGGCACAGCGAATCCTATTGTGTCTGCCCTATTGTTCCCAAATGAATTGTTTCACTCCAGAAGATATCAGGAAGTTGATGAACTTCTCTTGATGGATGGCAGCAAGTTGTTCTGTAGAGACGAATTCGCCACCTGGTATTCTTTTTCTGATTTGAAATAGAGCTGGGCATTCCGTTAGGATGTGAAGAGAGGTCTCCTCACTCTCAAGGTAGAGTCTACAGCTTAAATCTGTTGTAAGGTTCATGCGATGTAGGTGCTTGTTCAGGCAGCAGTGACCGCTGAGAGGTCCAATTAATGCTCTAAGATTGCTCCTATCGAGGTTCACAATGAAGTTTGATTTTCTTTGTGACTGTACCGGGAATAGTATTTTTGAACGTGCTTATCCCAGTGTATTGATCCAGACTTCCCTAGATTCTTGCATGCAAAGACCTTTTGCGTGTCCTGCGAAGAGTGATTTGCCTACCCCACAGATGGGTTCGGGTCTAAAGAATTTTGTTGACGCACCGTCTTTTGATTGTAACCTTTACTCAGAGAGGACTGCCAGACTCGTGATCCGTAAGTGTCACGATACTGTGACTCTTTTAAATAAAAATAACGTTTTTTTGGCAGTGCCCTTTTAAAGTAAATTTATTTAAATTATAAATTGCGATGGAGCGGAGCACTCAAAAATTTCATCCTTCTTGCTGCTACGAAATCCAAAAACGAAATTGGGTTGTTGCGAAGTACGATTTCAATGTTCTCCCGTTATTTTAAAACCGTTAAGTTGGCTCCTCAACAAAGGGTGTGCGTTCAGAACTTCTATGTGTCTCCTTCTATCTCCCACTAGATGTCGTTGTCGATGACAGTAGGTGAGAATTGTGAACATCCAATCCATAGATTCATCTTTGGCTTACTTAAGGTGCCACTACAGTCCGGGGTGGACCTGGGCCTCAACCAACAAGCGTTTCCAGCCACCTCGATCTTTAGTTAGCTGCCTCTAGTTTCGCACGCTAAGTTGGTTGAGGTCCACTTCCACTTGTGTGCGCCACCTGAGTCGCGGTCTTCCTCTAATGCGCTGTCCCTCGGGGGTGGATTCGAAGATTTTTCGGATCGGAGCATTGGTGTCCATCCACTCTACATGACCCAGCCATCTCAGTTGTTGGACCGTCACTCTCCTGGCTAAGTCGATGTCGCTGTACAGTTCATCGTTGTATCTCCACCTCTATTCATCTTTGGCTTGGTTCCCAATTCGTCACCAAAGATTCTGCTAAAGGCTTAGAATGCAGTGTGCAAGCTGTGTCCACACACTCAGGACGGACTGAAAAGAAAAATCACCCTCATTTTTGAGATACAGTAGCCTTTGCAAAGAATTCTTCAAACTTAACAAACAATCTAAGCTAAGGCTTGTTGGTGATCTCTCAATTATACTCGTACTTTCTGCTCTGAATACGATTTTCTATCTTTGGTAGAAGGGTGGCACTTAGTGATCCCTTAATCTGTCATTTTGTTTCAACTTCCGATCTAAGTTCGAAAATTGATTTAAGCTCACATAAGGTGATCTCGTTTCATTCCAAAGTCCGTTGAACTTCTCAAGCCCTCTGAACCGATAGAGTTGACTTTCTCTAAGCCTTCTATAGACATAAGTTCAACAAAGTTTTACCAACTTATAGTGGCATAAGAATAAACTCGATTACTAACCTCATTTAAACCTAAATCAATTATCTTGAGAGCAACAATTCCAAATAACTACAGGGTTTTACTTAAATCAACTCATGATCTACATTCCTAGATACGTGTGTACATCCAAAACAACTTCAAATAATCAATTACATCTATCAATCTACCCCATGGTGGACGTTTCCAACATTTTGCTCGAATTGCTGCACTAAATACACACAAAATCCATTAACCAAGATCGTTGATCGTTCATCTGTTAGCAGAGTTACAACATGGAAAAAGGTTTTTTTTTTTTTTTGGTTGATGCCAAGAATTAATCAGAGTCTTCATGGCCGGTAACGCACGTATAATAATTGCATAGCCATCAGCATCAGTTATGGTATTTGAAGGCAAATCACGTACCGACATCGGTCGTCGACTACGACATCATTTGGCCACTTTTGACGTATGAACCAAACGCCGGTGTTTGAAGAGTATCTCTGTGTCTTTAGCGCAAACTCATTGGGCCTTCAGTTGCCCCCTCCGAAGTGTATGGAATTTACTTTTAAATTTGAAATCCATAAAGATTGCATAAACTAGTAATGGGCCTTTAATTTATCACAAGTAAATGGCAAAGTTGTAATTATAAATTAAACAATTTACCAATGGGGCAAAACCAGATATCGTATTTGGGATAACGCGCGGCACAATTCGGTTTTGGAAGACGAAATACATTCAAAATGTTAGCTGTCCAGGACACAGAGGAGTTGAAGGCAATGAAATCGCAGATCAACTTGTCAGGATAGGCTCTTCAGAAAGGTATATAGGTGCCGAACCCTTCTGTGGCATCCCAACTTCCGAGTTCAGAATGAGGTTGGATAGATGGGAAAAACGAAACTTCATATCCTTGTGGAACAACACTCAGGGACTCAGACAGACTAAAAGAGCCATCCGACCCCTGAACAAAACCATTAAAAATATTCTCAACCATAAAAGGGACGATATCAGAAGACTTGCCGGCTTCCTCACCGGTCACTGTAGTCTCAGATATCACTTACATAAACTAAAGGTAGTTCAGGAATTTTGAATGCAGACTCTGCTTAGAGGAAGACGAATCAGCCGAACACGTACTATGTGAGTGCAGAGTCAGGAAACGCTGTCTCCACAAAGAATTCCTAACACCGGAGAACATTCGTAATGCCTCGACTAGAGATATTCTCAACTTTATTAGGAAGATAGAGGATCTCCTTGTCTAACTGTCTCCAGGCACAATAGATCTTTTAGGTCGCAGTGCCATATGCGTCTGTCGCAGAGCTGAATTAAAAAACAATTTTGAGGTAGAAAAAGGACGACAAATCAAACGAGCAACGACGAATGAATACTTTCCAACTCTGGACTCTGCAAGGTTAAGTATGATTCCATTCAAGGAAAGGCCTTCCACATCGTTTGTTAGAAATTGCGGATGAGATCTGGACAGAGTCTTCAGCGGAAACCCTTGTATTTTAGAAAAATCGTCATTTTCTAAATCCCAGCACACTTAGCATAAGGAAGATCCAAGGAGACAGCTTTCATAAGGTGGTGCAAATTTTCACGTGTACTGCTAGAGGAATTCCAGATTTAAAGAAGTGTTCCACAAGGATGTATACTGTCTCCACTACTTTTGATTTTGGGGATCAATATGGCACATGAAGTTTGCTTTTTATTCCACAAATAGCGGTGACAAGTTGGGTGTATTCAGCGTCGATTGGTGAAAGCAAGTTGTTGCTGACTGATCTCAAGCGTAAAGTCAGTGCTATTATATTTGAAACTTGCACCAATTTAACCTAGTCCAGTTGTCGATAGCCCACACCTATACATAAACTAAACCTAAGGCCATCAAGTATTCTTACATCAGTTAGGCTTGCAAAAATTTACCTCAATTGGATAACCGATCAAAATAATCGACATAATCTAACCCAGGGGCAACAAAGACATTCTCTTACACGCACTTCTAATGCCGAGTGACATTCTTGTTAAGGCATTTGTTGTCTACAACAAGCTTAGTATCCAAACCTGACGCTGTCCGAACACCACCCATAGCGCTCCTTGGACCACTCTGTTGTGCATGTTGCTGTCTACACATGCACGTGCATCAGCTTACCAGGCCTAAGGTTCAAAAATGTCATTACACTCATGTGTATGCCTCTGGGATGTGAACCAGTTTTTTTTGTATGTGCACGTCAAGTTACACAACGATGTCATTAGGAATAGGCACTAAACCAGATGCTTACATTGTACCCTATCTCTGATCTGGTTGACGACTTCTTCCATTAAAAAGAGGCGCCAAACGTTTAATCGATTCACTCTTGCAACATTCGCACTCTGTCAATCAATCATGTCTCACTGGTCGGACCGATTCTGATACATCATCTTCGTCATGACAGGTGACAGCTTCTTATGCATCATTGTCCACCATTACGAGTTATGCAACTCGAAGGTTAATTACCGTGATTGCCCAAAACAAAGCCTCGGACGCATGCGGGTACCATGGGTATTACAAAAGCGCATGTGTTGACCAGTAGGCATGTCAATTAGGTGGCGAATAAAGTGCTCGCTGAGGCGCATTTTCCCGCTAAAGACGCGCAAAACAAACAAAACCCCATGGGAGCCTTGAATTGCCCACGGGGCCTCCAACCACATCGTCGATAGTGGGAGCACTGCCAAAACCAAGCACAGCGGTGCGTCCAATTACCATCTCACTGAACAATGTCAAGTGTTTGTTTACATTTCTCGTACGAAGAATCTTCGGTGGCCACCGCACGGCGAGAAATTATAAATTCCGGTCAACAATTGGAATTTAATGAAATTAATTGTGGAGAGTAACTATTTTTGGAGGTCTTAGGCGGTCATTGTTGTGTGTGCTTCCATTGTTTGCTGAGAGGGGAAGAGTTTTTTTTTCCAACGAAATGATTTGTTAACGCGCTTTCGCCGTCTTCAATGGGTGGGCATGACAATGTTGTACTTTGTTGTGGGAACAATCACATAGTTCTACCATTCTGGTTGACGTGTGGTATGTTCTACTTAAGATATTTGATATAACTTTCGGATAACATTTGTTAGTTTGTCATTGTTACTAAGAAGTGGAAGGAAGTTTCCATCTCCATTATGTAAATGTTTATTGTGATAAGAATTTAGAGGTTTGCTCTAGTTTATGCCCAAATACATTCCTCGAACATTTGAATCTTTAACTTGCGAGAATTGAGTTGTTAGGTGTAGAAGATGATGGAGCAGGATCGGGCCGATGACAAGAAGTAGAATTCTACTAAGAATGTGGGTGATTTGACTCTTCATTTAGTAGTGAAGAGCCTGGGTAAAGACCAAGCAAATGAATAATTGTAACGTTCGAAATATTTGCGCAGACACCAAAAGTTATCAGATATGGAATTCAGTCGAAGCGACCAGGAACTCCACCGCATAGACAAAAGCAGCCGAGCTTCCAATGGAATCTGTGGGATAAAACAGGTGCTCGCGAAAAGAAAAAAACCCAAATGTGACAATGATCACAGAAGACGTGTTGGCTTATCAGTTGTCGAAACATGCCACCCGCCTCGGAGTATTATCGACGACTGAACTCTTGAAATCTTAATGCCGTCCGCCGTGCTGCATTTGATTTGAGAGACTTCTAGTCCTGCTGCTCGAGACCCTCCTCCAGTGGTAGAGGACATATCGTTTGAAGCTACCGGACGAGTTCCTTAGAATAACGACTCTGACTAATCCATCAAGAACTGGATGACACAATTCTACCCGGGATAGGGACCATTTGCTTGGTGGTAAATGGCCGTCTTTGATGAGTACCATTTGTTCAATTCGAATAGATGGTGCCTGAGTGGTACATTTTTGTCGTTGCTGCAGGTGATGGAGATAATCCTTTGACCAGGTATTCCAAAAATGGTGAAACATTTGTTGCATCAACTGCCATCGATTCAGGTGACTAGACTTCGTAGCGCAAAGGTCTGGTTCTAGCATCGTCGTTAAGGGCTGTCCAATCAGAAAGTGCGCTGGGGTTAACACTTTACAATCTAAGGGGTTATCTCGCAAAGGCATGAGCGGGCGAGAGTTCAACACTGCGTCAATTTGTGACAAAGCGTACTTAATTCCTCGTAGATTTGACGGCCGCCTTCCAGATACCCCCAAAGTGTGGTTATCCTGGAGGGATGAAATGCCATGAAGTTCCCATTTGAGCTAACTTAGTACCGATGATATTGTTTTCAGTGCCAAAACGCTGCAAACATTGCGGAGCTCTCTGTAGATCCGACAAAGATTGTTCCACGATCGCTGCAGATTTCTAGTTTTGACGTAAATCGCTTGTACACGGCTATGAAAACATCCGTGGACAGATCTGATGCCAACTCGATGTGGATCGCTCGAGTCGCAAGACACACAAAAACGCAGATATACCCTTTCGTGAGGATCGGCCCAGCATAGTCCACGCCTGGCTTAATGAAGGGACGACACGGGTGAACTCTAGTAGCGGGCAAGTTACCCATAAGCTGCGTTGCTGCGCCAGCCGTCTGTCGGTAGCAGATGACACATCGATGAATGTTTTTCCGAACTTCGTTTCGGGAACCGAGAATCTAAAATTTTTGCCGACCGAAAATCATCCGAAGAATTTTGCTTAGAGAAGAAAATTCTTCAGGTGATTATCGGTCCCGTTTGCATAGACGGTAAGTGGAGGAGGAGATACAACGATGAACTGTACGGGCTGTATAGCGACATTGACTTAGCCAGAAGAGTGAGAGTCCAACGACTGAGGTGGCTGGGTCATGTAGAGCCGATGGACACCAATGCTCCGGTCCGAAAAATCTTAGAATCCGCTCCCGAGGGACAGCGCAGTAGAGGAAGACCGCGACTCAGGTGGCGCATGCAAGTTGAAGGGGATCTCAACCAACGTAGCGTGCGAAACTGGAGGCAGCTAGCAAAAGATCGAACTGGCTGAAGATGCTTGTTGGTTGAGTCCCAGGTCCACCCCGGACAGTAGCGCCACCTTAAGTAAGTAAGTAGCTGAGCGTGGACTGTACGCCTCAATGAAGAATCATCACATGCGCATGATCCTAGAAAGAAGGCTAGTTTCAGATACGACAAACGAGTGCTTCTTGCCAAATGAAATATGTGCTTCTTGCATGATAAAACAGGAAACATAGGGTGAATTTATATACGTCGAATTTCTTTTCTTACGCGTTTTTGAACGCCGCCACTTCCCAGAATATGTGCAGCCAAGATGAAGAACTGCACGACGCTGATGATACATTGACGTTTATGAATAAGAGGTACTGCAGTTCCACTGAAAATCTACCTTTAAGATCGCGGATATTGCAGTTCTTTGTTAGTATGACGTTTATGAATTTACCCATACCTTCCTAAGAAATATCTGACTGTTAAGTTGAGACAGCAACATGAGCAAGGTGAGCACCTGTCCATTGATGTTTTTCCAAAAATTCCTACCTCTTTGTTGCTGGGTAAATCTGCGTCGTTCTTAGCAGGGTTATAGATCTCTAAATAGACTTCGAAATTAGGAAATTGACTGCTCAAAATTAAGTTGAAAGCAACCAGCCAACAACGATGGTGTAGCAGAAAATGCTGGAAGCCTTTTGGATGGCATACAGAAGCCAAAAATCCAACGTAAAATACTCTCATAAAAATAAAATCAACCACTTGTTATGCATTGTTTTGCTGTAATACATTTAATATACACATATCTTATTTCGGTAACTATTTGTTCATGCTTTTTGCTTCCCTTCGGAGCATTATCACCCCGAAGTTATCGTTTTTTTTTTCTTTTTGTTTCTCTATCTAAGTTTTTAAATATAACACTTTGCCTTATTTACATAGAATCTGTTAAAACTTAATTCGTATTACATATATGATTTGTTGTTTTGTTAAACGAGGAGTATTCTGGATTAGAGTATCTAAAATAATTTAGTCATGTCGGACAGCAAATAAAAATATAATTTAAAATACACGTCTATCTATTTTTTTTTTTAGTTTGTTAAACAACATAAAACACGTAGTCAGGTTGTGTTCAGTTAAAATATGAAATACCGAGTCGGTTCGGACAAAAATTGACAATAAATTCGGTTCTTTCCTTTTCTTCTACTTTTTTTTTTTGTCTAGATTTGTGACATTCACATTGTACTCGTACTCATTCAGCGGACACATCTGGAACTGGGGATATACTGGGCGAATCGGAATGATCAATTTGGTAAGACTATGGAGGTGTCTATGTGGTGGATTCGAGAAGGACTGCAGCTGCTAATTCAACACTCCAACCGGTTTTTTGTAGAGCCTGCTCACACGCGGGACGATTGGCAAGACCAAGCCTGAAAAGAGAACAACAAAAATAGAAGATTAATAGAAAGCAAGGACAAAGTCGTCGTGCTGCACTCTGGGCAGTTAGTTGGTTTGGAGTGGTTTTCCAGGAAAAAGGGCCAAGGTTTGGCCCGAAACTATTAAGATTCCCTAACGTAACGCTCTGTAATCACACAATTAGTTATGAAGAAGGTTGTTATCTCTGAGAACGTCGTAGAAATCCAATCCATCCTAGACGATGTTAGTTTAATCTTAGTTTCATTGTTCCATAAGTTCCTTGGGTATAAGGATTCACCTGGACAACGAAATCTACTTTCCTAACCACAATCCAAATAAGGGTTTCAAAAAGTTATGACCACCAACTACTCACCTAGATAACTGATCGATTTTATAGTATCGAATAGCAACATTTGGATCTCCGTTAGCTGCTCGCAACGCCGACCTTATGTCAGACTCAGTCGCTGGTGGTCCAAGTTCCTTAAGAATACTGCTGATCATTTGATATTCAAGACTTTCTGCGGTGCCATACACCGATGATGCTGATGAAGTCGCCGCAACTGATGCTCCACCGCCTACAGAATTGACAGCACCTTCACTATCTTGTTGCTGCTTTAACTTTTCCAGTCTTCGTTGAATCTGCTGAGCAGATAGCTGTGGAGGTGCAAGAGGTGCCGGTCGAGTAGGTCTCAAATAGTCTTCCAATGAGACCTCGTCGTATATCACAGGATTCATGAGCGGCTGAGCCGTTCCATTCGCATATATTACAGCTCCTGACAATGCAGCACCATTTAACGGCACTTGACCGTAGTATGTGGAGGGAGTCGGTGCTACAGAATCATATAATTCCCGTGAGACACTCCCATACACACTGCCAGGTACCGAATTATAAACGTTCGTGGTCTTCGGGAGGATTGGTCGATTGGATATCGCTACGAAGTTATGATTTGGCTGCACAACCTCACCAGATTGCGTGACAAAAGTGTTTTGATAGAAATCAACCGGTGTCTGAGAGTAATACTCTCGACCAGCTACTTTCTCGTACCAAATTTGATTCACCACCGAAGCTGTGGTTGGCTGAACTTGCTGTTGTTCGGTGTTGTTCTGTTTCTGCATCAACTCCACATCGTTGCTAGTGCTCGTATACAAACTATTGCGATTCTCTACCATCACTGAGCCATATCTCTCGTTTCTTATCTTTGGCGAGGCACCATTCGATGGAGGCGATGAGTTTAGGTTCTTCAGCGGAGTAAGATTGTTCTTGTACACAGCTTCCTTGGTGGCGTACATTTGTGATGAATTTCGGTCTATGTCAGTCTGACTACCCGGACGTTTGTACATGTCTTTTTCTAGCTCGGCAATAAACGATTTGTCCAACATTTTTTCAGAAGCTTCGTTGCTATCAAGACTCAGGCCACCTAAGGCGGCATCGAGAGAATCGTTGCAATTGGATGTGAACTGCATCACTCCGCCGGACTGCTGCTCCTGTGGAATATTCTCCTTATTCTGTACAAACATCAGACTTTTTCTAGCCACAGGACTACTAAACGCCGACGTTGTCGCTTGCACCTGCTCGGTGGATGTATTCGACTGCTTTGCAATATTCGAGTAGAGCCCCTCAATAGGAGTAGTCTCAATGTCAGACGTGTCAAAGGGATCATTAGCCGCTCCTTGACTGAATTCCAATGTATTCGAGTATGTGGGAGGCATTTGATATGGAGGAGGTTCTAGACGTTGTGGTAGCTGAAACTGTGCTGCACTTGGCTGTGGTGGCGGCTGCTGTGCTGGCGTCTCCTCTGTTGGTACATCAATGGGAGCATCAAGAATACAAAACGAATTGTCTACCTTCAACGATGCATTCTGGCCAGTTTCTAGTGCTCCAAACTCTGGAGAGATATCTATTAAAATTCCCTCTCGCTGTTGTGCCTGCGGACCATTGGTGGTCTTGTTGCTAAGCTTTGGCATGGCTGAGGCGCGTTGTTGTAAAAACTTCTCAGCGCCACGTTCGTTGACAAGTTTGTTATACGCAAATTGCTTGAATGCAGAGGACTTGCGTTCCTTTACTTGCAATGACGTGCACTTTCGGTTACGGTTGTCGGAGGAATCTGTAAATAGAACAAGAAGTTATGTGTTGTGGCGGAGAAATGCATTGCATTGGACTACCTCCTCTCAGTTGGACTTCTCCATCAGTGTGTATTGGTGGTGCACCTAATACAGGTCCACCCCAGCACAAGCCAAAGGGAGATCCATGCCCACCTGCAACTTGCCGCAAACCATCATTCATTGGACGGATTATGTCGCTAGTTATCTTGTGCTTCTCCAGTATGTTTCTACAGAAACGAGGTAAACAAGTCAATTCAACTGCGGAACCGTCAAACAAATGCTCAACTCACCTTGGAAAGATTCCAATATCAAAAGTCCTTTGGTTCTGCCCTTTGATCAGTTTAAGTTCCGGACGTCCGTCAATGACTGCAACCGTATCATTCGCTTCGATTTTCAATTTATTCGTGTCATGGTACGGCTTTATAGCTTTCAACAGCTGTGGCGAAGTACCAACGAGAAACTCTCTGCAAAAAAAAAACACTGTTATACTGAACTCTTCACACTCTATGCTCTCTTCTTACTTGATAGCAGCAAATGTTGGCCGCTCTGAGGGCGTCTTATCCCAGCACTGCAGCATCAGTTCATACACATCTGGTGGACATGCCTCAGGATGATGCAACCGCTCTCCTTCCCGATCGATTTTCCTAAGAATTTGAGAGCCATTCAAACCCACCCATGGATCCTCTCCGAAAGTAAACATCTCCCACAACGTAACTCCAAACATCCAGGTATCCGATGCATGACTAAACTGACGATAACGCAGCGATTCTGGTGCACACCAAGGAAATGGAACCTTCTTATGCTCCGACATGACGTAACAGTCGTCCTCCTGAGGCAGTGCACGCATCAGACCAAAGTCACCAATTTTAATTTTATTACCCGCAGCCAGCAGCACATTCCGGCATGCGAGATCGCGGTGTAGAAAACGTTTATGCTCCAGGTACGCCATGCCAGTAGCAATCTGAACAGACCAGTTCCAGATATTTGTCAGAGGTGTGTGCTTGCATTGTCGACGCAGTGTGTCCAAAAGCGAACCTCTCTCCGCCAGCTCCGTAATCATCATCATCGGCTGAGAGAGCACAACTCCATGCAACCGCACTAAATTCGAGTGATCTAGGGCATGCATAGCCTGTACCTCGCGAAAGAAATCATCGAAAATGCCTGGTTGTGTAAGATTGTCCGATTTGAGAACCTTCACCGCCACCGGTATGATGCGATTGCTTGGTGCATTCCACTCTCCTTTGCGGACAACCCCAAATGATCCATCGCCCAACTTAATGCCCAACGTTACGTCCTTTTCATGAATCAAACACGTCAGTTGAGTTGTCTGATTCTCTTTCGGGGCATTTGTGTGCTTTTTACTTGGCTGCTTACCACCACCAATTAGCTTCGACAGAATATTCTTGCGCCACTGGTGTGCCTTTTTCTTGCGAACCGCTTCCATTAACCTCCGAATGGCAGGTTTACCCAACCCGCAGCGTTCCAAGTCAGTTGGTAGCACGTAATCAAAATGAGCCAAACGCGTCACTTGTAAATCGTCTCGAATCCTCGCAAGGAACTGTTCAAGTTGCACCTCACAGAGAAGATCCTCCAACCAATCTGTTTCAGTATCAGCCATTGTGAGCTTGGTGTACGTATGTAAAGTGCGTTAATGTTGCTAATCTGCAAGAGAAAATAATAAATGCATGAGGGAATGACGCACTTTCAATGAGATACGAGTTGTTGTCAATGAGTGCAACGCAGTTTCCTGCAGTTAGCCTTATCTTTAGACACACAGATGGTGTGGTCTGAATGGAAAGAGAAATGTAATGAAACGCTTGTTTCTAAAGGCCTGTATCCAATGTTCTGAAAGAGATCTGACTGCGCGCAATCATGCGATCATTTCATTAATTAAAATTAAAACTAGTGTTGGGTGTGATACGCTTGTTTAAACACTATGACTGAATGTATGTATACATTATCAGACGTTTATAGCTGTCATAGAGTCTTTAATATGGAATTAGGCCAACAGAACCTTTTACCATGGAAGCATATAACAAAGTTTTACCATTAGTAGATATCTCCTGCTTGGTAAGACTCTTATCAACTTGATAATTGTGTTACTCATCGTTATATTCTACTTTAGAAACACGAGCTATTTCGAATTCTATTTGCAGCGAATTAAGTCAGAGCAGTCAAGTGCCTAAAGGCAGACGACAAGTCCATCATTGTTAAGCCACTCGAACACAATCGAATCGATTGAAAAGGCGTATGTGAGTTTTGTTCGCCCTCCAGGTTGGCGGTTGTTCATCTGAGTAATTGCCTCGTTAGTTTAAAAATAAATATACGTCACAGTACCTCCAACCTCAATCGACACGACAATGATATGAACTCTGTACACTGTAGGGGCATCTCAAAAACTGGAATTAGTTCTCTTGGATATTGAGACATTTATATTTCTTATGCCAGGAATCCGTCGTGGGAAAAGCCAAATCACCTATACAAGGGGAATTAGAACACCAAACACGGACCAATCGATCGCGAATACCATGAAACTTTCAGTTTCTTGGTAGAGATCGACAACACTGGACCCTGACAGTGTCTCAGAGACTCGAAAGCCCAATGAGTAAAAATGTAAATTTTCCTACATGTATCCAAAAGTCATCGATCAGTGACGAATTGCGATGAGATTGAATGTGTCAATTTCAAAGAAACAAACTCCAATAGCATACATGAGTTTCGTTGCGGTTGTAAGCATTGGCGATTGGCCAAGATAAGTCCATTTTTTTGTAACCTAATAAAGGAGGGAGCGGTTGATACTGCGTATTCCTATGGAACGTACAAGCGCTGATGAGATCATTGATTCTTTCATTAACACCTAGTGCACGCTGGTTTAGGTTCAAAATGCAGTATACAGAGCTCTCTTATACGAGTGCAACTGTCCGGGATGAACCTGGGCTTTAACCAACAAGCGTCTCTAGTCAGCTGGCTCCCTCCAGTTTTACACGCCGAGTTGATTGAGATCGCTTTCCACTTGTGCGCTCCATCTGTAATTTTCTTGTTCTGAGCTGAATTCGAAGATTCTCCGGAGGGGTGGTGACTGTATTCATGACAATCTGCATGGTATTCTTCTCAAATCTCCTTTGCGATGAAATAACTGTCGTTTGAATGGTTAGATTCGTTTACATCTGCGTCAACTAAGTGAATTGTATAATCACGAATATGATGATTCTACTATACACTACCTCAACTACACTCACTTCTACACAATTGCAACTACGAGTATACTCTCTAAAGGTGCGAGATTAGTTAGCATGTACCTGTGAGCTCTGTTTCATTGCTTTGACTATCGGATTCTCGATTTTGAAAAGTGTTTCCCCTACCAGACCTGATAATAGAATGCAAACACTTCAACACACATCCGCATTGATCGAAATCAAATCAGATATACAGTGATAGGGCGCACTATATCCCATAAAGCACAAGCATCGTAATCGCAGCAGATACCTACACGAGTACGTACAACAAGCACGCATACAAGTGACCCTGAAACTTGCTTTTATAGTTATGAGAGGAGAGTCAGCGGCTCGTAATATTTTCTTATGTGCTCATGTGCCCCTATATATAAAAATCTGACTTCCGGCGAGGGGATTTTTTTCCCTTTTATTTTTCACATGCAGGTTGTTCACGTTTCTTCACCTTTACCACAACAACACAAGAACCAAAGCAGATGCTTGAAAAAAAAGTGGTTTCAATAAAGTTTCTTGTTTAATTTTAGCAGCATGAGCTAACAAATTGATGGATGCAGCGCAACCCGGCGGTATTAGTATCGTTTTTCGAAGGAAGTGACTGCCATAATAATCTTTCTCAATTACAGCTTAAACCACAGTCGCTGATGATTAAATATTTTTTATTTGCACGAGCATTAACAACTATTACGGTCATAACTATCATTTGCGGGCCATTTAAAGCGTTGATAGCCAAGAAAACTATAAGAGAGTTGTCATTATGGATCAAACGATTCAATACTTCTACCCGTCACTGTAGGTCGTTTTATCGTTTTATTTATTTTTTTTGGCCGCCAAGAGTCAATCAAAACAAAAGGTGTCATTGCGATAGGGAGTAGGAAATCTATACCATGTGAGTTATCTAATATGATAGCCATAGCGATGACGATTATGACGACAAACGGGCAAAGACTACTGTGGGAAGAGATAAGATTGCTATTGGCATGCACCATGGGGTCATCATTCTCGGAATATTTGCATATCTAATGGGAATTTGTGTTGCCTACGTCTCTGCTGACTGAATGTTAATAACGCGAATATTTTTATAATCACGTAAGAAACTCCTATGATGCGCGCTCATGCAAAAAATAAGACCAAAAGAAACCTCAAGCTTAAGCGAACATGAGGAGAATGTGCAGTATAAAAACTTTCTTCTTCCTAATTAGCAGTGTGTATTGCAACAGTGGAGTATAGTCGGTTGCAATTAAGTCAGAGTAGCATATCATAATGGACTCAGATTGAAGATAGACATTCGCACAGACTCCAAAGGGAGGAGACAAAAGCGAGATGTGTTTTTTTTTCTTCGTTTTACATGCCCTTGTACCTTGTGAAATCTGAGAATAGCAGCAGGTGCAACATATGCAGCAGAAATACCACACCATCAATCTGAACAAACAAAATTCGCAAATACAACATAGTCCTGATGGCATACTCGTATGTACATCCCAAGGGAACAAAGTAAACATGACATTTGGTCAAGAGATTTGGGATTTTCCAAAATCATAAAAAAAAAAATCTACTAACTTGTTTTTTTTTATTTTTTTCCGTGGGGGGATTAACTCTCTGCGTAGTCACTGGTTGTAATTGGGATCACTGCGTCATTTCACTTGTTTTGATTTTTGTAGAAAATTAAACTAAAGTTGCGACTAAACGCGTTAAAATTCTGAGAATTAAATTCCAGGAAACTTAAAAGGTGAAAACACAACAAATAAATCGAGAAAAATGGGGGAAAAAAACCTCACCCTCTCTGTTGCAGCACAGCGTGAACAATTTACAACAGAGCACACTGAACTGTGGCAAAAATGAAGTTAGACAGATGGCTGGCTTGGCAGCTGTCAGTTTTGTTGTTGGTAAATAAATGAAAAAGAATTGGGAGAAGTAAAAGCATGATAGATGGCGGTAGAAGTGTATGAAGGAAGTGCGAGTGGGTTTACATTTAACAGTGGCAGTTGGGATTTGAAAAAAATAAATAAGGAATAATCAAAAAATGTGAATTTGAAACAAATTTGTTTAGAGGATAAGATCCTTTATACTCAATTATATTGCAGGAGCTCTGGTTCGATGAAAAAAAAAGAAGGAGAGTAGATGAAGGCATGTTTTACAGAGAAGTCATGGTCAAGTTGTTAGGAATAAAGGGGCCGACCCATAGAATCCGATTTCTTCGTCGCGTAGATGTACATAATTGACAGAGACACGCTTACTTGTGAGAAGTGGCCCATAAGCAACGTGTGTGTCATACATAACGCAACCGAACTTTTAACTTATTTCTCCACAGCTGTTCGCTATTAAGTTTCTATCACCATCTTTTCAGACGGTAAACATTGACATCCATCATGTCTTTTAAGTCGAAGTTGCTGAAGATTAACCGAGTATCACGCACAGATTTTGCAATAAGGCTTGATAATTGGTTAACCCAAACCGTCTCCTTAAAGTGGGTTCTAAGCACGGTCTTTTCCAATGAAGGAGGCATTGAAAACTGTCCTATATGTAGGTTTGAAAGAAGAAAGTAATCGCCTCTATGAAAAGTTTCACACAGCGTGCGACTCAGAACTGGCAGACAAATACCTCAAGTCCCTTGAAAAGGTACGTGGCGAAAAATGGCGGTACACAGTTGAATACTTTAACTTCGTCCATTCTAGAGCTTTAACCTGAAGCTTGTTTCGAGAATTGGGTGAGAGTACACGAATAGCGACTCTGAAGGTCGAACGAAATAGCTGCTAAAACTGTCAAACTATTCAAGATTCCTGCGGACAGAACCGAAAACTACAAAGAAAAAAATCAACTCACTGAAGAGAGAGCAAAAGGTGCCTCAAGGAAGTGGAAGGCATATGTTTCAAACTCAATTTTATGTGCTGTACAACGACAATCAAAAAAACTGCACATTGGCGGCCTAAAGAGTCTTCAAAGGATGACACAGGCGAGAAAGTAGTCACCTTAGGTGGTGCACACAATTAGAAGGGGACCTCAGCCAACTTGGAATGCGTAACTCGAAACGGTTTTCTAAGAACCGGGCTATTTGGAGGGGTTTGTTGGTTGAGGCCAAGGGTCATCCCGAACTGTAACACTACCTAACTAACTAAGTGTGATAAGTCAGTCGCACAATAGGGTTTTAGTTCTGCTCTAGAGAAAGAAGGCAGAACTGGACCCAAGGTGAATTGAACTAGGTAAAAAAATGGACTTCGATCGAATTCATAGGGCATTAACTAATCCTAACAAACCTAACCTAATCAGGTAATTTCAGTTAAGGTTCCTCGTTCAAATAAACTTACTGACGTATATAGTCTATAAATTTCGTTCCCCCACTTGAGATTACAATTTCCAGACGTCTACTAATCAGTAATCGACCACGAGTCAAATACCTTTATTCGTGTCCAAGCATAATTCTGTAATTCAACAGGAATGCAGCTTTGATTTATGACAACTCAACGCTAGGCTTCATAAAAATTTAAAATGCATTTGCAATTTGCTTTCAGCTTTCACTAGAAACAATAGAATTGTATCTTACAACCGGTTTAGGTAAGCTCTTCCCCTTTGTTGATTTATATACCTTAACTACGTTTTAGTGAATGGGTTTTTTTTTTACTGTCGATAACAATCACACGAACGTGTCTACAACGCTAATACACAAAATTACCGTCAGATTCCATAAGCAAGTGATCGCTTTAAAATTGATACTTAAACCGTCTTATTCGTAATCTTCTGATGACGTTAGAGTTCATATCCTCTCCTCTGATATCAATGTACGCAATTAAGGGTCGCCTTGCACTAAATTGCCTGGGTAATTACCTTTTCGCAACACCTATTCGTCTCTTATCATTTTGGAGCAATTCAACGTGTCTACTCTGTGTTATCATCGACGAAACCGTGTCTTTCCCAGACGCAAGATTTTATATCTTAATTTGTTTATGATTCTCCCACCGATACACAAACTAATGGCATGTGTTTCCGGGCCTAAAACATTCGTTTTGTAGGTTTTCCGCTGTAAAACAAGGTTTAGTTGGTCTCCACTATCAGCGCCGAGAATCTTATCAATTTTTCATTTTGGAATATTTGACGAAAATGCATATAAAAGTAAATTTTGGTATCGCAATTCTGCGAAAAAAAAAACCGAAACCAATACATTGATGATGATGGCAATTAAAGCACAAGAGTGGGAATTTAACTTTTGAGGAACCACGCGTAAAGTCTTTAAGTCAGTCTACTCGAAGACCATCGATCAGATTGGTCTGTGATCGTTTTCCTTAAAAAAGAAAAAGGATTCTTAAAATTTTGTGATCACAGATTGGAGTTGTACTTGGTTAGTGGTGATTGTGTTTAAAAAAAAAAAGTGTAAAGAGAAAGTAGAACAAGGCTACGAAATTCGAAAGTGCTGCCTTGAAGGCAAAAATTTAAAACAAATTTTTTAACGATTTTTCTTAATTTCATTAAAAAAGAAAAACAAAGTGTGTTGAAACTTCTTTCCCCAAGAATGACTACGTGACGTTATAGACGAATAGATTTTTCAAAATCGGTATAAACCGGATTGTACAACTTTTGCTAATTTTTTAAGTTTCAACGCGTTAAAAAGAATTCGTGAAGCCTTAGTGCATCAGAGGCTTTAAATTAGATTATGCAATCAGGACACTCTACGTTGGGATCACATTCCTTTTCTTTTTTTAATCGTACTCTGAGGCGAATACGTAATTTTTTGTTTTTTACAATGTGAACGTGGCAAACGATTATTAAAAGGATGAAAGCGGACTTCAATCCTTGCTTATGATATGAAAAATGTGAAATTTAAGGCAGATAGAAACTCTCAACTCGGATTGTACCAATAATTTATGACAAGCTTTGAAATCCAGACTTGAATTTGTAGTGTAATGATCTTTGTGTTTCCTCATCACTACAACCCGCCAGCATTCAAAATCAACGTTCATCGGTATTTCCTTCGTCACTCCTCTGATTTTTCTACTGCCAGTGCTTAAGTTTAAGGGTAGTCATAAGCCCTTCAGCGTGCGCTAAGTATATCATGCCTCACGTCAGCTTTGTGCAACAAATGTTAACCTGAAGTGACTGCCATCTAATTCCAGTACACTTAGACCAGTGATGAGTCCATAGAAGATGGACATAAATCTTGGAGAGATTTTGTAGAACATTCTAGAAGAAGGTTCTTAGGTAAAGTTTTCTTTTGCCGGAGAGAGCTGGACAGGTACAAAGGTACAAATTATTACTAAAGTCCAGGATTCTCCTTTAATTATGAAACTGAATGTCTAGATTTTTCTAGATAGACTGAAGAGCACCATCACTGTTTTGTGAATTGGCCTTGATTTTACCGTAGTTGTGCCAAAAGGCTTTGAGGAACCATAAACCCAACAGGGTTCCCATTTGATTCATGTTCTTACTCTTGGTCCTCTCATTTTCCTTTGCCGCACAGACACGATAAAGGAGCCTATTTGGTTCCACCTGTCATTATTCGAGATCATCATTCCCATGACTTTTTTTGGAGTGATATTGCTTATTTCTATGTCCAGAAGCTCCCTTTTAACTTGGCGATACCATTTAGATCCATTCTGTTAAGATTAAGGTTTGGCTTCCATTTGAATGTATGGATTGGTATTGGGATGAGTTGTAGGAAGACATTGACAACTGCAGTACATGAACGGTAGCTATGGCGGAAGCTTTATTTATTTTTTGTGCATCAGACGGCAGAATAGACTAGAGTTGCTCCAATAAGAACCGTCTATAGTCGGAGTAGCATACGAAGTCTACTTTTTTTCCACCTCAAATGATTCCAAGAGCGCGTAGTTCTTAGGCCTCTATGGGGTGTGGTACAGAACACTGATTTTTTCAAAATCAGATCTTTTCCAGCGTTTATTTCGGTGTACGAAGTATAAAGTGAAGTGTACGAAGGATGACGTTCGATTCCTCTATAACAAAACCAACAAATCCATGGTTTTGAAGACGTAATTACATAAGAATTTTTTAATCTATCATAACTTGTCAAAATTTGACATTAGAATTTGAATACAATCGTGATTTAAAGATTATTTCCTCAGTGACATTGCATTTTTAACTAAGTCGATCAAACTCAATGACAGCTCACTGATTAGCTTTGAGTGATATGTCACATTTATTTGACATTTATGCAATCAAATGACACTCTGATTGCATCTTATGTCAACGAAATAGATAATATCCATTAAAGTACTGATATTGTTGACAAAAGTAAAGTAAACTTCACACGATTTTATAGGCCACATAAATTAGCCATTATCACATTAGTTGAGAAAAAACATTCTTCGCCTCGAATACTTATGGTGGATATTTTTAATTCAATCCTTATCGACTTGCGTAGAAGTTTCTAAAAACAAATATTCTATCTTAAAGTTACTAATGACGTTTTTTCATGGTCTATTAACATTTTTGACAATATAAACATAAATAACAATAAAATTGGAAAAACAAGTAGGTATCTACTAATTGAAAACTTATTAAATATGATCAGAGGTTGGCAACATTTAATCAGCGTGGCACTTTGAAGCCCTTAAACACGATGACACAAGCGGTGTAGAAGAAATCAATTCAACAAAAGAATAGAGCAAGTGGAAACCCTGGGTATTGGAGTCCTCTACGAAAAAACATGGCTTCAAGCTCTATGTCTAAACAGAGGATCTTCGAAGAACCAGAGAAAGTCTATGTAGTCATTGAAACGAAGAGAGTAAAAAAAGTGTTTAGACAGCGCTTAGATTAAGTTCCGTCCCACTCAAATGTCACTGGATCTATTGTGTTCTCTATTCTAGGATTTTTTGTGAGTACCAACTTAAGAAATTTCAAAGGTTTGACGAAGGGTATTCACTAAAACCTCAATCGCCGTCTCTGCAAAAGCCTTTCAACAATAAGCACAAAAATGGTAAAAGGATACTTTCTTGTCGTATCCCACTTTAAATCTTGATTTGCTCTGACAAATTTTTCCTTTTTCCTTTAGGAAAAGCAAGTCAAATAGCGTCCCTATTCACACTATCTAAAGCCTTTTCAGTCATGAATCACAACGTAGGAAGAAACAAAGCTAAAACCTGCCTATCCAGCATCGAGTGTGTCTTTAAAACATTTTTAAAGTTCAATATAGACTTTGTATATCAATGCGACATAGGTTATCCTTAGAACCACGTAATCCTTCAAATAATAGACTTTACTTCACCGATATGGGACAAACTTTATCATTTCCAGAGAGATATCGAAACAGATCACGGTTTTTGTGGTCTCCTTTCGTCTTTCTTACCACAATGGTGCAGCGAAAAACGAGCTTTGCCAAATACCTTTCCAAGAGTGAATTGACAGGATTGTAATTTTTTTCAAAGGTGGTTTCCATGACTTCTACTTGCTTAAGTCGCACGTTTGGACGTCAAAGTTAACCGAAGGTATTTCATTGAACTCACTTCTTTCCTTTTTCTGTCGAGCCTGACGAGAAAAACCTGAAACACATGGCCTCCGTACAAAGAAAAAGAACACTTCGGGTAGTAAATGTCTACAGAACAGTGTCGGAGCCTGCCGTTCTTGTAGCGGCGGGAGTGATCCCTTTCGATCTGCCGATCAAATACGTCTTCAAGAGGTAAGCTGAAGAAATCTTAAGAATTCGCACCCGCAGAAAAGCAAAGGAACTTACCAAACAACGCTGGCACAAATAGTTGGAGAACTGCGATCAGATGAAGATAGATCAAGAGGCTTATCTCCTTGGTTGAAGAGGGCTCACTAACTCACATAAGATGGGAAAGTGTAGAGCCAAGTCTGTTACGGCGATGTAATTCACACTTTCTTCTATCGTTGTGGATAGCAAGAAGAGCGTCAATATTTTAAGGGCGATGTTTACAGCTAGGGGCGATGGAACCGGTGCTGCTCGTGCACCAGTGAAGAAGATGAAGTGCTCCTGAGAGAGAAGATGTATGTCGATCATTCTCCACTCGTGTTGTACAGCTAAGGAAAGAATCCCTATATTTGACAGTATGTCTTAAAGTAGGCTTAAGGGTAAACTGATGTGAATGTTAAAGCGGCGTAATGGAACTAGTCCTTTCACAAATTCACCCCTCTGAAGTAATGCCAAAAACGGTTCCGTGGCGAATAGACGCCTGGATAGGAGAAGAGTTAAGTCTACTGCAGATGAAATTCTTAACAAGTTTCAACAAATCAGCCACTCTATCTGAGTTTCTTCATCAAAAAGTCTTGAAGTTAAAACGGGTTTAGCTAAGATTCCTCAAGAAAGTAGGAAATAACAAAAGGCGACACCGAAAAAAAAGGTTAAGAACCGATGCCATGATTTATTACCAATATCGGTCATCAGATGTATTTTTAAGATCTTTGATAAAATTTCTTGATAAGTTTTTGACCAATTTACGACTGGCGTTCGATTAGGCGCTCCGGAAACCATTGGTATCATTTAATGGTCTATTTACGCAGTTTTCTTTTTGTTTACTTGGGTCATAAAGAACCTTTTTTTTTTGACTGACGTAGGTACAGGGAGTACTTGTCGTTAACGTAATGTTTATCTTTTTTGTCCACAGTTCGTTTGAAAAAGTTGTTGGATTTATCGTTTTAATTTCTAAAACAGGTTTGTTTCTTGCTATTTTATTGATTACACCGGCTAGATCCAGTTTCAATTGCAAACCAGACATCTTTGCTAAGACCCCTCCAATAAATCCCACTACCTACAAGTACCTATGCTTTCGTTTATTCAGAGTGTAACAAATATTTTTCTGTTTAGTCAATTACGGTTTTCTGAGGAAGTCGTACGAAGCTAATAGTTAATATTCAAGTTTTAAGACTGCATTTTGCAAAAATGACGCATATAATTGTATCTTTCTATGGCATCTGAACTAGATAAAACCAACTCTATACTTTGGAGAAAGGCTAAAAAAAAACATATTGACCTTGGCAGCTTAACAAAAAAGACTTACGCAATTCACCTGTTTTAAAATTATTGCATTGTTGTGGTTTGTGTCGTTATATTTGTACGCATTTAAGTAGAAAGGCAAAAACCAGTGTTGGAAAGACTGTAGAATAAGATACCTGGATTGAACTATACCCTACTTTGGTGGGTAAGAATTCATAAAAGTGTTTATAAATTGAGTCTGTGATTGTAGAAAAATCCTAGATTCAGTGCATCGTTCTAAATTAAAAGTGTTTTGATCTTTTGACAAAGGATTACGGTCTTTTTTTTTTTAAAAAAAAGGAGTGCCAGACCGAAGTGTTTAACAACGTTCGACATCAAGTGAAACAAATTTCTAAAAATATACAAAACTGAGGACACGTCTCCTAGTGGAATATTGACTCTTTCCCTATACGAGCTGTTAAGGGCTAAACCCTGCCTGGTCAGTTCGTCAGCTCTTTCATTACCATCGATTTTACTGCATCCTGGGACCCAGGTGAGATATAACTTTAATGGCAGCTTGGCTATCGACAAAGATAGCAGTGTTTGGACATGGTTTTTGAGCGCAGCTTGGAAGACACTGGCAAAGTCCGGTATGCGGAAAGATTTCGATATTTTCAAGTGCCTGAGTCAACTCCGTAGTCCATTTTCTAGCCGTTCGTGTAAATAAGCATATCAAAATTTCGTCCTTCCTGTCTGGCCATAGTTAGGAGTCTTGGAGTTAGGGAATCTGTCAAGGACGCAACCAATTCGTTGGGTACCTTGAACATAAAGCCGGACTGCACTTCATATTTATTTATTTATTTATTTTTTATTTATTTATTCCATGAAATGCTTACACATTAAGATATAGTACGACTTATTTTATGTGTAGATCAAGTAGTAGTTCAAAATATGTAGGATCACAGTTAAGGCGTCTGTAAAGCAGGATCTCAGCGTGCCTATCAAACCTATGTTTGCCGTTCTTTGGATTTTTTTTTTAAATTCTTTCGATGTTATATTTTTTATTTGGGGCGGGCTACCAAACTATGGGTCTGTTGGTGACAATTGGACGCAAAATGGCTGTGTACATTCATAGATTCATTTTTGGCTGAAGTCCCCATTTTTGTTGCAAGCGTATAAGGCTATACTTGCCTTCCTAATGCGCTATTCAGTGCAAAGTTTTCAGCTAAATTGTTCGTCAAAAACCGCACCTAAACACTTACCACCGAAAGATAATGAGGAAAGTCTTGTACTTTGCTTGTGATGGTAAAGCTAGAATATCTATCTTGTTTGGATTAACCCCGAGGCAAGACCTGATGGCCCTCGAGTAGGGCCTTAGTCCCTTATCATTGCGGCCGCAAGTGGGCCTATTATATTTATTTTCTTCTTTAGAGCTCCTCCATGACGACAGAGTGCGCGATGAAACCGGCGATGTCTTTGGGTGAGTTGGTGGTTATATCTTCCGCCTCGAGGTAGTTTTTACCTAGAAAACGATGACGTGTTCTTATGAGGCAGTCACAGTGACATAGTATGTGTTCTGCTGATTCTTCGTCCTCGTTGCACATCCTACACGTGTTATCTCGTGCTCTCATGAGGCAGTTACAGTGACATAAAATGTGTTCAGCTGATTCTTCGTCCTCGTTGCACACTCTACACGTGTTATCTTGTGCTATTCCCATAGCCATGAGATGTTCTTTTTAGCCCGGCAGTGTCCGGTTAGAAAGCCTGTGACGATTTGAATCTGACTTCTTGTTAGTTGAAGAAGTTGTTTCATCCTTTTTTGGGAAGAGGTTGGTATAAAAGCTTTAGCTTGTCTGTTACCTTCCGTTTCTGTCCAGTTATGTTGCGCTTTGTCTTTTAACCATTTGTTAATACAGCCTTTAGCCGTGCTTGTTGGGAGGCCGCAGAATGGTCTTGGCATCATAAAGGTTGGTGCAGAACCTTTTCTGGCTAGTTTATCTGCCTTTTCATTATCTTCATATTCGCTATGTCCCGGTACTCAAATGAAATGAACTCTGTTTGTGCTAGCCAATGCTATGAGTAATTAGAGGCAGTCCCAGACAAGTTTGGAGTTAATTTCGCGGGCGTTGATTGTTTGGAGGGCAACTTTGCTGTCAGATAGAATGTAAATGCTCCTATTTGATATATGTAGCTTTGTTTATATTTTCTTTGATGCATA
The DNA here is from genome assembly GCA_951813785.1 of Criorhina ranunculi. Lineage (NCBI taxonomy): Eukaryota > Metazoa > Arthropoda > Insecta > Diptera > Syrphidae > Criorhina > Criorhina ranunculi. The sequence goes on from OX638383.1 coordinate 1,886,111, forward strand.
GTTCTTTTGCGTGAATCTCCGCCTGGAATACTGAGTTATTCGTCTCCATACTGCTGTAAAGAGATGTTTTGGTGAAGAGGTGGGAGATTTAGTAAAGTTTCTAATGCTGCAGTTGGAGCAGTTCTCATCGCCCCTGTTGTACACACACAGGCTAGTCTTTGCCTCGAATACGTTATTCAGGGTGCTCTTTATAAGTTGTCTTATCACCGAGAGAAACTTCCTTGACACTTAGAGTACCACGTCGTCCGCAAAGGGCAACTTCTGTCGACCCTTTCTCTGTCATAATCACAAGCCATAGTCCGCCCTGAGAAGTCCCTCTGTTACCCGAATACTTCGAGCACTCAGCATGGACAGTGAATCAGTCTTATCTTAACCTTCCAGTTGTTAGACTTTAGAGGTGATGAGATTGTAGTTATGGTGCATCAGTTGATGTTCTTCGTTCCAAGTGCACTGTGAGAACTCATTACACCCTATAAGAGTGTGGAACATTTTCAAAATTAAATAAAACTGAATTACCGTGCTAATTATCTGCCTCTTCCCTATTGTATTCATTAGTATTCATGCGTCACATCTGTAATTATTATCAGGCGTGACTACACTTCAGTTAAACTACAGACAGCTTCTCTGAAACTCTGAAACCAAACAAAAAGTTTCAGTTTTTTTCTTTTTTTTTTGAAGGTTCCATGAATTGTTTTGTTATCTGTTTACATAAAAAAAAAATTGTTTAACAATTTTTTTAGTCGTGTCTGCTGCCAGCGCTAGTGTTATTCGCATTCCTAAACTAACCTAACACGTGAATGGAATTTTTTTTTCTCACAGATGAGCCGACCCGATCAATTGTCTGGATAAAATGGAAAATAAAGGATTTGTACCTGAAGACTCAAATGGTGTCACAACCTTGCCATCCACTGTAAGTTGGGTACTTCCTTTTGATTTGGTGATTCAATTTTGAATTGAATTTTATAGAATACAACAACAGTTCCGGAAGCGAATGGAAATGGAGTTGCCCTAGAGGAGAATGGAACAGCGGTTGAAGCCGAAGAAGGACAAGTGGGACGTGAAAAGTGGGGCAACGATATTGAATTTCTTCTCTCCTGCATAGCCCTCTCGGTGGGCCTGGGAAACGTGTGGCGGTTTCCATTTGTGGCGCTGGAAAATGGCGGTGGTGCCTTCATTATACCTTATATCATAGTGCTTATATTAGTCGGTAGACCATTCTATTATATGGAAATGATCGTGGGACAGTTCTCAAGTAGAAGTAATATTAGGATATTTGACTTTGCGCCAATCATGAGAGGTGAGTAAAGAGAAAGACTGAAGGTTTACGAGTACAGATGTCAACTTAACTCTCTTCCTATCAGGAATTGGATATGGCATGGTCTATGTAACTGCAATGACTGCAACTTACTACGCCAGTTTAATGGCGTTAACTCTTCGATACCTGATATCATCTTTTGCTGCAGATCTACCATGGAGTACATGCCGCCCTGAATGGGGCAATACATGTATCAATTCGGACTTGAGTGGTGACTTAAGTGGCGATGAGGAGGGAAAGAAAGTTCCATCGGCACAGTTTTATTTCACGTAAGTTTACACTGATAGTGATACATTTTGATAGTTTGCAGTTAAAAACAAAAATGGCTAAGTGTCACTTTGAAATTTTGACTTTAGAACTTAAGTTTTGACAGTTGGGATGGGCAGATGTCAAAGTAAAGCAATTTGATTGACACAATGACATTTTTAAACTATATTCGATGAAAGACATTCCGACATGTTGTCCTTTACTTTTCAATCAAACATGGTGACACTATGATACGTACATATGTATACGTACATACACATTCAATGACCCGCTTTTCCACAATGCTGGTCGCGTTACTTAAGTGAGTTCGCACTCGTTCACAGTCCACCACGAGTTTCTCACATATTCTTCTGTTTCTCATCTGATCCCTCCGAACTATTCCTGCAACACTTAAAAGGAATCTCATTACGGTAGCTTGTACCCACCATCTTCTTCTTTCTGTCGCACTAGCGTCACTGTCACTAACGTTGTTACGGTATTGCGACCAGAACGCCCCGATACTTTTTAAAGAAGGTGCCAAAGCACTACTAAAAATTAATCTCTTTATTTTCATTACAGTGAGGTGATCCTTAGAGAGAAAACTCAAATCGATGATGGAATTGGATATCCAAACTGGGATTTGACACTTTGCCTTGCATTCTCATGGCTTGTGGTAGCTGTAATTATGATCAAAGGCGTTCGGAGTTCCGGAAAAGCTTCCTACTTCTTGGCGATATTCCCATACGTTGTTCTTCTCATTCTTCTAGTCAGGGCTTTGACTCTAGAAGGAGCCGGTGATGGTGTTCTCTTTTTCATCACTCCACAATGGGATAAGTTGCTAACGCCACAAGTGTGGTACGCAGCAGTGACACAATGTTTCTTCTCGCTGTCAATTTGTTTTGGAAGCATTATCATCTATTCATCGTACAATAAGTTTTCACATAACGTTAACAGGTTAGTAAAAATGTCAAAAACGATGTTTTCGAATTCAATGATAATTTTGAATGTTTTAGGGACGCAAATATCGTAACCTCATTGGACACGTTCACATCGCTGCTGTCGGGTGTGGTTATATTTGGTATTCTTGGAAATCTAGCTCATGAGACAGGTAGCGATGACATTTCTAAAGTCGTACAAGGAGGAACTGGCTTAGCTTTCATATCGTATCCTGATGCAATTTCAAAATTTACCGTCGTTCCACAGGTAAAGCTTTATGATCTCCAAGACTGCCGGATTAGGACAACAGATTTTTCCTTTGCAGTTATTTTCAGTTCTATTTTTCCTAATGCTGTTTGTTTTGGGCGTTGGCAGTGAAGTCGGCTTAGCAACTTGTGTTATGACAGTTCTGTTGGATAAATTTCCAAATACAAAACATTGGATTATTGTAACGGGAATTTCAATAGTTGGCTTTGCTGTTGGTCTTTTGTATGTGACACCTGGTGGACAGTTTATTTTAAACTTTGTGGACTACTATGGTGTGACTTTTGTCGTCTTGGTTGTAGCTATTGCGGAACTTATTGCGTTCGGATGGATCTATGGTGAGAAAAGTCAAATATTTTGAAGAACATCTAATATTTTTTTTGAATTTCAGGTGTGAAACGATTCACTTATGACATTCGGTTTATGTTAAACCGATCTACGGGCCTGTATTTCCGACTGTGTTGGGGTATTATTACACCTATTTTTATGATTGCAATTTTGATCTACACATTTGTGGACTATGAACCGATTCAGTATAATGGATATACGTACACAACGGGACTTTATAGTGAGTTGAAATTTTATTTTAAGATAAGACAAGTCTTCTCGAGGATTGAAGTCAAAATTGACACGCTCATAGTAAAATTGCTTCAGAAGTGGCTTGCGGGGCTCGTGGATGCTATGGATTCTGTTGCATAATCACTTTTAATGCCCTTGAGATCAGTAATGATCGTAAGGCTCCTGTTGTAGTGATACAAGTCCTTCTTTGCAGTCTGCTGAGAGACCTTACACCATAGTTGTTGCTTAAGGCCTTTCACCATACAAGTGCCAATGCTGTGTACATCTATGGGGCGATCCCTGACTGGAGCCTCTGAAATATAATCCAATCTCGTTCTGGAAACTCTTTTTAGGTCTTGTCAACGACAATCTGGTCCTTCCCTCTGGCGAATGCTGGTGAGCTAGAACCCGAAATTAGATCTGAACTATTCCGTGATGCCAAAAGGAGACACAGAAGGTCTGGCAACTACCCAAGCCTGCATTATCTTTCGAAAATATCACCAAAAAAATCCGATCTAAAACGTAAAGCAGTAACTAAAGATTGGGCAATAGGCTTCCCTAACAACTTTTGGCTGTTAAGAAGCTAATCCAAGACTGTCCAACTATCCGTCTGTCTCTGGCAAACTGACTACTTCCAAAACTCTATGCGATTGCATGAGCATGATATTTTGTCTGCAACGGTCGACTTTAAGAAACTAATAAGCCGGAACAGGATTCCTTTCAAAGTCTATAAAGTCAGTGGTAGCCGGTAAAGTGGACTTTTCCGATTGTATTCCGTAACGCATTCATGGGGTTTTTGAAGTAGGACCCTGACCTTATCACTTCGAAGGTGCAAGGTGCCTTCAGGGTTTAAGTTTAGCACATTCTCGAAGGATATGAAAACAGTTTTTCTTTGAAAGCACGCCAATCATTCTTTCCCGTAACTCGATAAAGAAGGTCTCAGTCTCTCGAATACTTTCTGTAAGATAGTGCAGTTGAAGTTGTTGGTGAAGCTTAATAGTACTCGGCCATTTTCTTTGAGGAATTTTATTGTGGCTAAAATGTCTTCTTCGCTGACGCATAAAATGCGAAAGAAAACCGTCAGATGTCAAACGACATTAACTTTTAAAAATGGCCGTCAATCAAAGATGTCAACTTGTCTTTTCTTCGACAGTGACAGTGACAGATATTAGAACTTTTTTTATCTAATCTAAATGTCAAATAAATTATTTCTTTACAGCTGTGGGCTGGTGTATCTCGGCCTTTGGAATCCTTCAAATCGTAATCTGGGGCGTTATTGGTTACATGCAACAACCAAAGGGTGAAAAACGATTTAAGAGAGGACTCAAACCGACTGAAGACTGGGGTCCATTGGAAAAGCAACTTTTAGTAGAGTATCAAGGACATGTTGAGGAAAACAAAAATGAAAGTTTAAAGAAACACGGTTGGTGGGCAAAGTTCAAGGATAATTTGTTTGGTTAGTTAAGTTAAGTAGGTACTCGTTTTGTTTTCTTTTTTACAACTAGCGGTATTCTTACTCGAAATAATAAAATTGTTTTTTTTTATATACGACTTTTGATAAGAAATAAATTATGGCTGTGCCACATAAGTATGTTTGGACTTTTAATCGAAGAACTTTGGCGTAAATATAACGTGTCAGCTAATTGGTGCGCAAAATGCCCTTTGAAGTGCAATCAGACGAATCATATAATCAAACATGGTGTCTGTTGTTAAAGACTTAATTGTTATTTACTTAGAACAGGGGGGTTTTGAACAGTCTAATTGTGAGAGCAACAACCTTGCAATATGTGAATAAAGACAGTAGACAGATTTTTTATTTTAATTTTGTACAACAAAGTGGTAATGGTTTGTTACGTTTCGACAGCTGTCAAAGCTAGGGAAATGTCAAAACAAAACAAAGCAGGATACAGTGATCCGATAATATGTAAATACATGTCTGGGATTTCCCTGGTTTAGGAATGTGATCGTGATGTGATGTGAATCGTGTCAAGGTAAGTCCATAGGCAAAGCGCTGACATGACGTTACCGGAATGTAATGTATGAATGTAAACAGATGTATTGATCCCAGTTGCTGTTCTAGAAACTAGTAGAAAACAGCTACGTGTGGTTTTCTATTTACAGTCTGTCACAAAGTAATCGAAGCTAACAATAAATTAAGTCGATTCCAATTGATGAGCGTTGTAAAATTTGAATAAATTTTTACAAAATTTGCGGCTCGTTGAAGTGACAAATCATTGCACTTAAGGGGCTTTACATTTGATATTTACAACATGCAGTGTGGCGAATGAGAAAATTAAAGGGATGAACTAACTTTCGTCTTTGTAGCACCAAGTTAGCAATAAAAGTCTAACCGAACACCGTTTTTTTATTTCGAATCAGCGCAGCGCGTCATTGTACCCTTAAAGTGTTTGAAAGGCCTTGATCGATTCGGCATCAGTAAAGAATTGCGAGAACGTTCAACATCAAATGCTTAAGAAGCGACAACAAAGTAACCTTTCGTTTGATTAAGTGTGATAAGAAGCATATGCAACGAAATGGAAGGCCTAAAGATCGAGGCTTTAACGAAGGGCGAAAGCTGTTTGAGAATGAGGTCGAAGTCAAAATCTTTAACCCAAATGAAGAGAGAGCGCTCCAAGGCGTTGTGCATTGTAAAATACTCAGGAGTGAGGCTGGATACAAAGCTCACGTAGATCTGGCAGCCGATCAACTACGCGTCCGAAAGGGTGCAAAGATCACCTCGGCGTTGAGCAGACTAATGACAAACTTGGGAGGTCCCATGGCAAGCAGGTGCAAACTACTAATGATGGTTAGGTACTTTACCCTTTTATATGGATGTGAGATTTTGGCTGATGCGCTAGAGGCACAGAAAGAAAGATAACTTTTACAGGCCGCAGACTGGGAAACAGCCATTCAATGTCGTCAACTTGAACCACAAAATGCAACATTTCCATCACTCGACTAATACGAGGCATTTCTTCCAAATTCACTCGGCTCTTCACGATGACGATGGAGAATGTCTTCTTCTTTGTCAAGGGTTATAGATTGACACTATAGGTTAGATAAGGTCAGAGTTCCATGCTGCATTGATGCACTCACACTTAGACCAGAGAAGGTCCACAAGGATCTAAAGTTTCTTCTAGAAAACTACCCGCAGAACCAGCTGGAGCTTATTATAAAGTGCTGGAAGCTGCCTATGCTTGTTTCCGACCGATCATTAAGACTGTGGAAAAAGCTTCTTTGAGAGCTGGACACGTACAGAAAGTGGGGAATCATCTCTTCTTCCTTCTCGCCCATACAGCTTCAACCTACAGTTTTTATTACTGACTCTAAACGGTGGATTGCGAAACTTCTCCATGACAGAGTATACCCTCGGAGGTTTGTAATTGTCTGCCGAGCGGTGGTTTTGCTGATTCGAATCTCCACTAGTTGTCATTCGCAAGAAATTGACAATTGCATGTGATGACTGCAATAAAATGTCGTCGTGAATGGAGCCCAAAGTTGCAACAATTGACGTCTAAAAAGAGCGGAAATACAATAGGCTTTATGAGCAGTCTTTCTACTCAAACCAAGTCTTATCATTGAGACCATTATCTACCCCTTATCTTATGATAGATTCTTTTGGACAAGACTAGACAGGTGATGTCATTTTATTCCTAAAAATGTGAGCGATTCCAATCTCATTTTAATAGGTTTTTGCTGACGCGAAATTTGATGAACTTCGATAAGCCTGTCGAAAAAATATAAGATTAGGTTAGGTATACAAAAACGAACCAATGTCACAACTGTCAGATAGCACTTTAAGTTAATTTTATGTTTTGACGTTTAGAAAAGTGACATTCGAGAGCTCCTTACAGTTCGAGTCGTTGCTGTACTGACAGTTGTCACTAAAAAACTCAAAATAAAAATAAATGGGAACATCTTCTCGTCATCATCATTTTATTTCTTACAAAAGTTCATCTTATCTAACCGAAAATATTGTCATAAATCTTAAACCAAAATCCTTTGTTTTCCGCTTCAAGCTTCTTATTTTCAATCACACTTTGCTGATACGACTTCAATAACTTTTTATTCAACGGACCCCAATCAGATTTTGGTTTGAAAGATCTAATAAATCGGTGAGATCCTTCTGGTGTCTTCAAATAAGCACCGGTGCCCCAAAAGAAGACTTGAAGTAATCCAAATGCCGAGATACACCATCCTAAAACTGTTTAAAAATAAAAAATGAGTTTTATGTCAAAATGGTTTGCAATAGTCTTACTTTCAAGTCCAGTCGGGTATGTGTATCCATTGTACTGAAGAGGCTCATAGTCCACCAATGTATAGATGAGAATTGCTGTCATAAATGCTGGTGTTATGATGCCCCAACAGAGTCTGTAATAGAGGCTCGTCTTACGTTGAAGCATGAACTCAATATCGGCACAGAGTCGTTTAACTCCTGAAAAGCAATAAACATTTGTCACAATCGAATCTGTAGACTGGACACCATCTTACCATAGATCCAACCAACAGAGATCAACTGCACAATGGCCAGACAAAGGACGATGAAGGTTACTCCGTAGAAATCCAAAAAGTTGAGTATAAACTGTCCACCTGGAGTGATGTAGGTCAGTCCGATCAAGAAACCGCAAGTTGATATGATTGCCACAATGACCCAGTGCTTGGTTTTGGGGAACTGATCCTTAGCCACTGTCAAGAGGCAGGAAACTATGCCAACATTGCTGCCAAGACCGAGCACCAGAAGCATCAAGAAAAAAAGGACTGAAAAGAGCTTAAAACAAATATCCCATTCAGATGGCAAGCTTGTGTGGTTTAAGATGGTTTGACATACCTGTGGGACCTTGGCAAACTTAGCAATCGCATCGGGATACGAAATAAAGGCTAACCCCGTTCCGCCTTGGACAACATTGGCAATGTCATCGGTCTGAGTCTCATAGGCGAGGTTTCCCAAAATTCCGAAAATGATCACCCCCGACAGCAACGATGTGAACGTATCCATTGTTGTCACAATGTTGCAATCTCTGTTGGAACACAGTTACTTTTACAAGCTCCAACCATCTTGATCGTCTGAATACGTACCTATAAACGTTGTGCTCAAATTTATTGTACGACGAATAGATGACAATGTTGCCAAAGCAGATGGCTAGCGAGAAGAAAACCTGCGTCACTGCTGCATACCATACCTGCGCCGTCCACAATTTATCCCACTGCGGTGTGATAAAGAATAGAACACCTTTGCCAGCTCCTGGCAATGTCATAGCCCGGATGAGAAGAACAATCATAACCAAGTATGGGAATAAGGCCAAAAAGTATGAAGCTTTCCCTGAGCTTCGCACACCCTTGATGATGATAGCCGAGATTATGACCCAAGTGACGAACAGACAAATGGTCAATTGCCAGCTGGGATCCCCGATTCCATCGTCGATTTGAACTTTTTCTTTCAAAACCACGTGCCTGTAGGTTACATCAATTTTACCAACGTGCAACATTTGACATGTGAAAAACTTACGTGAAATAGAATTGAGCGGATGGGATTCTCTTACCCTCGCCAGTTATATTGCCCTTTAATCCGGAATCAATGCATGCTTCTCCCCATTCATCGCGACAATAACTCCAGGGCAGCACTGCCGAAAACGATGCAACCAAATATCGAACTGTCAATGCCATCAATGTGGCATAATAAGTCGCCACAATTCCAGTTGAAAACACTTGACCAAAACCGACTCCTAGAGGGAGCAAGCAATTTATAGAAAAAGTCCGCCTACTTCTCAAACTTACCCCTCATGATTGGTGAGAAGTCATAGAGCTTTACACTTCCCCGACTTGAGAACTGTCCCAACAGCATCTCCATGTAGTAGATTGGCTTACCAACTAAGATCAATACGATTATGTAAGGTATCACAAAGGCTCCGCCGCCATTTTCAAGCGCAACAAACGGAAACCGCCAAACGTTTCCCAAGCCCACAGACAGTGCTATGCAGGAGAGTAGAAATTCAATGTCCTTGCCCCATTTGTCACGTTGTACTTCATCATCTGATGATTTGCCTTCACTGTCGAGAGATGTGGTCTAGAATTTCAAAAGATTGAGCTATGGCTTGAGCTATGTTTGTGAACTTACGTCACCAGTTGTTGCAACGTCGGGTGTAGTTTGAGGGACTTGGCTACCATTTGGAATGTCCGTAATGCCATTTTCGTCGTTTACATAACCCTTGTTGTCCATGTCGTCTAGTGTGTTTTTGGCATCAAGTTATTACTAAGGGGAAGGGAAAAAGTAGATCAAGTCTCAAGCTAAGTCGATAAGGAAAGAAGGTTTTTTGTAGACAAAGCGGGTTGTGAACGTCATCTTCTTCTGCTCAAAAACACAAGGTAAGTCCCGATTATATTCAAAGCGAGGCGGAGCTAAGCAGAGTATAAACTTCTGCCGTCCCACCTTAGAAGAATGAGGCTAAGTACAGACGATTTATGTAAAGGCTGCGGCGACACAGACTTAGAAGAGTGTTCAGCCCACTTCCTATGCGAATGCATCTACCCAATGTTGCACAGACCTTACACAAGCCTCATTTAACCAATGTTGGAACAGATTCAATCCTGTGAAAGGTAGGATTGTCAAAGGCTTCGTAAATATCAAAAAAGGAAGTTCGAACCGACACTTCAAACCTCGGTTGCATGTCAATAATATTTTTGAAAGCCTTGCGTAGAAATCTTGCAAGGCTAATGGTTAAAGGCTACCTTCCTTTGGGTGAAAATGAACACTGTCTTAGCTCTGGTTTAAAGGAGAGACTCTTTAGCAAAGAAGCTTGAGAACTTTGAAAGAATTTCATGTCTTTGAATCATTAGTGCTATGTAACCCTGTCAACTTAAGTGTTCTCCAAGTCTAAATCATCAATATCCGCGTCAAGGTAAACCTTGACAGACCCGTCAGCACTATGATTATTCGTATCTTTTCAGATAAGATGTTGATCTCATGCTCGATAGACTCTGAATTGATTAAATGCTGAATCGATGTTTTACAGATATAAGAAGGTCGTACTACAAGTTGCAAGTTCGTATCGAGAGGGGTCGGAATCAGCCATCCTCGTAGTCGCGGAAGTGACATCTATCGATGCCCTTACGGCAGAGATTATGAGATTCTGTAACCCTAATGAAAGCCTCACCGGCAAGAAAGAGTGAATCCGTAACAAGTGAGAAACATGACAGGCCGGTCCCGAATGGGAAAAGAAAACCACCAAAAAAAAAAAGGGAAAACTTTGTTAGAAGATCTGACAAGAACTAGTCAAACAACCGAATTCTTAAGCTCGAATGCTTTAAGTGGTGTCAACTTGAAAGGCCTTAACCGTCATTAACAATTGAAACCTGAAGACAACTTGAAAATGAAGGTAGGTTGAAGGGGTGACTGCATTCTAAAACACACAGCCTTCACATGGATCTCCAAGGATTTATTGTGTAAAAAAATTAGGGTACAAGGAAGTTCTTAAACTTGTGCATCTTCTTGCTGACTCTGTTGAAAAGAGAAGGAATCTGTTAAAAATGTTCTCTGTTAGAGTTCGGCTTAGTCGCAAAGACAGTCAAGAAGTTCCCAAAACTTTAGACATGTCTACAAAGAACTCACGCACTTAAAAGGTTAAACGTCTCTTGGAGCTTATATGTAGCACCCACTGGTACAAGAGTTATTTTAGGTTACATCGAGCTAAGCACGATCCATATTTGCGCAGCCTATTTGGCTTCCATTCGAATGAAAGTTAGTCACTCAGCCTACGAAATTGATTAACTTATAGCTTCGTAACAAACACTTTAAACATAAACAAAGGCACAGCTAAAAACTGTAAGCACTACAACAGACACTCGATTAGAGACCAAAGGTCTAGTCTTCAGAATTGATATTTAGATTGGAACCGCTTTGGAGAACTTTAAAACCACAATTCTACTCCACTTACAACGACCACTCACTGAGACCGATCCGACACAAAAGACTAATCGTTACGAATTTTTTCAAGAGACTAAGGTGGATTCAAGTTTATTTTTAAAAAGATTCCAAATTGATAAGATTGTACTTTTACGATACCCCCAAACTTATCGAATGACAACAGAATCTGTGTTACCATAGGGACACTTGAATCAGTGTATCTGGCAACTATGGTGGTTACAATAAATGAGACACACCGTCAGATTTGTTGTGAGGGGGGTTCTTTTGTTGGACTTTAGTTAGATAAGCTTAAAATGCGTAACACGCGACAAAAGAGGTTCTGAAAATAGTTGAAAAGTATTTTTTTTAAAAGATTGTACCGATATATACATATTTCCAAGGAACTACAAGAGATTAGATAGATTGTTTCGATCATAAATGAGATAAGTAATTGACATGTATACATTTATGGTGGTCATTGTAAGTCTAGATAGTATCGGCATTTAAGGTTTCGTAAAGTGGCTGAGGATTGTATGGTTGTAGTTCCTGGTCAGTTTACTTGTAGGTTACCCAAGTAAAATCGAAACACATTACCTCAAAACAAATCTTGGTGAGAACTCTACGCAATAAAACCAGGGCCTCCCCAATCTTTAGTCTCAAACGTGAACTTCTTGTAAAGGGTCTTCCAATAGGTACTTCCGAACTTTGACAGTTAATAGCGGCCATATTGTTGAATCGTCCTTCCGAGAGGACTATTCGCAGTGTGGTGGATACATTTTAGTCCACTGCTTCAGTAAACGATCAACCAACATCCGTACGTTGACGAAATGCAAGATCAGCCGCAAACATCGCCGCTGTCCGACGCAACTTGGCGAATTTTGCATCGTGACTTGGGCCTGCACCCGTTTAAAATTCAACTGACCCAGGAGCTAAAGATAAACGACTATAGACAACGACGTGTGTTCGCTGAATGGGCTCTGGAGCAGTTGGAAACTGACCCTAATTTTCATCGAAAAATCATGTTCAGGGGTGAGGCCCATTTCTGGATGAATGAGTAAATCGAATTTGGGACGATACCGATCCACATGAGATCCAAGAACGTCCAATGCATCCCGGAAAAGTCACTATTTGGTATGGATTTTGGGCTGGCGGAGTCATCGGTCCATAATTCTTTGAGAACGACGTTGGCCAGGCCTATAGGTCGATGATTACCAACTTCTTTTAGCCTGAATTGGATGATATGGACACCAACGACATGTGGACGGCGCTACATGCCACACAGCTCACGCCACATTGGAAATTCTGCACGAGCGATTCGAGGGCATGGTCATCTCACATGGAGGTGATGTGAACTGACCACCGAGATCGTGCGATTTGAGCCCATAAGACTTTTTCTTGTGGGGTTTTCTGAGGTCGCAGGTCTATGCGAATAAGCCACAAACCACAGCGGCCCTCATAGCCCTCATAGCCAACATAACGCATTCCATCGGTCAAATTCTGCCTGATTTATGCGCCAGAGTCATGGAAAATTGGACATTTCGGATGCGCGCCACCCAGTGAAGCCGCGGCGGACATTTGAACGATGTTATCTTCCATACATAATGGCATCGATAGGCTTTCCAAACGAATAAAAAATGTCAATGATATTTTACAGACACTTTGTTTTATTTAAATTTAAAGATAGGAAGCGCTTAATGAAAGACCCTTTATTTGTTGCTCTTTAAAGTCTTGGGAGCTCTGATTATTCTAAGCTAATTGAGGTGATGGTCTCATTATTTATCAGTACAAGCTTGTCAGCAGCTTCACAACCACTACTACGACAATATAGTTTACCCGGTCATGGGAGGCATTTGAAGCCTTAGCACATTGTTGTACAAATAATTCCACAATAGAGAACCAAGTATTGAACCTTGTGGCACTCCACACCAGAATTTCTGAGCCCTATCGTGTTCAGATGCTCGTTTAAGGTTGTGAATCTAGTAATTAAAAGAAGAACTTTCTAAATTTTTGACTGAACAGTTCTCCAGTCTAGGAATAATCCTTCAGCATTTTGCCAAAGAAGCAACACCTAGACATGCCTCAAACATTAACTTAAGCTGAATGCTATCAGCAAAGGCAACAACAGACAGACAAATCTATCCTTAGCTAGATCAGAAACGCTCCAAACGGTTAAAAGATCGCCAATCAACTCCACCATCGGTGTCCTCACAGGGTACTGACCTATGAATTCATAGGTAAGAGCCTGAGCCTCTTCTCTAATGATCTCTGCAGGAGCTGGAAAGACGAGGAGGAGAGAGAAACAATTATCCATTTTCCTTATACCTGTCCAGGCTTGTTGAAAAGAAGACTGCTCCACCTGAAAGCTCCTTTTGTCGACGATCTAAGTGATCTGGCGAACATTGATGTCAGTAGCATCCTCCGCTTTATCAATCAGAAGCTCCGAATGGTGCAACCAACCCACAAGTAAGTAGAACAGCGATAGATTTAGTGGTATCACAATGGACCTCCTATAGTCAGTGTGTGTCCTCTTGTAGAGGCAGCCGAACCTAACCTATGAGCCAAGACCGCGCCACTAGGCAAAATGCTACACGAACAGAAGCTTTTCATGACATTTTGTAGCACGATAGACTGCAGGCTACTGGCTGGGGCCCGTACTAGAGCGTCTGTTTTAGGGTGTGTTCTAGGTCATCAAACAAGTCCGTTGTCTACACGATGAATAGTAGCTTCTTAGAGTGGTGCTCTGGTATCAATCCAAGGAGGCAATATTAAACCATATAAGAGAGCTCTTTCTAGGGACTTACATCTGCAAATGAAATGAGGTTGAGAATTTGCACAGTTTGGTTCCATGGTTATATGCTGCCTCTATTGACTGATACCAGAGCACCACTCAAAGAAGCTCGTATTTTACAACTTTCTCGTGCAGTCTTTCCCGTAACTGTAATCAATCCATCGATTACCACTCGATACCTTATCGCAACCTTGATCGATCACTTCTCAAGGTGACTACTGCTAAGTTCTTAATGCTCGCGAAAAATCACGAATGCTGTTCGTGTTAAGCACGTATCCAAACATAATCTTCAAATGCCGCCAAAACTTTTACACTTAATTGCATCGACAACAAAATCTTATCTGTCCGTCAGAAAGAAAAGGTAAAGATACACAGCAGATACATCTGATTGCATATGCCAGTGTTGACGTTAAACTTTTTACTAGCCACCATAACAACAGATACAACCAACAATCTATCTATCTCTGATGCAATGTTTAGTCCAATACAAACCTGTTGCCGTCGGCGTGGCCGATAAGAACGTGAAATGGAATAAAAGTTTGTTGAACCTAATATCAAACGATTAACCTACAAAAAGATCATAAATTCATTAGCAACACCCATCCGATAGTGTGTGCTTAGTGCTGTCCATTCCTATCACAAAGCTTAGCGCTTCTTTCGGACCACACCGCAAGAAACGTCGCGTGGTGGTCGCGTGCCACAACACACAAAACCCGATTGTGAAGCTATTGTTTTCACTTCGTGCGATACCCCCCACATGCGCTCGAAGATACTTTTGTATCTCATACGAGAACGGGAAAGACTCTTAGTCGGCGATCGTGCATATTCTGAGCTTTAAAGCAGTTTCTGGTCGACACTCGGTTAGATCACTTGTTTATAAAAAAACAAAACAAAAAAAAGTACTGTCCTGCCATCTGGTGTCATTACTAACCAAAGTGAGTTATTCGAATGAGATGAGTCTCAGGTAAACTGTTGTTGTATCTCGACGTGTTAAAGGTGGCGAATACTAATGGAATGTAGATAGCATTTGTGATAAATACCTTTAGACCAATTGATTTTAATTATAAACACCATTTTGTGTTTGTTTACCGTACGATGCATCTCATAAATTGACACCAATCTACGCCTTTGATTTGAAAGTGAAATTAATTTGAATTGCCCGAGTGTTTAAGCCTCCAAATGGCAATGGGAATTCATGTAATGAACGTGCTTCGACTGCAATTGAAAAGTGTTTTGTATCTTTTATACCCAAGTGCTTGGAGTGTATAAAGTTATCTTGAGATAACTTGAGAGAGTAAATGATAGGCTTGCAAACAATGACTTGGCAGAACGATTTCGTTCTGCTGTTACCTATGACAATGGATTGTTTCTTGTGGCTTTTTTTTTGTACATAGATACGAAAGTGACTAATTGGCAATCATTCTTGACGTGGGATACATATTTATTTCGGAAGTTTCGGTAGACAAATTGTAGATACGTCGAAAAATCCCAACTCAAAACGACAAATTGTGAACAGAAAATAGCTAGTATCTTATAAAAAAGAAGATATTCTAGTGTTTTTTTATGAATTTATGACAAAAGGTGCTTCTGTGGATAGTTTTTACAACACAAGCTTTGTTTTTGTGAGTGATTCGAGGTAAATCGTACTAGCCCTCGTCAAAGTTCAGATATCAAGTTTGTTTTTTAATTACTGTTAGTGTGACCCGGCTTTTCATTCACCTAGCTGCTGAGAATGAGGTCACCATAGCTCAGTGGTTACTGCTTTGAGTTTAAGTTGTTTTTTTTTTGCGGCACTATCACTTGGCAAATACCGAACCCCCGAGAGTAAAATTCGTCATCAAAAAGCTTCTCTATCCGGCGTTCGGAGTCGGTAAAAGAAAACTACAAGCCCCTTCCGTTCTTTCGAAAACTTTATGCACGACTTTGTTTACTAAGAATAGACTTACTATCTTATCGCACTAATCCGGAAGATATCTATTCAAAACTGGTAACTGGTAAAGACACTGCGACCTAAAAGATCTTTTGTGTTGAGTAAGGTTTCCTTTAACTGGAAAATTGTTGCTGCTCTTCGGTTCACAAATGTGAACCGTCTTCAGCACTTTGGGTAGTGGCACGAACAGAATTCATGACGACATTCGAAGAAACTGCTTGATGAACTAACAATGAGCAGAACTAAGTATCTGAACAAGCTAAACAGACGTCACTTGAGAACTTTTATTGGTCTCATTACTGGCTTTGGCCCTTCAAACGTGCTTTTTTAAAACAATAGCTCTGGTCTTCGTGAGTGCCAACTGCCTCCAGTTCCACACTCTAAGTTGGTTGGGGTCCAATTTCACTTGCTTGCGCCACCTGAGTCGCAGTTTTTCTCTAACACGCCGTTCCTCGGTTGTGGATTCAAAGATTTTCTGGGCCGGAGCATTGGTGTCCGCCCGCTCTACATGACCCAGTCATCTCAGTCGTTCCCTCTTCTGGCTAAGTCGATATCTGTATACAACTCGTAAGGGTCGTCGTTGTATCACCTCATCCATTCACCGTCTATGCAGACGGGACCATAGATCACCCGAAGGGCTTTTGTCTCGAAACAACCTAGGGCGACTTTATTCAATTTTTAGCCTCAGCGTCATAGAGCAGGACTGGGGCAATTAAGTTGATCGAGAGAGGGCTTGGCTGGACAGTGGTTAGAGAAAGTCTTTTTCAACTTTTTCCTAGTTGTCATGATTTCTAACTGTCCTGTGACATATTTTTCATGATTGGCAAGGTCTTCTGCGTTAACGATTCTACTGCATAAGACAGCATTCACCATTTCTTGTGGAATTTCAAGGACTTTCTTGTGCCGGAACTAACAAATTTGATTCTCTTCTCTCTTCTCTAGTTCAGAGCTTAGAATGATTGACTTTTACCCCAGGCCAAGGGTACTGAAGGTGTATGTATGTATTATATCTGTGGTCACAAGGAAAAACAACATAAGTCGGCTTGTGTGGTGTGTGACTTATGCTGTTTTTCCTTGTGGCCACAGATATGTACCTACATGTCCAGGGAGATATCAAAACCGGTCACTTTGCTGAGGCCCTTTTCGTCTCTATTATCACGGTCGGCAGTACCGTGAAACCTTTTTTGGGTCTCGAACCATAGTTAGTTTGTTTAAATGTCGTACCATAACCATTGACCACAGCAGCATATCCAGCACATTCGATTAAAAAAGTAATTGTACTGTGCTTTCGAGAGCTTGTACCTTCAGATAGTTTATCGTTTCACCTATTAGTTAGACAATCTTGAATGCGCTCTTTAGACCCGGATGTTTATCAAAATAGTTATCAATAAGACAATTGAGTATGTGTTCGATCACTTCTTCTTTTTTTCTCATCACTCTTGGTAAAGGGGACACGAGATTATTCTTATCAGTCTGGAAGAAGACTACAAGAGTACTTGCTCTGATTATACCAAGAAAGTAGCACAAGAATGAATCGAGTCCACAATTTAGAAGTTGATTGTGCTGTTAAAAAAAATCACTTAAGAGACAAGAACACTGACCTACAACACGTAGGGACCAGTGTGTTATCACCTTGCATGATCCAGATTCGTGGGACAGCTCAAAAATATATAAATATGGTTGGGATAGGTTAGGTTAGCGGGCTGATGAGAATGGTTACAACCTCATCACACTTAGGTCCATGTGGACCCATTGTGATACCTATGATTTTGTTTCCTACCATGGTATTATAGTCTTTTTTCTAGCCATCGGGACGTTCTAGCGAATTTGAGTAGTTCTGACAGCTCATCGATATGGTCGAAGAAAAATTTGCTGTTTCTGAATTGACAGAGGCTTGGGCAGTGACAGAGAAAATGGGCCGTGTCCTCATGGACCTCTTCATCATCGCATCCTCTGCAGATGTCATCAGACGTAGTTTTTTCATGTGATATTTTAGCATGTTATGGCCAGTTAGTACTCCTGTCAGCATTGTCAGAGATTTCCTGTCCTTTTGCAGGAGTCTGCTTGTTTTCATCTTATCGTACTCTGGCCACAGCCTTCTTGATATTTCACAGGTGGTTAGTGATCTCCATCTGTTACGTGCTTCGATTTTGGCGTTAAGGTTGCAGAGTGGAGGTTTGACCATGCCATTCGCTTGTTTCCGGTCTAGGACTGAGCCCTTTCTGGCCATTTCATCAGCTGCTTCATTGCCTGGTATTCCGCTGTGACCAGGGACCCAGCAGAGTTTTACATTGTGCTGCGTGCCAAGAACCTTAAGCTCTTCGCGGCAGCTCTTAACAAGCTTCGATGCTATATGCGTAGCAGCTATTGCTTTTATGGCCGCCTGACTGTCAATGTAAATTGTGACATCCTCCCGTGATATTACAAGTTGGGTGGCCTTTGTCACTGCTAGAACCTCCACTTGGAAAACACTGCTATGATCTGGGAGTCGTATGGAGCAGCTTAGTTTTAGTTCCTCCGAGAAGAGACCAGCTCCTGTGCCTAAGTCCATCTTTGACCCATCGGTATAGATGGATTTGGATTCCTTGGAAACTTCATTCTTCTCCCACTGTTCTCTACTTGGAAATGTCCACGAGAAGGGTCTAACGAAGTCCAAGTATGGGACAATTTAGTCTGAGTATTCTGTCTCCAGTGTTCTGACTGGCTGATTTTGAGAGCGCTGCCGCCTTCTGTATGTATAGATCCTTGGGATAAGTTCTTGATTTTTTGTTGTGTTCCTCTCTCTTTTTCCTTTGCAGCACTGACTCGGTAAAGAAACATATTTCGTTCCATTTGTCGCTACTAGAGATCATCATTTCCACGACATTTTCTGGAGTCATGTTGCTTATCTCCTAATTCCACGCTGTTTTGTTCTATTGCTCATCTGCTACAGATGAAGAAATGTAGTTTGCGCAATCTACTGGACAGTTCCCGTATTCGCAACTTCAAAGTTGTCACACCAATTTGGTGTTGAAAAGTGACGACTAATTGATTGATTTGTAGGTCCATTAGCGACTGAGTACTGACTTAAATCCATCACTAGCTCCAACGTCAAACGCAATCCACAATTTATTGATGACAGCCTACCAAATGGAGCTCATCAACAGAAACCTATTCAAATTCACAAAACACAATGCCGCTCCTCATGCAACATGAGGTGGCAAAGAAAAATTCCTCACAAGTCGCATTAGTTACAAGCTCCCCACCATGCTGCAACTCTGTAAGCACGACAGCAGATGAACATAATTTACGATCGACCTTCGAAAGCAAGTTAAAGTGAAAAAACTACGAAAGAAAAACCTCTTTTAACCATTTCCAGGTGGGACTCGGCAGCAGCTGAAGCCATCATGAACATTGGTGGTTACGTCAATCAGGGGTACTATGGCACGCTGGGATCAACCACCTCAATTCCCGGCGCCTACAAGACAGGTTCTACTACGGTTTCGACTATAAGCTTGAACGACAACAGCGAGGTGAGTTGATATACTCGTTGAGTGATTCGAGTTCTGTTTGAAGATTTGTTTTTTCTAGAAAGCTTTCAACGAGGACCGGCAGAAGTCGAACACCAAAGACGATCAAGAGGTTAGCCGTGACAGATGGGGGAAGGACATCGAGTTTTTGATGTCTTGCATCGCTCTCTCGGTTGGATTGGGCAATGTGTGGCGATTTCCATTCACCGCATTGGAGAACGGTGGTGGAGCGTTCGTGATTCCATACCTGATCGTGCTGTTTCTCGTGGGGAAGCCGGTGTATTACATGGAGATGATCTTGGGACAGTTTTCCAGTCGTGGAAGTGTGAGAGTATTTGATTTGTCACCGATCATGCGAGGTGTTGGCTATGGGCAGGTTTTTGGAACAGCCGTGGTGGTCACATACTATGCCACCTTGATGGCTTTGACTCTGCGATACATGGTGGCATCGTTCTCGAGTGTGCTTCCTTGGAGCTATTGTCGGGAGGATTGGGGGAGTTCCTGCGTTGATTCGAACCTAAAAGGAAACGAAACGTTGGCAGAAGGTGTGCAAAGAATTCCATCGGCTCAGTTCTACTTCACGTGAGTTATTGATCGTCCGTTTGAATGATCTCTAAAAGTGAAACCTCTTTTAGAAAAATCGTTCTCAGAGAGAAGGACTCTATTGATGATGGAATCGGTAGTCCGAGCTGGGAATTGGCTATATGTCTGGCAGTGGCTTGGGTCATGGTGTCTGTGATAATGATTCAAGGAGTGAGGAGCTCTGGCAAAGCATCATATTTCCTGGCGATCTTTCCATACATTGTGATGGTGATACTACTCATCCGAGCACTGACACTTCCAGGAGCCTTCGATGGAGTGCTGTACTTCATTAAGCCACAATGGGACAAGTTGCTTGATCCAAAGGTGTGGTATGCAGCTGTCACACAGGTTTTCTTCTCATTGGCAATCTGCTTTGGAAACATCGTCATGTATGCGTCTTACAATCGATTTGGACACAATGTTCACAGGTATGATTGTAACATGCCTCTCGGTGTGCACATCTAACTAAGACTTCACTAGAGACGCCATGATTGTAACATCTCTGGACACATTCACTGCCCTGCTCTCTGGAGTTATCATTTTCGGAATTCTAGGTAATCTAGCCCATGAAACCAACACAGATGACATAAAGAATGTAGTCAAAGGCGGTACGGGACTGGCATTCGTTTCATATCCCGATGCGATAGCTAAGTTCAATTTTGTTCCTCAGGTTAGTAGAAGCCCCCACAAGGGTGATCTTTCACTTACCGACTAGTCTTAGCTCTTTTCAGTATTATTTTTCCTCATGCTGTTCGTCCTTGGAATTGGCAGTAATGTTGGCATGGTGTCCTGCATCATGACTGTGGTCAAGGATAAGTTTTCAACGACCAAGCACTGGGTGATCGTGGTGATCATAGCCGTGATTGGATTTTCTATTGGACTGATCTACATAACGCCTGGAGGGCAGTTTATTCTTAACTTTGTGGACTTTTATGGTGCATCATTTGTGGCACTCGTTTTGGCCATAGTCGAGCTGATCACCATCGGCTGGATCTATGGTGAGCTCTCCACTTTGACTGGTGGGCTAAAACTGAACAAATTTCTTGCATTTTAGGTGTCAAACGTCTCTGTCAGGACATTTTCTTCATGCTCGGACAGAGGACAAGTGTTTACTACAGGATCTGTTGGACCATTGTCACACCTGCTGTGATGGCAGCAATTTTGGTGTACACTTTGGTGGACTACAAGCCTTTGCAGTACAATGGATACACGTACACTGATGGACTCTATGGTAAGAAGGATCTTCATTCTAACATGGTTTGGCTTATGAACTCCCTTTTCCCTTTCAGCTTTTGGTTGGTGTTTGTCGGCATTCGGAATTCTTCAATTGGTCTTTTGGGGTATTTATGCAGTTGGTAAGCAACCAAAGGGACCAATGTTACACAGATTGGTGACGGCATTTAAGCCGAAATCAGATTGGGGTCCATTGGACAAACGATTGTTGATGGCTTACAGGAATACTGTAATCGAAAACAGTACCAAGATGTTCCGAAAGAATGGATTTTGGTTTAGAATTTATGACAATATATTTGGATAGAGTAAACCACTTGGAAGACCGAATCTCAGAAGGTTCAGACTTTTTGAAAATAAAAAGTACTATCTTCTAAGAAGTGAGGTTTTTATTGTTTAAGTGCATGAAGATGGCATCACTGTCAACGAATGCTAACATGAACAAGTTTAATTGCAGCTGACATTCATAACGTTCGTTATCTTTAAGGTCGATCGAGTTTATGAGAAACGTGAACCGCCCTTAAACTTGATTTAACGATCGTATGTTCACCAACAATTAGATTACAAAATCCGATGCATACTTATTTTGGTTCAATAAAAAAAATGAAGCCTACTTTTAGGAGTGTGAACTTGCTTATGAACTCAGAGCCTAGAACGAGCCTACACACGGTACTAGAAATAGTGAACACTAGTGGCCGATCAGACGATTATTTGTTCAAACGATGAAGGATTTTAGACTGAAAAATGTTCAACCTTAACACTAGATGGCATTTCAATTCCTTTTCCTTATGAAGTCAAATACATTAGAAATCTTTAAGACCAAAGATCCCTCTGTTGGATCTCTCAACTATTGTGTGGAAAAAATTCAGGAGAATGCAGAAGGAAAACGGGATC
Organism: Criorhina ranunculi; assembly: GCA_951813785.1. Classification (NCBI taxonomy): domain Eukaryota; kingdom Metazoa; phylum Arthropoda; class Insecta; order Diptera; family Syrphidae; genus Criorhina; species Criorhina ranunculi. The sequence continues at coordinate 1,908,263 of OX638383.1, forward strand.
AAGAATGGGAAAAACCCTCAAGGACTGGAACTCTTAGGAGACTATAACCAAAAAAGACGGCCTATAATAAGCTGACCAAAACATCAAGTAACTAGCCAAAATACTGTGGAATTTGCAAATTTCCTCGAAGGTCTAAGGAGGCATTCAAATACCTAGGAGCAATGCTCGACAACAGACTGAACTTCAAAATTCATGTCGAGTACTGCAGCAAAAAGGCGTCACAAATGTAAGCTGCACTTTTCCAGAGGTCAGTTCAATCCTTTTATATACTGTTCCGATTTGGACGGGGCCAATCATAACGAAGGAATCTGGAAGGAAGCCCTTATCAGTATACAGGTTCTGCGCAATCAAAACAATAAGTGGTTTCCGAACAATTTTGGACGAAGCAAGCAGTGTTATAGCCGGATTGGTCCACACCGACATTCTCGACAACGAGATGCAGAGGGTTTTTCTTAAGCGAACCGTGAACCAGCAAAAGGGCAACTTCGAGAGCATTGTGGCAAACTAGGTTGGATAGCTCGGCAAAAGGCAGATGGACTTAAAAATTGATTCACACCGTTAAGGTCTGGTCGAAGGAGGCATAGGGGGGCTACAACTACCACCTTATGCAGTGCCTGTCCCGGCACAGTGGCTATCTGCCCAGAATGTCCAGATGAAGAGGAAGACGCTGAAGACGTGATGTTCCACTGCAGGTGGTTCGCAGAGGGAAGAGTGAACCTACCAAGCGCGCAGCTTCTAATAAGGCAGAGGATGACAAGTTGGAGATATGTTCCTTCATAGTGAACTGAGAGTGAACTAAGAAGAATCGAAAGACTTAGAAAAGCCAAAGTGGCAGATGCAAATGACGTAGCATAAGTTGCTAGTAAGCCCCGCGAAGTAGTATTTAAGGGCAGTCCTGCGGAATGAGTGATAGAATCTTTTGGAGTGGTAGCAAGTCCCGCCGAGTAGTATTTAAGGGCAGTCCTGCGAAGAGAGTGGTAGAAAAATGCAGACGTATGGTTTAGTACGCATACGCTCTCGAATCGTGTATCTGTGAAGATTTCAGATCCATTGGCGGACCCAATGGTCTTGAGTTTGAAAAGGCAAAGTAAAGAACTTGGTACACAAATTATTTTCACCCAAATCTAGTTTGTGTCTACAAAAATAGTAAAATTTCAAGGCCATGTCTGGTCAGAACGCTCCAATTCAAAGCGCCATTAACTATCGTGACGCTGTTCGATTTGTCGCCCGATAAGTGTAACATTACGTATAAAGAAACTAAAATTAATTAATTTTCTATCGTGCAATTTTATCAATTAAAATTAAATACTATCTTCTCGTTTAAACAAAACCAAATTATTCTATTTTTAAACACCTTCGTGGATGACGGATACAGAGATAGGGTTAACCTTACTGTGACACATTTACATGCCTGATAATCGGCCAACAATAGTCATTGTTGATTCTGTAAATGACAACTATCACAATTTAAATATTTTCCCAGGGAATCTTGACAGGAGGTGACAGTAGTTTTCCATCGTCGATAGTTGTGATGCATTTTAAGTACAAAACAACGTTTGTTTTTTTGTCGTTGCACAAGCTTACATAACCTGTTCTGATATTGAATTCTCTGCATCGAATCAAATCTATTTGGGGCCTTAAATTGTAGCGATGATAAGTATTTTTTGGCGAGCCAAACTGGATGACTTTGAAGCACTGCCTTAGGGAGAAACTTGCCACAGACTGGATGCGACTTTTTTGGAATGAATTTTTTTTGTGTGTGAATCTTTTGGTAAACAGTGTTCCATGATCCAGTGCCCGAGAATTAACCTCACCTTCAACTCATTTTCCAATAAGTCCACTGTTTCTTTATCGATTTTTAGGCTGCCAATGACAGCATTTATAGAGACGAGCTTTATAGAGCCATGGTTAGGTATGGGATCATTGCCAGACTTGTTCGTCTGTGCAGGATGTCGATGGAGAATGATGGCTGATCCATCATCAAGTTCGATAATGATTTCATTGAGACCTTCGTCGTCATAAAAGGATTTACACAAGGTGACGCGCAAGCCTGCACCAGAGATACAATTTTTCAAAGAACTGTGCAACTTCTTGCGTACGACGAGAATATCGACATCGTTGGCAGAACTCAGAAAGCTATCATTGGCCACGTTTGGGAGAATTGAGCGAGAAATGGCCAAAATGGGTTAAGCGGTGAACGAGGACAAATCTAAATACTTGACAAGACGGGACACCCAAGCGGTTAGAATGTGACAGTTGATACCTATAACTTCGAGGAAGTAAAGGACTTTGTCTTCCTTGACTCTGCTATAATTTTTGACAACGACATCTTATCAGAGAATAAGTCTTGCGGTGCGCAGTTTCCCTAAGCTAAGAAGAAGAACAATAACCAAGGAAACTTTCTATTAAGCCATAACCATCCAAGTCTTACTTCTTGGCGCTGAAGCTTGCACTCGATTGAAGGGGGATGAATATATCGTTGGTTGTTTCGAGCCAAAATTTCTTCGTAAGACATTCGGTCCTGTTTGCTTTGACGGTTTTTGGAGAAGGAGATTCAATGACGAGCTACGCATTGATCGTTTGAGAAGGCTAGGACATGTAGAGCGAAAGATTCCTAATTTGACTACATAAGTCTGTTTTGCCCAGTGACCCGTGCAGATTGCTACAACCCTTTCTATATCTTTGGACTTTTTAGTGTTTTGACTCAGTCATAGAAGGCCCTCAGCATCCTGGTTATGGCACTAGCATTCAATGCCCACCCCAATGACCCTCACCATGCTTCGGCAGAACATATTTTATAAAAATTAGCATGGTCTCTGTGAAATAAAAGTTGATCCTCACCTGGCCCATTCATGTCTGTGATTATGACCCGACAACAGCATAACCAAGCCGATCTACATCCTACACTGTTGCAGGATTAGGAAGCCGAATCTAGGGCTCTATTAGCGACTTGACTATGATTTAGGGTAGCTAGTTGTAGGCTCTACTCACAGCAGACAACTAGGCTAGCGAAACATAAGTGAGAATAGGATGCACCACGGTATTTTTGGTCGAAGACCCCGCTCCTTGCTAAAAGATTTTACTGCGGATATAGGAAGCTGCACATGCTTTCTTATGCTTACTAACTTACTTATCAGGCCAGCGACCCTTGGAGGGTCTGAGCCTGAACTAATGCCGCTTTCAATCCTTCACGGTCCTGGGCACGCTTCTTCCAGTTTACTAGACCAAGGTTTCTGGCGTCCGCGATTGCCTGATCTTTAAACCGGAGGTTCGGTCTTCTTCTTCTTCGTCAACCAGGTGGCTGGAATTCGAAGATCCTCTAAGCTGGAACATTCTCGTCCATTCGCTCGATGTGGCCGAACCATTGCAGTTTAGTTTAAGGGTAGCCATATCCCCTTAGCGCGCGCGAATTATAAAAAAAAAATGGATTTTTGCCTTCCGGACTACATCCACATCTTTGTACAGCACGTAGAGTTCGCGGTTGTATCTTCTCCTTCATTCACCCTCCTCGCAGACTGGACCAAATATTCGACGTAGGATTTTTCTTTCGAAGGATCCCAAGATCTGAACCGCTGTCTTACTTATCGTCCAGCGTTCAGCTCCATAACGCAGGCAAGATCAGGGTTTTGTATAGCATGAGTTTGCTTTCTTAATACATTGTTCAAAGTCTCCTCCTAGATACCTCGGGTTAGAAGATGAAGGTGTAAGAGTTGGCTTTGGTTTCAATAGTTAATCGCATCCATTCAGTTTTACTTGGGTTAACATAATATATCCACGAGCTTAGAAGGCCCAAGAGACTCAATCAGTCGGACCAGTAAACAGCCTTGGAACCAGATGAAGGGACAAGTCCCAAAAAGCTGTCAAATAGTAACAACATACAACTTTGTAACTTGTATTCCATGTAAACACTATACTGCATGATCTGATCATGTTAATTTTTAACTTGTTAAGGGCATGCATATCCGGATTCATATAATATAAAACCCCTCCGTGTTATAGTCTACTCTAAATCTAAGATAATACACCTATTATCACAAGTGCAGTAGCGAAATTATTAACCGAAACGTATGAGATACCGATGCAAATTGGTTTTAAATGCTTTTGTGATAAGAAACATCAATTGTCCCAACATGACTTGACTTCATAATGAGAAAGATGCACATCACATGTTAAAATGTTGAGATGCATTTTATTACATTTGAATGCAATTTTTATTGCTTTTTTGTCAATGCCATCGTGTGTTGTGTCATTTTGAACTTGTTAATGAATACAGAATAGACACATGCATTTGCAAGTGGTTTTCCCACTTGACGAAGAAAACAATAGACGAAATCTATAAAACATTGGGCAGGTAATTTAAGCTAAGCAGAACTGAAGTAGAACAAAGCCCTCTTAAGCTATTTCAAGTTAACTAATGCCGAACTAGTAATGATTATTATTAAAAACTAGCTTTTACCCGCGGCTTCGCCCACCTTTAATGTGCGAAGTTACACTTTAATAACCAAAAGTAGCCTATACTATGACCCGAGGTACAAGCACTCTGTGTGCAAAATTTGAAGTTGATTGGTTGCTTAGTTTTCGTGTTACAGAGGAACAAACAAACAAACGGACAACGTTTCACTTTTATAATATTAGTAGGAAGTAATCATTGGAATCAAGGCAGTCGCGTATACGGACGACGTGGTTATTTTAGGATCCTCTGATTAAGCTCTGACTAAGCTAAGCGCTGGGGCCACAAGTTGTGGACTCGGCGTTAATCGGAGTAAAACTGAACCGAACAAGTACAAAATATCGACTTTCAAGCTTCTACGTCTCAACAACCAAACACTCGTTCTATCTTCCAGTGCAAGGTATCTTGGCATCAATCTTGACCCCAAGCTCAACTGGAAACTCAATATAGAACACAGAATAAAGAAGGTATGCGTTGCTTTCTATGCCTGTAATAAGACCTATTGCGAAAGGTGGGGACTTAAACCTAAGATGGTCCTTTGGATGTACACTGCCGTAGTTCGTCCAATCCTCACTTATGGTTCGCTCGTGTGGTGGTCCACCTTAAGCAAAGCTTACAACATCACAAAACTTAGTAGAGTCCAACAAACACCACCGGAGCGATTAAATCGAGACCGTCAGAAACTCTTAACGTGCTCTTCCATATCCTGCCCCTGGACTTGCACATCAAATACATCGTTTCGTGTAGTGCTATCAGATTTAGAGAATCTGGGTTTTGGTAACCCAAATCCTATGGCCATAGTAAGGCTATTAATCTGCTGCCTAGGGATCTGGCCTCGACCATAATTGATTACACGACTCCTACACTTAAATTCAATAATAACATTCAGGTCCCCTTTCCGGTAAGGTGGGACTGGAACAATAACCTACGTTGGAGCAGGTGTTTTCTCAGCAGAACTGAACGTATTCAAATCGTACCGCCTGTCAGACTCTTCGAGTGTCTCTTCCAAGCGGAGGTACTAGCGATTAGAGAAGCTTGCAAGATGTTTAGCCTCAGCCCAACTACCTCAAGCAGCATAGGAATCTTTATTAACAGCTAGGCTGCCATCAAAGCGCTCCACTCATTTACTCCGTCTTCTTAGGTAGTAGAACAGTGTAAGGAAACTATAACGCAGGCAGGTGCGACTTGAATCGGAATGTTTCGTAAGGAAAGACCGGATAAGATGGCTAGAATCCCTATCTGTAACCAAATATTAATGATGCGTATACGCCTTGTTGTCTGGCAGAGTTGCATATGTTGTCAAAAACTGTCTCATTCGAACGGATATAGCAATGAATAAACGTATTTAAGCTTGGACTTCAGCTTCTGATTTGTTGCTTTCTGATTGGATGAAGACGGAAACAAGAAGACCGACCAAATAGCTATAAATAAGTAGAAAGTGAACCAAGTAAGGTTACGCAGACTTCATTCTCGCCTACATTTGTTTTGGCTGAATAACTTTTCAAACAGTGGTCGCTCAAGAACCCTTTTTTCCTTCCAGACTTATCGTTTTTACATAAGAAATGTTCCAAAGAAGGGACTAGTTGTCTTTCATTTAATGACCCTGACGCCTATCTTCGGACACACTGTGAAATACTGAATCATTTTCCACAGCCGTACAGCACTTGGACTTTCCCAAGCATTCAAAACCAATCTGCATCGGTACTTGCTTTTACCTCTCTCCTAAAGCTCCTGTACCTGCCCTGTGTCTTGTGATGAGAAGCTACCCTTCTTGTCTACATGTACATCGTTGCAAGAAGAATCATATCAACAGCAGAAGTTCAAAGCTCATCAGCAAATCGAAGAGCGAATCAGCAGAAGTCTAGCCTTCTGAATCTAGACAGATTGACTTCTTGCTTTCCTCGTAAGTCCAATGATTCATGCGTATCACTAGAATCCGAACTAAACTCTTTATTTTGTGAATATTGAACCTGGCTAGGTCGCTGGGGTCATCCTTTGGAGCTCCTCTTTCTCGTCTTCTGCAGCTTCTGCAGAAATCATTGGAGGGGAAGCCCATTTTAGTGGCGTGTCTTACGAATCAGTCATTGCCCCGTGAGAGCTCTTACTATAGTTCAGTTCTTATGCAGATTCAGCTTAGGTCTAATCTGCTTCGATGAAAGACTGAAATGTCCATGGCTCCTGGGACACAGCATATGACAAAGTCGCAACTGTCAGCGATCTCATTTAAAGAGCTGCGGCATCGTTTTAACAACTTGGATCATATTATCGATTATTCAAAGGCTTTTATCGCTACACTCTACCACTTCAATAGAAAGCTAAGAAGCAGCTTCTTGGACTGCCACTAAAGAGGACTCCTACCAGCGTACCATTTAGAGATCCATCTGTATAAAATCTCAATCGCAGATTCATTGAAGACTCCCTCCAGATTTCCGAAAACTTCTGCGTGGAATTTTGGTCTTGTATTTGGAATACAAGTCGTTGTGACAGACGGTAAAGCCTCTTTTGCTTGGGATAGTATTATTGCCGTACAGTATCCTGCCTTACTTCATGAATGGTTAGGACCTACCACTTTAATTGCCGACTCCTAATGGACGTTATAGTCCTGGAGATTTGTCATTGCCTGCCAAGAGGTAGTACCGGTTGACCTGTGGATTTCTCCAGCACGTTTGGCTCTGCTCTAGATGGATTCTACTCAAAAAAAAAAAAAAACCATCGAGTCTTATGGAAATACCGTCTATGGATTTGTGGTCGAATGTCCCTGAGCCAACGACTCTTTTTTGGTCAGACTCGAATCTGGATAAGCTACATGCGTGAACTTGCAACGCATGAACCACTCATAGCCAGCGAATGACTTATTTAGCCAAAAATGATACCAGTTAAGGATTACTCAACAGAAAGGTTCTAGAACTATCAAAAGCACAGAAGTTTCAGAAAAGATTATGTATTTTCTCAAGTGCAGATGCATATCTATCAGTAGACAGAAGAAATCTTATCAGTTCTACAATCTTCTCAAATCCAATCGTACAACACCTGGACAAGCGACAGCAAAGGATAAAACAAGATAAAGAAAACTCCTCCACTCATTTCCTCCCTCAAATCACTGCATTTCGTTCAGTAGACATTCGTTAATCTATGTTTATTGACTTTTTAAAAATAAACACATTGCCCGCCAGCAATAGGTACTGGTCAACGGCCATTACGAATTATCCGTCAATCACATACCTCTACTGTAGAGAGAGTTCCCACATCTATATAAAGTAGCCAACAGTTTAGCTGTTCAACTTTAGTCTGAAGATTGCTACCCAACTGGACGGTTGAAGAAAGAGATAACAAAAGAGAGCACAGCACAAACACACACCGCAAATTGTAGAAACTAGTAGCAAAGCATAAACCGCAAAACAAGTTCGTATTTCTGTATCTGCATCCGCGTTTCGTAGAGTGTAACCTGTATCTAGTTATCCCATCCGCGGCGGCAAAGAGCGATAAATTTGATGAATTTCTGCAAAGTGTCCGAGTGTTTAAAATTTCTCAAGCCTACAATGTCGGAAGTTTAGGCACGGCTTCGAACTATACAGTGAATCCTGAAAAGTATCTCTACTTGAAGTTGTCCTTTTGTGTGTTCTTTTCGTGTAACTAAAGGCGCGGAGTAACTGTAATTGACTTTAGTTATGAATGAAAGTCATTTAAAATTGAAAAAAGTTCAAATCTATTTTTTATACAATAAATTAATTAAAAGAAAACAATTAACTTATACGGAACTTTTAAGTACGTTAAAAGATACAAGTGATTTTGTTTTTAACAATTGAGTGAAGAGTTCTTAGGAAAACAAAATTAAAGATCAAATCGAAAGCGGGAAGGGTCCTGGTTTAAGGATTTTTCGTAGATAATTTTGATTTTGAGTGTGGAAAAGGTGAGTTTGATTTGTATTTCATAACGGACAGTAGGGGAGGTCCAGTTTGATACCAGGAAAGTTGTCAGACCTATCTTGTGGTGTTTAAGACTAGGATCAAATCTTTTATCCCGATATTTCTTTTGAAAACATCGAAGAAGGCTTTGCTTAGTCAACTTTGCTCGGCTGTTACTAAATAGCATCCGAGCAAGGCTTTTTTTTTTTAAAGTTTTTGTCTTTCCAGCTACGGAAGTGCCCAAGTGTTATAAGAGATTACTAGCGTGACAGTGTGGTCTTTTATCGTTGTAATATCGACGATGTCTAGAAGAGATTTAGGAGCATATTAGTTTCGAGTTAGGGCGGTGAATGCTTATTTAGGAAAATGTGTTGTGTACTCCTTTCTTTTTACTAAGAGGGAATGTTTCATGCATGTTTAGGGGTGATCAAGTTTCCCCAGTGTGTCCGACTCTTACCAACTTAACGCTCTCCATCTACAGACGGTCCAACCCCAGAACTGCTTCTTGTGTTACTTTTCTAGCTCCAATATTCTATGGCCTTAACAAATTTCGATATAGAAGCCGAACGGCTGATTCGGACGCTGGTTAGTAGCAGCTCGCCACCAGGACAGCTTGCTTCCACTCACTGTATCACTGCCATTTGTTCACATTCGTTAAAAAAAAAAAAAGGATGCCTGACTGTCACAAGAAGTTTGTACCAACTTTCCTTTGGTCCGCTCAAGTTTGTATTAGTTTGCTTAGTGCTGTATTGATCCTTTCGAACGCAGACTTGATCTTGACCTTTGTGTCTAGCCTCACTCCCAAGTAATTTACTACATCCTTAGCGGTTATTGACTCCTGGTACCTGTACAGTGTGCATAGATACCTCAAATAAAGTGGAGATTTGCCTCCTAGTCAGCAAGACTATATTCTTATTTTCAGTTGCTAGGCTAAGTCCGTCTCATGACTTAAGCCTTCCTTGGGCATCTTTGGTGTCTCGTGCTGTGGTCACTGCTTCGAAAATGTGTACTCGTTGCGGGGTGTCCGATATGCGATAAAGAGAGACTTTAACAATGGCAAGCATGTTCTAGAGATTCATTGACGTATTTATGTAGAAAAAAGGAGATTAAGATGTCAATAGAAGCTGCCAGGATAGAGGTTCTCAGAATAATAGCGTTGCTATCCTCAACAAGCCTTGGTCCTTGGCCAGCCGCCTTTAGTTTTGAACTCCTAGTTGGTTGGGGTCCCCTTCTACTTGTGCTCGCCACTTAAGGTGAGATCTTCCTTTACTTCATTGTCCCTCCGGATTAAAACTGCGGTCGTCAACAGTAGTGTCATCATTTTTCGAGGTTTGTGGTTGGTACATAACCGATGTTTTTTTTTTTACGTGGCCAGGCAGTTACCGGGATGGCACAACCCGAAACCTGGAGGACCAGTTCCATTTTGAGAACCTTTAGAACGTGAAGTCGGTTACAACGATGCCAGTAAGTCATTAAGGGCTCATCCGCCAGCATCCCCTTTCCAAGAGCCTGGCTTAGTCTGGGAAATCCTTAGATATAGGTTTGAGCTCAGAATATGTCCAGACAAGGTGCTGTTTAAGGTTATTCGCTTGATTCCATCTGGGGAATCCATCCGCTGTCCCGATGATAGTGCTGCTATTTTGTCATCGGACATCGATTAGTACCCGATGGCTACCACTTGAACGTTAAATTGTTGCACTTACTGGACACACTGGGCATCGCCAAGTTGACGCCACTCACTCGGGACTTAAGAATGAGTAGTCTTATAGCAAATGGTTACTTCTGCATGAAAAATAGGGATAAGGTCAAATTGATCATAGTCTTGGCTTATGATAGACTCCGGAGTTTGGGCAGAAGTACCCCTAATCTGAGTAGACATGCATAGATGACAGTGACTAGTTATAACGTTTTTAGTGACAACACTCCCGTGAATCTCTTCATGATTACCAAGTTCAAGGTTATGAACTTTCTTAAATTTCGCACGCCCTGCTTCTAAGGTCATGAGCCTTACAAAAAATTGTTGCAGTGTATGAATAAAAAGTTATTTTCCTTGAAGTCCCACACGTCGTCTTCAAATATTTAAACATCCCTCTATCTCTAGATACAAATACAATTTTCAAATAAAGCTTATCTCGAGCTAATTTATTGCAAAATGATGTAAGAACAACGTCAGCCACTGAAGAAGTACTTACAACTTATCTCCAGGCTCTACCGTCTTATGTATTTATATTCTAACTACTATTTGTACAAGAATCTATTTCAGTTTATTCTGATACCGTTGGAAACAAAGAGAGATACAAATTAATTGGACCATTGACAGAACGTTTAGATTAGGACTGTTTGTATTCGTTTGTGAATCATCAACATCTATGCGCAAAGTGTAATCGAAACGTGTGTCGTACACTTAATTTTCTATCGTTTGCTAAAACTTCTCAAAGAAATCGTAAATCAATTTTTGTTTTGTCATAAACCGCGCGATAAATTTCATCAAAGATTCAAAGGAACTAGCGAAATCAATCGGGGGAAACTTCAAATTAACTAGAAAAGATCGGTTATTTTTTTATGGCTGTTCTCTGAAAGCAAAGTATTCCAATTCCATTTCCCTTTAAAGGCAAAAAGGGGTGATAATTGGCGACATAAATTTAATGACCTATTTGACATCGATGTCAGGTTTGAAATGAAACCACAGATGGTGGGTGTAGGTGGTTCATTGTTCCGAGGATTGCAAAGGTAATGTAACAAAACCTCACGTTGGACCTAATTGGAAAACTGATAGATGAATGAAGTGTGACGTCTATACTGTGAAAGTTTACTCACAGCCAAAACGTCTCGGTCTAAACTGGAACTACTTTCTTGAAGAAATCGCTTAACCTCTTATCCAACTTTAATCCAGGCGATCTATTCATCGCAAGTCCGTTCCGTTTCCAAAATAAACATTCCGGAAAAGTAGGTTACGTTATGTTAGGGAGTCTGGCTTCATTTGATACAACCACACTTGGACCAAAGAAGGTTCTTTGTGATTTCACGTAGATCTGTGATTTCTTCCAGAAAAACTACACGCAGAACCAGCTGGAGGCTGCCTATGCTGGTTTGTTTAGACTGCGAAAGAAACTGGCTCCTAAGTAGGCTCTTCTTCGAGTTATGAGAGCTGGAAACGTACAGAGAAGGTGGGAAATTGTCTCCTCCTCCTCCTCGTCCATACACCTTATAGAGGAAATTCAACCTATTACCGTGCCTGCCAATGGTGGAGTATAACACCCATTATTCCTAGAAAGTTAGGGCCACGATAATGGAATATCTCCGGGTAGTTCAAGGTCTATCTTTTGACAGTCAGACAGCGCTAAATAGGGCTAAATTCCTAGCACTGTAACTTGCCGTTTACAAGAAGAGACACAGTCTTGCCAGTCAAAGATCACAATTCTGTTGAAAGAGTCTGAACTTCGACAACTTCCAGTCAATACACATCACTGATGGATCAACAATGCACTACCTCTCGGTGATTGACAGTTAGGGAGCGTTGTGAATAAAAGCCTGTAAGGCAGCTTTCTCCTCACTACAAGCACAGCTTCAAACGAGTTTCCAGATTGTAAGAGGCATCAAAGGAAAATCAATGGATGACGGCCTACCTACTTTCTTTACCTACTTACTCATGATGGCATTACAGTCCGGGGTGGGCCTGGACCCTAACCAATAAACATCTCTATTTTTACACGCTTAGTTGGTTGAGGTCCTTTTCGACTTGCGGGCACAACCTGAATCGTGGTGGTTAATGCGCCATCTCCCCGGGGTGGATTCAAACACTCTCCAGGTCGAAGCGCTGGTGTGCATCCACTCTATATGTCCCAGTCATCGTTGTAGCTGGACTCTTCTGACTAGGTCGATGTCGGTGTTCAGGCTCGAATCACAATTCTGTTTCGCATGCCAAGTTGGTTGAGGTCCTTACGATTTACGCGTGCGACTTGAGTCAAAGTCTTTCTTTTTTGCGACGTACCTCCAGGATGGATTTGAAGACTCTCCGGACCGGAGCACTGGTTTGGATCCGCCCTACATGTCCCAGCCATCATTGTATCTGGACTCTTCTGACTAGGTCGATGTCGATGTCCAGGCTCGAATCACAATTCTGTTTTCTCGGTCCGAAAGCTATCTGAACCTTAGAATCTAGTAAAATCTTTAAATACCGAGCTCAAGCTTAGCTTAATTCTATGATCTCTACCGACCTCGTTACCAGAAAATCAATCCTACCAAACTCTTAATCGATTCAAACGTTTAAGGAAGTTCGATCTTAAGATTCTTATATGACATGGATCTTACGCAAGGTCAAACTTGAACCTCTAGCCAACCTTTTTCTCTTCAATTGCCGTAAAAGATTTTAGCGATGACTTGTTGGGAACGCTCGTTGGTGTCAATATTGCTTGTAAACCCAACAGCTGGATATTTTTGTTGAAGATATGTCCTTCCTCGTTGACTGCAAACCTTTCAAACTATCCATTCCAGGATGAACATACAAAAAGAAGTCTACTCACATCAAGTCGCACGATTTTGCCTGAAAATTTAACTACAAGTTGACCTCATCGGTGCATAAGTAGAAACGCACATTGTATCGTTTAAAACTACACTCATGACATACCACTAAGAAGTCACCTTTAACTTTCTTAAAAAGAAAACCTGAGCGGTCTTACATTTGCGTTATCATCAACGTCGATGGTAGATATCAGACAATCCTCCTCTCAAAAACCAGATTTTTGTGCCCAACCTTATCTACATATGTCGAGTGAAAAATTCAAACTGACAATGCTCATGACCATGACCATGACCATGACCAAGGAAAATTCGAGAACACACGTCAAATACTTGTTTAGTGCGTTCGACAATCTGATCGCTTCCTATCGTTCAATCTTGTTTATAAATAGGTATTTATCTGTTGGAAAAAAGAACCGTGGATATTCCCATGGTTCCGATATAAATCTCAAACAAATGCAAGATCCGATAAGGCCGACTGTAGAATTGGTTTTTGTTTGCTTTAAGAATTAATTTAACAGATAGCCTCCAGAGGCGTAGCATTTCGATAGCGAGTCTTGGCGTAAATTTTTCCGCATTTGCAAGATCATCGGAACGATTGTAAAAAAAAAAAACAAACAAATTGACTTTTTGAGTGCAAATATCGTTTCATACAATTAGCACGGGGATAAGCGATGATTAGACGGTTTTGGCAACAACAACATATGGCGTGATGGACGCACCCGTCCACAAAACAATGTTTACAAGAAAAATCTGAAAGTTATTTGAAAATGTCATTAGATAGGATGATTAGATTGGGTTCTTGGATAATGTCTTGCTGATTGGTGCTGGGGTGTTATGATTTCAATGAGACTTGGTCTACGAAGGCCAAGGTAAACAAATGATTCAGTTTTGACTTCATAAAGACAAACACGTGCCGCAGAAAAGTAACTTGAAGATGAACTTTATCTTTATGGTTAGTCTATGGATAAAGCGGAGTTACTTATTTCGGCGGAGTACAAAGAGCGGCTTGTATATGTATCAGTGGAGGTCCCAGAACCGCTCCAACAGGGGCACTTGCTAACCTTAGATGTCTATACCAAACAAGTACCAGCTAGTACAGTTATGGTTAGGTTTGGTTAAAGTGGCTGCTAGGTTAAGCCAGCACACTTAGATCAATTATAGGTCCACTGTGATACCACATAAATCTTGGAGAAACTTCCCTTTGAACCAATCGGAGCATAGGAACTTTCTGTGTTAATCAGATCGCTTAGGTCGTTATAGTAGAAGGCTCTAAAGTGAAGTCTTCTTTTGCGGGGGAGGGTTGGACAGCTGCAAACAAATTGGGGAATAGTTTCCTCCTCCTCTTCGTCCATGTAGCAGTTTTAAAAATCATTTGAATGTACATCAAGGCTTGTTCCATGGGACCATTTGAGTAGGTCCCGTGATGACACCTTTTATGGTTCTGATAGGCAATCTGTTGAAAGAAGATAAAATCTTAAAACGTTTCAGATCCAGCTTTGGACAAATCCAGTCTACGTATTGAAAGCTCAACGATTTAAAATTTCTCCCACAAGGCACTCGTTTTCGACAAAAAACTTCGAAACTTCGATGATCTCGGGTTACAACAGCGATCAACATCTACAGAGAAGAGTCTGAAACAGAATCGGGAGTGTGTATAGGAATCATGCTCAGCATTCTTCACTTAAAATCTCCTTTTGTCTGCCCAATACCGGAAGCAACTCCCAAATGGAAAAGATGGCAATCAAGGAGGCCTTTGCGTGTTTGAAGTAAAATGTGATATGACCATTTGTACCTACAGTGCAGCTATGATTAAACCGCTGGAATCTGTCACCTTCAATTCAAAATCTGCTCTAACTTGCCAGTCTGGCTCATCAACATTCCTGGCATAGCACAACTCTATCGAATCTACCAATAGGCTAAGCTTCCTCTGAACTGATTCCTGCCAAAGCTGTATAAACAAGAAGGAGGAGGAAACAATTCTTCGCTCAAAGAAGAGAAGTCAGTTTCTTCGGCAATCTGAGCGACTTCCAGCGTTTCATAGCAAGCTTCGGCGAGTTCTGGGGTAGATTTGGGGGATACCCAGATAGATGTGGTAACACAATGGACCCCTTTTTTATGAAGAACATTTCCAAATCACAGTGGCAAAGACCCCTTTTTGGTGTAATGGTTTGAGAAGCTCTTTTGTTGTTTTCCGACCAGGCTCGAACCTGCACAGGTCTGGTCACAAGCGAACAGGCTACCTACTATACCATCCCCACCTTCCAATGGACTAATACTGGACTAAGTGTACCTGCTTCTAATCCAGTTTGCCACTCTGTCTGTTTTGAAGCAGAACAGACCCTAAAACCGAACCTTTTGGAACTCTTTCTGTGATTGTGTCGTATGTATTCTTTCGGATTCTATGCTTGAAGTAGGTACTTTCTCTGATTTGTAGTCCTACCATGATGATGTATCCAGCTCATCATGGATGTCCACTCTATGTGTGACTCTACGCTAAACTGGTTAGTCTTTAGACGCCAATGATAGTCACAAGGTATCCATTTATCTACGTCAACGCCAATGCAACTTATTTCGCATCAGCTGGCGTTATAAGCCATAAGATCGATGAAACTATGAGCATAACATGAATTTCTCACTTCAGCTGTCGTAATACGTGCCTGGCTTGACCGTCCCCGTCTGCCAACATTAAATATTCGTGTGAATTAATTTGCACGCAGAAAATTTAACCCGATAAAGTTGCGTATCTCGAATACCTAACTCACTCATGTCATGTCACATCTACTGACCTTGACCTCTAAATAAACCTACAACAACGTGTAGTTTCAGTTGTTTTACACCATGAGCCTCAATATGCAAGTCACCAACACCAGACCAACACAGTAGCCATCCCTAGTCGAGATGGCATTTGTTTTGTTGCGAATCAAATGCAAATCGTTTGCTATTTTATATTGACCTAGAAAATTTGCTTTGCAAATATGTAACACAAAGGAAACAAAACATTTGAGATAGAAAAAATTGCAAATATTTACCAATCCACGGGATTAGCTTAGATCCCACAATAATCAATCATTTGTTTGAGATGAGAGTATCTATACTAGATTAGCTGCACATACTGATTCAATTGAAGTCCCGTACTCATATACTTTTATACATTGTATTCGCTCTCTCTTATTGAAGATCGCATCCGAAGATTATGTCTCGCCGCACAGTAAAGTCGCCTACAATCAACAATCTTTGAGGTTTCAGAGGCCTCGGCACACAATGGCCAGTGTGATTTGTAGTGCGGTACCAAATACATCGTTCCAAAAACCTAAGATGTGATATTTTTCGATACTTCTTCGACAGTCTTCAGCTCTCACTCTCTTGTTTGTCTCGGTGTTTCTATTTCCGTTTCCTATAAATCTGTGAACGGTGGTGGTCATCTTATCTCGTGGTATAGTCCACAAAAAAAATAATTAATTATTCTAGTGGTCAACGACACTTGTGTTAAGATATTTTTGGCGATAGATTCGAGTTTCAACAAAAAAAAAGTAAGCCACCTAGAGATTAAGCATCCGTTATCAGCAGTGTTATACAGTTTTTACAGCATGTAACCAATCAGATACAGTCGTTATGTGACCGATTCTCATTGACACTAAACGATTAGCGAACATAAGATTGATTGAGATACTAAAACCTAAAGCGCGTGTGTGTTCAAGACAATGCAATCGGTGTCTGAAGTTAAACAAATCCAAGCTTAAGTTCTACATCCAAAACTGTATTTTCAACGAGGATCCTTGTTCTGCAGCTGCTGTCACAGTTGACACATCAAAGTATCTCACATCTGTTTTGTGCGTTGAAAATTGATCATTCGCTTGCAGCTGGAAGTGCATGTTATAAGCGGAGGCTCCATGTGTGACGTTAGTCATAGAAAGCGATTCGCACTGATTCAATTAAATGACGGCTCATTCTTTTCTCATTCATCCGTCAATTATTAGTTTGTTTGTGGATTTAATAAGCGCGCTAGTTACGAGTACGTCTTCTGGCTCTAGTTCGGGTGTAATAAATAAAAAAATAAAAAATCTAGTGAATTTTGATTGATTGTAGGTTGTGAGTAGAGTAAACTTTCAGATACATATTTAGAAAATGAAATTACGCTTCACGTTATAGATATCAAAGTCTAAGCGTGAGTAAGAGTGCTTTGTCTTTAAATAATGACGTCTTTAATCTGCTTCCAGTGAAGCCTTAAGGCTTAGAATAACCCCTCAAGCTTTCTTAGTGGATAATCATTGACCATAAGTGGGACATAGCCTTATCATTGTTTGTTTTGATATCTAAAGCTGTTTAACAAGTGCCTTCCGTATTGCAGTCAGGGTTGCCACTTTATTACGATTGCGGATTTTAGTACTATTCTTACTTTTTGTCATCTTAATCCATTTTTGTGGTCCCTAAAGACCCTCTGAGTCAATGTTTAGCAGAAACTAGCAATGGTCTTCAGGGGTAGACTGGAGGTTGCACCTGGTTTTTGCAGGTTGCATTGTCGGTATCGGATATTAAATTTCCTGTGATAGTTATCATTCTTCCCATAAGTTCTTATCGACTTCATAAGCCACGTGCGTGTACCCAGAAGCAATAGAACACCATTTTTCAACACTCTGATCTTCATTGTCTTTAACTCACCACAGCTGCATCACTCTTCTAGAATGTGCCGTGGTTTCCTGCCCCTTATACTCCCCGCTGAAGCAAGCTTTCTTGTAGGAGACGACTTTTTCTATAAAGATTTCTCTAAGGACAGTTCTCTTCCACACTTCCATCCCGCTAAGCACAGGTTTTTACTATACTGACTTACAATTTGGAGCTCAACCAAAAAGCCTCTGCCGTTAGCCCGTTCCTTAACTAACCGCTTCCAGTTGCGCACTCCAAGACGTTTAAGGTCCCTCTCTACTTTTGCGCTTCCCACCTTAGGCGAGGTCTTGCTCTACCCGCGTTGTCCCTCTGGGTTACATTCGAAATCTCTCCGGGCCGGAGCGTTGGTATCCAATCGTTCTAAATGTCCTTGCCGCGACCTGGTCGATATCGCTGTAAAGCTCGTATGATTAGTTGTTGAATCTTTTCCCCCAGAGCCCGCCAACATAAACGGGACTAGATATCTTACGAAGAATTTTTCGCTCGAAACGACACCAATGGTATCTTCATCCGTCTTCGATGGAGTCCAAGCTTTAGCGCCATGTAGTAGATCTGGGATGATTAAGGGTTTTCATAGTGTCTCCTTCGGAATAGGACCATCTTCGTTTCATTTCTTAGGAAATGTCGTTGTCAGAAGTGATAGC
This sequence comes from Criorhina ranunculi, assembly GCA_951813785.1. Taxonomy (NCBI): domain Eukaryota; kingdom Metazoa; phylum Arthropoda; class Insecta; order Diptera; family Syrphidae; genus Criorhina; species Criorhina ranunculi. The sequence goes on from OX638383.1 coordinate 1,926,448, forward strand.
AGAGCCAAGACAGACAAAGTCCCTTATTACCTCGAAGTTGTAGCTCTTAACTGTGACGTTTTGTCCGATTCGTCCATGTTGAGTGTCCCCTCTTACTGACAAGAAGAACTAGTGTGGTGGAAGTAGTGTGTTGTCCAATTCCTACAAGTAAAACCGAAACAAATAGACTACACTGAGAGATCCGCCACACCGGGGTAAGGTTTCCTCGCCAAAGGAAGCGATTGTCTTAACTTTGTAATTTCTGGACACGGTTGAAACACGGATCACTAATTTCCTGTATCTCATTCTGGACCTGGGAGTGCGTGACCAAAGATATATCAAGACACTTGCTTGTAGAAATCACCTTCAATAGAGAAGTCTTAGGATGAATTCTTAAGAACGATAGACATTGGTATCACTATGAGGTTAGGTGCTGGAAAAAGTGAAACTTGAAGCGTATTTATTGACAAATTGGACGAAAGAAAGATGCTGTCCTGTCGTTAACACAGCCTTTCAATGTTTTTAAGCTGACCAGTTGTGAAAGTTTACCCAACATCTTGGTACGTTATAGGCAGCCGCTGTTTGAAGAAATCCTTCGTGTAAAGGAAATTTAACGTTTAAATGGACCGACTTATTGGCTTGATCTTAGCTCGAATAGTATCTGACGACATAGTTGACCAGCTCCTAATAGAATTGTGTATGTGGTCACTTTATCAGCCATCAGCTGGCACCTCGTGAATTGTAAAGTAAAGCTTTGTAAGCAACCCCTCTGAAACAACATTTGAAGTAGATGGCCATTCCGTGATCACCTACTTACACAGGGTAACCAGATATATCCCCAATCAAAGTTGAACGTCGTACTAGCACGAACGGCAAATGGCACGTACTCTATCATTTGTGGTATCAAGATCAGGCATTTCCACTAAATGTAGGTGGGTTTTTTCCAAGATCTATTGATAGCATTGGACAATTTGGTATCCATCAAGGTGTAGCATGTGATTGTAAGCAATGCAAAGTGCGTCACGATGCATCTTCATAGAATTCAGTGGCCTCACACCCTTACCGGGTGTCGATTACCATCTTACTTCGCAGCAAAATGCAACGTCGTTGTTCGTCGCTAATTAATGATTTGTCAGAGTCACTAATTGACACAAAGCCTCCGTACAACACATTCACTGAATCAGAGGCATCTGTTTTAATGAATATTCATTTGAGTGTTAATTGATAGCTTTTATTGTATAATAATATCATAAACAAACCGGTAAATATGGTTAATAATTTGTAATAACGACTCTCTAATCCGCAGGTGAAGACAAACGAAAATGGTTGGCGGTGCTAAGATTAAAAGTGAACCCACGACGGCTAATGATCCAATGATCAAGTACATGCTGAAGGTTCGTGAGGATCACGCTCGGAAGCAGGAAAAGGACTACTCACATGTGTTCCGTAATAAGTCGCGCTTTGACTTTATTCGACTGTCGGCCATTGTGGTGGGCATTGAGTTCGCCTATGCCGCCGAAACAGCATTTGTATCACCGATCTTGTTGCAGATCGGTATCGAACATAGACACATGACCATGGTGTGGGGTTTGTCGCCATTGTTGGGATTTTTTATGGCGCCATTGCTTGGATCGATCAGTGATCGATGTAGATTGAGTTTGGGCAGGAGAAGACCGATTATTGCTATGTTGTCGCTGGGGATACTTATTGGATTGCTGCTGGTGCCTTATGGAAGGGATATAGGTTATCTGTTGGGTGATCGTCCAAATGATATAGTGCGACTGGTGGAGTTTAATACCACTGAAGGTATTGCCGAGGCATTGGTATCGGAATTGGAACCTGGAACTAATGCAGTTTGGAAGTTTGCAGCGATTTTTACGATTTTGGGAACGATTTTGTTGGACTTTGATGCTGATACGTGTCAAACACCAGCGAGAGCGTATTTGTTGGACGTTTGCATACCGGAAGATCACGCCAAGGCGTTGAGTACATTTACGATTATGGCTGGTGTGGGTGGAACCATTGGGTACGCTGTTGGTGGTATAGACTGGGAGGCAACAATGATCGGGGTGTTCATGGGTGGAAATATCCCGACAGTGTTCATGATTGTTACCATCTGTTTCGTGTTGTGTTTCTTCACGACTGTGACGAGTTTTAGAGAAATTCCCCTGCCTCTCATCGAGAAGGATGACTTGCTTAAGCCACTGTCAGCGGCGGACATAAAGAAGGAAACTTCCAAGAACAATAATCCGGTCTTTTACATTAAAGAGGTGAGGAGTCCTTCAATCTGAGACTGATCACAGCTTAAATCTCATTCACTTTAGACAACATCGTTGGAGTTGCAAATGGCTGAGAAGGATTTGGAAGCTCAACAGGGCACAGTGTCGGCGGTTGGTAATGGTGTTAAGTATGATGTCGAATCGTCCAGCTCCAGCACTGGTATCGATGAACATGATGACAAAGTGTCATTGGGACAGTATCTCAAGAGTATTGTCATCATGCCCAAGTCCATGAGGCTCTTAAGTCTGACGAACCTCCTCTGCTGGATGGGACACATTTGCTATTGCTTGTATTTTACAGACTTTGTCGGTGAGGCTGTCTTTCATGGCGATCCAACTGTGAGTATTGGTATCTAAGAAAGGTCTTGTACCTCTAATAGCTTGAAATTCTCTCCCCTAGGCCGACATTGGTTCAGATGAATACAAGTTGTACGATGCAGGAGTTCGATTCGGTTGTTGGGGAATGTCAATCTACGCTTTATCCTGCTCCTTGTACTCGATGACGGTTGAAAAGCTGATGGCTTGTTTCGGGTAAGGCTCCATGTCATGGATTGTCTCACAAATTTGAGTTTATATCTGTGTTTCCAGCTTAAAACTCGTCTACATTGGAGGCATTGCAGTATATGCCATTGGAATGTTGGTCCTAGCAATTTGGCCAACAAAATTGGGAGTTCTATTGCTCAGCACCACAGCTGGAGTCATCTATGCGACGCTGTTTACAATGCCATACATCCTGATTGCTAAATACCACGCCAAGGGATGTGTAAGTTCACTTGACAGCTAAGTCACATCGACACTGTATGCATGCAACTCTTGTTTCAGTTCAAAGTGCGGAGCGGTGAGAATGTCCCTTTGAAGCATACTCGAGGTCTTGGCACCGATATCGCGATTATAAGCAGTATGGTGTTCATAGCTCAACTTATCATCTCGCTGAGCATCGGGTCCTTGGTGTCCTGGATGCATACTACCAGTGCGGTATTATACGCAGCCAGTGGACTGAGTATATGTGCTGCTGTATCTGCAATGTTTGTTATGTATATTTAAATTTCCTTTCTTTGTTTTTGTTTTAATATGTGTGCGCTTGTGTGAATGTCTGTGAAGGCCTTTGGTAGGTCTTGTCTTTTGTATTAGGTGAAATGAGCTTTTGTATCCTTATTAGTTGTTAAATAAAGTTATTTTTTCGTGTAAATATTTAAGAATAAGTTGTTTTATTTTAAAAGATGGCAATGCTGAGTCGATAATGCAGTGTTTGTTGGCAAAGACTGGAAGTCCCTTGAAAGAATTAAGCCAATAAAGGTAATGGATTACTTCCAAAACCTGGTGTGACTTTGTTTGTCATATTTTCTAACCAGTGGAGTTCCGCAAGAGTAGGTGCTAGGATCAAAACCATGAAGAACGACAATTTGAATCTCACAATCTGTAGGAAGACCAAATTTATAGGTTTCTTGACGACATAGCGACTTATTGTGGCGAAATTCCTAGACTGCGTGGTAAGAACAGAATGGATCTTCCTGAGCAGTTATGTATAGAAGGGCAAATGTCGACTCGGATCACTTTCTTGTTGCAGCCAAATTCAAAGCTCGACTTTCCAACTAGAAGAAGCTCTGAAGGGTAGGGAAAAAGAAATTCGATATTGGAAACCTTTGGACGACAGCAGTAGCTAATGCCTACAGTGATCGTCAAAGTAAGAGACTCTCCGCTGTACCTGCAGCATCCCGGGATTATCAAAAATTTAGCAAAGACCCTCATAGGTTACCAGCCATCCCCAAAAAGAGTCTAAAAAACAAGAGCAGCCCGGGAAGACTATCGAGCCAAAAGAAGACATAAGAATAAGGAAAAAGAGCGCATACTCAATCTTCTTGTTCAAGGAAACTGATGAGTAGCGCGACATAAACAAGGACAAGAAGAGTGCCCACCTTCAGTCAACGAAGAAGAAGTCTTGCATCAACTAACGAAGCATATCCATATTAAACGTTGCATATAAAATCATATCCAACGTACGTTTGCAACACACTAATCGGCAAGTGACAGTGTGGCTTCCGACCCGATAGATCAACGATAGACCGAATCTTTACGCAAAGTCAAGGAATTCGAGGAAGGACTGCAGGATCTCAGGCAGAAAGTCTTCCCAACTCTTCTCTTGGGCCGTAGTAAAGGGCTTCAGAACCTCAGGTAGAAATCCCTCCTTAATCATAGTTCAACAGCTCTTGGGAAGAACTAGCTGATCGTCAAGATTTTGACTGAAATCAATTGTCCAAGAGCAACACAAATTGATTTCTTCGAATTCACTCGTGAATTGTTGAAGCTTCACGTCTTCGTCTTCGTTTCCAGTGACTATTTCCTTGAGTTCGACAGCAAACGGTCTTTAAAGGAAACTTTGCTGCATTTACGGTGGCAAGAGTTGCTGCAAACCACCTCGTCAGCCTCCGTTTCGTTTAAAATAGATTTCCATCATGTCTGCCAATTTAAAATGACATTTCCGCTTTGCAATTCTCTCCTAAAACTATGCAACACTATTCTCCAATTGCACAAGTTTCTCTGTCAAAGCTTTAACAATCCAACTGTCAGTATCTGTTCTGTTCAACTGTATCTGTTCAACTTTAACCATCAATCTGTGGTCCAACAAGACTGACAAAAAAAGCTGCGCTCTAACCTTCCCCTCCTCCAAAAAAAATAAAAGCTAAGCTACCTGAGTTTTTTAATATCAACTGCCGCACTCTACCTATCCGACCGACAATTGCAGAATATTAACTCCTCTACACGATCGCGTCGAGCTCAGTTCACTTCGCAACTTCGGCTATGTTCAACGTGTTGTTCGAACTAACTTAATCGACCGCGAAATATGGTGTAAATTCAAATATTAACGTGACAAATAATCAGATTAAAGATACAACAGTGCACCATTGTGTAACCCATATCCAGTGCTGCTGCTTCCAAATTAAAAGTGAATTTTGTCCTCCTCTTCCCAACCGCGGCGGATTCCCGTGATCGCATGTTGTGTACGACTACTAACCAGACGTGCTCAGAAAGTGGATTTTATTGTTTTGGAACGACTTTGTGCTCCCAGCATAGGTGAGTGATTGTATCTTGTAGTCGTCTGTAATGGACACAGAAACCCAGTTCAGTGATTTCCTGCAGCAGAACCAGGGTCTCATAGAGTCAAGCAAACAACGGTAGTGATAATTGAATGCGCGCAATAATTAAACTGCACCTTGGCGGTGTCTTTTGCGAGTTTCAATACCAGCGAGACTGGCTCGGTGTTCAGTGCTACTTGTTCCGGAGTTATAGTTCGTGTGCGGATTATAGACCACATTTGAGAGGCCTTCAAGAACCATCGGTCACCAGTAGCACTTGCGCCGTCGCTCGTCGTAAGCCACTCACTTTTACCTTTTTTTTTTTGTGTACTCGCGCTGTTTCTGTGTTCACTATTCTTTGACTTCAGCTTTGTCTAGTATTAGGTAACCAATCCCGCAATACCGGCGACTAGATGAGCCAACAACGAGATTATGGCCACCTGTCGGGTTTTCTTTTCGCTTGTTCGTAGCCCAATGTGTCATGTGAAATAAATCTTTGATCTGTGAGCTCACTGTGGTAACAAGCTTGAGATTGAGAAGGGAACCCGCAATAGTCTTGAAATTTCTTCCAATTCGATGGTTATATTGGACAGACAGCTTGACAGAAACTACAAGGAACCAGTTTTTGGCAGTTGAAACTGATTGTACACACCACTCTCCATTGGAGTCATTATGGAGAAATTTGAAAATTTGTTTTGTGTTGTTTGGACATTGCACAGGAGTAAGCTGGTTTCTTTCTTATGCATTCCGAGTGGAGTGTAACAATTAGGTTAAAGCCGAACGAAAACATAAACAATAACAACAAGATGATGGCACGACCTTTCGCAAAAAAAAAGAGGGCAAACAATTTTTGGTTAAGTGGGTTTATTGGCTTCAAAACAAAATCGTCTAATGGGGTCAATTGTGCATACAAGGAGTGAATGAGAGGTTTCTTTTGATTGGGAAATTGATATTTGGCAATGCTTACCATTTTTGACAGTTATCTTGAGAGACGATCACAAAATGTTGAAATTTCGACGCTTGACTTACTGAACCGAATGCAATTTCAATTGTGTCTTGGATCCTTTTAAAGTGACGGGAGTAATAGCACAATGTGGAACTTATTGACACAATAGTGGAACTTATTGGTTGCGAAAAACTGTCAAGTGATCAACCCTTCTTCTTTGTATAAACTGGGACTCAATCAAATGGGGGTTTTTTTAGTTTAAGAAACTTAGATCAATCCAAGATCTGTTCTGAGAAAGGTCAGTTTTCCGACAACCACCACAACCCTTTACTTTACTTTACGTTTGGAGCTTTTAACTTTATCGTGCTAAATTTCAACGATGGACAGACTAACATTCAAGAAGAACGTTGCAAAAGATCACTGACAAACCTTAGAAGGACTGAAGCTAACGTTTATGTAAGGTTCGTACAGTATATGTACAAACGTGCTCTGAAAAACTCCGCTAAAGGCGTTATGATTACCCTTAAACTAAAGCACGGGTATGGAGAAGGAGATGCCCATGCACGTTGGTTTTAAATGCTTGCGGGTTGTAGTTGGATTAGGAAAGAATCCTTTGACTTGACACAAAATCCGAAAGAAGGGTTAAGGGTAAACTAATGAGCATTCGAAACATGATGCGTTTTGGGGGGGGGGGGAAGAAGCGATATAATAGTGAGAGAAAGGACATACACGTACTTCTTCGGGTTTAAAGCGAGTTAATGGACTTCAAAAAGGCCCTGTCACCTATAGGTTGGGTTAGGTAGATGAATTGGCGAGGCGAGGCTAAACCCTCTACGCCACGCTCAAGTAAGTAAAGACACTTCCTTATCACGCAAGGAGGTGGAAATCGTTCAAAGGCAAAACTGAGCACGGAGGGAGAACTGCATAGCGAGCTCATCATCTCTTAAGGACTTCTTCAGTCTGTCGCCTTTCTCGTTCGAGGTTCCTCAGCTGTTTCATAATTTGTTCCGTTCAATCACTCACAGCATTCTATGCACCCTGTGGTTGGGTCATGTATTTTACTATTTTCTTGGAGGTTAATGTTTCGCTCAAACTTATTCCTCAGTGCATGTCTCACGGCGTCTTCCCATGTTCAGATTCGAAGCGGATAGTTGCCGTCCACTCAATAACTGCGTTATGTGAAGAAGTTCACTTGCGGCATGTCCATGTCTCTATTTGACGGGATGACGGGAAATTCCATCGACCTCTGCTTGACACGTTCCATCGTTGCTGCTATTTCGTCACACTGATTGTCCTCTCTGGTGGGCTTGCTTCATTCCTAGTTGGAAGTAGTCCTGAAATTACACAGACTGCGTCTTGTGTGCAATGTACAACACACTCTCAATCCTACGCCATATTGGTGACCCCTAGAGCACCAACGATGTAACCACTCTGGTCTAGGGCCTCCTTCACTTGTATCTCCGTCCTCTATGAGACTTTGACCCAAATATACTCTAGATGTTCATTGAACGAGAGCTGCGTGTTAATCCAGTAGAAGACTCACTGTGATGAAGTATGTTAAGTGTCTATTGCTCGCGGAACAGTCCCTGAAGTATTCTCCTATTGTCAAAAGATTTATGTCTGAGATGACAGAGGCCTGAACAGTGGCGGTGAAAATGGGTTGTGTCCTCATTAACTTCCATGTCTTTACAGACCCTGACTTCGCCTTAGCCTCTTCATATGATAGCGCAGAGTATTATGCCCTGTAATCTCCCGCATAAAATTTTGCAACATCATCAACTTTCTTAATTCCACAGGATGGATCTGAAAACTACACCCTCAGCTACGCCCATCAACAACCAGGTCACGTGAGTTGTGGTATCAAAACGGCGCATCCGCTCTACTTGTGTCTCTGGCAGGCTTACCAGTTTCAGCCACTTCTACCTACTTACCTACCATGCCCAGTAATCACTCCTACAAGAGTAGAAAGGATTCTCTTGTCCTTCTGCATTTGTATATTAGTCCTAGCCTTATTGTGTATTGGCCATAGCCCTGTCGCTTATGAGTCTTTTCGCTCGTTTTTGAATTCTAATTTAGAATATGTAGGGCTGTTTTTGGTGCACCTAATGTGAGTATTGCACTCGAGATTTAAGAGGATGAACGTCGTATAAATTGAGGTTAGATGATGGAAGTCTTTTGGTTTCGGCGATATAAGGACCATTCATAGATAATGGCTCGAGGATTGGCTTTCGTTTAGGTGATAGTAGAAAGCAATGGGTTTTGGACGTACTAAATTTCACAACGTAAAGGCTTAGCATTCATTGGCGTTCCTTTTTTACGTCCAAAAAGAAGGGGCGTGTGTGAGAAATATGAATATGAAAAAGAAGAAGACATCATGTATCATTGACTCATTTAAGGTTACAGAACGGTTTCAAAATGAGGAGTCCACTGCTCCAATTGAATCGATCAAATTTCCCCTAGAAATTGAAGTTAGAGGATTGACAAACATTCAAGAGGGTTCAGGCTAAAATCCTAACTTCAAGAGAGCAAACAGTCTTTATCTAAAAATAGAAAAGCCAAAGCTTTGTTATCGAAACACTTTTAGGACACCACCTATAAAACAAACGTACCACCTGTCCAAATAGTCAATTAGTTGTATAGCCATCTGTTATTGACTTATTACACACATATTACAGCTGTTAGTTGTGTCTAATTAGAAGCGTTGTAAAGTCAAGGCATGCGAATCCTCTAAAAGTGTCTCAAAATTAACTTGCTTTCAACTAATAGCCTATCACTTGACTTGTAATTAACTCAACTTAATCGTAACCATTAAGCAAAGTTAATTAGCACTTAGATGATAACCAATTATCAGATTCACAACTTAACTATGAGGCAATAAATTAAGGCTTTAACTGAATGGCCCGACCACGATTTAACTGCATCGAGAATATTCCTTTATGCATTTCTACACTACAATGACGTCAACATACTCCAACTCGTATGTGTCTTGTCACGTAGAGGTATTCCCGAACCACATCCAAAGTGTCAACACTTTGTGGGTGGATGACACGAAATGGACTCTTGGGAACCACCTTTCAAATATCCCCCTTGTTATTATTCCAAAGGTGTGCGCTGATGGGTACGTCTACATCGCGTCTTGATCTAAATTTAATGACTCAACATTTTGATTAATATATTCAAGCTTAAGCTCATATTATGGGGATTTCCAATGTCATCACGTGCAGTAACGGTTAATGTTTCATAAAATCAATTCCTCATGCTAAACATAACCTAACTACTGTAGTTCACCTTGAATTTATCAATCGGATGTGACGATGATGCATCCAACGACATCAGTTGCAGTTGAAAAATATCGAAAGGGAAAGTTTGATTCATTCTGAGATACACTCAGACTCAGTGGTACCCCCCTGCATTGCAGTTACATATTTTTTTTAAGGTCAAGGTCATATGGAATGGTGTCTTGGTACAGAACACAGCTTAACTGGTTTTTATTTTCTAATCCTAGAGTCTGTAGAACCAGCGAAGTCAGACAGGAACCAGTTTTATAACGAAAATGTTGTCTACCTTGCTGGTAGATACATGGTGTTTACAACAAAATAATTAATGAGACTATATTTGGAAAATAAATTTAAAAAAAGTTAACAAAAAACGGTATAAAGTTGTGAGAGTTTAAACAAGTATGTTAATTCTTTTTAAGAACAAAAAAAATGCAATGGCTTGAGAAGAACGTGTTTTTTGGTCAAAATAAGTGATTATTCCATGGATTGCGGCGTAAATGAAGGAAATCCAGTATGGACCGGACACTAGAGGTTCAAAGTCCACTTTATGAAAATAACCAAATATTTCTAGATAGTTTCAAAGTCAAATCTACGTCATCGACTTGTCTATCGGGATAAAGGAACACACTCCTTTATGTCACTATGCTTTCGCTAGACTTAACTTAAGCTTGGTCTTTGCAACTAGATTAGGATCAATGAGGGTTACCTACCTAAAAAGCCTAAAATACCCACCTTTTTGAAAAATGTATAAGGCCCCAAACGAGCGCACTGTCCTTCGATTACCGCTCTGGTTCTCTGCTCGTTTTCTTGCTTTGCGAAAGCGATGTAAGGTTGTAACTCAGAATAAAACAAAAACCTGTTGCTCCTTACCGATTTTGGGATCAGATTATGGAAGCGGAGCGGTTCAATACAGTTTTCCAACATGAAAAAGAAGAAGAAGAAAGTGTCCTTAGACTCGTCTACACCAACACTAGCGCTGGGTATAGCATCAAAAGAGTATTCATAACCCGTTTAGCCATAACACTAACAGTAGGGTGGTCATATGGCTTGAAAGTGTTGACCGTACTAATGATATCAGGATGTTCGAAAGAAATACTGCGAATTATAAGCAATGCCAACAGTACCAATAATTCTCTCCAGTCATTATGGACAACCACCCTCGGAGCAAAAAGACTGAAACCAAATACCACCTGAGTTGCAAAATCACTAATCCAACACAAGCGCTGTGTGAATAGCATCATAAGGGTATTCAAAACCCCTTTAGCCTGAAGTGAATTATAAATAACAAATAAGAAGCTTGGAGAAGCTTCAGGAAATTCATGTCTGCAGATGACTCTCTTAAGATTGTTCAGCTTGAGTCGAGCAGGTCGGTAACGCAATCGCAAATGGAACCTTTTTACTGAAGTAGCTCTTATCCAACTGTGCCTTATGGACTGTTGTCCTTTCGTGGTTATCTTTTCATTCAGCAGGAGCAGGTCGCGAATGAGCTACTCACTCCTAGAAGCAAGACTACTTACTGCTATCTGCTGGATGTAGACACCTATTTATAATCCTCTTGCCTTTAGAAACACTAGCTGTTGTCCGAAGTTTACTTACTAAGTATGTGCCGGCTTCCTCACTGGTCACTACAGCCTCAGATAACACTTACATAACTTAGTACGTGAATCCCAAATTTCAGTCGAAATTTGTCCAGAACCGTCTCAACACTCTGGTAAGACTTTTATTTTGGATTCTGGAACATCGACGTCATTGATTTCCGAAGTAAGCCTCTTGTAATGGAAAGATGGAACTCTTTGATGACTTTTTTTTAAAAGATAGCAGACTCAAACAGTTGAGTAGGACCTTCAATTCCGGAGCTGAAAAATGTGAACAAAAAGTGGTTTCTAAATGCCACTTTAGGACTCAAAAAACACTTGAAGAAGTTAGGCCTAGAAAACTGCAGTGAACTGTTAGTTTCAAAGAAATTGAGGGGCACTGGTCACCAGTGAATAATGCTTTCGAGGAGACAGATCTAGAAGACCTCAACCAACTTAGCGTACGAAACTGGAGGCAGCTAGCTAAGGATCGAGCTGATTGGAGACGATTGTTGGTTGAGGCCCAGGTTCACCCCGGAGACAGATCGAAAAAGGACACTAACATTTCCTTAATCTGTTCCATACTCTCCAGCTCCTTACCTTCTAAACTAACTCGAACGATGTGCTCTAGTCCAAGAATCTAGTCCGTTAACTCTTGAAGCATACATAATAGATATTTTAGTTCACCTTGCGTCACACCTCTGTCTCATACATCTGGTAACTCCGGGAACAGATATAGATTGATGCGATGAACGTGAACTGAACTATCAATACAGAGCCCACTTACAACTTCGCCACTATGTAGGTGAACATAAAAATTAAATTCCAATACCTCCACGCATGCTCTTGAATATTAAACTAAACATTTTAAGTGTTAGCTGGAAGCTTGTTAAAACGTCAACAGCTGTGTTTACCTATAAATTATGTGAAAACAATTTGACAAGTCACATAATAAAAAAAATAAAAAAAACCAAATTTATAAATTAGTTTCGACACACTGACTGCACCGGATGATTCCTAAGTTACGTTCACAAAATCTAAGCCGAGCTTATGGCAAACTAACGAGTCACGTAAAATTGTGAAACAAATTGTACGTCATTTAAGTCGGAGTAAGGCGTTCTCATGCTTTTGGACAGAGCTATGGATTAAACAAAGTTTAAATAGAAGTTGCATTTGTTAGATAATTAAGTGTTACAACAAGCGGATTGTTGTTGTTGCTTTAATGAAAGGCTAGAAGGCGAATCCATCACTGTCTCTTGCCGTCATTGAAACTGAAATTTCAATGGCAGAAATCATTGATCTAAAACCAGTTCACGTTTGCAGTGATGACTGGCTTCCACCGGTTTGGTGTAGACAAACTCTGACCATTTGACCAAAACAACAAAAGAAAAAAAAAGAGAAAATTTGTTTTAACTTTAAGATGCTTGTAACGTAACAACCTTGAATTTGGTATCCAGTGTGACCGTTGTTTACGTAGTAGATTTCTTACCACGTTTACTTTAAGACCTAATGGTGCTTCAGAGCAAAACGTGATGGGCCCTGTTTTGTCGGTCATTTGAAGGCAGTTGAACTTTATTAATTGCTTAGGCAAATTTTCATAAGTTATTTGACCCTTAGAGACTTGGAGCCCTTCGAGTATAAGTACGTATCTTGCTGCTTTTTTGTTAGACTTCCAGACTTCCTTCTGGATGGTGCGACAGAGGCATACATTTTTTGAATTTTCACGTCGACATCAACTCAAAAACGGACGAGTTCAGATACTTTCACCCCTACTTTGGCTCTAAATGACAATAAAGTCCTCAAAAACTTCACAGAAAATCTACCTCCACATGGAACCATCGAGAAACTAATGGTATTTGTGGTTTTTAGCAATATCTACAGCGTTCTTAGAACGATTACTAGCTCTACTCTACCGCTTTTAAGGCCGATGTCCTTGCAATGATCTGTGTGAGACTGCGACGAAGGCAATACCACGCGATGATATCCCTTTCCACTGCCAGTCAGGCAACACTAAAATCGATTTCTGCTGTAGAACACAGCCACTCAGGATAAGGTAAAACCATGCTAGGCCACTGGACATGAAGGCTGATGATGAGAAAGCTGATGAAAGCCATTGTTGTGAGCCAGGGTTGAGCCACACAGGCAACTTTGGTGTAGTTGAAGAGGACTGCTGCACGCTTGTGGTTGCTCGGCTCAATTCGTCGGACGGGGATGGGTTTTGTCCACTCCACCTTGCACCACCTGCTTAGCACACAAAATGTTCGTGCCAAGTAAAGCTAGCTAGAAGAAAATAGAGAGGAGTTCCCTTATACCCTAGATCGGACAGCAGACGGGCGGAATAAGAAAGAGAAAGAAACAGAAAAGATGAAAAGAAGAACTCAGAGGACTTAAGCCAATATCGAGGAGAAAGACTGGAAAGAGCTTCGCAGCACTTAAACTAACTAACCTAGACTACTCCTAACTAACCAGCACTTAATTGAATGACCCTTTACTAGACCTATACTAACTTAAGACTATCCTAAACTAAACTTACCTCTAAACGCAATCTCCATTCCCACCATCGCTCCCCGATATGGTTCATCAAGAACCCAGGGCCTGCCAGATGATGGCAAATGTTGGCCAGCCCACCCTTTATGTCTTATGACACAACCGAACGCCATCCCCCATGGCCGATGTTAAAGGAGATAGCCCCTCTTACACGTTCCGGTCACAAGCCTTCATGTCGCGTAGTGAAGCGTATGTCGTCATGTCCTTGTCAGTTGACGTTAAGTCCTGTCTTCTCCACTGAAGGACGACCTTCCAAGATTAGCAACGAAAGGATCTGCGCTGAACCTAGCGCAAACTGATCACTCAGTAAGTGTCTCGCGCTATGTAAACTTAAACATGAGACAAGGAGCAAGTGTTTCACAGAAGCAAACAGAAGATGAAACTCCTTAGACTCCTGTGAAATAACGAGAAAGCTATGGCCACGTGGTAGCGGTGTAAAGTCAGTATGTGATCTTGGGCTGTAAATACCAGGGTTTGCCATACATTCGGTGACATATCCACATGGCATTCGTCGCCTTGGTAATTTCGCTGTTAATTTGTGAGTTCGAGTTTAGGTTAGGTTTGGTATGTGGGCCGGCGAAGAGGAGTTCCTCTGCGCCACACACAGGTCTCTAAGACCCATTGTGTGGGGGAAATCTTACCCTTAAACGTTACCCGCAGAAAAAGTGTAATAGTAACTACTTACTGCCTTAGTGGTACAAACCATCCTGAGGATTTGATAAAGCCGTTCAGATCGTTCACCGGTTTACCAGATAGTTCCTCGAGATCCCGGAAGAAATGTCGTCCGAGGAATTTGTATCTTAGATGGTACAGGCCCGGGCAGTGGCAGAGGAAGTGCGTTGTGTCCTCATGGACTTCCTCGTCTCCGCAGCCTCTACACAGGTCTTCTGCCGTGATACGGAGTTTCTTCATGTGGTACCGTAGAGTGTTATATCCCGTTATCACACCTACAAGGGTGGAGATGGATTTTCTATCCTTTTGTATAAGTTTGACGGTCCTAGCCTTATCAAATACAGACCATAACTTCCTTATGATGGCACAAGTGCCTAAGGAGGACCTCTCCTTGATCTTTGTTCCCTGCTTCGAGCTTCAATGAGTAAGGCAAACACCGCGAGATCGGCTTGTTCTAGACTTAGTGCCGAGCCCTCCCTAGCCAGTTCGTCAGCAGAATGCATTCCCTGTTATGCCCTCATGCCCAGGGACTTGTGCTGCGTTCCAAGAACCCTGAGCTCTTCACGACAGCACCTCACAAGCTTCGATTTTATTTCCATGGCAGATATTGCTTTTATTGCTGCCTGGCTGTCAATGAAAAAGGTAATATCATTGCGCGGTATTGCCCTCATCGCAGTCTTACGGGCGGCTGTTATCACTGCTAAGACCTCCGCTTGGAAAACACTGCTGTGGTCCGGAAGGCGGACAGATTTTCTAATTCCCAGCGGTTCGGAGAAGATCCCTGCACCAACGCCAATGTCTAATTTAGATCCGTCGGTATAGATGGCTATTGATTGCGTATAAGGTACTTGACCGCTTTTTGTTCGAGTTTAGTTTCTTATCTAAGACAATTCCTAAATTTTCATTCATCCTCACCCTTCTTTTGTCTTGTCTCTCCCCATAAGCACGAACCTATGTCAAGGATGCTGTGCAAAGCATACAACACGAGTAATGACCTATTCAACAAATAGCCCTTGACCTCTTAGGAATGGTCTTCCTGAAACAACCTCTTGATTCCTGTTTAGATCCAAGAAGTCTAATTTTAACTTTAAGCCTCTTATGACCATTGTAACCGTTAAGCAAACAATAAAAACAAGCTTTAACTTGTACAATGATTTCCATTTCACTCTACTTTTTATTATGGCCCACATATTGTCACAAAGATACATATGTACAATTGTTGACATCTATTGTTTTATCTTAAGAGCTATCAACACTATCTGTATCTTGAATATCTCTGACACGTTACACTCTCATTGTTACTAAGTTGGCAAATGGAATAAAAAAACAAAAGAGTGCTTCTTCTCTGAGTGACTCACAATCGGTTTAAACCTAGAAATTCCAATTTCTTCAATTCAGAGAATGAGAAACAAGTTTACCTACCTAAATTATTGTTTATCCGATTGCTCATTAATTATTCAAATAAAGGTAATGCTTGGTTCCGAAATGCTTCTTGCACAGAATTCCGGTTACAATCGGTTTTTATTTATTTTTTTTTGCAATTTTTTGGATCAATCTCGTCAGAACTGATTTGTTAAGTTTTTTTGTTTGTTTTTTCCTGAACCTTCATTGGAATCGTTTCTCGAAAAAGTCGAGACTTGAGACAATGATGTCAGAAACTTGAAATGATAATCGGGGATGTTAAGAAGTTCCTATAACACTACTTGTCCATGATTGTTATGAGTAATACCAATCGAATCGGTTTAACATAAAAAACAAAGATCATGACATCAACATACAAAAGTGAGGCGCTAGACAGGGATAAAGGTAACTGAATGAGAACACCTTAGGCTTCTAACTAACCATATTGACCTTGTTTGAAAAATAACACTATAAGTATCTCCAACATCTTACGGGGGAACTTTAACTCAGACTTGTGGCATTAAATTAAAATTTTCACGGAAAATTATGTCGTGAATCAGTTGTAGAACCACCTTGACAGTTTGTTGGAACAGATAGAAGACTCCTAACACTATAATACGTTGACACCAAGCGCGGAATGAATCATGGATCTCAATTTAGAAGAGATTCTAGGAAAATTTATCGATTCGTGCTGAGCAAAAGCTGAAAATCCACCGAAACATTTTCTCATTTTACATTGTATTCCAAACGTGAGCCGGATTTCGATGTTCTATCGAGTGACTTCTTCACTTCCATGCTTGTGCAGATACATAGCACGTACAGCTGGTGCAGTGTACGTCCATCTCTTACTGGCATTCAATTGAGGGTGACGAAAACATCACCATCATTCGCTAATAATGAATATCCCTGTTCAAAGAAGCTGACTAGATCCTATCGGCGCAGGGTCATAAGTCCACAGGCCAAAAGTCCACAATGGACCAATCAATTGTGAACTTATAACCCACCCATGTAGGTCAAAAGTCCATTGTGAACTTTTGGCCTGTGGACTAATGACCCTCCGCCGATCCTATCCAGTGTGTGTGTGTGTGTGTGAACGACTAAAGCTGTTTTGCACCACACCCATCAGCACCACTAGTGTGGCTTCCTGACCGACAAATCCACGATGGAACAATAGTTTACAATGCGACAAATCTAGGAAGAGACCAATTAGTTCCAAGTCAATACTCACGACTTCTTCATCGACTTCAAAGCCGCATTCATTTCTCCACGCGAAAGCTGATCCGCTTGTACCGAGCCACGCTAAGGAATTCGCAATGCACCGTGCAGCTTGGAAAAAGAACCTCCGAATGTAGCGGATTTCCACAAGGAGATGCACTGTCATGAAGCTGTCATAGTGCAAAAAGTTGGCATAAACACAGAAGGCACAACATATATTAAACGAACCCATCAAGCTGCTGGGGTTTGGTTGTTTCCTGCGTGCCATTATTGAAGCTTTTACGAGGATTTTAGACCAAACCAAGCGAGTTGATCTTTTGATGAAACAGAAGAAGCCAAAGTACATGGTGTCGACCAAAAACCAACTCGTCGAACACTGTCTAGGAGAGAATTTGACAATCGACAGCTATAATATGACAAATATGAACTCGACAAATGACACCCTGGTGGAGATTCGACGAAGGATAGCCTTCGGAAACAGCTGCGACTTCCATTTATCCGAACAGCTGGGGTCCAAACACTCAACTCAAAAGTCAAAAATCATGCTCTACAAAACTCTGATCTCGCCAGTCTTACTTTATGGACCTAAATGCTGAACGATAAGTAAGTAAGTAAGTAAGTAAGTAAGTAAGGCGACACAGACGCTGAGGAGGACACATTCCACCTCCTATGCGAGTGCCCAAAACCGAAAGATAACCCTCGGAGAACATGTCTTCAGTGATCTGGGCGAACTGTCAACCAAGCCACCGAGAACCATCCTACAATTCCTTCGGAACTCGGGATGGTTCAGGGAGGCCAACTTAAAACAATCTTTTCCATTTATTTTAGGTATCCCTCACCACACCGGGGAACACAATGGATCCAGTGAGATCCGAGTGAGATTGTACATAAATGCAACCACCCCTACAACCTAAGACGACGGAGCAGGACTTGGGATCCTTCGAAAGAAAGATTCTGCGTCAAATATTTGGTCCTGTCTGCGCGAAGGAAGAATGGAGGAGAAGATATAATTCTACGACTTGTATAAAGATGTGGGAGTAGTCCAGAAACCAAAAATGCATCGACTGTACTGGCTTGGCTACATCAAGCGATTGAACGAGAACGGTCCATCTAAGAGTCTTTGAAGCCTTAGTTCACGAAGAAAATGGAGACCGAAGTTTCGAATCAAGTATTAGGCAATCACAGACGCAAGAAACCTTGGTCCAGTATACTCGTAGATAAGTAAATCATTTAAAATAAGGGACAAGTTACAGCCCTCAAAAACTCCCTAAACTAGGTCAAGTAAGGGCACTCCTTTTTTTTATAATTCACTAGCGCTAAAGGGGTTATGAATGCCCTTATGATGCTATTCACATAGCGCCAGTGTTGGTATAGTGAGTTTGAAACTCAACTTTCAGTCTTTTTTGCTCCGAGGTTGGTGTCCAGAATGACTGGGGAGAATTATTGCTACTGTTACCATTGCTTATAATTCACAGTATTTCTTTCGAACATTCCGATGTCAAAAGTAAAATCAACGGGAAAAACTCTAGAATTTGCTGTTGCCCATGTCAAAACAGAGTTTTATCGTAGGACAACCATCAAACAGATTCTGTAATGACGCAGAGAAAACTCCATAGGATATTCTAAGGATGATGTGGCACTGACTTGTCATTTCCTAAGCTCGACAAGAACAGCTTCTGTTTGCCAGTATAAGACTATTTTTAGACGTAATTAATCCGATAAAAAGTGCATGTAACGTGTATGAAATTCCTGAGAAGGTCGTGCTCTTACATAAACTAAACTTGTCTAGACTCAGATAGAGTCGCAGTTAGCTAAATTTAAAATGCATTTGACAGCGCGCAATATAGTTTACAATGAAATATTGTTTAAAGCCTGGAGGACAACAATTTGTATCTAATCAGTGAAATTACTTAATGGCTCGTAGGGAAATTATCTGAATTGATGTTAGCGGCATTGACGTTCCAGGTTTATCGTCATGGATTCCTCTATTTACCTACTGATACCGTTTGTTGTTTTCTTTTAGATTAAAATGGCAACACATGTGAATCCAGCATTTGTCGGAGATGATGGTAAAAATACGAATGGAATTACAAAAATACAACGTAGTCCTCCACCGGATCCACCGAGAACGCCATCTAGTGTAAGTTTGTGTAACCCCACCCATGTATATAAGAAACTTTAACAGTTCGTTCATTTTAATTTTTAGAATGCAGCATCGAAACCTGGTTTAGAACGTGACCTCTGGGGAAAAGATATCGAGTTCCTGCTCTCGTGCATTGCCATGTCAGTGGGCCTGGGCAATGTGTGGCGGTTCCCGTTCACAGCCCTGGAGAACGGTGGCGGTGCATTCCTAATACCGTACCTGATAGTATTATTTTTAGTTGGTAAGCCAATCTATTACCTGGAAATGATCGTGGGACAGTTTTCAAGTCGAGGATCTGTCAAAGTGTACGATCTGTGTCCCGCTATGAAAGGTAAGGTTTTACTTGTCAAAACAAAAATGTATTTCTAACCGATCGATCTCATTCACTCATATGTTGACTTCATCTTGTGATGTATAGGCATCGGCATTGGCCAGGTGATCTCAATTTCTATTGTAACCACCTACTACGTAGCCATTATGGGCATCACCCTGAAATACACATATGATTCCTTCCATAGTATCTTGCCGTGGACCGAATGTCAGGACTCATGGGGTGATGCTGTATGTGTAGCATCAGCTGCCAACAGCACTTCATTCTCTAGCAACAGTAGTTTAAGTCATTTAAGTTCAGGCACCAGACAAACCTCGGCCGAGTTATATTTCATGTAAGTCTCCTCTTCGAGTTGGGGCATAATGGTGATGGAAAAAAACAAAAAAAAAAAAACCTTTGCATGCTTATTAACTTCACTACGACGCACGTGGTGTAGGTCAGTTCCGTTTGGATGATTCAATATGTGAAAACTATTGCAACAGATTTATTGCTTGATTGGGTAATTTATTATTTATTACAGAGTCAATCAAAATATCAAAACACAAATCGATTTGAATTGAAGAATTCAATCAAATCGCACATAGAGACCGTGTTAAAGCTGTTTTGCGATTCATAAAATTTAGAGCGAGCCGGGTGGGAATTCAATGGTTGTAAGGTTATTCAAATACGTTCTAGCAATTAGATATACGATATGCTTCAAGGTTGGTGTTGTAGAAGTTCTGGTTTTCCAAAAGAATGCCGATGAAAGAGGACCTTAGTGCAAAATTAGTGCGAATAGGCCTTAAAGCTTTCTAATTGAAAGGAGTTGACACTTCTTTTTGTATGAAAAAAGTTATGAATGGTATTCTATACTGCTGTAAGTAAATTTTCTTTAAAATTAGCGAAGACCCAAACCTTTCGAAATGCACGGTTAAAAAGAGGGAATTATGAAACATTTAAGTATCGCAGTCCAAACCTAACGATTCCAAATTGTTAGCAGGGATTGAAACCTTTCACAAATCCATTTTAGTTGCCAAGTTTGAGACCTCCAAGCCTTGGAGTCCAAGTCAAACTTTTCAATGTTGATAGCAGTGCCTTGAACCAATGTGGGATTTCTTTGGGTTACAACATTTCTCTTACTTTTCACTCTACGCGCCTTAGTTCCTCGTATGTAGTTCTTAACACTTAATCGTCACTAAACTTCCTTGTCTTGGCGTTACTTTCTTCAAGTTATGGACTAGGGCGGTAAAACAACACGTACCGAGGTAGGTAGGTAGGTCGAAGTGGTTGAAACTGAAAAACCTGCCAGAGACAAAAGTAGCGCCGTTTTGATACCACTACTCACGTGACCTGGATGTTGATGGACGTAGCTGAGAGTGAATTTTTCAGATCCATCCTGTGGAATTAAGAAAGTTGATGATGTTGCAGAATATTATGTGGGAAATCTCAGATAGTTCCTTTAAAAAGGACTAGCTCTGGCAAGTGCCGGGCTGTCACAGAGAAAGTGGAATAACGTTTCTTTTTCGTGTGAATTTTCGCAACTACGACAGTGGGGGTTTAATCGGATGCCTAACTTGGCAGCATGTGGACAAATTGGCCAGTGACCCGTGCTAATTGCCGAGATTCTAGCTGTCTTGATGCGTTTTCTATTGATTAGGTCATTCGTTCTGTTTTTATTGTAGGTGGGCCAGATCTGTCTAGATATGGCACAACTTGCAAGACTTTTCCACCTAGAGTTGGTAATAGAGAGAAAGTGTTGGAAATGTTTGCCCTTGATGAGTCCCATCGAGGAGCAGACTGACTCCGCAAGGGAGGCATCCAGGGTAGAACTACATCTGGCTAACGCGTCGGCTCTCTCGTTCCCCTCTATGTTACTATGGCC
This sequence comes from Criorhina ranunculi, assembly GCA_951813785.1. Classification (NCBI taxonomy): domain Eukaryota; kingdom Metazoa; phylum Arthropoda; class Insecta; order Diptera; family Syrphidae; genus Criorhina; species Criorhina ranunculi. Next base: position 1,947,748 of record OX638383.1, read on the forward strand.
GGGTATCTACTTCACGTTCTTCCAAATGCTTTTCCAGCTTCAAGCTCAGCTAACATCGGTGCTAGATACTACCATATCAAACTTTATACGATTTTACTTTCAAAGCTTAAGCCCAGTTCGGTGGTCCAACAAACACTTTCCGACCGTATCGTGGACCTTTTAAACTTAAGTTCGCGACAATCATAATACTTAAGTATTTGATGACAGGTTTAGATGCCCGTCGGCTTCTTTCTTGCGTTCAGCTAGTTTTAGGTCAATTGACTCTAGTCACAGCATCGAACTACGAAGCTGATCGCGTTACTGAACTTTACCAGCTTCCACCAGTAGTTTTGCGACAAGGACTACGTTCGTACTTATATGGTCTTGTTGACGACTGATAAAGGAAGAGCAGCATCTTTGAATATATTTATGTAAAACTGCGTCTCTGTGTTGCCAGAAAAACTAATTTTTATGAACGACAGTCTCGACCTTTTTACCATTTTAAGCGTTGAATGCCTGAGAGTAAGTGGATGACAGCTTGAATATAGACCGTCAATCTCGTTTGCAAACATCTCTTCGATCACAACCACTTGCGATGCCATAATGAGACTGAGGTAGGACCATCTGGCATCTTCAAGAAGGTTGCTGTCGAATAGGGCACGGAATTTTTCAGAACGCTGGTGACAAGCAGATCCAAAATAACAGCTTTATTTGTAAACTTAGAAGTCCACACACTTTCCTCTTGGATCTTCTAGGATCTTTCGAGTATCTCTTTAAATTCAAGTGCTTGAAACTAGCTAATTGACGAACGGTATTCATTAAAGACCCCACCCTTCCCTATGTTCGAATAAACATTCAACTACCAATCTAAAACCTAGTTAAACGCCGCGGCTTTTAATAGTTTACCCAACATAATCACGCTTGCATAAACCCTTTTGCATCACACATTTTGTATCTAACTTGTTCACGTAGTTTTAAATCGATTAACCGCACTTCAAATTAACAAAACTTTCTCAAGGTGTTGGAATTGGTCAGTTATTTATGGTGTTCCTGCTTGCAACATATTACGAATCGATTGTGGCTCTGATCTGTTACTACTTTGTACAGTCGTTCAGATCGCCACTTCCATGGGCGCATTGTCGCCCAGAATGGGATACACAGTGTTACGATTCATACGGAGCTAGTGGCACTGACGCACAGCTTAATAGTACATCTACTAACCCAGAGTATCTAAAGTATATGGAGATGGCTAATAATGGCACGATCATGACCAGTTCTGAGTTGTATTTTATGTAAGTGGCTAACTCTTTTGGGTGTGTGGCTTTGGATCGGCTATTAAGTTTGCTTATGCTCATTCTATGGTCTATTTTTGATAAATATACAGCAAGGAAGTACTGAAGGAGAAGGATACGATAGCCGATGGCATTGGTGTTCCAAATTGGCCACTAGTGATTGGACTGCTGATCTCGTGGATCATGATCTATTTGTTGATAATTCGTGGGGTGAAAAGTTCCGGAAAAGCATCATACTTTTTGGCCATCTTTCCCTACATCGTGATGGTGATTCTACTGATTCGTGCGGTTACTTTGGAAGGATCTGTTGATGGAATTATCTATTTCATCAAACCACAGTGGGGACAGATTCTAAACCCAAAGGTAAGGTTAACGAAGATACCATCATTAAAAGTGTATTCAAGGATGTTCTGTGTTTAGGTGTGGTACGCTGCAGTCACCCAGGTGTTCTATTCCTTGTCCGTGTGCTTTGGTAACATCATCATGTACGCGTCATACAATAAATTCGATCACAATGTCCACCGAGATGCCACTATCGTGACCCTCTTAGATACCTTCACCTCCCTTTTGGCAGGCTTTACGATCTTTGGAATTCTGGGTCATTTGGCGCATGAAATCGGAACTGATGACGTTGGAACAGTGGTGAAAGGAGGAACTGGTCTTGCATTCATCTCATATCCTGACGCCATTGCGAAGTTCAAAGCTGTGCCGCAGATATTCTCCGTCCTATTCTTTGTGATGCTATTTGTGTTGGGTATCGGCAGTAACATTGCCATGACCTCATGCACAATGACCGCCATTCGGGACAACTTCCCCAAGATTCCACAGTCCTATTGCGCATTGGGTATCTCTATAGTGAGCTTCTTCATTGGACTGCTCTACATCACTCCGGTAAGTCAAAAAAAAAAAATCAATATTTCCCACAGATTGTTCAACTTTCCCATGTTTTAGGGCGGTCAATTCGTATTGACCCTGGTGGACTACTTTGGTGCTTCGATGATCGCACTGATACTGGGTATCGCTGAATTATATGTCCTCGCTTGGGTTTATGGTGTCGATCGACTGTGTAAAGATGCCGAGTTCATGATGGGCCGCAATCCAGGCTGGTACTGGAGAATCTGTTGGGGAATCATCACACCACTGATCATGACAGCAATCTTGATCTATACATTTGTTTCATATGAGCCAGTGACGTACAAGAACGTTGAATATCCCGACTGGGGTTACGGTAAGTTTAACTCAATCTCAAGGCGAAGATCAAAGTTCTCAATGATATATCATTTCAGCAATTGGATGGACAATCTCAGCATTTGGGGTGATTCAAGTTCCCATTTGGGCATGTGTGGCGATCATTCGTCAACCAGGTGACACTGTGATGGAAAAGGTTCGTGGAGCTTTCAAACCAAAAGCCAATTGGGGACCAAATGACCTGACATTGCGAGAACAATACCACAAAGAGATTGATAGCTATAAAGAATCGACGAGAAATCTAGGATTTCTGGAAAGGATAAAAGTGAATATTTTCGGATAGTGATGGGAGGCCTTATACATAGAATAGCTTTAATGACGTGTGAGAAATAATGATTAAGTTAAAATAAAATTTTGTACAAACAATCTTGAGTTAGCAAGAACATGTCATAAGGTCCAGAAGTTATTGCTTCGTCAATGAGTACAATAAAAATAAATTACAAAAGATGAAGGCGTGATAGGTGAAAGTCTATATGACAAAGTGAAGACGATTGATTCTACTCAGGCAAGTCGCATTCTTTGAAGTCATCTCCCAATCAAATACTTCCCCTCGAATTCCATTTTCATTTCAAAACTCCGTGTTACTTGTATCAAAATCACTTTATTTCCACAACCGTTTACATCTCCAAATTTACATTAGGCAACTTCCAGCGGCCTGATCAAAAATGAATTTGAGATTACCCCCGATAGGAGAAACCAATGCAGCTGGCAGTCCTTCCATGTCAACAAAAATTCTCTAAAAACAAAATGATTGAATCAAAAGCTCGTGCTCAATACTCGTTCCCATCCTCACCTTAACGGCGTCGGCCTTTGCACTGCCACAAATGACAAAAATGCAGCACTCTGCATTGTTTATCAGTGGATATGTCATTGTTATTCTCCTTTGCGGTGGTTTTGGCGAATCATATATGGGTGCAATCAGCCGAAACCTTTCCTTCAACAACACGTGATTAGGGAATAACGAACAAGTATGCCCATCTGGACCCATACCGAGAAGAAAAAGATCAAATTCAGGAACATCTCCATCCATTTCGTTTTCGAATTCATTAAGAATTTTCTGCTCATAATCTTTAGCACACTCCTCCAACGTAAGATTGGTGTTTATTTTAAAGAATTGTTCTTCCTTCAAGGTGGTTAGTGGCATCAATGCTCTCTTATACGCGCCATAAATTGATTCAGGATCACTTTCAGGGACGAAGCGTTCATCACAGAAAAACAAACGCCATCTCGAGAAATCTGTTTTGATTTTAGGAATTATTTTGCACAAGTAGTTGATAAGAGAGCCCCCTGCAAAAATGTTGTATCAAAAAATTAGTCACACCGACAATGACGACCTTGGAATTCAACTCACCAGACAGACCGACACGAAAATAGAAATTTTCAGCGATCCCAATTTTCGCTCGATTCTCAAATTCCGTCAGCAGTCTTTGGATGACTTCATCCTCGTTTTTGACAATAATATGTGACATTTAAATCACAAAAAGGTGGTTAATGTTTACGGAATGGAAATGAGTTGTACACGTTTTAAAATGCAATGTGTAATGGTTGATGCTGATGCTGACCGACCTTGTCATTCACTTATTATATATGGAATGGACTGCTAGTAGCTAACTTCGCGTTGGTTCAAACATCACTAGCCCTCCAGTTTCAATAGCGGGAAAAAGTGGAAACAGGGAATTTGAAATAATCAATAACCGTGTTTTTTTGATAGCTGTATTTCCAGCCCAGTAAAATTTTACACACAAAGCAATAACGATACACCAAGTGGCGACGTTGATGCGGCTGCTACTGTGGATGAAGTGAGTATAGATCGTCTTTTTTGACTGAAGCGAGTATAAATATCAAAAAAATATATAATAAGTCAATGTACCTTGTATTGGATTTTGGTAGATAACAGCTGTTAACTGACAGTTGTCAACTTGGTGAGTTATGACACAAACCAAGAATGTGTAGTGAAAGCTGAGCGAAAAACTCCTCATAGATGGCAGTTGATTTGGAATGGAGAAAAAGCTCAAATACGTGGATAGGAAACCTTTTGTGGCACGCAATTATTGAGACTTACTGGGATGCAACTTTAAGCCACAAATTTAACTTGAAAGACTTTTTCGAGTCTAATTCAGAGTTGGAATCGAACTTGGAAGCTGCCAAAGAAAGGAGGATGAGGGCGAAATTACGGTGGACCTGGGCTCCAACCAACGACTGTCTCTAGTTGTGTACTGTAAGATGGTTAAGATCTCTTCTGCGTAGTTAATCTCGAATTCATTCAGGCCAGAGCATAGCTGTTCATTTGATCTGTAAAAATTTGCTACTTGAACGCGGTTGAATATCGAATGCAGATGTACCCCGGTCGGGCTTAATTTTTCCCTCAGTAGATCCATCCATCTATTTATGCTGGAGATTTCAACAGACTTTAAACTCCGGTGGTGTTAAGAAGATGACAAAACGCTGATAGAGCAGAAGGCAGATATCGTTTTTACCTGATGATCAATGCCAAAGACAAAGACACTTTTCATACAGCTAGACGAGACAGATACTATTTTTTCTTAGTGATCCACACGTAATGGTCAGCTAAACGAATCTTCAAAGCTGTCTTCCCAAACAGCCAACGACGTCTTGTTGAAATATATCTGACTTGGCTCGGAGGAACTACCAAAAGGCAGACTGGGCCGAGTTCCCTTAAATGCCAACCGACTTATTTGCAAGAGCCCCTGCTTGCCTCTGTTTTGTTCAACTTGTACACCTGTGACGTATCAGTCATGACTTCTCTCAAATTAAGTTAAACTGACGACATAGCGGTGGCATTTCCGCACGACTCCTAGAGGAGAAAACTGCAAGCAGTTGCATTTTCAACTGAGCCGAATCAAAAATCGAGATTTGATGCTTCTGTAGCAATCACGGAGCTAAAAGTCCAAGACCGAGGAACAAACATAGGCCGTGTTTTTTTGATAATTATACTCACTTCAGTCAAAAAAACGATCTATGCTCACTTCATCCACAGTAGCAGCCGCACCAACCAATTGGTTTGCGGCTCGATTTCTTTTTCTTCGTTTGACAGTTCTTAAATGTCAAAACCGAGTAAAAGCAACAAATACGATCGGCTAAGAGCTAATTTATGAGATTTTTCGCGCTCTGGTGGTCAATTTATGTAGTTCTATCCTCACTTGCTGCTACTGGGAAATTTATCCCCACTTGTCGTGTTGTTATTGCTTTGTGTGTAAAATTTTACTGAGCTGGGTATACAGCTATCAAAAAAACACGGCTATAGACAACACTTCAGACTATGATTAGGATAGTCTATTACAAAACGTGTGGAAGCGTTTAGAAACTAAAAGAATGCTGGGCACGATCAGAACTTGGTGGAACCTAAACCATAGAAGGACCTTCAAAGGCAGTTTAACGATATGCTCATGCGGCGCTCCTGTTGAAATCTTAGAGCATAATCGGCTCGATTTTGACGAACTTTTGTCAGACAATCTAACCATCTGACTCGGAGCATCTTTCCCTAATTTTTGCTGGCATACTAGCCACTCTGCTGGAATTCATTCAAAAGAACAATCATCATCTCAAGATTGGGAAGGTTATGGGAAACGCTGGTCGGATGTAGGAAAATCTTACGAAAGAAGCAAAAGTTGGTTCCGCATTAGCATTACTCTTCGCTTCTTGAATAAAGTGAAATACGGTTCGACCGAAGCTCGAATTTGTTCTAAGAGTGTGAGGCCGTAAAAACTCTAGGTCTTGCTCTTTGTGTTCCTGAACCTTACCTTCTTCTAAAGTGTTGCCCACCTTCAATCTATTTATCATCCTTTGAATCTCACACATGAAGGTTCGTCTAATTTTAATTCCACAATGCCTTCAGCCGATTTTTTTTTTAAATCCTCCTTCCATCGAGATGGCTTTCAATTTCCAATATACGCTGCGCTGGGAACAATTAACAGCTGGAGAAGGATTTTATTAAGCGGCGATTAAATGCTGCCAAAAATATGTTTTTGTTGCCACAGCAACCGGGATGGTGGCCATCATCAGACAGCGGAGTCTTCCTATTCATTGAATATTTGGCGCTAATAACACACAAATGTACCAGCATGCCTCAGCTCATCTAGGGAGGGGGTTGTTTTATTTCGTTTTTTGTTTTTTTGTTGCTCCTGGAGGGGCGAAGCAAAGTGGGAGTTGCAATTAATCTCCATAACCGGTTACCGCGAAAAACGTTTTGTGGTTTCACGCCATGTTCGCGAAAACGAATCGAAGCTTAAAAATCCGTGCTAAGCATTTCACGCACTTGTGCTCTCACACGAACATACTCACCGACATGGTGGCGCACATGCCATTGGCCATTAAAATGTCCCAGTGCTGGTGGCGACCTAAAGCCTGGGCTGAGTGGGTGGACATTAAAACGTCCCAATATAGCACTTGGCATTAATTGGGTGGCCGGTGCGGATGGATGATTGGTGGATGTTGTTTGTGCGGGTATAGCTACTATTTTTTTTTGCACGCAGGGATACTTTTGTTATTGTTTACACATTTGGTTGCAATAAATTGAAAGGACATGAGTTCGTGTAATTGCACCTGGATTTTATTTTTTGTCGAGGTGGTATTGTTTGCTTTAAGGACGGTGTTATATGGATAAAGGGCACGTGATGACGAAGCAAAATTGTGTTTGGTAATCGCTGGAATGGAATTTTAATGGGACCATGGTCCTATGATTGAAGAGGGGATGTCATGTGGCATTTTCATTAAAAAAAAAAAAAACATGGTAGGCTCTTGTGAAAGTTTTATCAAACCTACAGATTCAATCACTGGGCGGCCAACAGTAAAGGTCAGTAGCGAACAACCTTTCAAATAAATTTTCTCTGGAACAGATCCGAGACTACAAAGGTTAAGGGTGAACCTGTCACACTCTTTTTCGAATTTCCAGGAGCTCCTTTTGTTCTTCAAACAGTCTATAATCTATTGATGAAGGATGACTTGAGCATTCATAGTACTCTGTGTGCTTTGACCGCTCTGGTATTGAGCACATGCCATCGGTCAGTGAACTGTGGATGGTATGAGTTTTCCTTGTACACTTTTGGCAAAACTTTTGTGGGCATTGACTAGTTCTATCAACTTGAGTTCTACAGTTTATCGAGAATTCATAGCCTTCACTGTGTGCGTGCCCTGAGACATTCATGGGCTCCTGTATACCAACAATTCAATTCACTGTGTCTATACTTGTGGTAAAAGCTTTGAATCTGGGGCGACCGGGCCGCAATCCAGGCTGGTACTGGAGAATCTGTTGGGGAATCATCACACCACTGATCATGACAGCAATCTTGATCTATACATTTGTTTCATATGAGCCAGTGACGTACAAGAACGTTGAATATCCCGACTGGGGTTACGGTAAGTTTAACTCAATCTCAAGGCGAAGATCAAAGCTCTCAATGATATATCATTTCAGCAATTGGATGGACAATCTCAGCATTTGGGGTGATTCAAGTTCCCATTTGGGCATGTGTGGCGATCATTCGTCAACCAGGTGACACTGTGATGGAAAAGGTTCGTGGAGCTTTCAAACCAAAAGCCAATTGGGGACCAAATGACCTGACATTGCGAGAACAATACCACAAAGAGATTGATAGCTATAAAGAATCGACGAGAAATCTAGGATTTCTGGAAAGGATAAAAGTGAATATATTCGGATAGTGATGGGAGGCCTTATACATAGAATAGCTTTAATGACGTGTGAGAAATAATGATTAAGTTAAAATAAAATTTTGTACAAACAATCTTGAGTTAGCAAGAACATGTCATAAGGTCCAGAAGTTATTGCTTCGTCAATGAGTACAATAAAAATAAATTACAAAAGATGAAGGCGTGATAGGTGAAAGTCTATATGACAAAGTGAAGACGATTGATTCTACTCAGGCAAGTCGCATTCTTTGAAGTCATCTCCCAATCAAATACTTCCCCTCGAATTCCATTTTCATTTCAAAACTCCGTGTTACTTGTATCAAAATCACTTTATTTCCACAACCGTTTACATCTCCAAATTTACATTAGGCAACTTCCAGCGGCCTGATCAAAAATGAATTTGAGATTACCCCCGATAGGAGAAACCAATGCAGCTGGCAGTCCTTCCATGTCAACAAAAATTCTCTAAAAACAAAATGATTGAATCAAAAGCTCGTGCTCAATACTCGTTCCCATCCTCACCTTAACGGCGTCGGCCTTTGCACTGCCACAAATGACAAAAATGCAGCACTCTGCATTGTTTATCAGTGGATATGTCATTGTTATTCTCCTTTGCGGTGGTTTTGGCGAATCATATATGGGTGCAATCAGCCGAAACCTTTCCTTCAACAACACGTGATTAGGGAATAACGAACAAGTATGCCCATCTGGACCCATACCGAGAAGAAAAAGATCAAATTCAGGAACATCTCCATCCATTTCGTTTTCGAATTCATTAAGAATTTTCTGCTCATAATCTTTAGCACACTCCTCCAACGTAAGATTGGTGTTTATTTTAAAGAATTGTTTTTCCTTCAAGGTGGTTAGTGGCATCAATGCTCTCTTATACGCGCCATAAATTGATTCAGGATCACTTTCAGGAACGAAGCGTTCATCACAGAAAAACAAACGCCATCTCGAGAAATCTGTTTTGATTTTAGGAATTACTCTGCACAAGTAGTTGATAAGGGAGCCCCCTGCAAAAATGTTGTATCAAAAAATAAGTCACACCGACAATGACGACCTTGGAATTCAACTCACCAGACAGACCGACACGAAAATAGAAATTTTCAGCGATCCCAATTTTCGCTCGATTCTCAAATTCCGTCAGCAGTCTTTGGATGACTTCATCCTCGTTTTTGACAATAATATGTGACATTTAAATCACAAAAAGGTGGTTAATGTTTACGGAATGGAAATGAGTTGTACACGTTTTAAAATGCAATGTGTAATGGTTGATGCTGATGCTGACCGACCTTGTCATTCACTTATTATATATGGAATGGACTGCTAGTAGCTAACTTCGCGTTGGTTCAAACATCACTAGCCCTCCAGTTTCAATAGCGGGAAAAAGTGGAAACAGGGAATTTGAAATAATCAATAACCGTGTTTTTTTGATAGCTGTATTTCCAGCCCAGTAAAATTTTACACACAAAGCAATAACGATACACCAAGTGGCGAGGTTGATGCGGCTGCTACTGTGGATGAAGTGAGTATAGATCGTCTTTTTTGACTGAAGCGAGTATAAATATCAAAAAAATATATAATAAGTCAATGTACCTTGTATTGGATTTTGGTAGATAACAGCTGTTAACTGACAGTTGTCAACTTGGTGAGTTATGACACAAACCAAGAATGTGTAGTGAAAGCTGAGCGAAAAACTCCTCATAGATGGCAGTTGATTTGGAATGGAGAAAAAGCTCAAATACGTGGATAGGAAACCTTTTGTGGCACGCAATTATTGAGACTTACTGGGATGCAACTTTAAGCCACAAATTTAACTTGAAAGACTTTTTCGAGTCTAATTCAGAGTTGGAATCGAACTTGGAAGCTGCCAAAGAAAGGAGGATGAGGGCGAAATTACGGTGGACCTGGGCTCCAACCAACGACTGTCTCTAGTTGTGTACTGTAAGATGGTTAAGATCTCTTCTGCGTAGTTAATCTCGAATTCATTCAGGCCAGAGCATAGCTGTTCATTTGATCTGTAAAAATTTGCTACTTGAACGCGGTTGAATATCGAATGCAGATGTACCCCGGTCGGGCTTAATTTTTCCCTCAGTAGATCCATCCATCTATTTATGCTGGAGATTTCAACAGACTTTAAACTCCGGTGGTGTTAAGAAGATGACAAAACGCTGATAGAGCAGAAGGCAGATATCGTTTTTACCTGATGATCAATGCCAAAGACAAAGACACTTTTCATACAGCTAGACGAGACAGATACTATTTTTTCTTAGTGATCCACACGTAATGGTCAGCTAAACGAATCTTCAAAGCTGTCTTCCCAAACAGCCAACGACGTCTTGTTGAAATATATCTGACTTGGCTCGGAGGAACTACCAAAAGGCAGACTGGGCCGAGTTCCCTTAAATGCCAACCGATTTATTTGCAAGAGCCCCTGCTTGCCTCTGTTTTGTTCAACTTGTACACCTGTGACGTATCAGTCATGACTTCTCTCAAATTAAGTTAAACTGACGACATAGCGGTGGCATTTCCGCACGACTCCTAGAGGAGAAAACTGCAAGCAGTTGCATTTTCAACTGAGCCGAATCAAAAATCGAGATTTGATGCTTCTGTAGCAATCACGGAGCTAAAAGTCCAAGACCGAGGAACAAATATAGGCCGTGTTTTTTTGATAATTATACTCACTTCAGTCAAAAAAACGATCTATGCTCACTTCATCCACAGTAGCAGCCGCACCAACCAATTGGTTTGCGGCTCGATTTCTTTTTCTTCGTTTGACAGTTCTTAAATGTCAAAACCGAGTAAAAGCAACAAATACGATCGGCTAAGAGCTAATTTATGAGATTTTTCGCGCTCTGGTGGTCAATTTATGTAGTTCTATCCTCACTTGCTGCTACTGGGAAATTTATCCCCACTTGTCGTGTTGTTATTGCTTTGTGTGTAAAATTTTACTGAGCTGGGTATACAGCTATCAAAAAAACACGGCTATAGACAACACTTCAGACTATGATTAGGATAGTCTATTACAAAACGTGTGGAAGCGTTTAGAAACTAAAAGAATGCTGGGCACGATCAGAACTTGGTGGAACCTAAACCATAGAAGGACCTTCAAAGGCAGTTTAACGATATGCTCATGCGGCGCTCCTGTTGAAATCTTAGAGCATAATCGGCTCGATTTTGACGAACTTTTGTCAGACAATCTAACCATCTGACTCGGAGCATCTTTCCCTAATTTTTGCTGGCATACTAGCCACTCTGCTGGAATTCATTCAAAAGAACAATCATCATCTCAAGATTGGGAAGGTTATGGGAAACGCTGGTCGGATGTAGGAAAATCTTACGAAAGAAGCAAAAGTTGGTTCCGCATTAGCATTACTCTTCGCTTCTTGAATAAAGTGAAATACGGTTCGACCGAAGCTCGAATTTGTTCTAAGAGTGTGAGGCCGTAAAAACTCTAGGTCTTGCTCTTTGTGTTCCTGAACCTTACCTTCTTCTAAAGTGTTGCCCACCTTCAATCTATTTATCATCCTTTGAATCTCACACATGAAGGTTCGTCTAATTTTAATTCCACAATGCCTTCAGCCGATTTTTTTTTTAAATCCTCCTTCCATCGAGATGGCTTTCAATTTCCAATATACGCTGCGCTGGGAACAATTAACAGCTGGAGAAGGATTTTATTAAGCGGCGATTAAATGCTGCCAAAAATATGTTTTTGTTGCCACAGCAACCGGGATGGTGGCCATCATCAGACAGCGGAGTCTTCCTATTCATTGAATATTTGGCGCTAATAACACACAAATGTACCAGCATGCCTCAGCTCATCTAGGGAGGGGGTTGTTTTATTTCGTTTTTTGTTTTTTTGTTGCTCCTGGAGGGGCGAAGCAAAGTGGGAGTTGCAATTAATCTCCATAACCGGTTACCGCGAAAAACGTTTTGTGGTTTCACGCCATGTTCGCGAAAACGAGTCGAAGCTTAAAAATCCGTGCTAAGCATTTCACGCACTTGTGCTCTCACACGAACATACTCACCGACATGGTGGCGCACATGCCATTGGCCATTAAAATGTCCCAGTGCTGGTGGCGACCTAAAGCCTGGGCTGAGTGGGTGGACATTAAAACGTCCCAATATAGCACTTGGCATTAATTGGGTGGCCGGTGCGGATGGATGATTGGTGGATGTTGTTTGTGCGGGTATAGCTACTATTTTTTTTTGCACGCAGGGATACTTTTGTTATTGTTTACACATTTGGTTGCAATAAATTGAAAGGACATGAGTTCGTGTAATTGCACCTGGATTTTATTTTTTGTCGAGGTGGTATTGTTTGCTTTAAGGACGGTGTTATATGGATAAAGGGCACGTGATGACGAAGCAAAATTGTGTTTGGTAATCGCTGGAATGGAATTTTAATGGGACCATGGTCCTATGATTGAAGAGGGGATGTCATGTGGCATTTTCATTAAAAAAAAAAAAAACATGGTAGGCTCTTGTGAAAGTTTTATCAAACCTACAGATTCAATCACTGGGCGGCCAACAGTAAAGGTCAGTAGCGAACAACCTTTCAAATAAATTTTCTCTGGAACAGATCCGAGACTACAAAGGTTAAGGGTGAACCTGTCACACTCTTTTTCGAATTTCCAGGAGCTCCTTTTGTTCTTCAAACAGTCTATAATCTATTGATGAAGGATGACTTGAGCATTCATAGTACTCTGTGTGCTTTGACCGCTCTGGTATTGAGCACATGCCATCGGTCAGTGAACTGTGGATGGTATGAGTTTTCCTTGTACACTTTTGGCAAAACTTTTGTGGGCATTGACTAGTTCTATCAACTTGAGTTCTACAGTTTATCGAGAATTCATAGCCTTCACTGTGTGCGTGCCCTGAGACATTCATGGGCTCCTGTATACCAACAATTCAATTCACTGTGTCTATACTTGTGGTAAAAGCTTTGAATCTGGGGCGACCGGGATACAAATTTCAACCCCTGAAGGTCTCAAGCTTGTCAAAGCAAAACTGCCAATAAGCCCATAGACCTTCATTAAGCGACAGCGAGATATTCACAGAACAGAAGACGGGCAGATTCAAATTCCACTTTATTCCTGAAATTTCTGTAGTAGTCCTGTTGAACAACACAAAGTTCTCCGCATGGATGCCAATGGCCGATTACGATGCCAGAAATAGTTTCATTCTGACTGAGTCTTATCGAACTTGGACCAAAGACTTCTGGCTGTTTCAAGTGTCCACCTTATATTTACCCTGCTTATGGCCTCATCGTCAACCCTCCTGCTGCCAAACCTAAGCGGGACAAATCCAAAGGGAAGAGTATTGGAGATGTGTATGAAGTTTCAACCCTTTCCTTGTAAGTTCCTCCACTCTATCATTTTATGGCATGTCGTTGTGCCCGGATTGTCTCGAACCCAGCTTAGTGTCACCGCATTAGTCACTGCTATCCTGTTCAGATGTTCTTTGCAACACTTTATCAGCTTTGGTGGAGCCTAACTGTCTGCGAATACAGCTCCTGTATCGACAGCGGGAATGAACTAGGAACGTCAAGAAGAAAGAGAACTATGTCGATCTGCGGTCCAGGAAATCCTTTTCAACGCACAATAAGGTAGACGGACACTCTTGGCTGGGATTACCCAATCTCAAGGACACAACTTAGATTGTTGCTCACATTTAATTATACTTCATCCCACTCGATTGGAGCCTGTTCTAACCACCCCAGTTCACCAAATAATGTCCGATTTAAGCTCCAGTCTGAGTAATGATGCATTGACCCCTCAATTGCGAATATGCTTTCCAAAGATAAACCCCGCTTTCCATACCTCGTGTTCGCCAGCCATACCAAAGCCTTTGTTTTCATTACCGGTCGCTATAGCCAATCAGCGCACACAGGCGACTCAGCGTATTATAAACCACTCGCTCGCCATCATCATGAACTAAGCCAAAGCAATGAAGGGTAGGTGATACAGACAGAATGTGTGTGCGTGTGTGTGTGTGTGTATCTTATCAGCTTCTAAGTACACACTCCCCTTAATTATGGCGTGCAAATACTCATTACGATCGCATATTCCCACCCCGACCATCAACGTTTTGGCACTCTGTCACCATACCGGGAGCATCCCTTATCTCGCGCACTCATTGCAAACATTCACATCCCACCCCCCCTACCACTCAGAGCACACAAAGAGCAGCCCCAGTTTCGCAGGGCGAACGAAGGATGTACGAGTGCGAGTGGATGGCATTTTGTGTGTGCGTTATATTTGTGGAATGTGTTTGTTTTGGCTCCGAAATCTACGCTTGCCAGCCACGTGCAGGATTAGGTGGAATACCAATAGTCGTCCTATAGCATCGCTTTGGCATACGACCACCTCCGTCGACCGACACCCTCTCCGTAAAAAGTTGGGGATACAATAAAAATTAAGTGGAGGATTCTCGTTTTTTTTTTTTTTCTTTTTAGGACGAGGTGACGACGATCGACGGTGGATTCATATACTCTCTATGTGTGTGTGTGGGTGTATGCGGATGTGCTCAATGTCGGAGAATAATTCCAGAAAATGGTGCTGGCACTGCTACTGTTGAAACGACGACGACGAGTGGCTGAGCCTATGCAAACAGATAAGCCACGTCCTTGGATTAGTCGACGAGGATATGACACAATGGTGGCGGTGTGGCACAAAACTAAACAGTAATTGCGAGCATAAAAAAAAAATGAAAACGAGCGATGGCAGGGAAAAAATATTCGCCATTGTCGCTCCATCGCTGTGCATGCAGAGATTACAATGCATGATGACATGCAAGGACATGATTTGTATTTTACAGATTTTTCTTTTTTTTCAGTTTTATGTCTGTGAGAGGGTGCAGGGCAGGCGAATTGCCGAATATTTACGGAGTAAGTGTGAGTATCTCTGACAGTGGAAGCGGGATAATCCTGAGTGGGATTTCGACAAAATCAAGTGGATATTTCACATTGTGTGTGTGTGTGTTTGGGAGTTGGGGTGGGTGGGAGGATTCGTGTGATTTGAGAAATATTTGTATTTAGTGAGTGGGTAAGCTTTGGATTGATTGACATCCTTGTTGACGTCACCAAAGTGAGGGATAATAATGAAAACAATAATTGTGTTTGCATTCCTCCTGGCATAGGTTTGTGGATAGATCGTTGGGGTAAAGAGCTCAGACAGTTAAGAAGAAATCCTGTAAAGTTCTAGAGGTCTAGACTTACGCTGAAGCCACCCAGAAAAAAAATCTCGACGACGAGAATTCTGGGCTATGTTCAGGGACACCGTCGATAGGTTAAATGCATCTGCACGGTTGCAATTGTTCTTGGATTCCACTTTAGTAGTCAAGAAGCTCTGGAGGTGCACTTCGAGCTTGTGCAACAGCTTCGTCTATTTGCAGGACCTACTGATGTATTCCTATGAATGTAGGACAACTTGATTTAGCTCTAGCAGGACAAAATGATATCATTCGTAGATACGCACCGGAGAGTCTTCGAATCTAAACCCCAAAGGTCAACTTAGTAGAGGAAGACTTCGCCTAAGGTGAGGCACACAAGTCTAGGGCGTTTTAAGGCGGCGCTGCAGTTCAGGGTGGATTGGAGTCTCAATAACCAAGCGTCTCCAGCTAAGCTCCAGTTTCACACGTTAAGTTGGTTGAGGTTCCCTTCGACTTGCGTGAGTGTGGTTCTTCTTCAACTTTGGGGTGGATTCGAAGATTTTCCAGACCGAAGAATTGGTGTCCATCCGCTCTACATCAATCAGCCACATAAGTTGTTGGATCTTCACCCTTCTGGCTTAGTTCATTACGCTGTACAACCTGTACAGTTCGTCGTTGCATTTCCTCCTCTAAAACAGCCACGAGCAACTTCTTCCGTTAAATACTGATCCCGAAAGAACTTTCTTGCTTCAATTTGGCAAATCAACAGATTTCGAAACTCCAAGCTAGAAGACTGCAATTGTCGGTCCTTAGATCAGTGATTTGATAAGTTAAGCAGAGTAAGACCCGGAACCAATTAAGATTTCAAAACGCAGTTCTTTGTCCTTTTACAGAATAGCTGACTGCTCAAGCTTTAGCCCATCTGTCCACCCACCGACAACAATCTAAGGAAAACTTTTAAAGGCCAATTCCATGTTGGTTTCTATTAAAAGCAATCATCCACACATATCCCAGATGGCATATTACGTCTCTTGCCCCAGATAAAGGAAACCTGTCTAACAATGATTACGAACAACAAACCATCTTGAGGCATCTCTCTCACCAACAACACACTCAACTGGAATAGATTCAATCATTTTCATTGACATTTTCCTTCCAAGTCTTCTCCCCACCCAGGGAGTTGACAAAAAAAAAACTACACACACCTGTTCCATCCAGTACACGTACCCACTCGTAACTATATTTCCACGCACCAAATCAGTATGTTACAGGGACACAGCTGGAGCACGCTGAGAACAAAGAAAGAACAAAAAATATATCTAAAAGCCAAAAGGATATTGAATAACATCTCTTAAATCACCAAGTTGTGCGCTTCATCGGGAACTGATGTCATAATTAAGGTCGGTGCCATCTGCAGCGACCTTCTTTGACTGATTATGGAATCTCTTTAGAGTCGGTCTTTATCTTTTTTTCTTTTTTTTTTTGTTCGTCTCTTTGTCAGTTGGTGCCGGTACGGATAGGGGTAAAGAATTTCATGCAAACAGAACACAAATAGAATGTAGGAAACCTTTATCCTTTCGCTGCTGCTACTATTTCACATGTAAATGCGCCACCCCAACCAACCACCATTTCTGATCGTCAACAGGAACAGCAGTAGAGCAGCAGTGCCATACCACAAATATAACGCAAACCCAATGGAATTTCCCAGAAATTCCTCCTGAGAACTGCTGAGTCTTGTGTGTTTGTGAAAGCTTGGAAATTGTGAAGCGATGTAGAGTGTAGAGGAGATGTGAGTACTCTACTCGTGTACTGTACACCATGTTGAGTATGGTTATTTTTTTGTGTGCGCTCTTTCACTCTCTCGGTTGCCCGCCCCTCGTCCTTTTAAGACCAGTTGTTCAAAAGACGAACCACCCAGGAATAGGATGCTATGCCGGTCCGACATGAGATTTGCATGTGGCACACTGACACCCCAAACCGCCAGTTCGCCTCAGAGAGCGAGCGAACGCGCCACAATGAGAGCAAGAGAGTTGAAAACACAGACAGAGCAGAACAGAGAAAGGAGGGTGCGGCGGACGAGCGGGAGAATTATTAAAGATTTTGAATACCTAATTATGAAACTGTCAGATGCAAAAGTTTTTGGCAAAATGATTAAGTAAACCTCCATTTTAATCATTGAATTGCGATGGAAATTAATTGCCACTGGCTGTGATGTGTTCTGCCAGGACTTGTGTGTTCCACTGGGTATATACGGTAGTTCCCGCTGCCAGTGCCACAGTGCCATTGCCAGAAAGTCATTCGTCGCCGCCAAACTCTGTTGATGTTGTTATTGCAAATGCACTGGCAGAAGAGGAGGACGATGGCTGTTCGTCGTCGTCCTGCACATCCGGCGATGGTGTGGTATGCCTGTATGCATAGTGGATGGAATGTGGTTTAGTGTTTGCAAGCGGGTTTCCGGGCGAAGACAATGAATCCCTAAGTAAGCTTAATGCAGGTCCTGACCGGTGTTTTTATTAATCTTCATAAATTAAAAAGTTTTGCTATGCGAAGTGTCACTTGCAAGTGTGTGTGTGGTTTTAAGATATGTCTTGGGAGACGATGGGTCTGCTGGGGTTGGCCACCCTCTGATTTTTGATTTCTTATTTGCCCTTTGGACAAATTAGGTGAATTGAATTTAAATCAAACATTGAACAAGCATCTCAAACTGTCGGCGAGTATTTATGGCAATGCCTTGCCAGGAGGGTGGATTGAGTTTGGAATTTGACAAGTTAGGGTGAGTGAACGAGTGGATACCTTTGCCAGGCGATAAGAAGTTGGTTTTATAAGTTGTGAATATGTGAAGGGTGTATCTACTGATTGGCCATTTGCATTAGAAGGGGTGTTGCCACATACATAAAATGGTGAATGATGTTCGGGAGATAAAATCAGGAACAAAATGGAAGTAAAAGTCCTTTCATTGAAAAGGACACAACGCAGCTGAAGAAATTGTTCTTCAATTACTTCCACCAAATCTAATTTGCGCCTGCATGTATGCAATAAGTGCTCCTACGGATGTGTGACAAAAAGAAAGAGGTAACGCGGTTACATTGCTTTCTGCTAAATCCAAATGATCTGTCCCTGACTCAATAAGGCTTGTAGACGGGAGGCAGGCATTTAAATTTTTAGATGTGCGCACATTCAGGGGAGTGAACTTTTGAACTGATCGTGAACGGTACCCCAGGAAACTCAACATCAACCGCTTGAGAATACAGTAATACCCGGATAAGTTCTCTCCCGCTTAGCTGCATGACCCGCATTGGTGACTAAATATTTTAAGCTTCAAAAATGTTCAGCAGTGTAAATGGGTACGGATAGGTAACTTCCCCTCTTAAGTGCCCAAATAAATCAAAAAAACTTTCAGGGCCGGCTATCCCGGGAGCACTGTAGCTAGAAGGTTTCTGAGCCAGAAATTCCATACTATCCCGTGAAGGAATAGTATCGAGCCAGAAGAAAAGAAAACTGTGACAAGAAAAGAGAGGCCTTACGTGGTCATCTACGGTGCGACAACTAGTAGGGAACCGAGGCCTAGTTTCTTGCAATCATTCATGTTGTGCGTGTTATATTTTTCGCACGAATTTAAGGGACATTGCCAACTCCGGATGGTGGATTGGGCTTATTCATGACAAAAAAAACTCTCGAAAGTTTGTCATTGACAGTCAACAGGCGGTGTCGTGAAAAAACTGTTTGTTGTGCTGAAGTTTGAACCTGTGTCAGCTCGCTAAGCAGTCCAACCATTAAGCAAGCGACCACAACACATTCATGTAGCTTCCGGCCCGGCTAAGTGACAAACACATGAAGACCAACGAATGTGATGTCGAGACGTACCAATTTTAAATGACTTCTAAGCTACATATGAAAGCATTCATCGTTTGGAGCTCTATAAGCCGGAGGCTATTATTCTTGACGTTAACGTTAATCAAAAATCCTAACTTTCTAGGGATGGGCAACAGAGGGAGAAGAGAGGGTATTGGAAAAGCCGAGACAGATTTTGATGCCAAGTTTTCCTAAGAGTTTCTCTCAAATACTCGTCACCACATTCATTCATATTCCCTTCAACAGTGTCTAATTTAACAGACATAGAGCACGAGTTTCGAACGTGTACAGTTTACGAACATTCAAAATCAACGTTGCACAGCACCTCTCCATTTTGTTGTTTCACTTCAAGACATCTTTGGAAGTCTCGCAAGACCAACTCGAGGATCTTGCCAATACTTCAAAGAGACAGACACAACCATTGATGACGAGGTTCTTGTGGATCATAAGTGACAGATCATCACTGAAAAGGTAGGACTTGAGCAACTTTTTTTTTAGCTTCCTTTGGTTTTTAGAAGGCATCCCCTACGATATTGTCAAATCAAGGTAAGACTAGCATTAAAAGGACCTCTTGAGCGACTTCGTGTAGATGATTCAAGCTTTCTTAGAACTACGTTTATACTAAGAGCACACGCAACAAGCTGGAGGCATCATCTTATAGTGTTGGCACCCTAATTCTTGGTCAACTTAGCTCGAGATTTTTCAAAGTACTCTCAGGAGTATACCTTCAGTAAATAGATAGCTTCAAGTTGCTTCATTCGATTGACAGTCTTGAAAAAAACTGAGTTTGACAGTTGTATAGTATTCCTACTGGCTTTTCGAAACACCCACTATCATGCTCATAAGTACACATGATGAACCACCTTAACCAGTGAAAGGCTCCAAAGTTGAACACCCACGAACATCACAATCCACAAACATTTAAAACCAGTACACAGTAGTACCTCTCTACTCCTCCAGAGCACTTCCATTTTTGCTTTACAAATAAACAAAAGAAAAAAACTATTACACCCTGGCAACACCCTTAAACAGATTCAACTTCTTCCATTGATCTGATTATGACCGTCGTCATATCAGATATTGTCGTTTTTTGTGGAGAATCTAATTAAGACGACGGCTGTTACCACATCATCAGCATGGCAACAGCCTCATCGCATTCATCCCGGAAGGTTCAAAGCCTTTGCCCCCGAACCTACATCGCTCAAAATGAGAACGAGATAAATCGACCCCCACATCATCTGTGTTGTTTCCAAAACCGATGCCATGTCATGTTCAGTGTGTGTTCACTCGCTTGCTCTTTTGGAAACATGAGTGAAATGTATGTTCCGACGGCTGGCTGGCTGGTGATTCGATGCGCCCATTCCCATCCAACCTCCCGCCCTCCTCCATCGACAAACCGAAAATGAAACGAAACCACCCAAAAGTCTCCTTTGGCATTTTAATGTTGCCCAAGGTGCTTGTGCATGGTAACAGACTGTTGCCACTGCTGCTTTTTTTTCCACCCTCCCCCCCACACCCTTGAAACTCACACAAACCCCCACCTAGCATCGTCGCAACCATCATCCGAAAACAAAATAAAAATAATGAATTGGCCGAAACGGTGGAAACACAGTCGGTTTCTTCTGCTTAAGTATGAACATACACAACACCCATGGGCCCCCATCTGGTATCGTCTCCATCGAGTAATTCTGAAAATAGAAAAGCTCCAAACGCCAGCTTGGATTGACAGGCAACCCTCATTCACACAGAGAGGGCCAGCCACCACCACCGCCTTGTCGTGTTCTCTGTGAGAATGGGCACAGCTGCTGCTGCTATGGGGATTATTTTCGGGCGTGCTGAAGAGGCCCGGTTACCACCATTCACCAAAGGAGCTTTTTTTTTGCTCACACAGCAGTGGGTGTTTGCCATTCATGAACTACTGAGGTTACTCTGTTTACACAGGGTGCTGCTGTGCCCCGGACTAGTGTGTTGGAGTGAGGTGGGATGGCGCCTTCAAAGTGTAAAAACGACGAAAAACGTAACAAAAACACAGCACACAACACATTTCTTTGATATTAGCAGCAGCTGCGACCTTCCGACGATGGTGGGATGGCAATGGGAATGGTGAATTGGCACTCTTATGCGGGTGCAACGATTAACTGGGGAAGGGGTGTGGAAGAGTTGTTGCCGCCTGCCTGTGTGAATGGGTGGGGAAAAAAACTTAGAACCAACAAAAAACAAAGAAAAAGAATTGTCAATCTTTTTTCGGGGGTTGATTTGGGGTGGGATTTATGTTGATTTTGCACCCATCTGCACGTAATTAATTGAAATATATAAGAGGGATCCCAGCTGTGATTCGATCCATCGAAGCAGAGATGGATATTTGCATGTGAGAGACCGTCAGGCAGTGTCTGTGTTGTTCTAAGGATAATTGATTGCATTATCACATCGCCGCCCGGTGCCTTACCTTGGGGGGAGGCTGCTTCAAATAAACCAAGGCAATCATCTCAAAGGGTTCCCTGTGCCGTGCTCGAAGGCCCAAGTGTTGATTGCCTGAAATGATGATTTTATTCGCCATAACGAGCCGAAAACTGCTGAGGCTTCCTTCAGATGATTTGCTTCAATTTTTTTTTTTCTGTATTCCTGGTCGTGTTCTGGTGTCGCATCATGTTTTCCCGCGCGACTTTTGGCGAAACATGGCAGCGTCCGTGTTCATGTGTCAACGGATGGCTCCTTTTTGTGGGGATGGCAGGACATTTTGGCCGCGCGAAACACTGGTAATCGAATAACATGCAATATTGGCGGTGACAGCCAATAGCCCCGTCGTCGTGGTGGTGGTTTGTTGGGTCGTCGCCACGAAAAATCTATGCGTTCACATGAGTACCGCAGGATCAGAGCATCTCGGTTGATGGTTTGCGATGCCTGGAGCAAGTGACTGCGCCATAATTTAGGGTGTTTTTTTTTGTCATGTGTGTGTGTGTGTGTGACGTTTGAAATGGAAACATGCCGATAAATGCGGTATGTTCTTGTCGATATAAAGCATCTCCTCGGCGAGGATAACATGCCTGGCACAGATAACCGTTATTGATGGAATGTGAGAGCTGGGTGTCGAGTCGATGCTGATGTAA
Organism: Criorhina ranunculi; assembly: GCA_951813785.1. Taxonomy (NCBI): domain Eukaryota; kingdom Metazoa; phylum Arthropoda; class Insecta; order Diptera; family Syrphidae; genus Criorhina; species Criorhina ranunculi. Next base: position 1,970,048 of record OX638383.1, read on the forward strand.
GAGGATGAATGTGATGCGTGGTGTTGGTGGTGAAACTGCCATTTAGCGCAAATCATGTTAATTTTGATTGTTCTTCCCACATTAGCAAGGAATTTGAATTAGGCATCGCATGTGCGAGTTGTGTCATTGGTTAGGGCGTACATTTGGCGTTCTTTTTGACTGTAAGGAGTTCTTAACGATTGGGTCTTGCCATTGCCTTTTATCGTGCCGATTAGACCTCTAAATTTAACGAAGATTGAGCTAAAGTGAACGCCTTTTTAGTTTTTTTGACCAGCTTAAGTGATTTTCTGAAGCCCTATTATGTTGTCAGACTGTGGTTCGAGGGTAGACCTTTCCAAAATTGAATCACTGGCAATATCAGTGCTAGAGGAGAACTTCTCCGGCTCTTTACGGCCGCGGCGTTCTTACTGTCTTCCAGCAGAAAAGACAGCAGACCACTTTTTGGCGTTGAAACGGGCCAAAGATCTTGACTTCTTAGGCTGAAGTGATTCCACAGTCTGCAATGCTTGTGGAAAGAGCGACCACACTGCGGGACACTTCCTGTACGATTGCCCTACCTTTACTCGTATCATTATGCAGATTTTTGGGATTGATATGGTGAGTGCTGGTTACCTAAGCTTCTTATCACTGAAGCTGTCGGCATTGCAATAAGACTTGTTTTTTGTGCTTGAGTGGTCCAGTGTGGTGTTCCAAGACCCAGTTACCACACTTCATCGACATATGCCCCCTTCGGCAAACTTTTACCTTCCCACAACTTTTTTAAGACCACCTGCTGATGTATGAGAAGCTACCCTGAAAAATTCAGCAGAAATACTATCAAGCCTCACCGCTTTGTTGTCCTTGAGTTCCCCGATCGAGGTTATCATCTCAAAGATGGTACGCCGTAAGATAAGCGATATTCGGTGTTCGAAACTTCTGCGATGTGATTCCTCCATCTTGAAAACTGAGCTTGAGGTGATTTCAATAGGCATCGGTCTAAGCTCCTCATTAGATATTGTTTAAAGGTTTGCTCACCTATCAGCTCCTCAGTGATTTTATAGACGATGCTACTGTCGCACCTTGATGCAGCTTCTTTGGCCTGCTTTGCAAACGCCTTAACGCACCAAATCTTTCTCTACTCCTGAGGCAGCTGCAATTTGAGTTTCAAGCGAGGTAAGCTCTTCAATCCGTCTCCAGTACAGTAGTTTACATACAACCATAGCAGTGATATTTCAACCCTTAACCGACAAAATTCGATGCTCAGTGTCCATCTACATATGTACGGTTTCACCAAGCTGTTGATTCACTATCAGATCCCAAAACGTTGGTGCACTATGGGATCTTGAAAAAGTTCCAGATTGGGGATGCAATTTTCTGTCGCAAGTTCTACTTGCTCATTCCGAGCTTCTTCCATCATTTGTGTGCCTCTCTTGCAAATCCAAGACTGACGATTGGCTTCTATCAAACACCTTTCGGACTTCAGACTTCAACTACTGACTCATGAAAAGTTCACTTCGTGAACCAACCTCCAGTCTGGAAAGCGATTGCTCATAACCTACAAAACTCTTAGGTGACTGAACCGGCGCCGTCGCGCCAACATCGCCGTGGCGTTAACTATGCGCAGCTGTGTACCAAACACATTTGTCTGCTGCAACAACAATGAGGGTAAGGCACCGGTATCGGCAAGGTACTCATTTTACAATGGCGATTGTGCAGCTGCCAGTCAACACAAGCAGATGACGGAACCAGAACATATGCACCAACTCACTATAAACTAGAAGATAAATTTGTATTCATTCCCTCCGCCCCCCCCCCCGTGCGGTTCTTCCGCATGAATCTAGTTTCCATTGAACATATTTATTGAAAATTTAATTGCAACAGTAATTAAATTGCTATTTTGCACAATAAAGTACCAATTTCTCTTCCTCTCTCCCTTGAGTCCTTTAAAATCAACGGGCGACCAACCGATAGTGAATAGTAGTGTTGACTGGCAAGTGAGATGTTGACAGTTGATTGTTTGCCGGGTGCTGGGTGCCGGGACTACTGCTGGTGCTGCTCCTGTTTCGGGCAGGCTTCATTTCTTTTTCAATGGAACGGAATTAAATTATTTAATTACTGAAGCTCACCAATCACAGGCAGCAGCAACAACAACAGCAACAGCAACACAGCACCTATAGCGTCAACCATTGTGTATCCTTGCCTGCAAAAACCCCTTTTCTGTGTGGAATCCCTTGAATACTGCGTCCACCCACAGTAGCGCGCCCACCTCTCGTTGTGTGTTCCATTTGCATTGTAATTTAAATTTCCAACCCCCTGCTGTTGACGCCGGAATCCAGAGTCGTCGTCGTAGACATGTCCTTTGGCAAATAGGGTCCCAACAACAGTTTTAGTCCGCCACTGTCAACACTTGGAGCAAAGCAGTTGGGACTGTTGTTTCGAGAGTATGACCGAGGAGGCATGGGCTTGGCTTTTCCTTTTTCCGATTCAAGGCTGCTGATCCAATGGTGCGGTGGTGGGCCTCTGTAAGAAAAATCTCTCATCGTGACGAACAAATGCGACTACGACGACGACGACGGGGGCTATGATGATGTTGATTATGATTGTGGCGATGATGAAACAGTTTGTTTGCAAACATCTGGCGAGCAGGTGTTTTGTGTCTGGCACATTGTTTGATTTCGATTAGTCGCACTGCGAGGCATTCGCTTTTCTGGCACTGCCTCTCGCACCAGGGTCTCCGCCTTGTGGGTTTTGTTAGTGCAGTCATGCCAACAATTGAACTTCTGCTCCTGCTCCTATCGCTGCTCTCTGTGCTTTCCACAAAGTGGCGACATGAATTTTCAAAGCAGCAATTCATAATATTTTAGGGTAAAAGCACATGAGTAATGCCTTCTGTTCGAACAAGTGTATCTACGAGTAGATACGGCTGCAGGGTGGGGTGCGCAAAGTTTGAATATTTCTGACATATGGAAATCTTTGTTTTTCCACTTGAGAATGAGATCAGAAGTTGGACGGTGGACGGATTGGTACAGTTAGTTTGTGTTGCGAAAAAAAAAAAACAGGAAAACAGGAACACATGTGGGAAGTTTTTTTTTTTTGGAACACACACCGAAAAAGATGAAATACAAACATTTTTTGATTTATTCTCTCTCTTTGCTGAGAAATGCTTGTTTATTTTGTGAGAAGAGGGATGGGGGGGCCGAGTTTATGCTAAAATTTGTTGCACAACACAAACTCTGGAATGCAATGCACACTGCACAGGAACTCAGTTGGAATACCACAAGTAGCTCGTCATGTCCAGATGGAAGTCATTAAAAAGAATGAGAGGCGAGATTGATGTCAGAAGTGAGGATGTGAAGGTGTACGAAAAGGACCGAGTTGTAGGCCAATTCAATGGGGACGGGTAGTTCGAATCCCTGCTTGTTTCAATGAAAATAATAAGTGGTCAGCAGAAGCGGGGACAGTAGAGTGTACCTACAACGTGGACTGAGTTTCTAACTGATCAGTTCAAAAAGGACGGTTCCTTTTTCAAAAAGAACTTATCATTGACCGGTGAACATGACAAGGAAAATGAGAGCTTATTGGTGTCAGAAGTGCAAGTCTATAAACTTTAAGAATCTTTAGTATAAATATGGGGTAACAGTCCGAGTGAAAGCTATTTTTTCCGCAGCTCTTCTTATTCAGATGAACGTAACTGAAGGAAAATGATATGTAATTTCAAGGCGTACGAAGTAGACTAAGTTAGGACTAGAGGCGACTCTTATGTGACCGTAGTAGACTTACATAGATATTGATCGACTCGTCATATCTTTTGTAGTTGTATAGCAGTTCCCTTATTCACGGTGCTGAGTAACGCAAAATTAACTACAACGACAGACAAAGGCCTTCTCTACAAGCTTCTCAAGCTAGATACAGACAATTTTTTAAAACGCGATACACAGCAACAGGCTATTCAATGTCTTTCTCAGTGCCAAGCATTGTGAAACAAGAAAGGGGGATCTGGAACGCTTTCTCTGTCATTGTCCAGCCACTACAAGACTTAGTCGAAAAGTACTGGGGCCTATGTGGATACCAGACTTAACGCATCCAAAACAGCAAAATGATCGGTGATATCCTTCAGTTTGCCGAAAACACTGGAAGATTTTCCCGATCACGGAAAAAAACCTAAGCAAGGAGCTATCCATATATCTCACGCTACACAGCCAGTTTACTAACCAGAAGGGTTCCTGTCCCTACCCTTTTAAACATACATTTGCGACTTACGAGCCACATAGTTCCAGAATTGGCGCTTATACAACCGAGAGCAACAGAAAACTGAAATCTGTTGCTTCCACATAAGTCACAAAGAGGTGTACATGGGACACAATTTTACTTCGAAGTATCTGGGTATCACCTTAGACCGAACTTTGATGCATAAGCCCTGTCAAACTAAAGCCTGATGCAAAATCCAGTAGGCTTCTTCTGGAAGCCTCTGCAAACTGCCTACTCACCAAGCAAAGGTGCCGTTTTGCAACTTTGCAAACTTCAGAATATGGAGACCCGGTTTGGCTTAACAATCGCCACACTAACTAAATCGACCGTCAGCTGAATATCACTGACATTCCAAGGAAGTTCATTGCTGAAGGCTCGACGCAAGACACCGAAAATGGTAAACAAACTCCAGAAGTGGCACGCTCCTATCTCAACACCAAAAAAAGATTAGACGAAGGAGATTAGTGTCGTAAAGAGACTTTCGGTATTCGGTGCTAATCTGGTGAGAGGTGAAAACCTAAGCTCTTTGTCACTAAAGCGCCTACTTATCTGTATGAAACACATTAAAATGGAGTTCTCTATCTGGTAGTCCGATGGACCAGTCTTTGAATCTGAGTGGTCAAGTGATGGAGCTGTGCCCGCCCCGACAAAAATCTTGAACTAGACTAGAAACACTTTACAGCATTTTATTCCGTTAAAGCTTAAGAGAACAGGGACAATCTGAACGTAGTTTGAAACGTTGAAGTGGCTTCTAAAAGGACAGATATAGGCATCTGAAACCTACTTTCAAGAATTGACTGAGTTTGAACCAAAACCCGGTACTTCGGAGGCCACAACCATGTCGTATGACTGCAATTCGACGGTTTTAACGAAGCCCAATGACACGATACATAGACCACGGCCGGTTCCGTCCAATGTCAGCTTCCATTTTCGTTAGTTTTTTGGATCAAGTTTTGTCTCTAGAACTTGACTCATGTATCAGTTTCCCCAGATAAACCAATTTCCTCTCTCTCTCTCCTCGCTTAAGTAACAAAACCGCTGCAGAAGTCTTGTTTATTTCAGCTTCATTAGACAACCTAACCTACCTCATTTATTCGATACTTCCACTGTCCAGTCCCTCTGATTGCCATCAATTTCTACCCGCAATTGTCGCATCAAATACATTGAACATCCATCATTGCCAGAGTGTCAGAAGGACACTTCTCTTTCTCTCACATCCAACACAGTTACACACCAGAACTACAACAAAAAGTGACATAACTATGTTTTCGGACAAATATTCGCAACAAATGTTAGCGGAGGCTGTATGCTATGCTGTAGCGCGCAGAATAGCAGTATGGCACACCAGCAGTTATTTAAACACAAACAGGGTGGCCATAGTGGCACAATTGGTGAGAACACACAATTGTGTATATCCCTGAACGGAAAAACAGCATTTCAACCCAGTACTCCACCCACGGCCTAAGCCATATCTCTATGGCCTGCTGCCATCACCAGCAGCTGTGGGGTTGTTTAAAACACCGGCTGTCCCATCCATCCATACATGGCTAGTGGAGTGGGGCGCCTCGTCTGTTATCAACACTCTCCGTTGTGCCCGTTCAACAGCTGTTCGTTTCATAGCGCAGACTCCAACAAAAATTTCATCCCCCACACACATACTCACGCACACAAGGCGCACTTTCGCCATCGAAGCCAAATTGAGAAACCAAAGCTGGACACCCAGAGTTTCAACGAAGAAATACGTTACGTACCACGCCAGCCACACTAATAGATCGACCTCAGTGCGAACAGGGTAGTTGGTTGCTGGTGTACCGACCAAGAGTATGCTGCACAAAGAGAGTTCGTTCTCGGATAGATATTCTGTATCTACGGCATAACATCGGTATTTTGCTGTGCACTTCAGTCGAAATTTGACTGTCGAACGGTTCGGACGTGCTAGCTACGCGTTGCTATTCGTATTTATCTTTCATCGGTGGTTTTTTGCTACACAGTTATACAGTGGAAAGATACTTTTTTTTTTTTTGTTATTTTTGTGCCGGTGCAAGGTGTACCTGTATAGTGAGGTCAGTGTAGATACACTGAAGTGTGCGATGTAAACAAAAAAAAAGTGAACAACTCAAAACAAGAGGTAAACAATCCAAGGATACACGAGCAATAAAAGTGGACTGCATTCCAAGTTAGTGAACACGTGTTTCTCGCTGAAGATGCGAATGGTGGTTCGTTTCAATTAACTGAGCTCGGGCGCGCGAACCCAATCGAGTTCGGAATAGATAAACACAGTGCTCTGCTGCTACCCAGTTTGGCGTATTCCAACGCTCGGAGTACTGGGTTATACTCCGTACACAACAAGAGATACCAAAGAGACGAGGAGCATCATCTGTCCGGTTAATTATGGTGAGTCAGCTTGGAATATGAAGCTCTTCTTTTTTTTTGTGTTGCAGTGTTGTATCTGCAAATTTTGACGGGTATCGGTGGTGGCCAGGGACCTCTTATCGGCGCTCCACTCACTGCGTTCTGGTGCTGCTTTTGCCAGACATTTGTGCAGGTGGTTCCAAGGTTTTTTTTATTTTTGCGGCTTTTGTGTCGTTCTCTTTTTTTTTCATCAACTGCTGCCGCTTACCGCTTGCCACCATTCGGTGCACAACTGCTTTGCGAATAATTACTATTTATCTTCGCACAGATGTTTTGTAGATCTGTTCATGTGTGCCGCGCGCTATTGTTTAGATTTTAACGCGCGTGTTTTTTGGTTGTAGTTTCACATAAGTTCAACACGCGACCAAGTGAAGTTTTTTTTTCGCAGATGTTGGGGAAATTTCACTGCAAACACGCACACACATTGGTTTTTCGTGTAAGTTAGGTCAGGGTCTCTGCAATGAAAAGGTTTTTTCATAAACTTAGGTACCTATGTACGTCCGGTACAAACGTGTATAGAAAACTGGTTTTCGTTTAGTGAATACCTCTTCAGGTATCTAGTTTCAGTTCAGGTAAGAAAAAAACCGGAATAACTTCAGTGAAATTTTTTTTGTGAGTTCAATTAACTGTCAACGAATGTGAAAGCAAACCCTGTTCTAGGAGTCTAAAGTGTGGAAATATTCATGTGGGAGTTAAGTGGTAATGAAGGCGTATATCTAAACTATCTATTTTGAGAAGTATTTAACCTACATTAACGTCAAACGGGAGGATGCATTATTTTTGTCTTAACCTTTTGTATAATTGTTATGATAAGCGGTATTGTGCGACGTTAATGTTTTTGGAAAAGTTTTTAACCTCTTGAACCTCACTTGACTTTACTTTAAGTTACTTTGGGCATAGTCTGCATTTTGATGACATTCCCATTAGGACTTGCTTTGCCACCTTCCTAGACCTCTCCTGTTCAACCAACATGCCTCTAGAGAGGCTTGCCTCTAGTTTTCTAAGTCTTAGTTGAGGTCTCATTCCGCTTGTGAGATCCACAATGGAAAAGTATCGTTCCGCAGCGATGGATTCGAAGACTCTCCGTGCCGGAGCATCCATCTGCTGTATACATACATATGTACGCCTCATCCATTCCACTCTTCTGACTAGGTCGAATTTCAGGAACTGAGTATATAGCTGTTCATTAGGTCTCCTGCTTCACTCATCGTCTATTTAAAAGGGACAGTAGATCCCTTAAAGAATTTTTGCATGCGAACTCGAACAAGATTGGGTTTATCTAGGGCGTACGCAAGTTCGTCATAGTTGTTCAATTGCTGACCTTTTTAGCGTAGACGTACCGTGATGCCCTTCTAAAGAGGCAGTCATCCGTTCTGAGACTTATGGCTTTCACTAGCTCTTCAGAAAGGTACATAGGTGCCGAACCCTTCTGCGGCATCCCTACTTCCGCGTTCAGAATGAGTCTGGACTTACTTACTTACTTACCAGGCCAGTGACACTTGGAGGGTCTGAGCCTGAACTAATGCCGCTTTCCATCCTTTACGGTCCCGGGAACGCTGCTTCCAGTTTACAAGACCAAGGTTTCTGGCGTCCGCGATTGCCTGATCTTTAAACCGGAGGAGGTTCGGTCTTCCTCTTCTTCGTGAACCAGGTGGCTGAGATTCGAAGATCCTCTTAGCTCTCCTCTTAGAATGAGTCTGGATAGCTGGGAAAAACAAAACTCCTTATCCTACTGGAACAACACTTAGGGACTCTGACAGTCTAAAAGGGTCATCCGACTCCTGAACAAATCCACAAATAATATTCTCAATCATAAAAGGGACGATATCAGAAGACTTGCCAGCTTCCTCACCGGTCACTGCAGCCTCAGTTACCACTTAAATTAACTAAATATAGTTCAGGAATATGAATGCAGACTCTGCTTACAGGAAGTCGAATCAGCGAAACACGTTCTATGTGAGTGCGCGGCTGTCTACAGAGTCAGGGAACGCTTTCTCCACAAAGAATTCTTAACTCCGGAGACCATTCGTAATGCCTCGACTGGGGATATTCTCAACTTCATTAGGAAGATAGAGGACCTCCTTGTCTAACTGGCTCCAGGCACAATAGATCTTTCAGGTCGCAGTGCCATACGCGTTATGTCGCAGAGCCTTACTAATAATAATAATAAGGCTTTCACTATGATAAAGCGCCATCTAGTGTTATTTTTTATAATGGACTTGAGTTCTCTTAAACTCTTCCCAAGTTCCTATGATTGTTCTTCAACTGTCTTACGCAAGTCTGTGACAAGTTTTATACTCAAACATGATGTCACGTATGACAAAGTATGTGGCATGTAAGCAATTTGTGTTTGTCATCTTCAAACGACGGTTCACTCTATGACCATAGTCTACTATGGAACCTGGACATCAATATCTGCTCGCCGTATGTTGTTCGACATCTGAAGCTTTCACAGGCTGTAAATGTTAGCCACTATGTAGCAGACCTTCTTCAATCTAACGCTTGCAAGAACAAAGTGACAGTGGATGAGTGGTTATTGCGTTGGATTGCTAAGCGAACTGAGACAGGTTCGAGCCAGCTCCACCTCTTGACAGGCAATGATAAACCTCTGAGAGTAAATTTTGTCATTAAAAAAGCTTCACAATCTACCGTTCTGAGTCAGAAATAAAAATTGTAGGTCCCTTCCAGCCAAGATCGATATGAATGATTGGTAGAAGCTCGGCCTAGTTCATGAACTTGTCCGTGTGAAAGCACAGCTCATGCAAATCCACTCTAGAAATCTTTCACGCCTTGCCTTGTAGTTTGTAACTAAAGATATACATATAGAGACCTTTCCGCCTTATACATTTAGGCTTCATAATACACACCAACAAATCAACATCCAAGTAGAAGAAAACTCAAGCAAAATTAGTCTACCTGATTTCGAGTTATAAGCGAATATACAGACAGACAGACGTTGTATTTTATAAATCGTATTGGTTGTTGCTTCTTACGTTTAGGGAACGGAACTGCCATAACATTTGAACTGAGAAACTTTGTGTGTGTGTCGAATCGATTTTTTCTCGACAAACATTGTATTTTAAGCTCCTAAAGTGGGCGCAAACTTATGGACAAAGTCCTTATGAAATTCAATTATTTTTTCCATTTTTTAAATGTTAATGATGTCGATAAGGTTGACACGTTGAAGGCGCGTCTATCGCTTCAAATGACCGGAATCATCGTCACCGGCTACTTGGAATAAATAGCTTTTATGACTCACTCTGCCACATACATAATAGATCGTTGTGCGAACTGAATTTCGATCATATCAGCATATCCAGGCGACATAAAACCTTTCTATTAGCGTGTCCTATAAATCTACTTTCTAGGATCAAACTCTAGCAAAGTGGTTTTCGTTGGTTAAATGCATTTTTTTTCAAAACACTTGTTCGAGATAATTTGTTTCCCATAATGAAATATACATTCAGTACCAATTGTGTATGGACGGACAGTGTGTGTGCGTGTGTGTTTGCATAGAAAACCATCCGGGTCTCATAATTCATGGACAATAATCATCGTACAAGTCGTGTTTTGGTGTCCTTGTCAAGAAACGCAAATGACAAGTGTAATTGGCCACGTTCAATTGTCTGTTCAACCTGCCAATACCGACTGAAATTCCCACTCTCTCTGTCACCGTTTCACATGTTGGAACATCAGACGGAGCCCTGGGTCTGGCTCCTAATGAACATGACCAATCTTAAATCAATTTTGCTCAATTTGCATTCATAATTTATGAGCAACGGTGTTAGTGGCTCAAATCCGGATAGCTATGGACAACTGTGCACTTGTAGTCGATTGAATTGGGAGAGGATATATTGTTGAATCTTTCCCCATTGCCTAGGTACTCTACACACTCAAAGTATGAACAATTAATGTTTTGACAGTTGTTGATAGGAGAAGGAGCAATTGTGTCGCCTTAAGTGGCCTTCTGCCGGTGGAGTGAATGTCCAAAGTTCAATCAGGTGGACAAGGGAAAAAAAACTGAAATTACCAAATGTGGAGACCACCTGGTGCAATCTATTTGCTCCAAACTCATCAACCACCGCCGCTGCCGCCGCCACCACCAGCAAATATCTAGCCAATTAGGAACACACCCCCTTCCGCCAGCACACCCCACACAGAAAACGGAAAACACACTCGTCAAATGTCGACACCATGGCACTCACCCCCGGATTACAGTCACTCGCACTCTGCCACCTCCCACCGAAAATACAGAAGGAATTCTCTTGCGAACAAATTGGCTCTGCTAGAAGAACCGTTTTCGCACCCTCCTCGTTAAACACACACAATCAATCAATCACGTGATTAGCTAGTAAGCAATTTTGTTTCGTCTACTGCTGCTGTTGCTGACGATGACGACAACGACAACAGGACGTCAGGTGGGGTGCAAGACACACACAAACACACTCTGTACACACATATACTCCTGAACAGAGAGCAGCGAGCAGCTAGAGACGAAGACTAATGATGTGACATCCGCAGGCACAGGTGAATGGAAGCTCGCATATGAGGCCCGCAAAGAGCATAAAAACCGACTAGGGCGGATGCATAGTTTTATGGTTATTAGAAAAGTACGAAAGTAAAACAATTACGGGCGGGTTGGGTGGTGGTTTTTATACATATATATTTTTTTTTTTTTGTGGCTGCCTGCCTGTCTTCCTTGCCTCTCCTTGTCCTTTAAGCTTGCTCTTTGCGTCGAGCTTAGTGTGTTAGAGAGAAGGGTTATTGCGAGACCACAGTTGTTTCATATAAAAGTGCATAAGGGTAGTTTCTCTTCGTTATGGGGGAAGTTTTGCGAAAATTTTGAATGCCACACCGCAAATTATTGCTATCGCCATATTTAGCACTTAATGTAACGGTGTGTTGTTTTACGGTTTCAACATTGCAAAGTGACATTTGGTGGTAAGTTGACACAAGGGTATCACAAAAGGGGTGTTTTATGAATTGAACTTATGTAGGTAGAACATAAATGTTGCAGTAACGGGTTTTAATGACGGAACAGGACATGTGGACGGAGGGAGATGTGTGACATAAGTTGGTTCCATCACGATCATGATCAAAATTTGTCAAGTTCTGTCAAAGATCGGAAGGAAAAAAACACAAAATTTCGATGAATGTGACAGATGTTGGGTCGTGTTCGGTAACACCACCCTTTTATGGAAACATCTGCTTACACATTTTGTAATTTTCTTTGCACATCTGTCGATGTTTCGCTTACATCGCATCTATAGAACAATTGAAATCCTCATGGGATACTGTGCCTAAACAAACATCTACACCGCACATGCAACTTGCAACAGATTCAAGCTGTAGACTTTGGCATATCCTAATGGAATGCGCACCTCTCTTTCAACTCAGATAGAAAATTCTTGGCGAGAGAAGGTCCTTAACTTTCTGAAGTCAGAAAACATAAGTGTAGGCACAATAGGATTCTGAGGAGAAACTGCACTTTCAAGAGTTGTGAACAACGCTCCCGAGCAACACGAAAGATATCGAGTTTCTGATAACATATTTGACAGTTTTAACGTCTACACTCAGGCTGACGCAGCTTAAATTGCTTTGTCGAATCATACCCAAGGATTATCTATTCTAAAGCAGCGCTTCGAATAGTTAGACCCCGCCTGGCACAGAAAAATAGAAAGGAATCTCCATCAACTTTGTACATATATGGAACTGGTGACAGAATAAACCTCTCGGATTTTATCTTTCTAGAGGAGTCCTCTACTGCCCTTATGGCTGCGAGTTATATTGTAAATAAGAAGCGGAATGGATGGTGTATCTTCATAAGCCTTATTATGAGCCAGATCCAGACGCTAGTTTAAAGTGGTCCTCCAGGAAGCGGTACACTTAGACCAAAACTAGGTCCACTGGGCCATAAGGGCCAGGCCTTCGAGTCATCTTCGGTATAGGTGAGGAGGACGGGGACATGCCTGAGAATGCACAACTAGCTAGTTGTGAGGCACGATGTAAGAATGTTTGAGTAGGCAGTGTATAAGTGAGGGAAGGCAAGAACTTCCCCCCTACGACGGCCAGGTGAAGTCACAGCCTTTGTCTAGGTTGTGATTTTGAAGAAGACAAAATCCTCAGTAAAGTCTGATTTGAAGACCAAAAATGTACACGGTGATGACTTAACTGAGGATATTGTCTTCTTCAGGATCACAACCTAGACGACTTATAAAGTCCTGCATGTGGTACCTTAACTGGATATTGACAGGCATTAGGTGCGAGAACATATGCATGTGTATCTGAACCGAATGGACATGCAGAACTACACCCTATCCATGAACTACATTTCGTTCCGAGACGATGAGCAAGAAAATCGACGAGAAGCCCTCTCGGAAACACGTTCAATCCGTCTAGATTCTTCTGCAACTTCTTTTTTCTAGACACTGTGCCATTGGTATCCATGCAAAGCGTCTTATGACACAATTTGTCCCACATCTGCTTAACGAACATCCACCCTAGCCATCGGAAAACTGAACATCAATGAGTTGAGGGACCTTTTAACATTCATATCCCTATTCTTGAGACTCTTCAGACGCATCTATTTGTGTACACTTTTTCGAACTGTCACCTTGTCAAAAGTATTAAAAGAGTTGCACTTTTACTTAACCTCCTTTCCAGTCTGCCGTTCATCCTTACTTGTCGGAAACATTCCCGTCTTGTGTAATTCCAAACAGGTAAAAGGTCAGAGTATATTTTTGCCAACTCTTTCGATGAACCCACTGTGTGCTGTTTTCTCCAGAACACACACACCTATTGAGGGAACTCCCAGGGAGCTACATATACCTGTCAGTGGTGCTCATGCAAAACCGATCAAAGTGATATAACCCATTGACTTATGCAACAACACCCGCATTATTGAAATTCTCAAAATAAATTCCATTCCATTGGTAAAACAACGGCCGAGGAAGAGCCTGTCGCCCTTCCCTTTTTCCAATGGAATCTGGAGGTATCTGTGTGTCAGACCCACCTGCGCGCGTATGTTACGAAATATCTCAATTCAATTCGAACAATTATAGACTCGACATTCAACGAATATACCCCATCCTAGCGCCATCTTTCTCTCTTTCACTCTTTGTCTGGTTTATCTGCAAATGTCAGCTGACATTTGAACCAGTGATAGTGAACGGGCGCTCTGCTGAAGGCGCATTGTGTGTATTGCCATTGCCACAGAGAGCCAAACATACAAAATACTTTGTTCCCTTCCTTCGGGTCCCTGTCGCTAACAATATTTTCCAATTCTAGGTTTTTTTTTCACTTTTTTTGTTTTGTTCCAAGCATTCAGCTGTTATCGTCCCATTCCTCCCGAAACTGACAAGGAGAAGCTGAGTCGAATTCTTCGAAAACTACCCCCAAACCCGGCCAAAACAACCCCACCAACTGCTGTTGTGTGCTCCCCTGCACTCTAGCAGGCAGATACGACGGCAGTGGTGGTGAAAAATCCATCGCCGAGTGTTCATGACATTTTTCTTATTACCTTTTGCCAAAGTGGAAGTTTTCCATGGGATTACTACCCGCAAGGGGCCACGGGAAAATTACTTCTGTGTGTGTCCACCGCCCACCGTTACATGCCCTTCCAATCATCATCCCCTTGTCGTCGTCGGCGGCGGCAGTGGTGGCGTTTGGAACACACAAATGTTTGTCAATCTGAATAGAGAACATTTAATTTTTTTTTTGCTTCTTCGCCTCCACTACCACCCCTTGGAGGGATGAGTTGATTTTTCATTCCATTTTGTGTGTGTGTGCGTGTGTGTGTTGTTGTTGCTCTGCCTCTGTGGAACCACCAGGTGTTTGATGTTAGCTGCCTCGTCGAAACAATCGAGTAACGCCACTGCCATGCCTGTTCCCACACTAAGTGAGTTATATATCTCAATAGGCTTTCGGTGGACTTGAAAGAATAACAACCCACCCACTCGTCGTCGCAGGAAGGAAGTCGTCTAATATTGCTTTGCCAAATGTTGCCAGGCAGCTCCATGACGTGCACACAGCACACACAACATCAGGCATCCATCAGGCACATAAGGCGCTTCCAAGCCAACAGCACACACATACACACACACATAGGGTAGATATTTGACTGGTAATCTCGCTGCAGTGATTCTGGAGGTTCCTCCATAGCACACAGCAGAGGCCAGATGAAGCACAGATGCTTGAAAATGTCTGGAGCAGATTCTTTTTAAGTGTGCACACGTTTGTGTTTGGTTGGATGGGGCCAATGGGAGCGGGGGTTTGGTGAATGAAATGGAAAAAAATTATAATAATACACTCAGCTTGGCCAGTGAGAGGACTGCCACTGCTGCTGGCAGGCATATGGCGCGCGGGGTATTTTTCCAAAGTACTGGTCGTCGATGTGGGGGCTATTTTAGGGGAGGAGGGAGGCCGAACTGCTTTTTGTTCATCTCTCTGGACAGCTGCTTTAAATGTCGATGCCAAGGGAGGATGGGCGCCAACTCGTATTGGATTTGGGTAACACATGGATTGAGTGAGAGATGATGCAGAGATGAACCGAACCAGAGTGGTGGTGTTGGAAAACAAACGCCAAGTGATTTGCCAATTGATTTCCAACGCGCTCTGCTGTGAGTTATTTCAGTTTTCCTTCGATTTATGGTGATGAGAACCGACAGAGGGATGGAAATGACGAAAGTGAATGAGGCTTTGATGGTTTGGAAATCTTGTTGATCGCTCTAAAGTCCTGAGCTGTGAGTGTGCAAGTTTTATTGGCGAAATCCATTGCATTTCGGTCTGTGAGGCACCACGAAGAGATGGAATTGGTCAGAACACCTAACATCCACTGATTCAATGGCAACAAACCGGTGTAAAGTCCGACCATCCACGTCAAGCCTATCATCAAGATCAGAAGATTTAGGAATAGAAGTAAGTGGTGAAGAGTTTTCGTCTTAAGCTGGGCTGATTCTCTTGGCCTTCCAGGGTTTCGCTATGCCTTGGAACTGAAGATCTCCAAAGACAGAGTAGAGTGGATACGCTATCAGTTCAAACAACGACAGACACTGTCGAATCTCAGAAGGCATACCCGTACACGTGAGATGACAGTGGAGCCTGACTGACGTCAGATAACAAGTGCGAATAAGAAGGAATATAGGCACTGACTGTGCATGTACGAGTACGCATTGATGCTCCTAGCCGGCACTATATTCTCAGCAAGGTAAGTCGGCTTTGACCTACACAAGTTGACAAAACGTGCTTGGGCTCAATGAGATCAAAGATTGGGGTGTACAGCCATAGGTTCGATGAAATAGTCCTCGGAACTCGGAAGGCCAACTTATTTTCTCGGCAACAGCATTAGAACAGCCTCAGCCATAAGGTTTAATAAGTCTTATTTCACTTTAATCTTCGAGGTCCTTACACAAACTCAATTTCTCTGTCTCTCTCTGAAGGGCCTTAGTGGGTAACAGATTTCATGCCTCTAAAGTTCAATCCTTAAAAATCTTAACCTCAGAGCAATGCAAATGCGAGAACAGAAGACCCATTCCGGCTTAATTTGAACAACGAAGTCAGCGCTGACAGCCATCAAGTTAAAGACAGTTGTTCTCATGCATCATCCATCTTCCTGGCAGAGATCTACGCTACGCCATGGAATCTCGGACCTATGCATCAGACGCAAACTTCCACAGAGACTTACAAAGAAGCATGTCTTCCAACAGTTAAGCTGCAAGAGAAGGCTTGCACTCTTTCTACTCGTAAACCTACCAGGAACTCTTTTAAATGATTTTGTAAAATCCTAAGCAAACCTCCCCTAGCTATACCTACAATCAAGATCACTACTATTTCTAGCGATCATCTGCCCTATTTCTTACTCTCTGTGACTGTATGAAAGACTACCATACTCCATTTCGAATTCTGTATCCCTATTCCTATCCCATTGCTGCAGCCTTTGCCCTCACTCCATCGTTCTGATGAAAGTGAAAACTTCCTAAAAATACTTACAAAACACTAAACGTTTCAATGGCACTCTTAATATACTCGGTAAAATATATCTACTGAGGTTAACAGCTCTCGCAATCTGTTAAATGTTCTCGAGACGACGATGTATTCACACGCACACACACACACATCCACACAGTGTTTTTATTTTCAGTCTTTTCCCCTTTTAATTTCTATTGCCATCTGTGAAACATCCGCGCACAAACTGACACGTTCTGCAATTGAAAATTCAGCTGTTGCAGCTGGCAATCATCACAGCAGCAGACGGATGGAGGAACACGTTGTACAGCAGTATCAGTACCCTACCCAGCGCCGCCAACTGAAACATCAACAGAAAGACCACACGAGGGGTAAAATTTTATGGAAAAGATGTTTTCCAGATCTCCGACGTTTTTGAAAAAAAAAAAAATTATTTTTGGGAACAGCCATAGCTGTACGAGTGTTTGAATTGAAAATATAAAATTCGCTTGTTTTTTCGGAAGCTGTTCCTTCAAAAAGGAGACAACAACTTGGAATTTGAATCCTTTCGTTGCACAAGGGGGTCAGTCTGAGCACAGAGGGAACGGTTCAACGGGACCAATTCATTGTATTTGTATTTATTGTATGAAAGTATATTTACACATTAAGATTACAATCTTATAAGTTGTGAAGGCTTAAACAATTAAGGAATAGACTAAAAACAATTTAATTTTAAAAGTAACAAATGTATCGAAAATTTAAGAAAGGAAAAGTTTAGTAAAAGTGAAGATAATAGAGTTAAGGTCGCATTAAACATCATTGGCCAAATATTTATGAAGTTGTGTTTTAAATTTGTTTGTGTCGCTGATTCTCCTAAGGGTTACAGGCAGTGTATTCCATAAGAGAGTTACGTGGACGAAAAAACTACGTTCAGATGTTAGACAACTGAATCTTGGTCGAATTAAGACAGCTGATCTTTGAGAGGTGGCAAAATTAAGTTTGCTGTACAGATATTCGGGTTGACGAGTGTGTATAATCTGATGTAGTAGAATTAAAGCCCTATATCTTAGAAGGTTATCAAAACTAACTCCCATGAGCTTTTTAGAGTGAATGGATATATGGTCAAAATATCTGATATTAAAAACGTATCTTGCTAAGTTGTTGTATATAACATTGAGCTTTCTTCTGGTACTGTAGTCTATATTACAAAATATTTCACAACCATATAGTAGGATTGGCAGAATCAGTGTCTTTACCAGCAAAAGCTTGGTGTTCGTTGGGATGAAGTTCTGAGTTGACCATAGCAGACGAAGACCGCTGTAGACTTTTCCAATAGTGGCTACAATGTGATCAGTCCAGGTAAGAGTATCGTTGAACACTAAACCTAGATTCCTAGCCGTATGGACATATGCTATCGAAAACTGGCCTAGATATATTGGTGGAAATAGTGACGTATCAATACTTTTTTTTATTTATACATAAGGTCTTTGACTTTTCCGGATTAAGGGCTAATTTATTTCTTAGAGCCCATTGCTGAATTCTATGTAGGTCCGCGTTTATGTCATCTACAGCACTCGTAACACAAGATAATGGGGTACTCAAGTATAATTGGACATCATCTGCATACATGTGGGCTGTACAATGCTTGACTAATTGGGGAAGCTCGTTTACATACATAGAGAACAATAAAGGTCCAAGAATTGACCCCTGCGGCACTCCTGTAACTACATCTAAAAAGGTAGACACCATATTTCCAACCACCACACATTGCTGCCGTTCAGTCAGGTACGAATTCAAAAGTTTAGTTGCCTGAGAAGAAAAACCAAAGTTATGTTGTAGCTTTTCGAAAAGGATTGAATGGTCAACTCTGTCGAAAGCCTTGGAAAAATCCAATAAAGTTAAAAAGGTAAGACAGTTAGAATCAAGTGCTTTTCGAATGTCATCTACTACAAGTAAGAGGGCAGTTTTGCAACTTCTTTTTGCACGAAAACAAGATTGGGCAGGACTTATAAGATTGTGAATGTTTAAATACACTTGCATTTGTTTCGATACAGCCTTTTCGAAGACCTTTGAAAGAAACGGCAGGATAGCAATAGGTCTATATTCGGTACAATCACTCCTCTGCGACTTCGGGATTGGGATGATTTTAGCCATCTTCCATAGGTTAGGATACTGACACGTGGTTAAGATGGAATTAAATATGTAAGTGATGTATGGAAGAATGTATGGTAAGAGAAGTTTCAAAAATTTTGGGTTTACCTCATCCAGTCCCACTGCATTTGATTTAATGGATAATAGAGCTTGAACTACAACTGCCTCTGACAAGTGAATGAAATTGAAGTACTGTACGTTAGCACTATTTAATCTATCACCAGGTCTTATAGAATCAGGGATTTGAGCGGTGTGGGTTTGTATATCTTGCAAACCTACAAACTGTAAATTAAGCAGATTACAGTCTACATTGCTAGGCACACCAACGCGTTGCCTGCCATTCATTAGTTAGAAGCTTTAAGGAACGCCTACTTGTCTTGCAAACAAAGTTCGATCATGACTCGAGCTCACTTCATTGGTACTGGAGTCTTCGAATGAAGCCTATTGAGGCATTCCAAGCGCCTATATTACAGATGATGTCGGAACTATAACATCTTTCGGGTGGATGACTAATTCATTTTCCAGCGTCTGGTTTCTACAGTGGATAAGTTCGAAGAACTCTGCAAAACGGTACGAAGATGCTTTCAATCACTGGTCTTCAACTTGGACCCAGCAATGGACTTAGACGTTGGAAATGCTTCATTAGAAGGCAATGACTACTCATGATGTCGATCGGGATTTGTAAGGCTGCTGTTAGGATTCACTTGAAATTTAAATTTCTTTCCCGCAAAAGAGGGTTTTCGTCCTTAGACCTCTTACCACTGGTGAGAGGAAAATCTAACAATCGCCGAGGTAACCCGAGAAAAGGTGAAAAAGTACCATGATGAGCTTAGAGGAGATAAGGGCATCCATGGACATAAGAAGGCAGATTAGTTTGCTAGATTGGAGTCTGAAATCAACCAGATCATGGTCCATGACTTTGTCCTGTCACCACAAGAACTTCAAAATTCCAGTATCACCTTCAAATTCCAAAAAATTGCGAAAGACAGATGGAGTACACTCACGAATCTGGACGGAACCAAACAAAAGAAAAACAGAAGTCGCCTTTGACTGCTCGACGTTTGATGTGCTGACGTAAATGCGGAGGAACACACAGAGGAATGTCCAAGCCCGATCAGAATCAAAAAGACAGCCCACAGAGAACACTTCTACAATGTGGGTGAATTCTCTCGCTCTCTCAGGCCACCGAAAACCATCCTAAAATTCCTTCAGAACTCGGTATGATTCAGGGAGGCCAATCGAAATTAATAATCCTTTAGGTAGGTAGGTTGAAGAGGTCTCGTGATGCAGCCTTCACTCGGATCTCTATAATCCCTTTCCTCTGTTCATTCAGATCTGAGTACAGCCACCACTACAACCTTACGTTGGTCTCACCATGGCCATCGTCAAAACACTTCTGGTTGACGATGAAAATGATATTTAAAGACCAAAGGCTGTCTTCCTGTCATCGATTATCAATTCATGGCCACGACCGTCATGCATCAGCACTAGTCTGTAAAGGTTCACCCTAAGAGACATACAGAGATGTGTACGTTGAATGATACCACAGGCTTTGAAAACAAGAGAGAAACTATCATTGAGCTTGATTAGTCATTTGCCACCCCAAAGTGTCTACTACGAGGCCTAGAAGTTAATCACTGATTGGAAAGTCAACGATAACACCGATATGCTTGACATTAATGCTGTACTTGATCCATTTGTCGTTACAGAAGACGACAACATCAAGCTCCAAATTCAAAACCACGGAAGGAAATGCCACCATCTTGACCAAAGACGCGAGTCAATTCTCAATACACGACACCACTTCCAAATTGGTTTATGGTCCTAGGACTTTTGAAATCCTGAATCTGTGATCGTACGAGATGCATTTAGCTAAGACACGGCAGCTTTGTACCAACCTTGGTCAGGTTATGAATCATTGAAGAAGGCAAACGTGCGGGTACTCAACTCAACCGTTGAACGTCTTTTGGAGCAAGAAAGATTGGTCTAAACACCCATGTGCCCACAATACCTAAAGCCTGTGTAGGTGGTATAGTTTCAGGTGAAGTATCACTGTCGAAGTGACGTAGCCTTGAAGACTGCTGGGAAAATCCTACACTCATCGCAATGTTAACATTTTCAACCTCAACCCACCACTAACCCCTTACTGACTACCCTGTGTCAATCGCTTATCTCTGCACACACACGTTTTCTGTCAAAAATCTTTTTTTCTTTCTTCTTCTTCTTTCCCTTTTGGTTCGCCTATCTCTAAACCCCATTCCACACACAGCCAGTCAATGAATACACTGATAAGGGATGGTTGGGAAAAGCGGAAAAAAACAGCGGCTGCCATCCCTTGTGGAATTTTCTCACACATCACATGAAAATTTGAAACGAAAATTCCCACACCCTCGTAATCCGAATAAAACTCATATTTACCGTGATTTACAGGAGGGATGCGTTCACATGCACACGTCGTCGTCATATTAAATGTCAAGGAGTGGGCGGTGTTTGTCGTCACAACAGACAAAACGCTGCGGTCATTGAAATGAATGAATTCCTTCTTTTGTTGTGATATTTTTGGACTTCTCTTTGCGTTACGCACTACCACCACCATGTGGGCACGCATGGTGGGTTCCTTGACAACTGTTATTCCGACTAATTATTGGCATGGTGACGTTAGCACTGGGTCCTTATTACGTGATTGTCAAATTAGTCAGTCATAATGAAAGTATAGTGGGCACAAGGGTCACCCTGTCGTTATCCTTTTGCTTACTTCGACAAATTAGAATATGATGATTGCCATCATCATCTACCCAGAAGGGGGTTGTGATTGTGACTTTTTTTTTCGGCGGAAGAGGATGCAGCAATCAACTACACCTGTGTCACGAGAGTTTCGTTCCGTGTGCTTTTTTTGTTTTTTTGCTTTTTAATTGAATTCCAACGATGGGACACGTGCCAACATCTGCGACACGTACTGCAAATGTGTGGAATGTGACCAACGATTTCGGAATGAAAAAAAAAAACAATGAAATCCTTTCCATCCCTTATACATAGTTTGTGCGCGCAAAATGTGTGGCACCAGAAGGGCGGCCATCAAGAGTTGTAACATGGTTCTAGTAGGAAAAGATGCAATTAGGCTTTTACAGAAGCTCCACTTGGTATGACTTCCTGCGCAACGTTTAAAGTTCAACTTCAACATGTGTGTACTGTGTGTGTGCGGTAGTGACGAGAAGACGAGGACGTGCAACGGCAACGACACAACCCGCTTTTTTCTTCGTCTTCCGCTGTCGGTTTCTTTGGTTTTTCATTCCTTTTTGTGCTTCAATGCAGCTGGACTCGACTTCCTTTTTTTTTTGTGAATGTGACTGCCGCATGTCCTTTATAACTCTGTGGCGGTCACAGGCATATACAGAATAACACACATACAGCCACAATATTTCTGCAGCGGTTGTAGGATTTCAGCTGCTGCTGTTGGCGGGTTGGCATAGAAGACAAACCAACACCGCACAAGGACAATGTGGTTGAGTAATAGATATTCACTATTCCGGTTGACTTCTGGTCCTGCCAGTTACAGAAGTTTTTCTTTACTTCCTCTCTAACACATACACACACACATACACACATCACATGGGGGAAGGGAACACTGTATTTCAAAATACAATTCTGCGATGGGCACAGGTGTCGGAAACACTCACCAGCTGTTGCCATTCATTTCAAGGAAAGGTATTGAAATGATCCCTTTTTCGTCCTTTGAGTTTGGAGCATGTGTATATGTGTGTGTGTGTGTGTTGTTTGCACGTGGCTAGATATTATAAAATGTTTTGTTGGCACTCGATGCAATAGCAATGAAAATTCATTGGTGTGTTGTTTAAAAGGATCTTCGAAGGATGAATGAAGGTGTCACTCCTTAATGAGAGCGGTGAAATTGATATGCGGGCTTTTAATATCTACCACCAGCATTTGTTATGTCACTGGAGGTGATCCATTTAATTAGGACAGAAGGATATTACACCGGTTAAGCGACTTTCGGTTTCTGCTTTCAGTTGGTGGATGTGTGATGCCTCTGCGAAAAGCACTTTGAAAAGTGTGTTAGGAGCGCTGGAATAATTATAAAAAGGGAAGCACTCCATTGAACATGAATACCCGCCTTCTTTATACGACCGTGGCTCAGTGACCCTTAAGTTGCCTATATGCGCGCTTGTTTGAGAATTATGAGCCACAACAGAGACTGAACTCTCGTAACCTTAAGACCTTAATCTTCTAGGTTGTAGGATCTAAAGATCTCTTGTTGAACAAGAAACATCGGCCAAACGTTGAAAGCGCCTTGAAGACTATAAGCTCAATTTCTAGACACACTTTGAGACCGAGGAAGTTTGATATATAGTTGAGCAGGAAAGATCAGTTTAAGGATCATTCTGCGGGAAATGGACCTAATAAAGCTCAAAGGAGCATAAAACCGTGTTCTTCGATCACATTTAGATCAAAGTCGATAAGGGTTGCTACAGAAACGACGTTGAGATTCCCTTTGAACCACAAATTTATAAACGTCTTGTAATCTGTAGCAGTTAAAGTTTACGAATTGCATCAGCGGAAGCTTCAGGACACTTGTCAGAGCTAGTAGTACTCTCTAAAAAAATTTATTCGATGTAAGCCTAACCCTAGCCTTCTTGAATGACTTAACTCTGAAGACCTTCACGGTAGTTTCGACTTTTAAACAAAAACAAAAAAAAGTGACAAGTCCCTAGCTTCAGAAAGGCCAACAAGCTGATTGAATCATACCCTCACATGAGGAATGAGAACCTTAGTGAACTGTCAGCCATCGACATCTGACTTAGGAGAAGATACCTACATACAACTGGGAAACCCGAGATTATGTCTTTTAGTCTTACAATGTCCACACTTAGCGAGCAGACAGTCACTCCAATCTAACCTCACTATAGTACAATTCCTGGTTGTTCTGCCCTAAAATCACAATCTTTCCATTCCATCACTCTCAACCAGAAAACACCCACCCGTCTTCTATCCTAAATCTGGTATTACCCTTCCAGATGTACATAACTTCCACCTTCTCTGTTACACCTGTCTGCAACACATTATGTAAGTCTGTTCAAAACAAAAGCCTTATTCTGCACACCAACTGTTGCGCTATACACGTATGTATGTACTACCATGACGTCATATAAAATCTACCACTGGGAAGGGTTAAGCAAGACGTAACTAAACTAATTGACGTCATAAATCTCTTAACACACCTTCACCCCGAAACATACGAGTAATCGTTCGTCGATGCTATTACTATGACGTTTATGGCCCCACAGCTTGATATACCTACGGTAAACATCTTGAGCATCATGAACTACGAAAATCCGCGTAATTTCAATTAATTGCATGAGTAATCTTCTCTGCTATTTGTTTTCCCCTTTTGTGTTCGCCTCATAGCACACTATCGCCTTTTATTGACAGGCTACCGCACGCAACCACATGGCCAGATGCCCAGATTTCTGAGAGCCACAAACAGACAACCTGCGATATTTCAGTACACCAAGTAGTAACCAAACCATCCCCCTCTAACCATCCAATGATGATGATGTAGGTGACGAGTGATGAGTTCTGCGTTTGATTTTAAAGCCCCTTCTGGTTTCTGTCCAACAAGTTGAAGGTGTCTGCCAGTGACAGGAGCGCTTTTTGTACTTGCAAAACCTCCTTCCCGTTCGGCCCGGAATTATTTTTGTCCCACAAATACAGTTTTTTTTTTTTTTTTTACTTTCACACAGTTGTGTGGTGTGCTTTCAAAAGCAATGACGAATGGAGAGCGTGTCAACAACACCATGTGGAGGAGATCCTCTATGCTCAAGCATCGTGAGATGCCTTTTGCCATTGCCAGTTGCCACACACTTGACTCCTCCTAATGGAATGTCTAATTTTTGCTTTGTACGCGCTCTGAAGTGTACCACACTTTTCACACACGTGTGTGGTGTCTGTATGGATCTGGGATTGTTGAAAGAAGGATTTTTTTTTTCTTTTTGAATGTTTTTCTTCGACATTTTCTTCTTTTTTTTTTTTTTGTGAACATCTGAACACCTTTCCGTCGATTTCTTTTAAGCGCTTGACAAGATTCCCCTTGGTTGGGTGAATGTGAGAAAATAATTGAATTGGGGTTTATTTTTTCCAATTTCGCAGAAAAAAGAGATAATTTTGGGAGCGAGGAGATGACATCCAAAAGAGGAGGAAGGGTCTTATAGATTTAACAATAGATGGAAGCTTTAATTGACAAGAAAAAGAAATTACGCACCGGTCATAGGATTCCTTTGAAGCTTGGGGACTTGTGTGTTGTCGCTGCATTCATCTGTAAAAGAAAAAAAGAAAAAACTTGTTGAGAACATTTGGAATCAGAAACGTGGATTATACTGGTTCGAGTGAATAAACATGTTCATGGAAGTGTCCATGGTTAGAAAAATTGTACTGCAGTTGTCTTTGGAGCGATGGAATTTTCTTATAAATGAAGTACAATGCAATGAAATCAAGAAAATTACGTTTATGGTTTATCCACTCCGACTTCATCGCCACCTGTCAGCTGTCAGCTGTCACTGTCACTTGTTTGTTGGGTGGATTCAAATTTTCATGGTCTACTTTAATTTTCTTTGAATTTATGTGTTGAGAATTCATACAAATTCCAAGAAGTCTTGGGTGGTTACATCGGGGGATCTGGTTGGCCATGAGTAGCTATTGTTTCATGCGCTTTGTATGTTGTCTCCCCGTACACAACGTAGGGTTACTGTGCTATCTGTTGATATCTCATTTAGGTGCAAGACTTCCCTAAAAGTGTCTGTTCTTCTCAACTGCTCCGTGGTTAAGCACCAATTATAGGTGTCACCTTAGGAAAATTGCTTAATTTACTTATTGATTGCATGTGTATGAACCCACTTCCTTGTCTGTTCCACATGATGACGACAACTTAAGAACTGCTCCGCGTTGTATGCTTTATCAGAACTGTACAGCGGACGATCTTTTCTTTAAATTTCCTTCATTCTTAACCATTGTTGCACTACTAACCTCGTTGGTTGACCATTGACTAAAGACTGAATTCACATAAGACCAAATGTTGAACAACATTCCAAAATGTCAATTAACCATTCCTTTATCCATACAAGTGTTTAGAAAGGCTGTTGTGTGATAGAAATTCTTCAGTCCCCAGTACCATCATTCAATTACAATCCATCAACCGCTTCCCCCCCGTCATCACTGACCCAAGTATCATTGACAAGCAGTTTCATAGCAACACCTGTGTAACATTCAAGCAACAACACAGTCCAGAAGAATTCTATTTACCCCATGGTCATTAACATTTGGATTCTGTGGAAGAGGTAGGAAATATACAATCACTCGTCACCAGTGTTTCTTATGCGATAGAAGGCCCGTTTTTTTTTTTCCTTTTCCTCTATGAATTCCAGTGAAGTAAGTACGTATGTAATGTGTTCGTATACAAATTTGTCTGATGATGGAAGGGACATGGAAAAGATTTCTTTTTAAATGAAATCAAAATGTTTAGCTTCCAGTGAAGAGGCAACTCATCAGGAATAAAATGAACGATTTTATAGGCAAGAAGACCAAATGGGAGCAAAGAGGCCTATAGAAGTCAGTCGTATGTTCTAATCATGTACATATGTATGAAGCTTTGTCGACAGTCTTTAACGGATAGCTACCCATCCACTCTGAAGTTTTCCAATACATGCTCGGACAACCCTAAAGGCACTGCAACCTATTTGCTCATTTCTTCAATCGTTTTGGAACCACGTATTAGAACTTGACCGTAACTTCTTCACTTACATGAGAAGCTTTGCCCAAACTTCCTTAACCTAGTAGCTGTACAGAAGAAGATAAGTAATCTTATGGGCGATTACTCTGCCGATCCCAATGGTTTACCCTCACAACTCTCTATCAACTCATTGATAGAATCAAGGATCAAGCTCTTCGAAAGGATTGTTTCCACTGCAAGCCTGTCTTTTCCCCAAATCAGCATGGATCTCTTAAAGCTTGGGTCTACAACCACGAACTTAATGGAATTCTTATGTACTCTATGCGCACCGTATCATCGTCCTCAAACTTAAAGCTCTTGGCTTCCAATCAAGGTTAACTACCTAGATGAAACCTTGAATGAAAGAACACTAATATAAGTCCTTTTTAGATCTTTCTTATCTTTTTTTCTTATGGACCATGGTTGCGTGTTTGCTTAAGAAAAGCGCGTGTCATTCTCTAAACTGTTTTCTGAGAACCAACTCAGGGTTATGGTAAAACAATCTTGAAGCACCGGCTCACTCTAGCATTTATCTAAAATCCAGCCTGACTCTGTTAATTCTAGACTACTGCACGTGGAAGCTCAAAGCACTAGCAAGGCATTTAGTTCGATCACCTTTGCTCAAGACGCTCAACGACTTGGTCAATTCTGTCATCATTCAAGGGATCTTACCAACAAACACGGAAACTCTGGCCAACAGTGCTCTAAGTGCGGAATTCGTTGTACAAAGAAGAGTGGAAATGCTGACAACTCTCCACCCTTAAAAGAGACAGCAAAGCACTCAGAAATGCCACCCCTTGGACATTCTTAAAGAAACTTGGCCACTCCAAAGCATCAGAAGGTCAAGCTATGATTTTTTAGGGTTAATGACAGGAAGGGTGGTCGAAAAGATGAGTTCACTGTCTGGTGCCTGCTTTCATCTGTGAAGCAGATCAGGGCATTCCGTAAAGATAAGTCTAAATCGTACTGAATCTAGGTTCACCAAAAACACAACTCAGACTTATCCATAGTTAGACATTCCATCTTGAACTAACCTTTCTGTTTACCTACTCTGCTGTGTTCTCAACGCCAAAGCTAACCTCGCTAACCTTCCCTTAACACAAATTACCATCTAATTAGCACTTAAACTTAAGTTAAAAATGTTTAATTTCATAATTACTTTCTTTTAACAATGCCAAGACCACCCTTTAACTTTTCTATTGCCCTCTTTTTTTTAGATGGCGCTTGACGGCAAGGCGATAATAAAAGAAGAAATAACTGACAAAGACGCATTCGAAGCCACAGCAACCACAAACAATCGACGAAGCAAAGGTAAGCTAACAACTAGAAAAAAAAAAAAAAAAACCACCCTCCTTCAGGGAATAGAAACCCCTTTTTCATGCAACAACCCTTGTCAGAACACACTGGTTCGTTCCCATCAACATGATTAATTACCACAGACAAACCACTCAACACCCATCCACTTTTAAAGATGAAGAGTATCAGACAACTGCACGATGTGAAAGAGGACAAGGACAAGGATGAGAACGATGGTGATGGTGACTACTGTAAGGAAGAGGACGAGAACGACGTTTAAATCAATCTTTTGTGCTCTACTCAGCCTTTCAATTGACAGGTGTCCAGCATGCAAAATTCCCACTGTACTCGCAGAGTTTCTTCTTTCGTTTTTCTTGTTTCTCCCAGTCGACACGGGTTTCACTTCATCCCTTGTCGGTTTACAAAGCCACCCACACAAATACATAGCGCACCCAAGCAGCCGAGGGTAAGAGCTGCAAAAATATTTTGATATGTTCCTAGCATGTTACATCACAATTCACCACCACCATCAGCACCACAGTGTACAAGAACGTCACCACGGCTCCAGCCATGGCCCATTAGGGCTCGCTTTGTTGATGGCCAACCATCCTTGAAGGGAGTGTGCTCGTTGTCTCACGATGGACCTTTCTCCTTCTCCTGCTGGATAATGTGCAACTGGGAGTTGTTGTTTTTCCAAACGTATTTTCTTTCATCCTATAGCAAACGGGCGACGGGAAACCGGGTGCGGAAATCCGTTTAAAAATGAAATGGGGGGTGGCACAGTTATCCTTGGAGTGCTTCACATAAATTCACAAAGGATGTGCACGTTCCCATCGTGTCGTAGGGCAGAAACGAATAAAAGAACCTCTGTCTGTGTATTGTGTGTGATGTGATGGAATGGAATCGAAGAGATAGAAGATGTTGACGCTTGAAGAGGCATTACTGGCATGTTGTACATACGGTACTTGGCCAGCACGCACCGGTAGAAATGTGTACTTTAAGTGGGATATGGCTTATAACGAGTGTATTTATGCACACAGAGATGGCTCCAATCTTAAGAAACAACTTGTGATGCATGCAAAACGTTAACAACAGGAACTTATGCAGCGCAACGGAACTCATGTAATACATGCATGACCTACGGCCTACTCACTTAAGTTCCGCACCAGAGACGAGACAAGTAGCAACACAAAAACTTTTCTACACTGGCACATGGCAGCGAAGCTGGCCAAAAGGATTATTCCCTTCCTACTCAGCACACTGCCCGGTCCTCCCCTCGCTGCAGGACTAAGAAATTCGATGCTGTTTGGACAAGCTAATGGGAAATTTACCCGATGAGACCAGCTGTTGGAGCACAAGACTTGTTTGCGATAGTCGTCCGATTTGTCGTCTATTCACCCACAATCAAGGACCAAACGCAAAAGTGTAGAAGAGATGTAGTTCAATGTTTGCTTTCTTTTTTTGAAACTATTTGAACTTGTATCTAGTGTCCAGGAGTTGGAGTTGGTGTTTCCAAAGGAGAGAGCATTTGGAACGTGGCCATTTGCCCTTAATTGAGACATGGACGATGAGTGAATGTGTGATTTAAAGACAATGAGGTGTACTCTGGGTGATTTTTAGGGATATCTTAGCTAAAACAGATGTGTTTGTGTCTAACGGTGAATGAAGATAAAACCAAAAATGAGTATAATCCTGTTTTTCAATTAAAATTATGCTGAGGGTGTGTTATGTTTTGTAGGGTGGTTATCTTCTGGTGAACGTTGCCATCTTCAATTTGCGGACAATTTTGATGACACAGCAAGGATTATTTTTCAAACGGGACCTCCTTAAGTCGTTTCGAGGTGATGTGATGACAGTTTTTTAAGTCGTACAAGGACGGAGTTCTTAGGAACCACAATAAGTGTGAAAATATTCTGTGAGACAGACAACACTTTTCAAAGTATGCATTCTGAGAGATCTGAGAAGACACTTTAGACTCTAGACTCTCCTTTGTCCCTTACAAACTTATACCAAAACCTTAGTAGAAACAAGTTTTCATCACTTTTTATCAATTCTGAGACTTCTTTAAGAGGAAGACCTTTCAATGGGTACAATTTGTGGTTATTCTGGTACGAACGCATCCCTTGTGAAACCTTTTTTCTCACTTTAAGCAGTTGCTTTACTGAAAGGGTTAACGTGCAACCTGTCGTCTTTAAGAACTGGCTAAGGACAGTGTCCGATCCGCACTTGAGCTGATCTCTAACCACCAATGTATCTTCCTTTTCCTCCTGGTGCTGGCGGTGCATCTTTACAAGTCTCTGTGTGAGTGAAACTTTATCGACTTTTACATAGGTCGTCTCCCTCTAAAAATGTGGTGAAGTTCAACTTCAATCAGGACCACTAAGTGGTTTATGAAAGGGCATTCCCTAATCAAGGAGGAAGAACTGAGACTCATGAAGAGGCTTTGCCCGAAACACCGGTCCGATAATTTCAATTCTTTTAATCAAGTTTCCTCGTTGTCTCTCCATAGAAGTTTGGAATGGAATATAGTTTCCTGTTTATCCGGCCTACCCGATGGCGTCTTATTATTTCTGGACTACATCCACGTCATGGTAGTTCATAGAGTTCGCAGTTAAAGGTGTCTTCTCCTTTATTCGCTGAAGAAATTGTTTCTAGAAGGAATCCTACAATTGCACTTAGTTTTCTGCTTCCAATACTCGGAACGTAGATTTGATGAAGCTGATGCACTATTTGCTACGACCGAAGATTGAAGAATCAGTTCATGATGCCTTAAGCCACTTAAAATTCAACTAAGTGAGTGCGATGCCGACTGGTGCTAACTTTCCCCATATTCGGCGTGACAGACTAATTTTTCCTTGACAGCAGTTGAGCTTGGCTCATGCCTTAGTGGTCGTGCTCCAAGATCGATCTTAAAACTTTTACTACCGATGTATATGGATCTGTGACTAGATTACTTCCTCAACTTCTTCAACCTCAAACTAACTACCAGTCGCTGGGCTTTCGGGAGTTATTTTGATTGCAACGGTCTCCAAATCCTTGGCGATATCTATGATAAGTCATTCTAACAGACGATCTTTGTAGACCCTCAGGCGTGTCCTCAGGCATTCAAAGCAGATTCTCTTCTCTAAGGGTTCTCAACTTTTTTTTCCATAAACAGTCGAACTCCATCTCCAGCTGCGTCCCAAACTAAGAATTGACGTTTTCCCCTGAAAAGACTCTCACATTTTGAACACTTGCATTGCATCGTCGATTTGGATGGAACCAGGTAGCCCACAAATTGGAGACGACAAAATTGTTTCTTACAGACACTTCCTCACGTAAAAACTTTTCGATAGGTGCCCTTTTCCTCAAACAATGTTATGTGTCAACCCCTGCAATTGGTTTTACAAAAAACCAAATTGATTCCTCCCTAGCACGCTGTCTTTGTCGAACTCCGAGTCCATCTTCCAAGCACTGTCAAACATTTACTAAAACCACAACACATTGCTTCTTGCATCTGCTCTCCGTTAGCAAGACGATTGAAACTTATAATAAAATTAAATTCCCAACACACACAATAGGAAACTAACCCCATTTGTGTGCTTAGCCAACCACCATCCCTTGTATCTTTTAGAAAATCTCAAAATATTTGCGTGAATATTTAAAACCGACTCTGACATATGTGTTGACAATTATTACTCAACTAGGACACAGAAGACACTGCACAAGGGCTGCAATGTAAATATCAACCGGCATACGCATTTGTATTGACCACTCTGCGGTGCCCACCATAGAGGACACAGCCCATCTGACATCGATTTGTAGCTTGTTTCGGTGCAAAATGCATTCTGCTTCTACTGCACACTATTTGCGATCCATACTGTTGAAACATATGTTTGCATTTCAATCTTTGTGTGTGATTCCACAACTGGAACCGAACCGAGATATATAGAGCGACCGGATGTGAAAGGATGCATAATGGATGTGTTGTGCAGGTCTGTTTGCAAATGGTCTGTGGGTTTCTAAAACATGTTCGAAGGACTTTGAGGTTTCCCTGACAGGAGGATGCATTGCATTGCATATATTTATAATAAATTCAATCTTCATTATAACAAATACTACACAAACAAATACACTTGCAGGTGGTAATGCGTGCAAGGAGAACTGCAGGACACCAGATTCACCAGAAAGTGCACGAGCAGTTGCACCCCGTTCGCCCATGTCACCGCAGATACATCACTCAAGTCTGGCACCACCTCCAAGACCAAATCGAAATTCGAGCTCCTCACCAGTGGTGAATGGTGCCACAACCACACCTCCGCCGCCACCCCCACCTACGGCACATGTCGAGCAGGCGAGGCTTTTGGGAAAGATTCGAAAGTTTCTTGGTTCATTGGTGCAACAGGCACTGGATCTGCATCCAGAGTTCACTGAGAGAGTGCGGGCATTGGTATTCTCATTAGGGGTGAGTTTTGTTGTGCTTTTGGAATATGGGTTTTTAATTACAGTTGTGTCCCTCCAGACTGGTGGCATTTCGATTGAAGACTTTCGAATATCACTTCAAGAGTGTGTTAATCTTCCATTGCGACCCTATGTCATTCCATTGCTCAAGAGTCATATCCCATTGCTCCAACGGGAAATATCCGCATTGTCCAGAGCCACAAGTCAGGTAAGGTGTCTTGCAAATTCATCAAAGTTCCAGCGTAAGATTGTGCTTTTTGCCAGCAGACTCCACTTCAGTACGTGACGATAAACGAGAACACTGTAATGGAGTTCACTCATGGTCCATCCGAGTATCAGGACATCTTTATACAACTTGACACATCGTCGAACAGCTCCAATGGGAATGGATTGGTGTTCAAGAGGCGTTCATCAGACTCCCTAATGGAACATCAGAATGGAGTTCAAGAATGGAACGATTACATGTATCCAGCGGCGAAGAGATTGCACACACACAATGCACCTCCGAGTGGATATGTCTCTGGACAACCAGCATCGTTGTTTGAGTATCCTGGCAGTGGTGCCAGCAGTCAGGGTGAAGGTGGATTCGGTGGAATGTTAGATAAGGTAAGGTATGCCTTTGTTTTGCCAGTTTAAGGTCTAATCGAGTGTGTTTGTGTAGCCAAATCATAGAGACGAGAGGGAAATGCGTGCCGCTGTTGAATCCCAACGCATAAGCCGCATGGGTGGCGAGGAAGAGTGGAAGAACATCCATACCATGCTCAATTGCATATCGGCAATGGTGGACAAGACCAAGCGAGCTATCACAATTCTTCAGCAGAGGGGTGTCGATCCACAACAGAATAGCTTCGCTGAAGCTTCATCAGCGGCGGTTCTAGAGATCCGCCGGCAGACAGAGGAAAAAGTCGCTGAATTCAAGCGAAACGCCGAGGAAGCTGTCAATCAGGTGAGTTGATTAGAAGATGGGAAAGGAAGCAACCTAACTTTCATGAAATTTTAGGTCAAACGTCAAGCTTGCATTGAAATCCAAAGAGCAGTAGTATCAGCTGAAAGTCGAGCTGCCGAAGTAATGGCCCAAGAACGACTGCGTATGGAAAAGTTCTTCGTCGAGATGAGTCGCCATCCAAATGAACGTGAACTAGATAACAAGTCACCCTCGATCACAACGGGACAGAATGTAAGTGTAGAGACCTTCAGACGAAGTCGAATAGCCCCAATTCATGATGCATTTCTTCCACGCAGGCCTGTTGGAATTGTGGACGAAAAGCAACAGAAACCTGCTCAGGCTGCAATTTAGCTCGCTATTGCGGCGCATTTTGTCAGCACAAGGATTGGGAACATCACCATCAGGTAAGGATACACTAAGAATCTATTTTGATAACCATTTTGAATTTTTTATTTTTTTGTTTAAAGATCTGTGGCAGTTCACGTTTAGATGTCACTGCAAAGCATCCATCACAAGTTATAGCCCTATCGGCGAATATTCGCGGTACATTGGCTCGTTCACCACC
This sequence comes from Criorhina ranunculi, assembly GCA_951813785.1. Lineage (NCBI taxonomy): Eukaryota > Metazoa > Arthropoda > Insecta > Diptera > Syrphidae > Criorhina > Criorhina ranunculi. The sequence continues at coordinate 2,003,804 of OX638383.1, forward strand.
AACACCATCACAATCGTCGCAATCGACACAGCCACCCTCAAGCTCAAGTCAATCGAGCTCCTCATCTCTAGTCCCAAATGGTGTCACTTCTGGGAGTAGCTCCAAATGACGTATTCGCATGATGAAACCGAAAAAGAAATACTTGTGCTAGTCAAATTAACTTTTAACCTTAAAAAATAATTTATTTAGTATTAAAACACAACTACAAGCATAAATCATTCGATGTGTGTGTATGTGTGTGCACCTTTAAGTCAGACCTTTTCGTTATAATTTTTGTTTTTGTGTCAAAGAAAGGGACTAGATCTATACAAAAGGACGACTTAAAACCAGACAGGACAGGATGAATGGAGTTAATGTGTAGGAATTTATTGTTTTTTTAAGAATTTAATTATAAATGTTATTTAAGAGTATATATATAGATAAACAAACAAAAAAATACATCAATTAATATATTTTATTTATTTCTTATATAATAATATGTGTATATTGTATAATTTTGTGCGGCAGCTATATATTCTTATCCTTCGTCCATTAAGCTATTTTGTTTAGATTTAAGTTTTTTTCTTTTCAATTTATTTATAATCCATAGACTATATATTGCAGAACAGTGCAATACACTTAATTTACTTACATAAAACACACAAAAACAAAAAAAAATAAATCATTCAATGTGTATGCTTAAATGTAAATTAAATTCTTACTGCGAGTTATATGAAAATTGTTTTGTATTCGATGGAATTAAGATGTTTATAAGCTTTTTGTTTCAGTTTTTCTTTGGTTTTAGTATTCTTTGTAAAAAATAAAATTAAAAAAAAAAAAAATGAATTCTCTTAAAACAAAAACTAAATGTAAAATGAGAAAGAAAACAAATGTGATTAATTTAAAAACTTTGAATGTTTCATTTTTTTTGTTAAATAAAAAAAGAAAAGAAATTAATTTATTGAAAGTATAAGTTGATGTTTTTTAATTAGTGCCTGTTGAGGATCTTCATGGAACAGTGTGTCGACATCCTGTAGCCACTGCTCAAATCTTATCCGATAAAACTTCAATTTATGCAGTTGAAAACCTTCTCGAAAAGGAAAAGCAACTACATTTTCTCTGCAATCAAATCGGTTTCAAGGCTACATCGATGGGGAGCTCCCAAAGCTCCACTGGGCGCCGAGTTAATGGTTTTGCTGGGCAATCGAAGAGGTGTGGGTCATTTCTGTGGTCTGTTCATATGTCCTCTATACTGCCTAGGAATAAGTTCAAAAGCAGATACAAAATCGAAGCTTGTCTGTTGCTGCCGCAATGAGCTTAAGCTTGGTCGGAAAGATATCTCCTGGTAGGCTGAAGAACTGGAAGGCTGAAGAACACTAAGGCAAAAAGTTGGAAGCAAAACACTCGAAGTAGCCAATATCAGATAAAGAGCGCTCAGATTCTCCACAATCACCAGGAAACTCCTTCCGCTCTATAACACTAGAATCCTACAATGGAATGGAAACTCCCATTAGTAGGTATCCCAACCGGCCACAACTTGTTAAGGTTTCACACATAAAAATTAAAACTAAGGCTGCGGCAATGGGGAAGAGCATGAGAATGCCCGACAATTTGTCTGCTAATGCCCGGCTCTTCAATATCTAAGAGTTAAGCCTTTTAAAGACTTGTGCAAACTTATTAGAACTTAAGGGTGGTTAAGAAACTAAATGACTGCTTTTACGAGTAAGGCATTCTTACATCCCCACCTTAGCCTCACAATGGGGTCTACATTAGCCCAAGTGTGGCGTGGGAAGTCTCTCCCAGCGTCAACCCACGAACCTTACCTAAATGGTGGATGTTTTTTTTAAGCAAGTTGGATGTGAAAGTCTTAGTGTTGGGTGAAAACGTTGACGTCTCGTTGGTAGCTTGCATCCTTTGCGGATGTTGCTAAGTGGTTGTCTAAGTACCTATATATTGTTACTAGGCGGTTTGGATGTCCTTGTCGGTGTATGTAGGTGGTATACATGCGTCTTAAGGTAATGATTCGCATGCCTGTGTTATGGCAGTATTGTAGGTTCTTCCAGTGTGTGGAGATTGTGGTGTCCAAATGGGAGAAACATCGTTGAAGATGGAATGATCGATGGTTTTGTGGGTGACGAGCAGAGTCTCTTTGCCTTTGTTCCAAGAACAACCGGCTATAAATTTAAGCACGTTGTTGTGTGATCTTAGACGGTTTCAATTGGTCGAGGCATGTATGGAGAAAATCATCATTCTAGCAAAGGTGACACCGAATAGCTTGGGTATGCGGCGGCCTGCAATGTCTATGGCTAAAGACTTCCCTGCTTATATCTGTAAGTTGGGGACCTTAAATGATATTTCCAGGGTGGATAGGTAAGTATTTAGCATCGATCATAGTTCAAGTAAGTTTTGGGGCGGAGGCAAGCACTTTGCAGTCGTCTGCATACGAAACAATACTTATTTCGGCGGGTGGGAGCAGCAGTTCGACGATGCAGTAGTTGAAGAGAATGGGGTAGGATATCCCCCTGCGGGACACCCTGTTTTACTTTTCTGTGCCGTGATCTCTTATTTCTGAACTCTACATACGATTGGCAGCCGGATAGATAGTAAGCCAGCCATCGTTTGTTGGTGGCACGTTCCAACGTATCAAATGCTATCAACAGGACTAAGGTGATGACTTGGTCAATTGGAGGAAAATTTGGCTATCATCGTCGGAATATTGATCTTCCAACCAATTTATAAGGAAAACTTTGGTGGGAATCTTTTTTTATTGAAGCGTTGCCCTTCTCAGTTTTAATTAAGAGCAAAGCTCCTAAACTAACCAAACTTTGAGTACAACTTTGCTATTACAATTCCTAACACACTGCTCTTGTCATTGTGATATACCTAAGCCCAATCCAATCGTTAAGGATTATGCAAACAAGGACGAACAGGTGCCCAACAGATGATACAATTCCTCACTTCCAGCGAAGTCACAGACACAAACACTATCCAAAACGTTTGGAAATATCAAAATACATTCCAAATTGCCTAACTTACTGCATCCTAATCGTGGCAAAAGTAAACTTTTTAACACCCCTAATAAAAAATAAAAAAAAAACAGAAGTCCCTTCCACCTTCAAGCTCGTACCACCGGCAATGCCCACCTTACAACACAGACAATCGCACACACAAAAGTAGCCAAAAATAGCAAAACAACGACGAGTGGAGGACAGAATGCTTTTATCTTTGGCCATGTTACCCGGTCGCCCGCCCCCATCAATATACCATCATTGGCATCAGGAGGATACCGTACGGTACCACCAGCAAGCAAAAAGGCTGCCAAACGCATTCAATTCTGTAATTGACACATGTTACGCTCTGCAAAACTGTGCTCTACACAGCAGCAGCATACGGTAATCCACACACACACACAAAAACACAAAAAGGACTCTCTCTCTCTTCTGGCATCCCGGGGCTCACCATCACCACCCGTAGTATGGAGAAGGAAACCACCGCGCCGCATAGAAGGTTATTTTTCTCTTTGATATCAGTACCAGATGTTGATTGAACCAAAATAAGGTTTCACAATCACCACCAGCACCACGCTTACATTCCAGCTATCGAGGACGAATGGTGGAAGGAGATGGCTTCCGAAGTTTACCTCAACTGCACTGGGGTGGTGGTTGGGCGGCATATCTCCTTCGGGGCAATTGGGATGGAATTTGAGTAGAAACCCGTTCAACTATCGATAGAAACTATCGACAATGACAACGACAACGACAACGACAACGACTCGTACGACATGATGCTGGAAAAGATTCTGTTCGAGATATTTTGACGAAAACAATGCCAGAATGAGTTTCGAAACTTTGAGAGCCGGTGTGGGCACCCGAAGATGCTATCACTTGATAGATTTTCTTCTCCACCGATGCAGGAAGCATGTGGTTTTGTTATACCTGCACAATTCACCACCGGTTGCTGTCCTAAGGGGGTTTAAGTTTCGTTTTCGATTTCGGTTTCGGTTTTCGGAATGTGTGTGCATTTTCCACTCAACAGATAGAGAAGGATGGGGCAGTCCTTCGAAGGACTGCTGTCATAACCTGCTGTTGTCCTCAAACAAACAGATATACTCACACACACACACACACGAAAAAAGGAAGCAGTCACATACGGAATTATTGTAATTTGTGTTCCTGGCAAGAGCAGAGATCTGTCTCGTCTTCTTTTAATTCCAATTACTGGCGAATCACAGCCAGGAGCACCTTTTGGTGCGGGCGGGCGAGCGGTGGGAACAACAAAAAGCTTATGTCAAGTGGATGTGAATCCATCGGCGAGCATTCCCACATCTTCCCCCATTCCTGTAGTCACTCAGTGAATTCGCGCGGTACTAGGTATACGGCTTCATAACTAAAGAGTCCTTGTCACAAGCAGAGCTGATTGATGTGCCTGCCGGTGGCGGTGGCGGTGGCACTGGCAGCAGTGGTGGTGGTTAGCTATGGTAGCACTGGCGACGACGTAATAATTTACGGAAATCTTTTGTGCTCGATGCGTGTAAATGGGTGAACAAACTTGTGCGACGGGGAGGAGGGGGAGAATGAGCCGAGAATGAGGACTCATGTGTGTGTGTAGTATAGTTGTGTTCCTTGTTTTTTTTTTGTTTTTTTTTTTTTGGGACAGGGGGGGGACCATATTTTATAAACGAATCTGCTGTTGCCATTGTCGTCATTGCGATGCTGCTGATGATGGTCATTTCTGATTCGGACAGCGGTGAATAGGGATTTGATATTGAAAGGACTTCCGCCGTTGAGACTGAAGTTTCCTTTTTTTTGATTTTTTCATCGTGTGAACAAGCATTGAACATGTGCCGAAGGCATGCAGATATTTTGAGGTTACACAGTTGAAAAGGTTTCCAATGAGGGGTAGGCATGGTACGATTTGGTAAGTCTTTCAGGTGTCCACAGTTGACAGACATCTGGGATCTTCTCGACGGAAAAGTCGAAAAGACTAAACAGAACACCAAGCCAACTTAGACGAGCACTAGAGTATTGTAAGACATGAATGTAGATACCTTAAGACGGAAAGAAGAGCGTATGCTACAGCTGCTTAAGGACTGTATAGGGTTGAGCTAAATGAAATGAAAAGAAGTGCTGTGTGATTTGTAACAAGCTGTGGAAGTAACAAGCAAGTGAGGTAGTAGGACCGTTTGCAGTTTCACCAAGGAATTCCACGAGTTTTTGAAAAAGGACTTAAACTTCCAGCAACACAGAGGTCTTAACGGTGAGAATACTTAAGAAAAATACAGCATTAGGCTTTGATGACAGTCCCCCAGTCCTCGGCAGACTATTTAGTCATTGTTCTTCTTGGAAACCTCTCACGTAGATAATCAGCACTGAGTCCTGCATCGGGTACAGATCTCCGGTTTGCCTTCACGAAACTATTGAACGCACCACTGCTATTCCACCACCATCAACTGTCTAGGGACACCTTTTAGATTTTTATCGGACTTTAGGTCTTAAACTTCTGACAATTACCCATTAAGGTTATAACTCATTTCCTAGGTCAAGTCATTTACACTTCCCCTTCCGATTGGGCCACCCCCAAACCCACATCCATTTCCCAAAAACATCACTTGATTTATAAGGTAATCTACAATGTCCTAGACCATAAATAAATATTTAATTGAACTGCGGTTAGCCATGCTTATGAATACTAGTGCAATCATCGTCTCGTGAACTTAATAAGCAATCAACAATCAATAACGGACAATAGGTCTACACAGCAGTGGTCCCTTGGAAGTATGCATTTCTGTTGGAAGGAATTATTGAAACCGTGTGGCCTTCGGTTGAATAAGGAATTAAATTGGTATCCCTCTTGGGGGAGGAACTCGTTAATAGAACACATGAGGGGAGTGACGATTATATGGAGACTGAGGGGCCTATTGGCCCCTTCACAAAGGGGTAAGAGACCCCAAAAAGTTCTGGAAGATGGGAAATCTGTTCTGGTTTTCACATTGACCACACACACTGAGCAAGGACCGATGCTAAAAAAAAAAACAGGAAAAGTGGACTAGCCGGTTGGGCTAGAGGCCTATACCTCTATGTACGCCGGAAACAGCAGGGAAATTCCCAGAGACGATGCCCAACTACGAACGAAACAGCAACGGATCAAGTTTTCAGCTGAAAAGACTGCAAAGATCAATACAGATCTTGGTGAACCCGAGGAGCACCAATGCCAAGCAGGCAAAGACTTCCTGGTACAGTCACGCACTCTACCCTTCTATTAGATTTGAACTGATCAGAAAAAAGGCGATTCAGTGAGGTGAGGTCTGGAGCTCTTCGGGTGGCGAATTCATGGTAAATCACAACCTGTAGATGGTATTAGTCAATTTATCTGCCCTTTCGTTCCCTGGTATGTCATGGTGAATAGACATTTAGACCGTCTGTGTTCGCCAGTGCTTTCAGTGCCCCTTAACTATCCGAACAGCAAATGTTTCCAAATGGCTTCAAGCTACTTTAACGTGAAAGTAAATTGACGACTTCGGTAGCGTCCACATGAATAACAATCTACCGAGCTATTGCTCACCATAATCTCAAGACTTAAACTCTATATTGCCTCTCTCATGATTCCCAGAACCTGTCGGGTCAAATTCCAGTGTACGACGAAATTATAGTATACACATGGTAATTGCTCTTCTAGAAAACATGATATCCATAAATATAAGCGCCTCGGAAAGTCCACAACAAGAAAACCCACTTTACCAACTTGCAAGTCACAAAGTAGACACAACTAATCACACCACAGACGCTCTCTTAAAAGATCATTCTCTCAACAACAAGTGCTGTAACATTGTTTTTCCCTAGTCCACCCCTGTTTGTATGAGTCTCCCTCCACACTTCCGGTTCTTGATACAAAACTAAATGACCAACTAATTGATTGAACGACTTCAATAGACAAACGTCCTTACCCCCAGGCCTTTCCGCACGTGCATACAAAGAGTCATCTCATTCTCTGCCCCCTCCACACTGTGTATGTACTTCGAAGTGAATTCACTTCATGGATACCCCCGCCCAAAGTGATTCTTGATATAACTGTCAGCTGTGACTCGTTAAAAAAATTAAAAACTACTACAATTCCTTATCACTTGAGTGACGGACTCTCGGATTACGCAATCGGTCCCTAGAATCAGTTCCGATAGCCGCGACAGCGACACACTTGATAAGTTCGATCTGTGACTTTGGATGAGGTCTCGCGTTCAAACGACAACCTCCCGGGTCTGGTCAAACAATTTGATCCGAACACGCAAGTGATTCCCAACAAAATCAACTTCAGAGCGTGTTTGCCGTTCACGTTCGCGTTCGCGTTCCTCAGCGTGCTTAAGAGAAGAGAGAACTATGCTTCTGGCCCAGCACCAGCATATAGCCAACTTTGTACGCGACGGGAATTAGTCACTGTTAGAGTGTGGAACCGATCGGTTGTACTATAAAATAGCGCGGGAATCCATCGTTTTTTTTTTTAATTTTTTTGTTTTTGAAAACTTTGTTTTTCCTTTTTGTCAATTCGTGTGTGAATTTTGGATTCCGCGCAGTGCGGTGCAGTTTTGTGATTTTGACAGCTAATCCTTGGATACAACCTCAACTCGCAAATCGGTAGGGAAAAATCCATTTTCAATTCAAAAAAACAAAAAAAAAATTCCAAGTTTCGTGTGCGGAATATTACCGTGTGGCCTGTCAATTGGACAATTTCCGACGACGACTACTAAGAACACACCATAGTTTTCTTAATTCACGCCAAGTGTCAAGGTCCACCTACATACTTACATATTCTTTATTCCATTCAAAATTCATTTAGATACAGTATCTATGGCGGGAATGGACAACTAGTTAGGCAAGTGAACGTACGTCAATTGTTGTTGCAGGCAAACAAAAGCAACAGTGTGGCGAGTTTTTTTTTTTTGTGACACACACATACACAGTAAGTCACACGATATAAGACGAATTGTTGGGGGTGCAATGGATGTTATCACACCATAAAATCGTTTTTACTTGTGATTAGGAGTTTTCTTTGAAAGATTTCTTACACAAAACGAATGAAAATGACGTCTTATCTGTCAATTTTGGTACATGCTCAGCGGGTGGTGAATGAGATAATTATGTGTACAGTGAGTCGGTGGATTTTGTTTGGAAAATGAAAATTACTTTTATTTTTAAAATTTTTCATGTGAAGTGACAACAGCAACAAGTATTTATCTAATCAATTTTTTTGTTGGTGTATGTGGCTTTGGGTTAAAACTGTGATGGATTTGGTTGAGGTTTTAACATTTCAAAGACTTATGGTGCTTTTCGATGCTAAAAGTTAGTATTCATGACGTTGGAAACCGTTAGTGATGAGACAACCTTGGTAAGAATGGACATGGGTATTTGGTTCAAGGTTGATTGACGCGTGTCTTGCGAATTACGTTGCAAAGACTTTTACTTTTGTGTGACGCTAGAGTTTTTTGAGAAAAGTGGGGGCTTACAGTCTTGCAGAAATGTATAGCGATAGTTCATCCATTTACCTTCAACTCAAATTTTTGTATTTCTTATAGTGGTTCTTAGCGATTTCCGTGGAAGTGATGTCAAGATAGGTGTCTCAAAGGACTCACTTAGATTCAGAACCCTAAGTTTTCAATGAATCTTCTGGAGCAGGCTCAGTGGATTATTCTCCATCAAGTGGTTAATGCTCTTTAGGGCGTTTTTATAGATCTTCAAAACCAGGGCTTTGTGTAAAGGTGCCGATGTCATTTTGCAAATGGAACTAGGTTGTTACGGTATCGTTGTCAGAGAACGATTCAAATAGTTTTAAAGGTGGCAAATCAAAGAAACTAATAGAAGATTGATTGGTTTTGTGGTGCTTTACTGATAGCGTCTTCACCTTGACGTAGTGTTGGTTTCATGAGACATCAGGTTGTCTTCTATGATGTTGGTTTGAAAATGTTGGTAAGTAGAGGTGTCCAGGCATCTGATGGCTTTGTAGGTGGCGAGTAGTGGTTATGAACACGTCTAACATGGCTTTTGATTCTTAATGCATTACGGGGAACCTCACCATCGAAGGTGAACCCAAGAAGCCTTGGTTAGGGGGTAATTGGAATGTGGCGTCCTGCTATATTTGAGTCCACAACTGACTTGTAGAGGGTGTGAAGAGTGTGGGTAAGAGTTTTTCAGCCAGTTGGAAATTTCGGGCTTTGAGAAGTTCTTCCTCAACAGAGAAGTAGGAGTGCGATGCTAGGTGGGGACTCGTTTTGGCCGTATAAAGAGCAGTATTTCAGCAATTTTTCGCCTGAGAGCTCATAAGGGTCGAAGAAGAGAGCTTGCCTTATCTAATAATCGACATTTAATTTCTTGTTCACGTTCTTGCAACTGTGTCAGGAAGTGTTCAATGGGTTACCAAATTTAGCCGTGTGGGTTACTACTACACAATGGCTCATACAAGTCGATATAAGGACATCGTTCATTCCTTTTTGCTTATATGCTGGCCATTTCTTTCTGGAAATATCACAGTTATCTAGCCTGATCTATGAATAGGTCCTTGATAGGCACGATCATCGCCTGGGTAGTTTGTCCTCTTTTTTATCTATGCCCTCACGAAATGGTATCCAGATCAAGGCGATAAAGAAACGAATTCCTAGGGACGCAAGTTCTTTTTGACGCTTAGGGCATGGAGTTGTCCAGACGAACGCCTTGATGGCTAGCTGACTGGTTATAAAGTGGAAAAAAAAGATTTTCCGGAGTTATCAAGCTATGCTTTCGGTACCAAGCCGAAGCTAACGTACTACAAGTTCGTCTTGTCTTACGAAATATTCATATTCTTTAGAGAAGAACCTTAATCAAGTGTGGTTTCTTTAAAAGCATGAGATTTAACCCAAGCTTGTGGCGAAAGTTGGCAAATAGAAGTAAGTACCTGTGAATAGGATGGGAAATCAAGCCGTTGATCAGGCTTAAACTTTTGATTTCGCCTTGTATAAAGCACTCTTTAATTTGCATCGAAACACTAGGCTTAAAGCTAGGTTCGTCTTCAAGTCATAAGTAAGCCTGTCGGCGTCAGTAGAGTACGTACTTTGTTTTGAAATGAAAAAGCTATCACTGTCCACAGTTGATATTTGAACCCTTAAAGGTCAGATCGACCATAAGCGCCCAAATTTGAGTCGAAAGGGATGATGGAAGGGTACACGTATATCATTAGACAAGAAACTATAAAAATTCAATCTACTTGCCACAGCCTCAAACAAAATTACAACCAATTCCCTTCTTATCCCCAAAATACAAGGGGAATAGGGAAATAATGCGGGCACTTGCCGACATTTTCTTTATTGAAAAATTACAATTGAAAAAGATTACTTTAGATAGATACAACTGTGTGGTACCGCTTTTGTAAATCCCGGATGTTGACTAAAAACAATGAATAGTACCTTGGTAACTAGTATATCCAACCAAAGGTCGAATGATTAATTTTGTTATCAACTGTACAATTGTTGTCATCTGTGAGATAGAGATATGTATTTAAACTCACAACCAAGAGATACTTTATGCAAATACTCAGATAGTATTACTATTTTTGCGAACCACAAATCTGTTTATTTATTGAATTTGTATGGGAAAAGGAACTTTGATTTCAAAAAAGTTCAAAGACACTCACGAAAGATAGAGATAGTATAGCATTCATGCTCATGAAGCATGCATAGTACGTCGCAATTGATACAAGAAATTTTACTAATCAGTTTTGAAGTCTAAACTATTCCACTGGTTGTACGAGTACATTGGTATTTATTTGCGATGAATGACGCTTAAGTCTTTGTCGAGGAAGGTATCAAGTTCATCCTTGAAGATTTGTTCATAGACGGATCGAGTTAATAGGCGGTTAGATGGCCTTTAATTGAAGAAAACGATGTCAGCAACGCGTTTCAAATTGTTTATTAGTCTCGCGCTTTTGGAAGCGGTGAAGTTCGATGACGTGAGACACATTTTTTTTTTATTTCTTACTGTTTTCACTATTTATAGTGTTTTATCACGTTTGCTCGAGTGACTTTATATGGGGTAAACTGGGCGCAGATAAAGGGGATTAAAGGTTTCGTATGTAGATTATCTGTAAGTGTTTGTATAAACTATTAACACATTTTTTTAATCATTATAATTAGCGGGTGAAGTAATTAGGTTTACACTTTAGCTAATGAGACTGCAGTTAGACCGGTTTGTTATGCGAATGCTGACGGACTTTGTTTACCAATAAAGAAGGACACTGATAGAGCAAATTTCAAGTCTTTCTTCTATAAGGATCTTAGATCAAAAACGAACTAGGAGTCCCGAAAATCTTCAGATCACTTATTATTGCCGGTCTTTGCCGATCATCATGTACCCGAAATGTCGGGTCCGTTGATTTTATCTGAATAGACGTAAGGACCTGCTATTCGAAAAACCTTGAGCTGAACATATCTTATGCCAGACGTATACTTACTTCGCTTAAGTTTGAGATAAACCTTGGTCGGAACCAACAAGCTTATCCCGGCTCTTAGCTAATCGCCTTCAGTTACGTTATTAAGGCTTTCAGAAGAGAAGAGAATTCCTTTGTCTGTCTCCAGCCAGCTCAATCTTTAACTAGCTGCCTCCAGTTGGTTGAGGTCCCCTTTCACTTGTGTGCGCCACCTGAGTCGCGGTTTATATCCGAGACTTGTTGTTGCTTCGTAACTAACTGTATTTTCCGTGGTCGGACAATTATTCTGGAAGCACTACCCCCAGCCTGTACTTTTAGGACGAATCGGAGGATAAACCGCTCCTTGCAGGCCTGAGCTCCTAATACGTTGTAGTAGGCCCTACAAGGTGTTCATTAAGTAGTTTCGACTTAACTGGGACTGAAGACGTCACCGTGCAGAATTAGCCTAAGCTTTCTCTCTCTCGTAAGCTGGCCACTAACAGGGTTTGAGACCCAATCTCAAGTTGAAATATTAGATACCCAGCGTGGTTACAGTAGGAGTTGGTAGACAGAGGTTAGTTTTGGAAAACCTTTGGATGCTACCCTTTGAACACCAAGATTTGATCAAGCACTCCAATATGCTGTGCAAAAGGGACACAAGCAGATACACCATTGAATGCTAACAATCCTGGCTCCGACTCTACCTTCAGACACAAAAAATGTTCGAATTCGCTGACATTTCTTTCGAACACAGAAACATAGGTATACGCACACGTCTTTTTAAGAAATTTCGAAATTTTTCTCAAGAATGACACGTCATAATGTTTCTTGTCAAATCACGTCCGTCAAGCTTTAATCCACACTCAAAAGTCATATGCTATCGCGTTTTGTTTTCTTGTTCATATCTACGATGTGTCATTCGACTTTTTGGACCTAAAATGAGACGTACAATGAGTAAGGAACCATTTTCCTATGAAACTCGAAACTTGTATGTGAGCCACAACTGATTATAGTCTTATCTTGGTTCAGAAGCATAACGACAGACAAGGGTTAGAATAGATAACAAAGGGATATCAACATCTACCCTACAGGCTTATCAGTTGTCATTCCGTTTATCAATTAAACATTAGAATGCGTTTGTGATATTTGTACAAGTACGTGTCATGTAGGCGCCTCTGATGAATGAGTTATGGTTAACACGGTTCAAAGTGCATAAGTAACAATTTAATTGAAACTTATATGACATATCACATGTCGATTGTTGTGGTTTTGCACTTTTTTTTTTCCTTGAACTTGAATAAGTGAATAACTTTGCGGTTGTTATAGAACTTTTTATGCATATTACACGCGCAAAACAATAATTGTTTCAACCTACAAGGTAAAGAAATGCATGAATTGAACGGGACGGAGGCGGCACTGGCTTATAATCGTGATAAAAACGTAATAACTTATGGAACAAAGTCTAGAATATGCACGATGTACGTACTGTTTGCAACGCAAGTACCTAAGGAATAACTTTTTCAACACGATGAACTATTAAACGCCTTTCGTCCCTAAGCCTATTTTAGACCGACAAAAGATGACACACTAACAATATTCACTGAACCCGAATTCTTCTTACCCCAAGCAAATCAATTTTTCTAAGATCTGCAAAAAGTCTGCCTTAATACACCGGGATAAGCGTGCTTAAGGCTGCTCAATGTGAATCTTGATAGGAACAACCTTACAACACTGCCGCCTGAACAAACATTTACACTGCATGAACCTTGCAACAGATTCAAGCTGTAGACTCTGTCTTGAAAGAGAAGAGACCCCTCTACACACCCTAACGGAATGCACAGCCCTCTTTTAACTCAGAAAGAGAACATTCTTGGCAGCGAAGTTGTCCTTAAGGAACAGCTTGCTACCATCCACCCAGAGAAGTGCCTTAGTTTTCTGGCATTTTCTCGATGAAACATAAGGGAAGGCATAATCGGATTCTGAAGAGAAACCGCAATGCCAAGGGCTGTGAACAACCCTCTATAACGCCATAACTTAACATAAACTGAGGTAAGGTTAGGTTGAAGTGGCTGCCAACTGTTGCCAGCACATTTCTGGATCTGGAGAGATCTCCTTACCTACTCGTTGAGCAAACACCGAACTTCAGAAAGTTTGGTGAAAGCAACACTTAAGTAGCGGCCAGCTTACATAAAGTCGGAGAAGGTTGAAAGGCCTGGTTACTACTAGAAGAATACTTTCTAGGTGACGAGCTTACGAAGAGAAAGCAGTACTCTACATGGTATCACAATGGACCTCATATAGGTCTTAGTGTAGAACTGCTTAGATGGGGGCAGGCACCTAACCTAACCTCCATACACGCACCAAGTTCTTGAAGATTGGTGAACTAAATCCTTTCTTCGGTGGAAGAAGTTGGCGTTGCCTTACGACATGCATAAGACAAGGCATGGGCCAACTCAGAATAGACTCCATTCTAGACTGACAGGAGGCACATCCGCTTTAAGAATCGGAAGGCATCTAAAAAATGCCTCTAACTTTCCTAAACTAGGGCGCAGTAAGGTACAAGTCTTGATTAGGTCAGGCTATGATCATTATAATGGTGATCGGCAAGTTCCTGACCACTATCACTTAGCTTCTACAGTCGGCCTGGGATAAAATATTAGGACTAAATGTTGACCCTCCAAAAACAGAGATAGTTCTATTGACTAACAAAGAACGACGCCTTCGTTTGGGCCTATAAGACTCGATGGAACTCTACTTGAAATCTCAGAAAAGACCAAAAACTTAGGAAGTTTAGAAAGTTCAATTCCTTAGTTAAGACAGCTCCAGATGACCTGAGAATCACGATTAGAGTTGAGAACCTCAAGCCCTGCCTATACATCTAAAGTCGTTATCTGTTATAGGTTTTGTCTGTGCCTTCTCTGGAACACAACTTGCTTCCATTAACGGCTGTTTTAGACGTCTGTCTATACAAAGCCATCATCACACCTCAGAAAGTGTAACACAAGATCTTGATCCGCCAATAGTCTTCACCTTTGAGCTCTCCATGGCCCAAAGCCTTCACTGCCATGATCACACTAATGATATTCGGTGTCGTTGTATAGACCATGTAGTAGCGTAGGCTTTTCCGTGTTCCATCAATGATCACCCACAAAGATGACCGAAGTAAGTGATCTTGAAGGCATCTTGGCAACGAGTTAAACGTTGTCGTTGATCCGTTTTCCCCTTCAATTCAGAATCCTCCATCCGTCTTTCTTTCACTGATAGGCGAAGGAAAAACTGACACAAAACATATCTAGATCGTTTCCAAAATCCTGTTACAAATTTCGTCACGAGAATAGCTTTCGTAGTCAAGCTTCGAGCCCTGTCAGCAAGTTAGAAGGCAGATCCCAACCAAACATAAGCTGTAGAACAACTGTCTTCGCGAATGTCAAAACTGACTGTTTCCACTGTTTATCTTGTCCTCAAGTCGCGGTAAAAATTGATAAAAATCTTTACCACCCTGCCAGCCTGCCAAAATCACAACTTGTTTTGTTTGCCTCACAATCTAAGAGCTAGACATTTCGATAAGGCCTTCGTGCTTATCTTCTTGCAAAATATTTATCGCATGACTGATAACTTGAATTTTTTTATGATTACAGCTAGTGACCAAGCGATTTTCGTAGCCCTGCCCCAGTGCTTCGTAGAGTTCCAATCCGAAGATGTTGTTGCAACTGAATTTCAAACAGCGGAATGCAACAATCATATTCACAGCCTTGATAGGACTGGCACTCTCAGCGATCGTGAAGGAGAACTCCATGGTATGTGTAGTCTTCTTGGGGATCACAGTTTTCCTTATGACAGGAAACCGAACAACCCATGTGTATGCCGTTGTGACAACATTGCCAAGGGATTTAACGTAAATCAAAGGGACGCCTCCAATTCACACAAACGAAGCTCATTCGTGTTTCTTTTTAGAGCTGCCTATCGCTTCTTTAAGATTCAGTACATCCTGATCAAATATGAGTGGAAAAACTGGACGGTTCCGAGGGTGTTTCAGACTTTCATCCGGAAACACCCTGAGAAGGCTGCGTTCATCATGGATGACAGGGTGCTTACATTCCAAGATATAGAAGACTTTAGTAACAAGATGGCGTCGTATTTCAAATCGGAGGGTTACAAGCGTGGAGATTCGATAGCTCTCCTCATGGAGACCAGACCAGAGTATTCCTGTATTTGGCTAGGGTTGTCCAAAATCGGTATAGTCACAGCGTTGATCAATTCAAATCTGCGGAAGGAGACACTACTGCATTCCATTAGGGCTGCCAATTGTAAAGCGATTATCTTTGGCACTGAGCTGGCTGCAGGTATGACCTTGACCTTAACCTTGACTTTGGTGATGTATTTCTTGACAAAATCCTTTTGATTCTTCCAGCTCTGACTGATGTGTTTGGCGATGAGGAAATCAACAAACTGAAACTTTTCCAATTCAGTGACCAACAGCAGAGAGATGATGATGGATTCCGCACGTTGGACAATGCTGTGGACCTCACTTCAGAGTTAAAAACTCATACGACAAGTGATCTCTCAAAGGACATCGCAGCGGGTAGTCCAAAAGACAAAATGGTGTACATCTATACATCGGGAACCACTGGTATGCCAAAGGCAGCTGTTATCACCCATCTGAGGTTTGCATCCCCCCCCCCCCCCGAGTTGATGGCATTTGTATCTCAACACCATTTCCCTTCTAGGTACATGTTCATGGCGGTAGCCGTCAATGAAATGATTGGTATCCGTGACGACGATATCATTTACAATCCCTTGCCACTGTATCACACAGCAGGGGGTATTGTAGGCGTCGGCAATTTGTTCCTCAGTGGTGTCACCATGGCTCTAAGAAAAAGATTCTCAGCCTCGAACTTTTGGACCGATTGTATAAAGTACAACTGCACAGTGGCACAGTACATTGGGGAATTGTGTCGGTATTTGTTGTCCACACCACCAAAGCCGGAGGATAACAAGCATTCGGTGAGACTGATGTACGGGAACGGTTTGAGGCCACAAATTTGGTCGCAGTTCACATCGAGGTTTAACATTTCCGAAATTGGAGAACTGTACGGCTCCACCGAGGGTAACTCTAATTTGGGTGAGTAGTTCAGACACTTTTTGACCTAAACCCTTTCGGTTCTGGTAGCTTACCATGGCGCTATGAATGTCTCCAACTAGCTCGATCGTTAGCTAGCTGCGTCTTGTTTTGCACGTCAAGTTGGTTGTGGTCACTTGTGTGCCACCTGAGTACGCGGTCTTTGATAGCAACAACGACGAAATTTACTCTTTAGGTCAAGCCTACAATTTCTAAAGCTTACTTGTCGACTTTTCAAAGTGAATACACCTTGCGCTACACATAGCTCGGAGATGAGTGTAAGACTTGCTTACAGAAGTCCAGACGTTAGCACCCCCGACTTTTGAATGATTAAGTTGGACTTATGGTATTCAAGAGCAAAGTCAAGATGAAACCCTATCTTGACTTTAACCACGTTTTTACAGTCCAATGGAACAAGTCTCGTACGTCTAAAAGCCACTTGGTCGTCAAAATAGAGGTTCCTTTCTCTTCATCTCAGACCTCAAGTACGATACATTGAACGCTTTGAGTTCTAAGTTGAGGTTCCATCTCGAAATGCCACTGATGCTAGGTTTGGACCACTTGGTTTCATCACACTTTTCGTTGACATTTTCATTCAAAGTACGTGTGTGTGACCGAAATAAGGGTATCATTCGCTTCTGTATCGTCTTCTTCTCGAATCTTCTTGATGAGCAGTATGTCATATAGCTTATGACACTCACAGGTTCATGCCTCATCGAATAGTCAAGGTTTAACCAAAATCACCTGAACAGTTCCTTATTCAACACAACCACTACAAACTTTTCTTAATTTCCAGCTAACGTGGACAACCAAGTCGGAGCTATTGGCTTCGTTCCAGTTTGGGGTGAAAAAATCCACCCCGTCATCCTGATCCGTTGCGATGAAGACACTGGAGAGCCAATTCGTGCACCAAATGGTCGTTGCATCAAGTGTAAACCCGGTGAACCTGGTGTCTTTGTTGGGAAGGTGAACCCTAAACGAGCTGTGAACGCCTTCAGTGGATATGCTGACAAGAAAGCCACCGAAAAGAAGCTCATACGTGATGTATTCCATGAGGGTGATGTCTACTTTAATTCCGGTGACATCTTGGTCAAGGATATTTTGGGATATTTCTACTTCAAGGACAGAATGGGTGACACATTCCGTTGGAGGGGTGAAAATGTTGCGACATCAGAAGTCGAAGCTATAATCACAAATGTTGTTGGACTGCAAGACTGTGTTGTGTATGGTGTTGATGTAAGTATACTTACGACAGCCCATTTCCTAGAGTCTATAACCATTTGTTTTCTTTGTAGATCCCTCATGTAGAAGGAAAAGCCGGTATGGCAGGGATTGTCGATCCAGATCGAAAAGTCGATCTACATCAACTTTCAGCAGGTATTCGTGGAAGTCTACCCGCGTATGCACAACCGCTCTTCGTTCGATTACTCTCTGAAATGCCAAAGACAGCCACGTTTAAGCTCAAAAAGCGTGACCTTCAGTTGGAAGGTTTCGACATAAACAAAGTTAAAGATCCGATATACTATTTGAACAAGGACGGCATATATCGTGAGCTAACACCAAGCCAATTTGAGGATTTACAAACAGGAAAAGCGAGATTGTAAGCGAGTGAAAGTAGTGGAAAGTAGCTGGAAGGAAACATGAGGCTTAGATTAAGTGTTATATTCAATTCCAATGAGACGTGCTGTGCCTTTTTATGTTTAAACAAAGAGTTTAGGGAATGAAGCCATCGCGACAACAGGAAGTTATGTTTTTTTTTTTTAATGTTTTATGTTTTATGCTAAAGCTAATTATTATTGTTTGTTAATTAACTGTTAGTTGAAGATTCCAAATAAAGTACTGATTAGAAGATTATGATTAAGATAGTGTGTGTTCTGATAAGTGTTTTGATTAGATTTAAGGTGCGTTAAGTTCAAGGTTGAGTTTGCGATAAGATTACTTCGACATGTTACCAATCTTCAATCGAATACTTAGCTCCCTGGCGTTGTTCAGTCCACTCGATGCTAGTGGTTTTCGGAGTCTGGAACTTGAGATTCACGTCGAAGAGATTTCACCTGTGGTCCAAGGAAAGAGTTCAGGTTGGATGGTCTCCAGTTGTCAACCCTTTGAAAGTTGTTGTTTGTTGTAAGAGATTTCTGTTCCCAGGAAATCTAAGATACAAAGGTTCTTGTTGGCAAATAAGGACTCTCTTCATTCGTTGTTCACTGAGTTGCCCCAAAGTGTGTAGATCTCACAGCCTACCAACAATTTGAACTTCTTGTGAGAAATGGTAAGCATCAGCTGAAATAACTCTTCCAGCAGTAGTGGACGATCATGAGCAAGGTAGGCTAGAAAAATTTGTAGTGATTATCTAGGAGTCCCATCACTGTTGGGGCCTTTATCCATGATGACGATGCCAATGTTTTCCATCTCTTAGGAAACCAAGCTGAATTCAGATGCTAACTTCTTGTGCTGCAGGTGATCTGTACGACTTTCAGTCTTTTAGGATGTTGCTTGTTGGTATCATCAACTTCATTCGAGTTGTCACCTAAGCCTGATGCCAAATCGCATTCAATTGTCCTTCTTCTGTGCATTCGTGATTGTTGAGAAGAAGAAAAGAAATGCTGTTCTTCTGAGGTTCATCTACTCTGATGATTGACCAGTCTTCCATGGGAGCCATTGAAAGAGCTGTCAAGTGTCAATCTGCATGTTGGGTGACCAAATGTGAGCTCTAGATCTCTTGGGGGACATCATTCGATAGGATAAGGTAGTCTTATGCATTTCTTACTTGAGAAGGCATTCAGTTGATAAGGAAATCCTGTGAGAACTTGTCGGCGCACTTGATTACCCGCAGCAGAGTCGAAATGAAGAGCTCAATCGAAAGTGCTTTCAAAGGCATTTAAAAGGTTTCAGATGCTCAATCTTGAGATTTATGTCGAAGAAGATCCACCTGTGGTCCCATAATATCGACAGTCTGGCCTCAGTCCTCCACGATCGATTTGCCATTCACTAGCTCAGATTCACTAGCGACTTTAAGATTGTCACATGCAACCTCCTTGACAGTTTTAGACTGGGAACCACTGGCCTGGCGAGCATCAGTTTTTGGCTGTCTTTTTTTTTGTTTTTGTAAACGGCATGATTGTCGGTTGAGATAGTAAGAGTGTGTGACCTCTGGTCCATTCTACACGAACGAGGCTGGAGACCAGCAGTTCTGTGCCTGTTCCTTTTTTTTTTTTCATTATGAATGCAAGATATTTCGTCCCACGAATAAATTGGAACGAGAAGATTCGTCCTGAAAGAGGTGATTTATCGAAAAAGACCACGCGTTGGACAGATCATACTTGGGTGTCTCAAGAAGGTCAACAGACAATAATTAAAAAACTGATCACCTGCCTTCCAATCTCTAGCCAGAGAAGCGATACTTTTTTTATGTGTGGAAGGATGCAGCTTGAGGGACAGAAAAAGGACAAAAGTCACAGACGCAGTAGAACAGTTGTTATGAAGCAAATGGTTTCGGGCTTGAAATGTAGCACACCTTCCATCTTTCACGGTATAGGGCACGCTGCTAGGCCAAGGTTTGTAGCGTCCGCGGTTGCCTGATCTTTAAACCGGAGGTTGGGTCTTCCTTTTCTTCATGAAATAGGTAGCTGAGGGTGGAAGACCGTTTTATTAAATAGTAAAGTAACATCGGACAAAATAAATCAAAATAAGGACCGACAGAGCACAAGCTAAATGAAGAGACGACGTGCAGGAAGAACAAAATTATGTTGGCGAATGTCAAGATTTGAAAGAGAGTAGATAGCCTGAAAATGATAACCAAGAACCATTCAACCACATCCAGTTTACTTAAGGTGAATCTGAAAGTTTGCAAAATACCACCCCACTCTGCATTTTCTCCCGCGTTATTTAATTCTCAATCTTTCCCAATAAAACTATTCAAGAGGACGAAAATGGACAATAAAATCGAAGAACAAAAAATGTCTTCTAACGAACTCATACTCACAAGCCCAACCGCATGGAAGCAATTTTACAAAAGAAAAATTCGTTCCTCAAACCACAAACCACTATCTTTGGATATAAATCCATAAGATCATCATAAAATTTCCCACATAAGGACATGGGAGAATCCTGCAACATACAATAAAAATATGAAAACAAAATCCACCAACTACCATTTATTATACTTTTCTTCCCCCCACCAACACACACACATACACATTAAATTCCACTTTAAACGCAGCGAATATAATAAAACATTTTTTGGAATATTTTTCCAAATGACTAATGGGAAAAGCAGCACCTTGTCCAACACCATGCCTCTTCCGTAACCATAACCCTCGCCCGATACTGCCTGTGTGTGCTGTGTTGGTGTGTTATAATAAGTTCGTCGGTTTGGGTTTGGACTCAAATTGGACGGTTGGGTGTACTGTTCCGAGCCCCCAAATGCACGATTCACACGAATCATTTCCCTGGAACTATTCATTTCACGTTGTAAAATGGATTTTTAGCAAGTGGCCAGGCTGCCACGGTACTTAAGCACGATTTTGCCCACGAACTTCGGTAAGGGTGGGAAAGGGGGGGAGTAAAAATAAAATCCTGCATTTCATTTCAGCTATGATAACAATGAGGACGGCTGGTGGAGGAACACGTTGGGTGGCAAGGATACAAAAAAAAAAACAACGATGCACCATCTAATCACACCACGATTGTCATTGAACTCGATCATGATTGTCTCCTTTCGACACAGGAAATGCTAGTGGAACATTCCCTACAACACGTCACAGGAAACAACAGATCGGTGTTGGTTGGGAAACAGTAAGAAAAAAATTTGCTACTACTGCCCTGTCGTCGTCCTCGCCGACCATTCACCGATTGTGTTCTCGAACACGCATGGGAAAAATTAAATTTCCCAATAATTCGAAAGCTTTGCAGTCGCAGCTGTTGGGCGCTTTCCAATGAGATTAAATCGCTATAGAGCGCCCACAAGCCATCGGTGCGAAATGGATGAATGTCCTTTTCGGAAGACACCCCGGCTCCCTGTCCACTGGCTATGTAGTCTGTTCGATGTTCCGGGAGACTGTGTTGTTGTTATCCTTGCGCTTGTTTATGATTATTTGCGATTTTTTTTTTTTGCTTCTCGTTCGTCCTTTTGTGCTGTTGTTGAGCTCGTGGGTGGTGTTTTTTTTTAGTTTTTATCACTTGATAGGGAAGGTAGTTCCCTTGTGCTGGACACATACCAGTATTGTCCTGTTGTTTGTTCTGGATTTCAGTAGAATTAACAAATACACTAGCGACACACACACGCGATGTGATGGTATACGCTTGTAAGCACTCACTCATGTGTTGTGTGTTGACGATGAGGACATAAAATGATAAAATGCCATGACATCCGATTTGGCTAATGGATACTTTAACTGAGAAAATTGCTTAGCGAGAGAGAGAGAGAGATCCTTTTTAGCGTGATAATGTACGTTTTAAGGCGGATGTAGGAGGATTAATGAAAATTGCGTTTTAGTGGTTCCTAATTGAATTCGCGGTTGTTGATGATTTAGTGGAGGGATCATCGGTTAAGCCCGAATGTCACAGGAGTATTTGGGTCGCGAGATGTAGGATGCAATGAATAGTGAAACGTTTTGGAACTTTGTTTGGAAAAATTTGGATAATGAGTTGCAATTTGAAAGAAACTGTTTGGCATTAGACACATCTTCCAATGTGAAACCATGTCTCCCAGCCTGAAACCACTCCCAATGGAGACCTTTTCTGTCTTCGGTCCTAAAAATGCCAAATTTTCAGCATCTCCACCAAAGATCCCCGTTCGATCTTCAATATCTACTTCGTGATACGATCTTCATCTGGAGCCTTTCAATTCATCATTTTCTCACTGACGCACTCGGTATGGTGCTCTGATTGCAGGAGTCTCCTCAGAGTCAATATTCCTGATGTTCTATGGAGGGAAAGTTCAACGTTAAAAGACTGAAATTGCAAGAATTTGTTGATTTGTAGAAGCCTTCGGCAATACCGAGCATGGAAGACCATTGATAACACTGTCAACAAGCAACTAGAAGTTCCGAAAATCCCTAGTCCTATGCCAAATCGTGTCTTGACAAACACTGAACGAATTATAGACTACGAAGCTGATCCAGAAAAAAGGCCAAGAACTGCTCAATAAATTTGGAATCACATCAGTAGTGCTCAGTGCTTCTAAAAAGCACATCTATGGACCGTCACTTTTTCAGTCTTAGTTCCAATCGAGCTTCTGCTTTAGCCTTACCGGTGTCCTCCTTTGCTTATAGATGCCATAAATTTTCGCCCGTGAGAACCCTACTTCTGGTGTTGCCAATCTTTCACAGAAGGCACGCTCCACAGGTCTATATCGTAGCTTTATGCGAGGAAAGTTGCATCAACCTTTACTTCGTGTAAAGACAGCAACTGAAAACGGTGTGCTAGACCATTGTGCTCTATAAGAACACCGATGACGGAGCTGGTTCACGATCGATTAAGCAAAGCGTAGAGTGTGTTCAGTTCAGCTTGGGTCGGATCTTTCTAGAGATTTGACGCGTCTGAAGGGTCTTTCATCTGCGATTAGCATTACCGATTGGATTCTGACCTAAATTTTGGCAGAGTTCTGGTACTGGTGGTGGTGCTTTCTCTGTTGAGATCGTCAGCTTAGGTGAATGTTGAATTTCTCTAGTAATTTAGTGAGAAGCGAGCGCCAATCTAGAGCGGACTAGAAGAAGCTACTAGAAAAAGACACCAGTAAAATCCTCGTGCGACGTAGTCTAGATCGCAAGCACTTCTCTAAAGATGTCGAGACCAAAGTTGACAACAGTAATTACAATGAAGGATTGGAAGGACTAGATCTACCGAGGAGTCTTCGCATCGCATCTCTTCATATACCTACATCAATAACCCTTGCGCGCAGGTCGCGCCCAGATATCGTCAAAATCACGGCGACAATCACGGGGCATTGGCCAGCTGGAGACCATGTGGTCAAACTAGGTATTCCATTCAAGCCCCACGCCGTAGTTGCGGGAACGAAAATGAGAAGAAAACTCTCTCCCATTTCCTCTGCAAATGTCCGGCCCTAGACCATTCTTCGACGACCTTAATAACATCTCGGGTAAGGGAATAAGAGATTTAATCCACAGGCTGCATTCAGGCACCGACTGTCCCACATCCTCAAAAAGACACATCACCAACCAGGTCGCAAGAGTCGTGGCAATAAAAGGGCACATCGAGCGTTGCTTGGGTTATTGCTGAACCGCCACCTCTTCCAACCTACCCTTACCCTTGTGCGTCCTGCAGCTACTGAAATATCTAGAGTGGGGGTATTACTCTGAAGATTACAGTCTTCTGTGTGTCCAGAAAGACATCGAAAGAGACCACATTTTGTGTTCCCTTTTCGTCTCTCTCGTCGCAGTGGTAGCGCGAAAACCATCTTAAATTCGAACCTGTGTCACAATGCTCTGACCCATGAGTCACGCTGACCACCAGTCCTCAATCTCCACTGTGATTCTCTTCCAAATACCATCGCCCACAGTCATCCTGTTCCATCCCAAACCACTCACACTGCACCAATTTAACTAGGTTACCTGTTACCCACTGGTGCATTATTAGTGCCTCCCCCTCATCCCAGAGGAATAAAATTTTAATAAAACAAAATCTCAGCACATTCCTAGTTTCCATTTCGAATAAAAAAAATTTGATGATAATTCTGGAATCCGCCAATTTGCTTCCACAAAAAATTCCTCACTCATCACTCTCTCTCTCTCTCTTTGAAACATCATCACCCAATTTGGACGCGGCGGTCCCTAAATTCCAGTCATGCTCGTTAATTATCCAAACAAGAGCCACCTCCACACCACTCATGCTCCCACACTCGTCATCGCGAGCTATAGAGCACCCCCCCCCCCGTTCAGGATAACTGCCTCCCGGCTGTTTGACATTACCTCGATTTGGTGTTGTGTTTATGAGCAGCAGCAAGCAGCATCTCGTCGTCAACTCCTGTATATGTATTTATGTGTGTGTGTGACATATTTTGCCATCATTAAAATTTTCTACCGCCAATAAATCCAAACATTCCCGCACCGGTCGCGCATTCCGCCATGCGGAACGCAATTATCACAAAACTTTTATGAGAGCGATACCAATAGCGGGGCGGGGGGGTGGTATGGTGGGTGTTAGGGTGGTTCCTGCTATGCTGAGCGCAAATGCTTTTAATTTTTCCAAATTTACACGCAAATTTCTGTCGTAATAAGTCTTCGTTAGTCGTCCAATGGAGCCTCCGCCGCCGCCCGGGGAACTTGAAAAAATCTGCGTTCGTCCGAAATGAGAATTATGGCAATTTTACGATTCATTTGGGAATGGGATGGATGGAGGGTAGGTGGTTTGGCACAAGGCGATGAAATCTACAGCTTTCCCATCCCCAAAACCCTGACAGAGACGTCCATTACGACGCATTTGGCATTGAACAAAACTCAAACATTGAATTAAAGGCGGTGACGGGGCTAACATGTACTGTACATACCCCGACCCGGCCGGCCCAACTGTCTTAGGGCATAAAACAAAGAAACGGAACGGAGAGGACGGGGCGAAAAAATCTCTCCGATGGTGGTGGCGATAAATTTGTCATATCGTTCTTAATGCCCTTCGTTTGGGAAAACGGGAATAATCCGAATTTATGGTTATAGATTTTTGTAAATGTGCCACACAGAGGGCGATCGTAGCCTCTCTCTGACTCTGTCTCTCGGGTACTTAGCACAAATGGAACACACAACACACACACACACACACACACACACCGCTCAATGCAGATACTTTTGTATCTGAAAGTGTTTGGTGGTTCGTTTTTTTCATTTTTGTCGTACCTTTCGCACATGGTATAGGCGGCAGCAGCTGGCGGGAAAGTCAAGTAATTGGTGGGGCTGAGGACACCCACCAGGGGACACATTGCTTTCAGGTGCTCTATGCACAGAACGCGCTCCACCTTCCTTATAATTGCTCCTGCGGATTTGAACTTTTTGAAGCTGATGCTACCGAGTCGTTGTGAGAGTGTTTTTCGTTTTTTTGTGTCCTTTTGCTTCGTTTTTATCGTTCGGCACTTTTTTTATTCGTGTGCGTACGTAGCATTCGATTGCCAAATGGCACCCCATTTGGTTTTCTTTAATTTGTACGAGGCCCAGGAGCTCTGTTTCTTTGTACGCCACTGGTGCAAGTTATGTGGATAAATGACAGAAGTGCTGTTATTTATTGGCTTATTTCCGTTTTCCTTTTTTTTCTTTTGTTTGGTTTGTTTCGTTTTACTTTTTGCCACCACACACCGTTGCGTTGCTCCAATGTTAGTACGGATGTGAGCAGGTTTTTTGGATCAACTCCCAGGCGTAGGGCCGTATTTAGCATCCGCTCACCGCAATGGCAGCAGCCAAGTGTGGAGTTTTGTCATTTTTATTGCTAATCGATTGTGGGAGATTATTAAGCGATTTGGTGTAGAAGAAGGCGGGGGGGAGGTGGCAGATGGGTGGGTGACAGTGGGTTGGTGTGACATTTTCCTGCTGACCCAGTGGAAAATCTGGAAAATGTGGTGTTTTATTGTCCTTTTTAGGGATTTATGCGCGCCAACAGCTACCTACAGCTGTTTCAATTTGGTGTCAGTAGCCAGGACACCATTGCCACCAATCGAATGTGTGTGTGTGTATTGTTACATGTATCTGGACTCCGTCGGTTTGGATTTATGGGTAATGTATCGAATTTGGTAATTTGCTTCTTTCGGGACTAATATGTGAGAGTCTTGAAGGAGATTGTATATGTCGCATGATAAATGACAAGGAAAATTGGTCTGAGATTGCGGATCGTTGGATACAATAAATTTCACATGGATGCTGTGACTGAGGTGATGAATGGTGACAAATGGATTTGGGAGTCTTGCAGAAAGTTTCAATGCGTTCTATGACGAATTGAGATTGAGAATTTGTCGGATAATTGTCGGATCAGATCTAGAAATAGGAAACTTCTTTTGAAATCTAGAAAGGACTCTAGAGATTTGATGAGACTCTGAACGTTGAAGACTCCAACAATTTCTAAGAAAACTTGTTTATTTGGACACAGACAAGATCGACAGGAACGTCATGTCAAAGGTTCAAATGAAACCATTTGAAATGACTGCCACAACGTCGTGTGAGATTTGACACTTTGCGTCGTCAAGTTTGCTATTCTTGGAGTGTTCCATGCGTCATCTTCTATTGCAACAATTTCGTGTCGATGAATAAGAGAAACGTGAAAGGAATTCTGTCAGAGATCTATAGAGATCCGGTCTTTAAAGTTGGACTCACGTTTTTCAAGCGGAACTCCTAGCAATTGCCTAGTCAAAGCTTGTTGTGGCGACAAGCTCAAAACATGCCTCAAATTCTGGTCAAATGGCGGATGAACTTCACTTTAAACGCTCTTTATAGGGACACCACAGCCAATGCGTTTAAGCACAGACGACTTATGGGCTCGTTATGAACGAACAGATCTCCAAACAGTCGTTCTCTAACCTCAACATATGGCTTATTAGAAGCTGCGGGCTTTGGCGGATTCACTACTTTTCCCTCTGCGAAGCACCTGCTGTGGAATATTGCATGTCCTCTGTCTTTCTCTTCATCTGGACATGCAATAGGGCGAGCTGTAGTGTCAAAATCTGTGCACAGGTATTATGGAAGGCGGTAGTCACAGTCCCCGCGTGATGGGAATCAATATGTGAATCCATCTGCCTTTTGCCGAGTTATCCCACCTGGCTTTCCACAATGCTACAGATGTTACCCTCTTTTCGGTTCGCAGTTCGCCTAAGGTCTCGTTAGTGATGATGTCGACCAATTCGGCTATAACTTAGGCTACTTCATTCGAAATTGTTCGGAGACTGCTGACGAGAGCTTTCTTCTTGTTCTAAGTGCCCCCAGACCGGAACAGCGTATAGTAGGATTGAACTGACCACTTCTCCTGACGTATCTGGGCCCACCGATATTTGGCAGTATCCAGAAAAGTGCTGCTTGTATCTGTGATGCCTTTTTGCTGAAGTACTCCAAGTTCAGTCTGCTGTCGAGTATCACTCCCAGGTATTTGATTCCCAACCCGAAAATACATTGCAGATTTCACAATCTTTCAACTAGGACAGCCTCGGTCTAATGGTTAGCTTATAGTAGACTCTAGCAAATTTTTGATCCTGCCGAGTGCTTCATCGGTGATGGATTCTATCTTCTGCATGTGTTTTGCTATGGTAACCACGGTGATATCGTCAGCAAAGCCGATCGTCTCAACTTCTTGTGGCAGCGTTAGTCGCAGAACTCCATCGTGCATTATTTCTTGTGGGACTCCTGCAGTTACGTTGTAATACTTAACGCCGTCATCAGTGCAATACCTTAGCCTCCTATTGGGGAATCAGTTCATGAATATCTTCATCAGGTTGTATGGTGTATGGTGGATGGTGTATTCATTCTGGCCAGAGGTCTTCTTAAGCATTATCTACCACTGAAGTCGAGTTGCTGTGCGAGCTCGATTGTATAGAAAACGTATACTGCGTATGAGCGTGTGCTAAATTTCCCTCCTGAGATGTTTTCCTTACCGATTTTGAATAGAGTTTTGGTATGAGATCCTTCTCCAGACTTTCCTCATGTCGATTTGATCAAGTTAGGCGACAAAGTAAGGTCCCCACAGCTTCTTCAGCAACTTTTAGACGATAGAGATCGTTTTGTGTCAAGCAGAAGACAAGAAACCTGTTTAAGGGGTACACGTACCATTTTACAAAGCACAGAAGATCGGTTAGTCAAAGTCAATTAGGTTGTGTTCAATGTTGCAAATGGTCATTGGACCGATATCTGATTAGTTCAAGATAACTTCCGAAAGCTCTATGTATCCGTCTTTGCCACAACATGAAGGCTTGTAACCACATTGCCATAAAAATTGATAAAGAAAGTCTCAAATAAAATATTAAAAACCGCAAACAACAAACTTCCTTATCGGCTCCTTAATATATTCATACTCCTTCCAAGCATAAGAAAATCAGATCACAACGTGTACTCCCATTGTTCCAGAGCATGTTACAAACGTATGTCTTCCCTTGCGAACAACATAAAAGTGGACATCATCAATTGATACCGCTTTTTTGCATTGCAACAAGCCAAAAACCTGTCTTTTGACAGAAATTCGTTTCGTTAACCCAAATGAACCGTTAAATGAAGATCATTATAAGGTAATGTCATGCCCTTTTCCGTTCATCCGAGATCTGTTTTTCAAGTGTTTAGTTCAAGATACACACACAAAACTGTACAACCACATGGGGAGAGAGAGAGAGAGTGGAAGAGGAATACAAAGGATGATCACTCCTACGGGACAATGTACAAGTATCTTTTCGTTGTAACCACACCACGCAATAATAATAATAAAAAACAATTACAAGCCCCATCTCTGGGGACATGGCAGCAGTCATGCAACAAATTTTTTTGAACCTGCGGACATCTCCATGTTGCATGCCGCCCTGTGCTCACTTTAAAAAAAAAAAAAAAAAACGAGCCTGTACTACCTACAAGCTACGTCGTTCCTGTTTTTTTGTGGATGGGAATACGTAAAAAAAAAAGTAAAACTGGAACTCGCTATCGGATATCGGATTACTCGACTTGTCTGCCCAGAATATGACTGCAACATATTGTAGATATTTTTATTCGATTTTTAGTTTCTCCGATACACTTGGGCGTTGTTGCAACAAAAGTTCCAACAAGACTGAAGACTCAAATATAAACAGAGAGTGACATGCGTTGGTCTTCTTAGGATGATCTTGAGAAAGTTAATTTATTTCTTCTTCGCCATCACAAAGGAAACATTTGCACAACGACACAATGTGCAAGGCAAATCGTATACTCACTTAATTTAAATTCGGAATTAAAGATGAATTAACGCGCCCCCCGGAGCAAGAGATACGTGCGCGGATATTGTTGATGATAAACGTAAATAAACGACGATTGTGTGTTTATTTATTCTTAAAACGATGATTAACGCTTTCGTAGATTGTTTTCGGTTTTTTTTTTCTTTGCATAGGCATGCCGGCGGGTTCCATAAATGGACCCATACTTTTTCTGTTATTTATTTGCACAATATTCGTGCTGTCAGAAGCTTTTGTTTCTGTCATATGACACCAAAACAAGTATCTACAACTGTTGTGAGCAGTCGAACGTGGCTTGGATAGATTAATTAGGCCTCCAAGGGCACACTGCTTCCAGTTTACTAGACCAAGGTTGCTTGCTCTTTAAAGCGTTAGGTTAGGTCTTCCTTTTCTTCGTGAACCAGATGGCCTTCGAAAACCTTCCTAGCTTAAGCATTCTCGTCCATTCGCTCGATGTGGCTGAGCCACACGACGGATTTTTGCTTTCACGACAACATCCACATCTTTATGCAGATCGTAGAGTTTGCAGTTTCCCTCCATATAGTCTCCTCGTAGACAGGTTCGAATATTCGACGTAGAAGTATCTCAAGATCTGGTCCGCTGTCTTACTTGTTATCCAGCATCACAGTTTTGAGTTTTCGAGTTAGGAGTTTGGATCCCAGCTGTTTGGACACAATAAAGTAAACCTCAGAGTATGTGGAACCTCCGAGAAAAACCAACTTGTGTGTGAGTTCGTTCAAAATGGAGTGTGTTGTTGAAATGGAGAACAATTAGTGCCACGAGCACTCCAACAATGTGTGTTGTGAACACTAGGGTAGTTCGCGAGATTCTTTTTCTGTCTGTCTTCAGGATATTGGCCGTAGGTCCTTGGACAAATGCTCGCTCCTCTTCTTTCTTTCTCCTCTGTCCGTCTGCTGTCTGTTTAGGGTATTAGAGAACTTCCTCTTTCTTCTTGAGCTAGTTACAATTGCACGAGATTTTGTGTGCTGAGCAGGTGGGGTTGACAAGAACTACCTCCCCGTCCGACGAACTGAGCCGAGCAACGACGAGTGTGCCGTCGTCTTCTTTACCTACACTAAAGTTGCCTCCGTAGCTCTACCCTGGCTCACAGTAATTAAACATTTCGGGAAGCTTTCTGCAGCGAATTCTTGCAAAAGATGGACAAATCCAAGCTTACAAAACTCAATTAGCCATTCAAAGAGCCGTTAGTTAGGTCAGTTAGGTTCTAGAGAACTAAGAGAAGGACGACGATTTTTCAAAGAAATTCGTCTTCAATGGAAAGACACACAATAAAAATTTGACAAAGTGTAAGAGATCTAGGGACGAAGGTGACGTAGTTGAATTTCCATGAAGTAAATGACTGTCTCATGCATCATGTTGTCTGTACTCCCGTGGCAAAGACAGAATCGACGCTGTGACATCACCGAAATCAAGGCTTTCAAAGAGCTTGACTCAATTGATCACTTTGCAGGTGTGTTAAATGCATGAACTTTGTCGAACTCAAATTTAAACGCCACAAATGTTTAAAACCAAACTCCAAAGTATCTACATATGTAGGTACCACCGAATCAATACTTTACATCGATTGCCATCCTCAATTAATTTGGCTGACCGAACCCCCATTATTTGCATTCGGCTATCTCGCACAAAACAATACACGAATCAATGCCAAACTATTTGCAGCGCCAATCTAATTACCTTCCATTCCCTTGGCAATCCGAACACAATGTGGGCTGTCATCCGCACACCGAATCGCTGTACATGATGTGAATTCTCACAAGCTAACACCGGGTATGAGTCCTCGTTCTCGTTGTTGGTTCGCTGCATAAACAGAGAGCCCCACTGCTGCCGTGATCCTGTGCTGAGAGCTGGGAGCTGGAAGCCATGGTACCCAGTGAGGAAAATGCGTGCAGTTAATTACAAAACTGTCAACTGCAAAGGTAGCGCTGTGACTGTGCGCTGTACTGATGTTGATGGCGGTTCTAGTACCGTCAAACGCGTCCAAAAAAAAATTCTGTTCACAAGAATGTATATTTTAATTAATAGGTGTACCCTGGGATAATGGATTAGATGGGGGATTAGTTTGGCGGCCCGTGGATCTCATCCAGGATATGAGCACAAACGCCCGCAGGTGCGGTGTCTCCCATGAGCAAAGCAAACAATCGCTTGCTAATTATAATTTTTTTTTTATAGAAAAACGTTGCAACATTTTTTTTTAACATGCAAATTCAATTACAAATTTAAATTTCATCGCTCCACGGCAACGGCCTTTCTAGGGTTGTCTCTGTGGGGGTGGCTTGATTGGGCGCACGTAATTAGCGAGTAAATGCTTTCACATCCCAATGGAGATTAGTTTACGAATCCAATTCCCGGCCACAAATGGCGTTTGCACAAGTGCAACAATTCCCAGCGCGCTCGAACGAGCAAGCAATTTCCTAAAATGTCGAAACAACAACAAAAATCGAGCGATGACGATAGGAAAAAACCAACAGCAGTGGGGGGGGGCATCAAATAGTCGAAGGATAAAAGCGCATTCACATGCAATCCTATTCAGTCGAGTGTCAGTGTGCGATTGCGGGCGGCGGCGGCGAGTGGACAGATAGACCGGGAGTGCCCTTGCTGGAGTTGGTGAGATACGGGATTTCTTGCGAATACAGATGGGATTACCATCATCATTCCAGACAGGGAATGCGGCTGGCATTGCCAATTGGCAGTGGCGTGTGTCAATAGCGCTTGGTCGCGAGATAGAGATACTTGTGTACGTATACATGTGCACGGGATGTTGCTTGTGGAATGTCCAACAGTTGGGCGAATGTGCGATAAAGTAGCGGATTAATATTTATTTACGAGTGGGGGTTGACACACAGCGAGGGGTGAGTTGATTTAAATTCAAAATGAATGAATGGGTAGGGAGTATATCTATGGGATTTGCAGATTGAAGATGTCAGATGGAAAGTATCCCTTTGACAGGGGGTTGGCCTCTAGTTCTTTTGTGTGGAAATTAAGACAAAATAGTTCGAGGAATGATGCATTCGAAGCAAATGAAGCTCTCTTCGATTTTTTTATGAAATATCTGAAGGAATGAACGCGCAGCAGCAAGTTCAAAGCACCCAAGGGCAAATAGTGACTACAATTTCTTATCAGGCTGCAGAACCCTTTCTGTGTGATTGTCCTGTATACACTAGACCAGACACACGTTACGTAGGAGGTAAAGCACGAGAAACATAAGATCAAAAAGATGCAGAGATGTTACGACAGGAAAGAGATTCGAAGGTTTTTTCAAAGAGGATAGAGGGCTATTCAAGGGTTCGCTGCTCAGACTGGAGTAGAATTATCATTCTGCAGGCTGTTAAACTGTGATGAAAGCCAAAATCTCACAGTCAGGCAACCTGATAGTCTCATTCTGCAAGAAAACAAATCATTACCACCACCAAACTCGAACGAAGTTGAAGCAGTCATAGCCAAGCTTACATCACATAAGGTACCATCTGCACGGTCAATAAGAAAGGAGACAGCCTCACTAGCACCAGTTACAGATGGCATATGTCTTCTTAGAGTTCCCTACAAAATTCTATCTAATAAAGAGCTGAAACGCCTGCAACGGTACGTCCATGAGCTGATGGTTGTAGGCTACAAAAATCGAACGCCAAATCCTAAAGAAGACCCAAGACTTTCAGATCGATACCACCATCGATTTATACATTTCAAGGCTCCTTATGATGGTGTAATTAGAGAACGATATTCGGCACCATATCTAGTTTTAGTTTTCCTGCAAAACCCATACGCTTTTGAAGGATTTCGATGAAGAATGCTCGCTGCTCCGTTAAGATTGGGAGAGACACCACCGAGACCTTCAATACTTCAAGAGGTTTAAGGCTGAGCGAGGCACTTTTATGCAGCTTCTTCAACCTGGAGAAATAGTGTTACGCAGACGAGATATTCAGCGTTACGCTTTGCTTGTGTGCATCCTTGCAAGCTGTAACGAGGGGCATGGTCTAGGAGCACTATTTGGAGCGAGCATAGCGCGTAGGAACAGTTTTATTTCACTCTTTTATTCAAATTGGTGGCATTTTGAGCATCGGGCGGGCTACAGTTGGTCGCATGACACGAAGAACTGCTCGATCAGTGTACGTATTGTATGGGGTGACATTTTCTGAGATTCGTCCCCCTGATAGAGGCGGCATTTTCAATTTATTAATTATCAGGGGAGTCAGAGGCGTCAGGGACAAAGCGCGAGGCTGAGTCGAAATTGACATCGTCGGCAGAGTAAAGCGTGCAGTCACTGGCTCCTTTGCAAACATCGAAACAAAAGCTTAGAAGCTTTGGATTTGATTGGCACAACACCGACGTTACGATGGACAACTATTTATTTGAGGCAGTAAATGAGTAGTAGACCTAGGCTGTCAACGAAATCAGCTTTTAAAAAGACAATTATGCAGTAAGGCCCTATCAAGAAGAATCAAGAAGACGCTATACAAGATCCTCAAAATCCCCGTCCTGTTTGAAGGGACTTTATCGAAAGCGGATGAAAGTGCACAAAGGATCTTCGAAAGAAAAGTTGCATTTATGGTCCTGTTTGCAATGATATGGAACAGGAGATTCAACTATGAACTATACGAGCTGTAGAACAACATCAATCTGGTCAAAACTGGACACTTATGCTCCAGCCTGAAGAGTCTTTGATTCCACCGCTGAGCACGCCGCAAAAAAGAGCGACCTCATCTTCGATGGCATGCTCAAATGGAGGATTATCTCAACCGGACCGGCATAGGCAACTGGAAACAGTCGCCAAAGGATTGTTCTGACTGAAGAAACTTGTTGGTTGAGGCTCTGGTCTATCCCGAACTATAGCGCGACTTTAGCAAGTACATATCTATATCTATCTGTCTATGTGAATGCGTATCACGCAGAAACGACTAGATGGATTTTGATGAAACTTGGCATAGTGATAGCTTATATCCAGAGTCAACATTAAGGAAAGAGAATTGAAAGGGTTCCTGCAGAGATAAATATAAAAACCACACGGACATAGTCGCGAGCATCATCAGTTAGTAAGTAAGGACATAAAACAAGCATTTTAATACAAATTTGAACAGTCACCGATTGGCCACCAGATTTCCAACCAAAAAAATACAAGAAAGTGGGGATTGGTTTGTGTTCTCGCCAATTCTCAACTTGACCTTTTAGGAGCACGTCTTCAAGTCCAGACTCTCATTCAGATGATTTCCCTGAAGATCGTCTTTGTTTTCGAAACAATGACTAGCAACATCTTATAAGTGTTGACAGGCATTTGTACAAAAAAGACGTGGCTTAACATAAAGGTTTGCGTCCTGACTAAATTGACAATAAAATCACGCTGTTACATAATTCAATAATTTCCGTGTTCATTTCACACTCATAAAACTCAAAATCAGGTCGAGTGTGCAAAAATAAAACTCGCATCCTACAGAACATAAGCCCGTGTGCACTATATGCATCTACTCACCTACCAACCAACGCTTCCCTCAAAAGTATTTTTCTCCCAATTAAATCTATTTTAAACTCTTTTATCCCATAACACACGGCCCTTTTGCGCCTCCCCATGGGATAACATGTCTATTTTCGTAGGCCCCCACCTTAAAAACAAAAAAATAAAATTCTTAAAATAAAATTTTTTCAAAATTCTCTGTGCAATTTTTATTTTTTTTTTTGCGATGATTCAAAATGGATTATCCCCTTTAAACTCCACTCCATTCAATTCCTAATGAATAGGAACTTAACATGCATGAGACCACTTAATATCCATAAGATACTCGTACCATATCCATAAGAGATATATACTTTCTGAATCATACGTACGACATGCCATGTCAAAAGCCAAGAGGAATCATCGACTGAAGCACAAAAAAAGTAAAAAAAAATTTAAATTTGCAGTCATAAAGTGAAAAGTTAAGAGGAAAATAAGAACAAAAGCGGACAGGCTTACAAGAAAGAAAAAAAACCTCAAAGAACGGCCCAAAGACAGCTACAACGACAACGTCAGATTTCGAAGCAAGAAGCAAGCAGACAATAAGAAGAGGAAGTCATTGCATGTCGACTTAAGTCAAAGTACAAGTAGTACTTCACATTTTGTATGTATCTCTCACATAGATTAAGATACAAAGATTGATATACTGTAGAGTGTCTTGGTAAGTATGTCCCAACCCGATCCATATCCGACCCAGCGCGAGTGTATACTATTAGCGCCCCTACATATCTTCTTCTTTTTCTGCTGCTAACTGCTAGCTGGTACGACTACAACTGCTACTGGTTCGTTCTCGATACGCTGTGAGGTTCATCATTCCAGAAAGTGACGAGCTGCAGTTCGGTTGTGTGTTCTCCTTGGTTGCCCGCGATTAATTTGGAATTTTTTGTTTTTTGATTTTTTTTTTTTTGTCTTAATTTCTTTAATTATTTGCCGTTCCGTTGTGGTTATATATTTGTTTTTGAAGTTACAATACACATCATTTGTATCTACACACATCTATCTAAAAGCGACTACTAGACCGGACCCCCAGAGCGAGCAGAGCGAGTGTGTTTGTTGCACAAGCGGATTATCGATTGAGAGAGTGTTTTTTCAGTTTTCATAGTTTGTCTACGAGTATCTCGGGCCTAAGAACATTATTTTTGTTTTTTATTCGTTTAACTTCTAGTCAGTGCCTTGGAGGAGCCTCAATTTTAGAACTCCTCACAGTCAGTAGCTGATCGTGCTTCAACGTTGTCGTACTTCATATTCCATTGCTCTCTAACGATCAATACGATCTCTGTCTCTTGATCAACGGATTTATTTTTTTCACCATACATTCGTGCGTGTTTTTGAATTTAAATTTAATTTTTTAATTTAAAAAAAAAATAAATTTGTAAAAATGAGGGAAATCGTTCATTTGCAAGCCGGTCAGTGTGGCAATCAAATCGGCGCTAAGGTGAGTTTAGATACAAAATACAAAAAAAATTTTTTTTTTTTTTTTATCGTCTCGTATCTGCTTCGTACTTTTTTTGCTGCTGAATTGCTGTTTTGAATTAAAATTATGAATAGCTAAGCAGAAATATGATAGATACATCTACCCGGCTGTAAAGAGGGAAATAACTTTGCCATAAGCCGGGCCGCAAAAAAATTAAATTATTAAATGGGTGGTAGTGGTGGTGGTGTTCCTGAAGTGCGTCTGGGTACGATACAAAGATATAATCGTTTAATGTGCCGATTTTTACGAGTTGATAATGGGCACAGATGTGTAAACAGATAAATATATTGTATATTTGAATTATTAATCAGTATTTGTTTGGTTTCCTTTAGTTTGGCGAGGGAATGGGAATAGGGCGGTTGGAGTTTTATTGGTTTAGATGAGTGATATGCATAAGAAAGCAGTTGTTGTTGATTTGACGAATGATTCAGAGTTGGAAAAAGAGTAATGAAATATGATTTCTGGCACTGCCCTGAGTCCGCTAGTAGGATTCGTTCCACTACAACTTGCTCCGGCCTTAGATGACTCCGAATTGTTTAGCAAACTACTCGGTTTCAAGATTTTCGACTGAATTTGTGCAACGTACAGTGAATATTTTTATTCATATTTCGGTTCGACAGCTGCGAATTTTTAAGCTGGATTCCCCACCCATTGAACAGTTCGCAGGGGCATGCAAAAGACCTGGCCAGAATGATCCTCTAACTTCGTTCAAGTCAGCCTTATGCTGATCTATACACTGATCTTAGAACAAAAGCAAAGCAAATGCACATCGTTTGATCCATAAGCCTACTTTCGGACGCACCGTCAAACATAGGGATTCTTTCTTTAGACATACATTACGCATGTGTACAAAGCTCGCAAGCATTTAAAACCAACGTCCTTCGGTACCTCCTTCGTCTCTCTTCAAATTTCCCTTATTTCCGTGCTCTTATTTAGGGAAAGTCATGAACCTTTTAGCACGCGCTAAGTATAAAAAAAGTCGATGTGACTTAACCTACAACGTAAGGAGGCATTGCCTTGTTGTTCATATATTTGGCGATATATTTTGGACCTACTGTGCCCACTTCTCGTGTTCTCCAATCACCATCTGTTCATGCTATTCGTTCTGTTCTATTGATGTGATAGACTGTGACTCTTGAGTCGATATCGGCTCTTCTTCACAAGCCCATAACTTTCCAATTGATGACTTCCAGCTTCGGCTTAAATTTTTGTCAATTTTCGTAGTGATCTGACGAATGAACACCTTTAAACAAGTAGCGACACTCAAATATAAGAACGATGTCTGGTTTTCCTAAACCAAAGCTTCTGTCTTAAAGAAGAGTCTATAAATAGACCAAGCACTGAGTTAAGAAGCACCTTATGTCCTAGTCTCTAAACTGTACACTTCTTTCTGCACCTTAAAATAATTGATTTTGACACAAGAGTCTTTAGAAGCTTGGAAATTGTAGCTCTATTAAGAATCCTATTGAATCTTAGTCTGCCTTAGATTGGTTGCCTCGAGTTTCATAAAATGTTGACAACTAATACTCTTTTCCGTTTTAAAATCAGGATTGTGTCTCAACAGAAGGCGGGAGAACTAACACCAACCTATTGAGCCTTATTCTAAGCCACGGGCAGTTTCTTGTTGTCCTTGATTCTATTTAATTTGCTCTCTGTCTCAAATTCGCTCGGTTTATATTAGAGGAGCTTGCATTTTGTCAAAAGTTTACATCAGCTTCTGTGAGGTAGATCATATCCATTGTGACACTTCTTTTTCTTTCCGATGATACTAAGTAGGTACTCTTTAGTTCTAAGTCCGCTTTTGAAGCCAGATGTGCACATGTTTAGACAGCCGAATGAGAAAGCTAAAGATTAAAAGCCTTCTAAGGGATCCGTGCAGACTTACTCACTTCTTGACAAGTTCAAGTCTTTTAAAATTCTTCGCCTGAGGTAATGTTACCCTCCAATTTGAGAACCCTATTTTCAAAATCTTTAAAATGCAGGTTTAGTCTTCGCTGTTGTCATGAATCTGAAGCCTGTTTTTTCAAGACTTTCTAGATTATTTCGTATCAAAGACTGTTTGCCTAGTCACTAACTGAAGGGTTTATCAGTTTTTCGTCGAAAAACCGTCTTGAAATAGTGAAGCCCAAATGAAAATACAATTGAGAGTGGACAACTGTCTAAGATCTGGCAGATAGACCTAAGGTTTTTGAACCAAAGGAGACCATTTGACAAAAGATTCATATTCTGAAAGATTTATTGGATATCAATGACTTTTAGCGATTGTTTTCAAGGCTTCCGGTAGGCAGATACGAGGAACATTAGGTTGTGAAACTTCGTTAGCAGAACACGATTGTTTAGACATCTTTTGGTGAATCGTCATCTATCTCACGACAATTGACTTCTCAAAGTGACTTAGAAGCTACTCAGTGTAAATTGAAGACTGAATTCACAACGAAGCAAAGGAAGTCGGGAAGCCATTCATTTCCCTGTCTGAAGAAGGATGAATTCAAATTAATTTGGCCATCTTATCAGAAACTGATTGATGTTCCATCACTCATTGCAGCACTAGGCTTATGCAGTAGTTGTCAATCACTCAACACATTCAAAGTGTTTAGTATTGATTGAACTAAATCAAAGTGGATTTGCTTTGATGTGAACTTCACTCATATCTAATCTAAAAACGTCTAAAGTGACGCAACTAATTTTATGTCAACTCAACCAATGACTAGACCATCATTTGTGTTTTTTCTCCCCAGACAGTGGCCAAAAAATAATAAACAAATGCAAAATGTATCCACGCGTAGAAAGTCAACTTCCGATTGTTCTAGTTCACATGATTTCTAACCAAAAATAGTCGTCTCCACCGCATGAATATTCCCAAGAATTGTTATCGCTTTGCAACAATTAGTGCGAAAATATTTCTCATATCTTTAGAATCTGATTCAGTGGACGATCCAATGAAACCAAATAAATTCGTCATTCAGTCAACTTCATTGTCTTCGGTCTAAAATTACAGGAAGTCATGTCATTTGGTCAATTTTTTTTGGTGGTAACCAAAGGATATCCGAATTATTTTCACAATGCAGCCATAAAAATACACGATTTGCATAATGAAATTGCACATAAGGTGTTTAGTGATTCGTGTTCAGTTTTTGCTCTCTCTCTTTCGGGCTGATAAATGAGTCATACTAGTACATTTCAAGACAAAGCACCCTTATCTGAGTTCTGAATTATCGCATTAATTTTCAAGCGAAATCTCTAATGCCTCCAGAAACTGAAAAGTTTATCATTTCACATGCATGCGAACCATATGGCAGCAGCTGAATGCAGTCGAATAGGATATATATTCTTATCGTTCAGCGAGATAAGACACGTAAATCTTGGCGACTTTTATGAACACAATTAGTTCCCCTTAAGACAAGAGTCGCTCGTTACGTCCATTCAAAAGCCCATGGAAACTCATGATCAAGATTCATGTACTTTTGGTTATGCTATCCAGCGCACGTTTTATATAAACAAAATTAAATTCATTTTCTCTTCATCCCAAGGAATGAGAGATACAAGAAGCCAAAGAAGATGACGACTTTTTAAAGTAGCAAAACGAAATCCATCATTTAGTTGGATGTATAGTGCTCAGCTCATCATGCACGAATGCATTTCATAATTACCCACTTGAAGAAAGGAGTTAACTTATATGAAAGCAAAAGAAGATTAATAGATAGAGAAATGAAAATGGTAGTAGATAGATACTTTGTAGCGATCAAAAGATACTCTATAGTCGTATGCGGCAAGATTACTTTCTGGGAAGTGTTTCAGAGATGTTTTTTTTTTTTCCTCTTTCTCTCATGATGATCGGTACTTTTGTTTATTTTTTAGGTTATTATATGAATTTAGTTTTTTTTTTGTGTGTTTTAATTGAGATTGGCATACTTGAGAAGAAATCTTTCGTGGATGGGGAAGAGTTGGACGATCATTAGATTGATCTACATGCGAGGAAAAGTCTTTTAAAAGTTTTCTTTGGGCCTTAATTTAAATTTGAAAGGCGGAGATGGATAATTTGTAACGAAAGTCATTCATCATAATTTTGGAGGAAGCTCGGTTAATGAAATTTTAACCCAATCTAATGTGCTTTCAAGATCAGTGATCAGTCAGTCAAAGGCTACCCACGGAGATTGTATTTTTCAATTAATTCTCTTGTATGATACCTTGTCTCTGGACTTGATGATTTTAGTTCCAAGTTTAACACTTGTTTAAGCCTGAAACTAAGTCTTGATATGGCACGATCACTTGATTTATTTGTAGATACAGTCTATCAGCCTCCCGTCGTTAATCATCACTTTTCCATTTTAACGATCTGGAACTTGTTGACAAGTCTATGAAGCTATAAGTTACTTCTTGAGAACTTTCAGCCAAAAGATATGCCGAACGCTGTTCCGAGATACAAGACGCTTTTCATAGCCACGACTTTCTATCAACATGATCATGTAAGTGTTGGCATGATCCGTTCCTATTTACTTGGAGCTCTTAATCTCCTTTCAAGACAAAGCCCTAGACTGCTGTAAATCAGACATCATTGCCTTCTAAGAAGCACTGTGGGATGGATCAAGCAGGCGACAGATGAAAAAATGTGACATCTGCTATGGTGATTGCGTTTGTTTTGATGAGGATTTGTCAACAGCGAAGACTGTATATCAGTGTTGCGACAGCGCAAGTCAAATGACAATCTGCATTGAGGCAATCTACAATGCGCTTCAGACAGAAGGATGAAGCTACTGCAAGTTTTTTGTTTGCAAAATATCTTGAGGATTGTCTTTGAAAAGTGACGATACGACCCAAAGGTTGAGAAGGCAGTCTGCCATTGTGAGCAAGGTCCAGATTAAGCCACCATTTTCAAAAGTTCTATTGCGATCTGTCTTTGATCATTTGTTGCAGATCTGCAAGTAGTATCATAGCTTCGCCAGACTGGGCGTATCCTCAACGAACAGCGCCCCTTTGGATTGCAAAACAATAGCAAAGCAAATGTCTTGCAAATTCTGATACCTGCTTTCACTCTTTGTCAACTCGACTTTGATTGAATGGTGTCTAAGACTTGTAAACGTCTAAGGAGTAGATAGCAAGGTAGGAAAGTATAGCCGTAACGATCGACTTTGCGAACACGATTCTCGCATCTCCATATCCGCAAGGATCAATCGAACATCCTGATTGATCATACTTTGACCGACGCGATCTGCATCGAGTCTAATATCGACTTGAGGCACTAAGCCTGGATATACTTGTGCGAATCCTACATGACAGCATACACAGGGACCATCAAAAAGGTTGCCGAAAACGGTTTTCTTCTTATAGAGACGGAAACCTACAGCAAACATCTGTCAAAAAGAAGGCAAAGCCTGCCAATGAGACACTGATCTACATTATTTTCAGAGAGACCAGACAATATTTCTAATTCAGCTTAAGATTGAGCTTTGGTTACATGTAGAAAAGTTTTGCCGAAGTCCTAAGACAATCATTAGACGATGGCGCCTCTTAAATATGGAAATCCCGAGAGTTTGTCACTTACACTATATAGTCGTCGATAAAAACGAATGGAGAACGACATTCAGGGTCATTAGAGCCTAGACGATGGCAGAAGCTTGCGTTTGCTTACTCACTGAAATTATTTGCTCCAAAATGACGACTTTTCGTCTTACCTTGCGCAGCCCCTTTGCTCCTTCACTTGCTGCTTAACAGTGAAAAGGTTTTCACCTGAATAGACGGTGTTGGGTAAAGGCATAAGTCGTTTGGTATCAGTACACCATACCACGAAAGACTAAAATATATCAAACTCCGAACATGCCAACACCTTATTCAGTAAGAGCAGGAGAGTTGAAGTTCAATGCAAAGTCGCCTATGTTCTAAGTTGTAAAGCTCATGTACCAAATTGTTTCGAAAAATGTTGAAGATTTATCGAGTTATTACGGAACAAACAAGTTAATCTGTCTAAATGTCAATGAAGACAACATCCAAGTGTTGCACATCGATTCCAATTCCAACACGAGCCAGAAGCAAATAAAATAAGCATCACTCCCTCCAGAGTTCGTTGACTTCTTCAAACGACCAAATCTTGATTTGCTTCCTGCTTCTGCTGACAGCATTCTTTTACTTGACATATTTGTTCTTTGGAACTCCACAAATAGACATGTTCTATTTCAAGTTTTCTTTTGTAGCCTATTTCGATAGCAAGACCGATGATCCCTCCAATTCCTGGAATACCTGATTCCATAACTATTAGTCCACTTTTCATCTGCTCCCAATACTATTCTATTTTTGAAACGTAAAAGATCACTTACACGGAATAGGAGGGACATTTAAATTTTATTCCATTAAAACATGACACATGTCACATCCATTTGACTCTTTTTTTCTGACAGCTAAGGTTCAGTGAAATGCTAGACAATTTATTAATCCAACATTTACTGGTTGGGTAACTAATTTAAAAAAGAAAAAAAAATTAATTCGACTATAAGAGAGCCGACCACTTTGAGCGTTCTATTGCATTACTAATTGTATGTGATTTTTTGTGGAAAATTTAATTGAAATTTCGAGGGGTTAACAGTTTTAACTGGCGTTTTAAATTGCCTAATGGTATACCATAAAGGCAATTACTCTATTGGTCATTTGTGTGTCAACATTTGGTTATAGATATCTGGTGAAGGTAATGCAATGTGTTGCTAGATACAGCGGAATAGATGATGGATGTGTACGAGTATTATCTGTTCAGCAAGACTGAGCTAGGGATTTTCAATGGATAGATACAAATCTCTTATCGTTTTCTATGCCTTTGACTGTCTATCAAGATTTGAGCCAAGTTCGCTATTGCAGTTGATTATCAGTCTACCAGACGCCCATTAAAATGTTTCGTTTGACAAAAAAAACCCAACCAAGCCTATTAAACCTAGTCGGTTCCTATTCGCTGGTCTCTTCTAAGGGTTCAACTCCCCCCATCTTAGTTTTGCTGAAGAGAAGGTTGTTGGTTGAATGCATGGTTCACCCTGAACTGTAGCACCACAAAAAAGAGGAGTGCTCCTGTTGACTGGACATTCGACTATCTCTTCATAAAAGTCTGCCAAGCTGCAGTCATTTCTTCAAATGGAGGTCATCACTGTTCCTCGGCAGTTAATCCGAAAAAGTTTCGTCAAGAGTTTCTTTTCGCAAGTCGTATCTCTTTTTTGAGGAATTTTTATGTTTCTTTTCAAGCGGTCCATTCAATTAAGCCCTACTTACCGAGAGGCTTTCGATCATAGAACATGTTTTCTCTCACTTGAGCTACTCAGAAGACTCTTATAAAAAAGGGAATTGGAATACTGCTCAAGGTTTCAATTACAAAGTTGGCAGCAGCAGCGGAAATGAGACCGTCCAAGCCTGTTTTTTTGTTCTGCAAGGAATCTTTCTCTGTTTACCCCATACGTTGTCTTTCGAGCGTTGCTGGAATAGTGGTCAGTTGACTAGCTAATCTTTCATCAGTAGTGCCTGTGGTGAACCTTTTTGATACCACTGACGGCCTCTGGCACTTTAACAGCCCGAGATGATTGGAGTGACTCTCTCAAGCTTAAGTTTGGCATATCTCTCTATAGCTTGCCTTTTCGGGTCAAGTTCCACTGGTTTCTAGTGTGTTTCAACTAAATACTCCTGATCCAGTCACCTGTTCTCTAAACATCAATGGTATGGTCGCTTTTGAAGACATTTTTCTTCCTGTTCGTTGCGACAGTCCATGTGTCTTCTGGAGACTTTTCTTCCAACTTTCCTGGCATAAGCTGGAGCCTTGGTTTTACCACTTCTGTTGCCATAAGGGATAAGATACTCGGACTACATCCCTAGGTCTTAATTGCTTGGCTTCTTGTATTTCTTGACAGGATTGGCCCCACCTTTCTCTTGCTGTCTTCAATTCTCTCTATTTTG
This sequence comes from Criorhina ranunculi, assembly GCA_951813785.1. Lineage (NCBI taxonomy): Eukaryota > Metazoa > Arthropoda > Insecta > Diptera > Syrphidae > Criorhina > Criorhina ranunculi. Next base: position 2,048,112 of record OX638383.1, read on the forward strand.
TATCATAGTTTACTCCACAACTTATATCGAGGAATTCATCTGCTACGAGGCTCTACACTAAGAGCGGCAGGACCCGCCTTGGTAATAGTCTCGTGTTTTGTTCCACCAACAGTTTTTGTACATAGCATCTCACACATCCTTTACTATAGGGGTTGCTTCCTCTGTGGAAAGGTGCCTCCATTGATACCTCAAATTGGAAATGTTTTGCATGCTAAAGGAATCCCTCGTAAAGGCAAAAAAAACTCCATGAACTGTCAACTTTTGACACTTGGTCTAGTCTCATAAAGAAACATACAAAAAAAGTATCTTTTATGACTTGCTTTTCAAATTAATTAATTTTGAACCAGTTTTGTACTTCCTCGTATCAAGATCTTCCCCTTTTGCAAGTCTTTCCCTACACACAATGTACAGATTCATTGTACAAGATACAAAGCAAAAGAGAAGGAATTTTGTTCACTTAGATACTTGTAATTAAAAAACAATAAAAATTTCTACTTCAACTTCTACTTCTATTTCGGTTTCTGTTTCTCTTGGTTTTATGATTCCCAAGAGTTTCTTTCGTGACTTTCCTCCTTCCTGCTTTTTAACCACCGCCGCGCCGCCTTTCGCATGGAACTTTGAATTTGAACCCCAATTTTAGGTTAAGTTCAATGTCTGTTGGATGCGTCAGTGCAAAATTATAATTTTTTTATCCAAAAAAAAACGAGAGAAAGGAAGCTAATTAAGTCTTCAAAATTCGATTAAACACACTGAAACTATGTATCTTTTCCATGGGAAACTCATCCCACCGTACACAAGATCAAAATCAGACCTCTTGGAGCTGCGCAAGTGCAAGTAGCTCTTGTCATCTGTGCCATTGACAGATCATGATCATATGTGTTCATCTGACGCCTTTTCGTTTTGGTTCGGTTGCTATGTGAAATTCAATGACCGTTTGTTTTTTGACAGCTACTTGACATAATGATATCGTTGTCTGCCGCGAAGAGGGAGCTTTCTCAAAATTGTTGACACTTAATTACGTGTTGAGGGTAATTTACACGTTTTTTTTTTTGCTTACGAAACAGATACATGCGCATGTACTCGTAATTAAGGCAATTGCAGGAGGCAGCGCGCCACTCAGGCCATTGCTCCCCCTTTTTAGAATGAGGAACAAAAAAAAAACGTACACAGTCTATTTCTGGAGCTTGATTCTTCGTCCAAACGCACCAACCGAGTAAATATGTAAGTCTGCTGCGCTCAGTTGAATTTAATGCCAAAATAAAATTAGAAAAACCGAACGTCAAAAACAAAGAGGAACCGACTCAAGACTCAAACTTTTTCTTCTTATTTCTAACGAGAGTTCTCTTGGTATTTGCGTGTGCAGCAACAGTAAGGCGGAGGCCTATATTTAGCTCTCCAAGGAAGTCGGCTAATGAGAACAAAATCAGAAAGACCCAACCAAGCGTTTAATCCAAAGTTAGAAAAAAAAAATTTCAAAACTTCAGATAAGGTATAGCGGAGAAGATTTCTCTAATTCCAAATGGAATTCCAATCGATTAGTGGAGGATCCACTAGCGCTCGAGAGGGGGATCGTTAAACTTAATTGCATGGAAAATTATGTTGATGTTCCGTTTTTTTTTTTTTTTTTTTCGACAATCGGAAGTTTTAAAAATTAATGAACTCTGATGGACAAATTTAATAGATGACTTACCCAAGTGCAATTGGTTTTCCATGTCTGAGAGCTAATGTGCCGGTGGAGATCAAGTCGTTTCGGTAGAAGGCAACCACTTGGAAAAACAGATCGCATATCTTAACGCTAGGTATAGCTGGAAATGAAAGGTACCAAGATTGGGGGGCAATTAGAGCAAAACACATGTTGGATACGTAGATGCCCTATATAGAGAATTTGATGATTGAAGATCGAGGAAAGTTTGAGGAAGTCGGGCATCGTTAGAGGTTTGAATGTTGGAAACATTACGGAATCTGTTGAATGTTGATTGCTACTTTATTTGAATTGTGCTGTTGAGATGATAGGGACTGTTCGGAGGGAGGGACGCCCTTATATGTACATCATCGGTGTACGTATGGAGTTCAGTTTCATTTGCATTCAGATCTAAGCAAAAAACGGTCCGAATGTCGGTTAACGTGTCATGGAGACTATACTAGACTGCCTTGTGATTTTGAAGGCACCTTACAAGAAGCTGCTTTTGGCCTAAGTGTACCTCTTCTTGGAAGACCAGCAGTAGAGGTGTGGACACATATGAAGTAGATGGTGGAAAACTTGGATCACAGCCAGGTGTTCACTTGGCTTCTTGAAGATTTGACTGTAGGTTAGGTTAGGTAAGGTTGAAGTGGCTGCCAGCTTAGATAGCACACTTAGACCCGTGATAGGTCCATTGTGATGCCACATGGATTTGAAGAGATCTCCATACCTACCTAATAATAACTAATTGCCAAGGCTTTTGTGGCAGCTTCAATAAAAGTCGTAACTTCAAAGCCAGCCTGCATCCCTGATTTTCATCATCATATCCTCCCTCTTCCTTTTGGTGCGCAAGGATAGATTCTAAATGCTGAGATGCCTTTGGAATTAACATTCAGTAAGCGAAAAGCCTTCATCGTCATTTCCGAAGCTTAAGACATCTTTTTCGAAGAAGTGACATCTTCCGACACCATCTCATCAACAGAAACACTGATACAGTCCCGATATTTCCTTATAAGTTCCAAGGATGACTAATTGATTTCTTCTAAAAATTCTTCCGCTGCCCTGAGGCCTCCTTCCTTCTAAGGGTTTCGTGCTGTGAGTTCAGAGGTACGTCACATCAATAAGAGGCACTTCTTTCGATTGGTTACATGCGTGCTGAAGTGTACCCAGCTCTGCTTGTGGTGGACCGAGTGCTTCATGTGTAGTCAGTTTAAGCTAGCTTCTCAGGCCCTTTTGTACATATTTACCTACAAGTAAAGCCTACAACGTTACGTGTATTCGAATCAGCCACGGTTATGTAGCAGAGCTTTTGGAATTCTTCATCTTATTAAGTACAGCACCAGCCGCAAATGGAAACAACTAGACTGACGCCAGATTAAGGACAAACAAGGAAGCCTGTTCCATATTCTTTCTGTTCAGACACCTTTGAGTACTTCTCCTTGATCAGTAGTATTTGCCTCTTGCAGTCTATAGGTGCTCGACAGCTTTTGGAAGAACTTTTCCATTTTCACTACCGGCTGGCCGAAGATTCTTGTCTGGAGCCACTAAGACCTCAAAGCAGGATGTGCGTTGATCCACAAAGGTTTCTTTTGAAGAACAGCCAAAAAGTCGAACGAAACGTGGTGACTCTGGAATTTAAGCCGAGGCAATCAGCACCAACGACACTGGTGACTGTGTACATATTCAAGGAGCAACAACAGCCAATGGCACTTCTACTTTTTCAGCTGAGGACATCTAGCTTCAGCCATCGGATGTGTTTTAGGACTATTTTTTTTTTAAAGTGGATTATGCATCATCTAAGAGGGGTTTCTTGCTCCCCGGTGTGTCGAGCTCTTGTTCCAACTAAACTGTCCCGCTTTTCGCATTATTTCACTCGGAGCTCCTTCCTGCTTTTTGATTTCTTTTGCCTTGAGGTAAGAGCTGCTCTCTCTACTTATGTTACCCGGAGCAATACCCTGTACGTTAGTTAGTATAGCCCTCAAGATGTTGCCCAGCCTTCGCCGTGAATCATAAAAAGCTCCACAAACTTTTCAATTAGTTACTTCTTTAACTCTTGGACTCCACTTAATTCAGTCGTGTTTCTTGTTACTTTCTCGTAGCTCTGTCCCGCTTTCAAAGTGCCTGATATCCAATGTGTGAAGGCTTCGTTTTTGTAGAGCTGGCCAATGACAGTTACACATGTTGAATGAGTTCAGTTTCATCCCGGTCACTACAGAAAATAATATTGAACCGATTGAATGTGGTTCCAACGGATAAGGATGTTCGAAGAGGATCTGTCTAAAGCCAGACAGCCAAAGTGGTCTCGTTTCCCACTTTTTTGTCGATCATACAGCATGGTTACCTTCCGATGGTTGCACGACGGAGTCTCCTTGACATAATCGTCGCTTATTTCATTCTCTTGTTCATTGCTATGTCTGAGTGCCAAGCAGGGATGGCATTTTGATATTTCATAACTGTGTTCGATGGATGTTGCGGTGCAGAGACATTCGTTCCCTATCGGGACATAAGTTTAGACTCGTTTTTGTCTATGATGGGAAATAAGTTCACAATTTTTGGAAATAAGACCACATAATTACTGCACCCCTTCGTTGCTCTGGTCCTTTTTGTGTCCAAAATCGATGAGCAAAACATGTTCGGTGGAACGTAAGGCTAAACCGATTTTTATTTCGACTTTGTCCCGATTGAGTGGGATATAAGCCCATAACTCGATTCAGGGTTATTAAGCCACTTATGTCCCTTTTCGATATAGATCTTGTTGCTTTCTGAATTTTCGTCGTGGAAGAATCTGAAAGCTCTCGTTTTTTGCAGTGCCTTCTCCTGTATCTCAGTAAAAAGACAACACTCCTTGATCATTTGTCACATCATTCTCTTGTCAATCTTCTCCTCATGGTATTTATGTCTTAATCTTCTTCTTCTGATGACTTCAAGTGCCCTTCTTCTTTTTATGACTTTCACTCTCACCTACCTTCAACTTAAAACGAATCCCTACATCACCATGACATTCTTTTATGATTCACCATAAATCCAAACATAATTTTACATCAAAAACCATCACGATACATCATCCCATCCGAAGTTATAAAGAGAACTTTTATAGTTTCGTTTTTGGACAGTTTTTTGGGGCGCCTCTTGCCTCTTCCATCGAACTGACATTATTGAGTTCTCTCAATTATTTTCCTTAATTGACATCGAAGAACAAACACACTTCAAACGGACAGATAACAAATCAAATTATCTGATCTTGTCAGGCAATTAAAATCTCTTCACACACACTTGAGACAAACGTCTGTGTATGTAGTCCTCGTCTCGGCCCCAACATCCATTAAGGAAGTTGTTAATCATAATAAAAAAAAAAGGGAAATATTTACTTTCGGTCTTTCTCTCTGGAGAGAACAACTAACTTCAAGGAGAAAGGAAATTTTCACAATTAACACCCAAAGTCCCGTCGGCGGCGTCGTCTTCGTCGTCTTCAGCCGAAAATAGCATCCAAACGCTGGCAACATGTGCGGTAGCGTGCCGAACCTGTGGCCCCAAAAGATGTCACTTCACAGGCAGTCTCCCACACCAGTGATGATATTTTTGAACACCACATTGCTCTGGGATGTTGGGATACTTCGGGATGTTTCGGGACGATCCTCAAGGGAGGATCGCACGTCCAAAATAGATTTAATCGCTCCCCCTGGTGATGGATTTCAAAAATAGCTGCACACACACACAGTCCTCATGCGTCGTCGTCGCTTGGCTCATTATTTACAGAGCTTGCCTCCCAAATTTGGAATGTCGAAGTGGATTTTCAGTTTTTTTTTTAGTTTTTTCGACTCATACCCGATCCGGAGGACATTTGCATCCGTGCGTATGAGCTGAGCTTAATTGCACGCATGTAACTCATGTGTGTGTGCAATCAAGGGGTGCTCCCAATTTCTTTTTAACATTTAATGAATATTTTTTTGTTGCATTGGTCGCTACCTAATTTGGTCGTGGGCAATCAAGTGATTTTGTTTGACATGTTGACCGAGGCAGCAGCAGCAACTTTGTCTCGTTGGAGAGGCTTAAAGCAAAAGCGGTTGTCAATGGACGCGACAACTTTGGGGGGCTAATTGTCTGGTTAAAGGGGCTCTAAGTGCGTAGCATTGCATACGATCAGTAAACTGATCACGTCTGTCGAGAGATTATCTATCGTTTTTGTCATTTTCATCACTTTTTTTTACGGTTTTTTTGTTGTGCGTTTTGCTCGTGCTCATTTGCTATCCTTGTCAAGCTTTGAGTAAACATTCTAGATATTGTAATGAGAGTAATTGCTGTTGACTTGCCTATGGGGAGATACGCAACGTAATTGATTCGTGAGCATCCTCTCTTTGGTGTGATTATTGATACTGAATACTGGATGCTTACACAAGTTCAGGGGCGAAATGACGGAGAGCGGTACCGAACACAATTAAGTAGGTTATGCGAGCTGACTTGAGGTTGTTTGTTGGGTTTGTATCTATCGTTTTGTGATAGCTGGATGAAATTCCCGTTTAACAATTTGATAAATTGTTGAAAAGTTAAGTGCTGAACCGTAAAGAGAAGTTGCTATCGTTGCAATCATTTGTCAGCCAATCAATTTCCGTTGCATTCTTTGAATGTTGCAACTTTACAGAGGAATTTTGCACTCAAATGAATGGACTAAGTGGTGTTAATTGATTTGAGCCTCCGTGGAGCTGGCATGCAATGATACTAGATGGCAAAGCGTTGATTGAAGTGTTTTGTTGGTCTCAAACCAGGCTTGTAGTCGTATTCTGAAGAAACTTCCATTCGAACCAATCTACATACTTGATGCATCGAAGTAGATATGCAAACGGTAGCTACGCCAGATGGTCCAGATGTAGGACAATCGCAGAGCAAGTGGCTAGACTGCGACCTCATGCTGGAACCTTGGAGTTATAACTCCAGTGGAACTATACTTGAGAGTTATTCACTCTTACTTACCCTCGAGCCAGAATATTCCACTCTAGAGCACCTGCTATAGGCCAGAAATTTGAAGATGAGACGTTGGTCTCAAGTTGGTGTAGAAGCCTGCTCTTCATCGTCTTCAGAAGTCGTAATGCAATCAGCTGACCATCATATGAGTGTGCGATCTGCTGCTGAAAAACTTTTCAGTTCTTCATCCTGTCTTTGGGCTGTTTCTCGGTCGCAACCTTTACCATATTTGGGCTCTCTACACCAGCAGCTCGAACACCTTTTAAGTTCATCTCTTCTTGTCAGTCAGCTTGCTTACATTTGATTTACCTTAAAGCCCCTTCGAGGCTAAGTCTAAGTAACCAACAAGCATCTCCAGCCAGTTCGATCTGCAACAAGCTGCCGTCAGTGATCTGGCCCATGAAGCAGACCAGAGTCAGGACATCACTGGCAGTAGAATTTGTTCAAAAAGTCAATGACTGGGCCTTGACCCTGGCTGGAGAGGACACGTAGGCATGGAAAGAAATGAAAAGACGAACAAGCCAGGCTTCTAGTTTCTGGAACCTGACCCATTCACCGCTCTAGGTAGAGGAATGGATGTAACGGATGTGATCAAAGACTGGGCCACGAATGAACATCTGAGAAGATGGGAAAGCGTGGCGTGAGGGTATTTATTGCAAATCCAATGCTAGGACCCGTGGTTATACTTAGAAACCACACAATTTTATCCCTATTCCACAGCATTTAGCATGGACAACAACCAGCTATATGCACATCCAACCACATATTTCGTGTTATACTTCGTGGAGCAACCCAATTCATTTGCATCTTCTCAACGTCCCATCTTCCAAACTATGTCCTGACATCTGAACGCACAACAGCTCTCCCTAGACATCATCCATTGAGCATTGAGTAATCGCTTTTGTCACTAGATGGAGCTTAAAAAAGAGTAAAATTCGCTTAAAAATTCCTTAGGTGTCAAGCGATAAAATGAATTGTTACCACGACCTCAATCTCGTCTGCATGAACACAATGTACAGTACTTCCCGCTGTCGACCTCTCAAGGTGTAGAACCCCACTTTGTATACTTCATTCTCACACCCGTCCGTCTGTAGATAAACATTTCTCGTCTCGTAAAATTAATTGCAAAGGCAATTTTTTATTTTTTTTCAAATGTTTTCATCTTCTTCTTCTTCTTTTTCTTGGCTCGTTTCAGTTCTGGGAAATCATTTCGGAGGAGCACGGAATCGACGCAAACGGTACCTACCATGGTGACAGTGACCTGCAACTGGAAAGAGTCAGTGTTTACTACAACGAGGCATCAGGTATGTACGTTCTTGAAGAAACGCCCTCCTTGATGGAATTTGAATAAATGCCTTCACGGCTTTGACTCCAGACACAAGGAGTGCGAACGAATATGTGCATTCCCCAAGTGCAAGTGCAACGAAATGTCCATAACTCATGCCACAGAGCTATATGCGATGGTGGCACATTCTAGCAAATGATTCATTACGTGAGAGTCATAGAGTACGCATTGCGCAAACGAATGGTTGGCGCGGCCTCCCTTTTACGGGGGGTGAACGTCGAAGGTTTTTATGGACTTCCTTTCCCAGTGAATGGTGGCCAAACGTGCCGAGCATTGGGAATAATGAACCCGCTGGCAATCAGCGGGACAGTTAGTCACTGTGCACCTGTGTGTCTCTAATTAAATTGTTTGCTTAATGAGCCGATTTTTAACGGATTCAATCCCTTTCCAGCGGTGACACGTTCGTCAGGTGGTAAGTATGTGCCACGTGCGATTTTGCTTGACTTGGAGCCAGGTACCATGGAGGCCGTTCGTTCTGGGGAATATGGACAGCTGTTCCGTCCCGATAACTTTGTGTTCGGACAGTCTGGGGCTGGAAACAACTGGGCCAAGGGCCATTACACTGAGGGAGCTGAGCTGGTGGACAATGTATTGGATGTTGTGCGTAAGGAATGCGAGAACTGTGACTGCCTGCAGGTAAATTTTATCCCACTCCATGTGTTGTAACCGATTTTAATCCATTACTGCCTCCCTTAGGGCTTCCAATTGACGCATTCACTTGGTGGTGGTACAGGCTCTGGAATGGGCACACTCCTCATATCGAAAATCCGTGAGGAATACCCCGATCGAATTATGAACACATACTCCGTAGTGCCATCGCCAAAGGTCTCCGATACCGTAGTGGAGCCATACAACGCCACTTTGTCCATCCATCAGTTGGTGGAGAACACCGACGAAACGTATTGCATCGATAACGAAGCACTCTACGACATCTGCTTCCGCACGCTGAAGGTATCGAACCCCAGCTACGGTGATCTCAATCATTTGGTATCGCTGACCATGTCTGGTGTGACAACTTGCCTACGGTTCCCCGGTCAATTGAATGCCGATCTCCGGAAGCTGGCCGTGAACATGGTGCCCTTCCCACGTTTGCACTTCTTTATGCCTGGCTTCGCGCCACTCACATCTCGCGGATCACAGCAATACCGTGCCTTAACAGTTCCCGAACTCACCCAACAGATGTTCGATGCCAAGAACATGATGGCCGCTTGCGACCCACGCCACGGTCGCTACTTGACAGTCGCAGCCGTATTCCGAGGCCGAATGTCAATGAAGGAGGTTGACGAACAAATGCTCGCCGTACAGAACAAGAACAGCAGCTACTTCGTCGAATGGATCCCGAACAATGTGAAGACCGCCGTATGTGACATCCCTCCGAAGGGCCTCAAAATGTCATCCACCTTCATTGGAAACACCACTGCCATCCAGGAGCTGTTCAAGCGCATTTCCGAACAGTTCTCTGCCATGTTCAGGCGCAAGGCTTTCTTGCATTGGTACACTGGCGAGGGCATGGACGAGATGGAATTCACCGAAGCCGAAAGCAATATGAACGACTTGGTCTCCGAGTATCAACAGTATCAAGAGGCCACAGCAGATGATGAGTTCGATCCCGAATTGCACGAGGAGGTCGAAGGCGAATGCGTCTAAAAGAAAAAAAACAGTTATAGTGGCACTCTCTGCCTTAAAAGCGTAAAAAGTTCCAAAGTTCGTAAAGAACGATCACCTCTGTCTTAACTCATTTCCTAGACTTTCACAAATTATTTAACATTATCTCTTTCGCCCTCTCGCCCTTCACACTCATCCCTCATACATTAGATACTTAAGACTGCCCTTCTGCAGATACTCCGTCATCGTTGAGACCCGCCAAGACTGACAAACAGCTACAAGTCAACTCAACTCAAACAAAAAAATAAAATTCAAATTCTCATCCCTCCCCCCTTTCGTTTCATTGTGCTTAGTCAGTGTCACCCAAAGAGTTTTTATTTTGTTTTATAATTTTTAACTTAATTTTCTTTTCTACGAAACTTTATTCATTAAAAATCATTTTGTTAATAAGGAAATCCTTTCATATAACGAATAAGAAACAAAAAAAAAATTGTCAACTCTAATTTAATACTTTTTATTTTTTTTTTCTCAAAATAAACTTAAACCTAATAATTTAGATGGACAGTTGTTCTTTTATTTAACGGTGAAGGATTTTTTTTTACTAAGATGGCGCTGCAGTCAGGGGTAGACCTGAATCTTGACTGCGCTTTAAAATGTGTAAGACCTACGAAAAGGTTTTTCACTTCAACCGAGAGAAATAAAAGGTCTTCCAATAAGGACTTCCGAACTTTGACAGTTGATAGCGGCCATATTGTTGAAGCTACATCTGTCAAATTGGCTGTTATTTATTAAGAATTGTTTTATCAAAATGGGTGTTCTGTTCGGGCAACGTTCCGCGCGCTTCGCCCATTTTACGGTCGTGAAATTTGAGTCCACTGGTTCAGTAAACGACCAACTAACATCCGTACGTCGACGAAACGCAAGATCTGCTGAAAACATCGCCGCTGTCCATGAGAGTGTGCAGGAGAATCCGAGGCAGTCGATTTCGCATCGAATTTTGCGTCGTGACTTGGGCCTGCACCCGTACAAAATTCAACTGACCCAAGAGCTAAAGGTAAACGACCATAGACAACGACTGTTCGCTGAATGGGCTCTAGAGCAGTTGGAAGCTGACCCTAATTTTCATCGAAAAATCATCTTCAGCGATGAGGCCTATTTCTAGATGAATGGGTACGTCGAATTTTGGTTGCATCATTGCTTTTCACGCTGAAGGTTTCAGCTTCGATCAACTGCGTAAAAAGCTGACGTCAACTCTACTGCATAGGCATAACACTGGCAGTTAGGTGGTCATATGGCATGAAAGTGTTGATCGTGCTAATGACATCGGGATGTTCGAAAGAAATACTGTGAATTATAAGCAATGGCAACAGTACTAATAGTTCTCCCCAGTCATTCTGGACAACACCCACGGAGCAAAAAGACTGAAACCTAATAACATTTGAGTTTCAAAATCACTACACCAACACTAGCGCTGTGTGAATAGCATCATAAGGGTATTCATAACCCCTTAAGCGCTGGTGAATATAAAAAAGAAAAAAACCTGGACCTCAACTAACAAGCGTCTCCAATCAGCTCGATCTTCAATTTACTTTCTCCAGTTTCGCATGCCAAAATGGTTGAGGTCACTGTCTACTACGGTGCTACTCCTGAATCGAGGTGTTCATCTGCTTGACAATGGGCCTCCGGGATGTATTCAAAGGTTCTTAGGGCTAGAGCGCTGGTTTACAGCCGCTCTACATGCCCCAGCTATCTAAGCTCTTCTGATTAAGCTAAAGTGGCTGAACAGCGCAAACAGTTCGTCGTTGTATATTCTCCACCAAGCTTCATCTATGCAGACGAGACCGTAGATCACACGAAGGATTTATTTCTCAATACAACCGAGGGCAACCTAATCTACTCTTGACAAGGTCTATGCCATGGACTAGGATAATCAGTCGTCTTGAGTTTTTCAAGAGAAAGCTTTCCGACTCAATTGTCTTCTTCGCCCAAGGAAACAACCATCGGCAAGAGTTATTCTACGTTTGATCTCAGTGCTGGTGTCATTGTTGAGTTAAGAGCAAAGCCTTAAGTGGACCAAGAGTCTAACCATCTCAAATTGATATCCGTTTAGGCTGATGTTCTATCCAATGCGTCGGCTTTTTGCGTCCTTTTTTTGGTTGACAAGGTGTAATTTGTTTTGCCATTGATGATCTTCGAGGCAGTCCTCGTCGCTTCCAGTTCAATACTTGACAAAGGCACTATTGATACCACGTTGCATGCTCCCGATCATGTCAAAATCCTCAGGGTATACGAACTTTTGAAAGATTGTGACTTTGGCTGTCATGTTGGCATGTAAGTTCTAAGCCTGTCGCCTTGTCCTGCATCGTTTGTCAGCTCTTTTCGAAAATTTGTAAATACATTTGTACCACGCGCATCTTTTCAGGGATAGCTGGTATTCCAAGGTGGATTTGGTTAAATCTTTAATACTGCTTCGATACTGGCTCCATTGTGTATTGACGTCAGTGGAAGATTCTACATTCTTTATAGTCTCTGACTACTCTATGTGTGCCAAGGCGTCCAACATCAAGTCTCTATTTCTGGGCCATTCTCAGCTTCCCGACAGGTAAGCTCTGAGTTAAGCTACGACAAGGAAGTATTTAGAGTCGACGTTTGTACTTAAAATGTTAGATGCTTGCCTTGGAGGTCGAGGATTCGAAAAATTTTGAACATAGTGCTACTTATCACCGTATTACGGTAGCCGTTGTCTGCTGTTAACATCAAACTCCGACAAGCTCCATAGGCCCTATCTACGAGATCAAAAAATTCCTCCTCGATAGAATCTTCAGTCTTAAACTGACGTCCTTGAATGTTGTCTTGATGAGGATCAGTAACCTACATTGGTGATGTGAATGCTGCAATGGACTCATCCAGCATCATCTCTTTTCCAAGACTGCAACGAATTCTTCGAAACCCGTATCGACTTGAACTCTAAATATGTCGAAGTGGCACTTAAACCTGCGACGCTAGAGGAAAAGGTAACAACGCTGGTGAGGATTTCCGTTTATAGTGTCCTGTCTTTGCTTGTATCAAGTGGCGGATCTTCGGTACCGATGTGATGAGTGCCTTTCTACGAAAGACGTGTTCCGGCAAAATGGGCACTTAAGGGCTTGCTTCCCTGGTACTACAACGGGCCAGTTGCATCTGAGTGCTCTAGTGAGGTGTTTTCCATCTGATTTCCATACGATTTCGGGAAACTGCAGTGTGGGCGAACAAGATGTTGGAATCTTTCTGAAAAGTCGAAGGAACCGTTTGCAGTTAGGAATTTTTTAAACAGATTTCGTCGAGACAGATAACTCCTAGAAGTTTGGATGCAATCGTTGATTTCATTTAGGGAGTTCGTCCTGCTCTTGTCATTAGGCAAAGAGCTGCTAATTTTTTCTCTTGGTAAACAATTGGAATTTCAGAAAGTCGAGTCCACTATCCGATGGGTACCACTTGAAGCTTCTTTCCTATTCCTACATCAGCCAACCATTCAGCTATTGTGACCTTATCCAATGTTTAACTTGGGAAGTAGTTAAGAACTCTTCCAAATAGCACGAGGAGTGTGTTGAGCTTAGGATGAGGTGGAAGAAAACGTTAAAAGAAGCATTTTGTCTAGTTAGCTTGCCTCGACCGTTTCAATTTTCCTCTAGCCATCTAGCAGCGATTAGAAGAACTAACCTGAAAGCTATTGTCAGCCATTAGTTATAAATGAAACCACATGAACTTTCACGAAAGCTTTTCCTCCGAACTTTCATCACTTATCAAATACATCAACCAAATTGAATTTTCCGATTCAATTGAAGCAGTGGCACTCAAACTAGGAAGCTGAAAGTGATGCCAAGTTATATAAAGCGAAATTCGAAAATTCAAAAGTATTTCCTAAAAATAAAAAGTCCGTTATGTAAGCACAAAACAAAGGTTTCAGTCATCTGTCAATTGACAGGAAAAAACCCTCAAATTCAAAAGTTATTAGCAATAAAAATAGTTTGACCTATTTGTTGTCAATAAAAATGGCAGCATTGCCTCGCATAGACCGCAAAAGATCCCAATAACCATCGCCATCCATCCAGCGTTAGACCATAAAACGAAAAGAAAATGAAAAACAGCCAAGCACCACCACTGAGACTCTTTCAGTCGCGGCGTGTTGAGCACGTTACATAACTTTCATAATTTTTTTTTTTTTCATTTCGTGAAGTTTCACTTTCGTGCCCACAAGTCTATCAAAAGAAACAAACCCCCCACGTCTCTGGCAACCAAGAAACTGCACGGGAACAACGAAGAAGCTAGCCTATCCAAGCCGAATGGCTTAGATGGGCATCGTGCATGCATGGTTATTTGCTTTAACTATTTTTCTAGCGATCATAGTCGTCTTCGACATCGCTGTGTCTGTTTGTTTGTTAAATTTTATTATCTTTTGCGTCTGTCTCTTCGTTCGTCTTAAAGAAGAGAAAAAGAGCTAGAGGAACACCAGCCACAGCTTAGGAAGAAGAGCTGGCGGAGCAGAAGAAAGACATTATGTATGCAAAATGTGGGTCAGTGCGATGAAGTGCAGATTTTATAATCATATTATGCGGACTGGGAAAGAAAAAGAAAGAGAAAGAGAAAAAAGAAAAGGAAAACGAAGAACTGTGGATAGAGCAATGGAGAAGGCTGGTGATGGTGACTCCTTAAACGGGGCCTACTGAGGCGATAGTGCAAGTTCATAAAAATAGAAACAAATAGATTGGAGTGCCCACGACAACGACGTTGTCGCCGGAGACCACGATGACGATGACAACAACGCAACAGCAACAGCAGCAGCAACAGCACCCCGCAAACCAAACGAAGATCAGGAAAAGCAAATTTTTTTTTTCGGGTTTTGGGGTCTTTGATTGAATGGAAGCTGGATTCAGTAGTTCGTGGGTTGGGTTGTCGAGATGGATGATGATGGCGATGGCGATGGCGATGATGATGACGGTAGTGATCATGAAGGGACTGGTTTTCTGGTTTTTTTTGATTGCCAGGCACTTGGAAGTTTATCTTGATTAGAGTTGGAGGGATCACTACTTGGAGTGAGAGACAATCGAAATGGGGACAAATTTTAGCGAAAGATAGATTGAAACCATTTGGGAATCTGGCAGACACAATGGAAAAGATTATTGTGGCGCACAGCTTGGTATAGAGTTACGAAATGTTGGAGTGGATAGAGAAGGGCTTCTATGTAGAATGGAAACTCTAGTTAGGAATCTAGATTGGGAATCAAAGTTGACAGGAGACACTTACTGGGTAAAGTTGAGTTATGTGCCCCAACTGAGGTAAAGAGGAGCATTAGGAACAACGAATTTCTAAGGTAACCAACTAATTTTTTGCCCGTTCTATACAATGAGTCCTTAACATCGAAAGTCTTGATATCGGGTCTAGCTCGGTGGACTTGGTCTTCAAAACAAAAAACCATTTTACAGGAATCTCTCTTCCCGACGTTGATAGGCCATTTCTCCTGACAAGGAAGATGATTTATCGTTAACTCCTCTTCGGTCCTCCTTCCTCCTTCCTCCTTCCTCCTTCCTCCTTCCTCCTTCCACCTTTCTCCTTCCTCCTTCCTCCTTCCTCCTTCCTCCTTCCTCCTTCCTCCTTCCTCCTTCCTCCTTCCTCCTTCCTCCTTCCTCTTTCCTCCTTCCTCTTTCCCTCTTCCTTCCTCCTACTAGAGGATATACCTTTTCTCTGGTTAAGTTCTTCCTGTCAAACTCTAAACCCTTAAGGTTTTCCTACTTCAAAGTGGAACTGTGTCCCTTATTTCTAAATCCACGCTCAGCCAGATGTGTCTCGATGAAATCTGTTAAAAAATGTCCCAGCTGCAGACGGTTCCTTTCACTTTTCAGAAAGATTCCAACATCTTGCTCGTCCACACTGCAGTTGCCCGAAACCGCCTGGAATTCAGGTAGGAAACACCTCACTAGAGCACTCAGATGCAACTGATCCGTTGTAGTACCAGGGAAGCAAGCCCTAAAGTGCCCATTTTACTGGAATGTTCTCATCTTTCGTAGAAAGGCACTTCCATGATGAAAAGCTTGGAGAATCAGCACTCTCCACATCGGTACCGAAGATCCGCCACTTGATACGAGCGAAGACCGGACCCTATCAACGGAATTCAGCAGCGTTGTTATCTTATCCATAAGGCTGTAGTGCCACTTAAGCCATGCACCTTGAGGTGCACGCCAATAAGTTGTCCGCAGTCTTTTCTGCTGAGCGATAGGAACAATGCCGCTGAGTTCCATCCGGGCCCATCCCTTTAGTCAACCGGCCTGCATGACACAGACAATTGTGTTTGTAAGAGATCCAATCTTCAATGGAAGCCGTAACTTAAAGATCCAAGGCAGGTTTAGCAGTCTCATCGGAGATTGCATTTCCCGAGATCCCGGCATGACCTGGGATCCAGCCAAGAGTAAAGACAAGATCAAGAACAGATCATTTATTAGGTTTGAAGTTATCCGTTCTTTGAGTCAAGCTATTGCGGATGACAGAGCCCTTGCATCTAGTACACGGATCATTCAAGTGACTGAATACCTGCCCGCCGAACTGCCTAGCTAACTGATGTACCATGACTGACTGACTAATTGACTGTGCTCTCCTTCCCGAAAGCATGTCATTCTTGACCAGGAAACATGACTGAGCCGAGACGCTTCAATCGATTTTAGCTGAATGAGCTTAGATAGCCGCTTAAGTTTGCAGCTAGTGGCGGACTTTTCCAAGCCTTTCGACTTGAAGAGTCGCTTCAACCGATTTCAGCGGAATGTGCTTAGATAGCCGCTTAAGTTTGCAGATAGTGGCGGACTTTTCCAAGCTTTTCGACTTGAAGAGCCTTCGAACCCGCAACGAAGGGAACCTCCCTTTGGCACTGGTGTATGAAGTTGATTGAGGACAAGGGTCACCCTGGACTGCAACACCATCCTGCCCTTCACAATCCGCTCCAGGAGACTTGAATACCCACCCAACTATCAATTTCTTATTCACTCGTTTACAACGTCAAACACCACACACCCTCAATCTTAGGAAAATCTTAGGAATTTCTGTTTCTCACTCTCAAAGACGCGCACGCTCATCATCGTCAAACAGCAGTCATACCATACCGCGCTGCCATCAGATCGTTATCACATACCAAACAAACATCACATAACGTTATGTAATCCATTCTTCGTCTACCAAGCCGTCTACCATAACACCACACACACACACACACAAACGCCGCTCCAATTGACCATTATACCATAGATAGGTGCTCAATCTTAGGTAACAGCACAACGACGACGATGCATTTCCGCTGCGCGCGGTAGAACAAGTCGTAGAACTCACGGGCCGGTTCTGCGTGCGGAGCTCGTTCCGGGATTTCGATTTTGTCGATCTTTCTTGGTCGTGCCTTCATTCTTCTTTGCAGATTTGCTTCCTCTGGTCTTCGTTGGCTGTGCCACTCTATTGCTATTGCCAGCACCACCACACAGAGGAAGGCTTTTGCCACTGCTTCTGCCACTAGCTGCTGTTGCTGCTGCGGCTGCCATATCGCCGCGCTGCGCTGCTGTCTTTGTTAAGGTGGATGGAAATTTAGGTCAAACATTATTTAAATGGACAAACGAGCGTTGGTACGCCGTGCGATGCCGTATATACACACACAGAGCGGGCGCGCGAAGCTATGATATAATCGGCGACGTCTCTCCGCTTAAAGTCAAATGTTGCGCAACATCCACAATAGCGTAGCCGCGGCCGAAGAAAGCCATCACCGAGCCGGGTGTGCTAGACAAGAGACGAATTATTTGGTCACTGCGCCGTCCAGTTCTCTTTCTGAAGCACACTCTCGAGAAGTGGCCGATGGTCTTAGATGGCTTGTGGTATGTGCCATGTCTATCGTGTATGCATGTGTGTGCTGCAGCTGCATCGTAGCTGGATGAGGAGGAGCATGACAGGTGATGAATGGTTCAATGTTTGGAGGTTTATACTTCTTCTGCTTGCAGTTTTTTATCTTCTGTTTGGGTGTGGCAGTGCAGCGACTTAAAGTGGTTACTTTGGGGGGCTGTGTTGGAGACCATGTTTTTGTGCACTAGCCCGCGGTCAATTTATTAACCACGCTGCCTAGATAACTCAAGGAATTGCTGGAAAAATGAAAAGAAAAAGTCGACAAGTCGGTTTTTTTTTTTTTTTTTGGGCCAATTGCTCATCGGAGCGTGGCGCACAACTCGCCCGGGTTGCTTTCTTAACCGAAAAATGAAACCGAAACCGAAATCTACAACACGGTGGGTGCATACTTCATCGGTTCGCGGTGTCTCGAGTGAATATAGGGTTTCATTTCATTCTTCCTCTAGCGGGCACCGTACCACCATAGACCTGTGCGGTGGTGAATTGCAAAAGAGTTCCTTTCGGTACTTGAAGTCGGATCTAATCCATTCGCGCAAGTGGTGCAAATGGCTGGTGGACCGCTAAGTTTATGGGATGCAAAGGAATTTCCATGAAGTGGAAAATTAGATTTGGTTATCGCATGGTGGAAATTAATGAAAGTGTCTTTTTGGGATAAGGAGCCGGCTGGAGAAGGGACACCGACGAGGTGACACCTTTAACTTAATGAAACCGAGAGTGCTTCGAGAAAATGAACAACAAAGCAAGAGGAAGTTTTGAAGAGTTTATTGAATGTTTTGTGGGATTAGGAAATATCTTTCTCGGAGTTTAGTCACATGTCGGAATTCAATTGAGGAAGTGAAAGGACAAGATCTGAGTTGAGATGGAATCGTTGGACAAATGCAACTTTTTGTAGGAGTTTCCCTGAAACTGATGCAAAAATCGGGCGAATGTCGATGAAATAGTCAGTTTCCCGTTCTCTAGACCAAGTGCTCTGGTACCCGCGATAGCTTGGTCTTCTTTGGTTTTACAAAGCCTCCAGCTCCAGTTGTGATTCGAAGATCCTCTTGTCTGGAGCATTATTGTCCATTCGCTCCATCTCCCTAGAGGAAAACCAGTATGGTCGACGAATTTTGCATTTTTGGACTAAATCCACATCTTGGAACCGCTCATAAAGTTTAAGGTTGCGCTCCTAGCAGACGGGACCAAATATTTAAAGGACGAGATTCTCTTCTGCTTTCCTGCTCATCGCCCAGAACTCGGCACCGTACAGCAGAACTAGCTGGATTAGGGTTTTGTAGAGAAAGCATTTGACCTTTGAACGCATTTGTTTTGTCAAAGTCTTTCGTAAAACTTTGTCGAATCTCCACTGTAGTGCGACTGATGTTCAGTTTGAGGTAGGAAAACTAATAACTGTCAACAGTGACGTTTTATCCTTGACGGTGGACACGGCTGTTGACACGGTTTTTTTCTCATTTGCTTCAAAGCCAACGCCTGTTCTTCCATTACAGTGAAAGCCTCTATGACGGTACTCTGGAAGCGACCAATGATGTCGATGTTGTCTGCATCCCAGCAGTTGGACAGATTTGTCGAAGAGAGTACCTTCAGGGTGAACCCCTGCTCTCAGCTGTGTTCATGGACGAGTCTATGATCGATGAAGAGATGGTGAGTGTCTGTTTTATATTCCAAAGTTTTCATCAGGAGGGTAAACCAGATAATAACCTCCGTCCACAATGTGATCTCGGACCTAACTCGGAACAACATCAGCATCCTCTACTGGATTTCTGTCCGACTCGCTGACAAAAGATGGCGTATCATTGGACCCGAACCTTTCTTTGGATGCAAGAATTCAGAAAAGCCTGGCTTAACACACTAGGACAAGCATGCTCAAAGCTGCTATTCCCGATACCCTCACGAAGAAAATCTGGTTTCAGTGTGAATCTCGATGGGAACAACCTTATAGTCCTAAACATCAACACCGCACGAAGCTTGCAACAGATTCAAGCTGTAGACTCTGCCTTAAGAGTGAAGAGACCTCTTTACAAATGCCCTCCTTCAACTTAGAAGGAGAATTCTTAGCGGGGAAGTTGTCCCAATGGATGAGCTTGCAGCCATCCACCCAGAGGAGTTCCTTGTGAACATCCTTAAGAGTGAAACAACTCATCAAGAAAACATAGGGGACACAATAGGAATCTGAATAAAAACCGTAGCGCCAAGGCCTGGAAACAACCCCTCCTCCTATTGGACACATTGATCATCATCATCATTCAATACACCAACCCTCTCACTGTGGACACGTCTTCCAGCACCGTCCTTACAAATCAAAGTCCGAACTCATGGATTAATTGGAACGATATTGGATAGTCGTAGCACAGAATGAGTGGCCTTAGTCACCATTATGGAATTACCTGTCAAAGTTCTACCTAAAGATCGAGGTTCCCACTGTTATCCTCAACACAGAAGAATCCACAAGTTGAATGCATCATCTCAGTAGCAAAGTTCATCAACCCCATCAACAACTACAACTGCTCCACAGAGTATCACAATTAGCCAACAATGCAACCATATCCGATGCATGATCTCTCCTGAGAAACATGAATATCTCGTTCTGTCTTTTCAACATGCACACGCAGATACATTAAAAAAAAAAAAAACTTGTGATCTCTCAGCATCTGAACGAATCCAATCATCACAAGATAAAAAGCAAAAATCTTCCCACTGAACTCAAGAATTCGACTTTTCCTTAACCATGATCTGACCCTCCAGAGTCACCTCCACAGAATCACCTCCACAGAGTGCAAACCTCCGCTGACCGTTTGTGCAGCGTTTTTTTGTTTTTTATTTTTTACGGCTTTACCTGGTGACATATCCGAGGGAATTTAACAAGAAAACTAACTCAAGCAACCTAACCAAACGACCGGTCTACTTAAAAGGTTCTTGCTCTCGTTGATTTTCATTTTGTCATTTGTCCAGCGGTTGTGGTTTCGTCTTTCAGTTGTTGGACAACGGAGGAGCAATGTCCGAAGAGTTTGAAGTTTTTTTTTTTTATTAGATACTACTTTGAGTTGAACTGTAACGGTGTGATGCCGCTATAAGATAAAAGCTCCAGAAATCTGGGCACCAGGTCATATCCATAAAAACGATAACGTACGTGATGATGGCGAACGCAATGACAGGAAGCCCGGTCGGACAGTCGAGAAATTCATTCAAAAAAACAAGAAAAAAGGTCCACCGGGGCCCGGAAGGTACATATAGTTGTTGTATCTGTCATGCCGGCTCGGCTACCTAGGTTCAGTGTTCCACTTTGTGTTTATTTTGTATCTCATTGCACGTTCGCTTTCGCATCCATCACACATCGCCGTGGAAAATTCTTAGGATTGCACAACTCTAACTTGGGTCGTCGATCGGAGACGACTACTGCCAGGCTTTGGCACAAACGGATGCCACACGAGATGGTAGCTGCCTTTGTTTGGGGAAAAATCTTTTCTGGTTTAACTACGATCATCTCGCCATAGATACATGATATCTCCCGTCTATCGCTGCAGATACATTCGTCTATCTGTGGCTAGTTTTTGGATACCGAGCGGGAAAAGAAACCGAGAGTGGGCAAATCTCCATATCTATGCATCTATATCGATGCCTAGGTTTGCATAGTGCACAAACGGAGTCGTCGTGGAGTGGAGTGGAGTGGTGGAACAAGATTTACTCGCGATGCCTGACTGTGCATCGTCGTCGTCGTAGACGAAACTAGGTCACTTGTGGAACTCGCTGCATGAAAAAAAAAAGCCGCTACACCACCATTACCAGTGCTACCACCACCGGTTGTTGTGCAGAGAGCTCAGCTGGCAGTCATGCGCACTTCTAGCCAAAGAGGACGACCTGCTCAGAGTCGAGTGAATTTCTGGAGTCGGCATCGGTACACACATTAATAATGCATGATTCGGTTGCCTTCAATAATTCTTTGTTATTGTTGCTGCTGTTGCTGTTGCTGTTGGTGGTGCAGCTTGCCAGAGAGGCCATCGGTCGTCGGAACAGGATGACGATCACGATGACGATGTAAACGATGGCGCGACGGTGGCGGTGGCGGCACTCTGGGCAGTTGTAGATTTAATTTTCTATGTCAGACCTATCTAACAGCAGCTGCGGTATAGGTATACCCGAGAAGGCTTAACATTTTTCCATTATTTTGAGGTCTCTCTTGGGTGCTGTGACTTGAGTCGCCCACGGAGACAGGGTGAGATAAACAAAGTCCAAGAGTGAGATAATTCATGTTTCTTGTGGCGTCGTCGTGTTGTAGATGTCATATTGTCAGCTTAGTGACAAGAAATTGCATCTTGCCCTACTAAACCACTTATCTCGTCGTTGTAACTTCTTAGAATCCAACAGGAAGCCATCAAAACAACCATTAGAACTGGTTAAGTGTCGTTATAACGGGCGGCAATTATCACGAAGGACAACACTATCCAAGATCCGAAAAGAAGATCTATAAAACTGACAGCAACTTTGTATAATAACAACTTTTATACCGCTAACTTCTCATAATTTTATGGAGCTGTCAACGTAAGTAGACGCGCACGCAAAACGGTACCACATCGGTACACGTCCGTTCCATTCACACACAGTAACCGAAACAGCAACCAGAAGTTATGTGTTTTTGCTTTATGATCCACCAGTGATACATATTTATCTTTTTTTTTTTTGGTTGTGTATCTTTGTATCTTGTTATGTAAAGTTGACAGAAAATATAATTTAAAAAAAAGAAGAAAGACAGCATTCACTCTTACGGTGGAGGAAACCTGATTGGTGGACAAAACGCTGACGACTCTGTTTGACTACTCATTTGTGGGTTAAAGGCCGGTAGTTAACCAGAAACATATGCGAAACAAACAAACCCCCCAAAACAACTTGTGGCCAGCAATTTGCAATGTGAGCAAAAGCAAAGTGATTGCATGTTTGTCAAATGTTATCTCAACAACGCAAGTGAGATCGCCAGCGCTAGAGGTCTCGGACTGAGATTAAATGTTGTTTCAACTTGATAAGATCCATGATTTTCCCATGACAGGATGCATTAACCAATGAACTTTCCAAGAAATGTGAATGCCTCCTTGCCAATCGATTGTCTCTATACAGCACATCGTGAGGTCGTAATTCAAAGATTTAACCACATTTGTCACTTTGGACAGGACACCAGGACTAGACAATGTGTCAAAAATATTCAAGAAATCCAAATATCCGATTTCTCAGATGTTGAATGGTGGAAACCACTTGAATTGCCATTTGATATGTAGGTGGCGATAGTGGCGTCTTTTGGTTGAGATGTCGTGACTACCCAATTACCAGAACCGAATATGGTTAGAGAGATGCATCGATGCGATCAATTTTAAGGGAAAGGAACTGTTGCTGTTGTGCGGACGCTGAAGGTAAATATTTTCGGATTGAATTATTGAATTTGAAGCAAACATGGAGTCTGGCGTTGCACGAGAAGTGAAAGTGTACAAGGGAAATGTGTGCATATTTCGAAGAAGCAACCAGAAATAGCAGCGTGATATTAAAATTTAAAAAAAAAATTCAACAGTTTTCCTTTCTACAGTTTTTGCTGGCAAGGTTTATGAATGCCTTTCGTATTTTGCTCTTCGAATCCCAGCCACCTAGTTCACGAAGAAGAGGAAGACCGAACCTCCGGTTTAAAGATCAGGCAATCGCAGACGCCAGAAACCAGCCCGGGACCGTAAAGGATGGAAAGCGGCATTAGTTCAGGCTCAGACCCTCCAAGGGAGGCCTGATAAGTAAGTAAGTTTCATATTTTATAAGTCTACTGGCATCCTTTCTGCGATTTTCTTTCTGAGAGGTTGGCTCAGTTTTTCTGTCAACCACTCCAACCTGTCTGCCCACATCTAGTATTCGACCGAATTCCAAGGGCATGCATTGGGACTTTCAAAACAATCTGCCACCATCGGCTTGGGATGACCAACTGTTCATAGTGCCCATCTACCTCAAACCCAAACTAATAGCTTGAATCCATCGACTTTCTGCCGATCCCAGCGCCATCTAAGCAACAAATATCCGAAGCTTGTTGTTGCTTCGTAACTAGCTGGGTTTCTCCCGGTCGAGCGGCATTGGTCCCATAAAGCACCCTATTTGGTACCATCTGTGCCTGACATTTGGAGTGCCTGTCTCTAGTTTTTCTACCGCCAATCTGCTTCAGGTGGCCAGCCGAGCTCCCTACTTTTTCCATCTTATACACAGTGAAATTTCCACGTCTAGTTAGAAACTGGATGATGAAGTAATTTACTTCGCCAAGTCTCCGTTCTGTTAATTTAGCAACGTCCCTTGAAAATCTCGCAGACCACCTTTCTCTAGTTACAGAACTCCATTCGCCTTGCTACTCTGTATCCCATGCTCTTTCCACTCCAATTTCAGCTCCATGGTCGCAGATGAATCTTATTTCTGTCGCTAGGAGATCAATGGGAGTTACTCCCGTGACTACGAGGAGAGCTGGTTCCAACACCGTAAGTCCCCACTCAGTCCCGCCGTCCATCCTCCTCAGAACTCCATCGCCCTTGCTACTGCTGCATGGTGAGCTCCTTCGCATCTGCCGTCGCTGTTTCCACTCCTATTTCAGCTTTATGCTCGTAGATCAATCTCCTCTTTACCTACGACTATAAGGACAGCTGGTTCCGACATCGGACGATAAAAGCTTACTACTCGGAGGGATCCACGTTTCTGAACTGCTGCCATCTGTTTCCTGTATTTCTCTTGTCTGAGTGCATCGGCACAGATCTCAGAATCAAGGGCCTGATTGACTTAAGAAGTCTTTACCTGCTTGCAGTTGGACCACCTACATGTTCCATGATCCTGCTGAGTAATGAAGTGACGTTTGTAGCTCGCTCCGACGATGACTTTATCTGCTGCCTAGAGATGAGTTTGGAATCCTTATTACTGGTTATAATCTCCGTTCCAACTTGAGACTCCACAGCCACTGGTGGTGATCTTGATGTACTTAGCTATCATTCCATCAAAGTTCATCCAAACGTTGATGACCTTTATAGAGGATATGACTACTGTTTTCTTCAGCCACAAAGTCAGGTGAAGATGCTTCAGTTTCAAACATGAGATACTGACCACTAAGCTCTGCTTCTCCTTGTTAAAACTTCTATGCACCCTGAGCTATGGACGAAAACAACAAAAGAAGCATCCATCTACATTGATTTAGAATGTTTGTAAAAGACTCCCCACCTCCTTTAGGACTATATCCACCAACAAAACGGTTTCGTTTGGGAAGCCTTAACTTTCAATCACGAAAAAAATGAAGGGAACTGAAAAATGTTAACGAACTGATTCAGCAATTGCATGTGGTTCTACTCCAATAATTCAATCATAAACCGCGCGCTCTGTCTACCGCTACCAGTCAACCACCACCATCACCTCAGTCATTCAACCACCAATCTTGGATTGCAAAAGACGCACACTCTTCACAGACCCCTAACCGCGATCAATGAAACAATGGTAAAGTACTTGTACTTGTACGCAAAGGCAGATACAATCATCGTCTTTGCATCGACTGAGACTAATTACACCCTTAGATGCGCATGCCAGGAAGGAAATGAGATCGATGTTGCAGCATTCGATCCACACTCTCGTTCCCATTTAATTAAATGAATTTCTGAAATTTAGGCAATCGCCACTCATATTTATGGATATACATCCCTCGGATGCAATCTGCGCCGTCGAGATGGCCTTTTCGTGTGCCGTAAGAAAACGCGATCACCTCAGAGTCATATTGCCTAGCCTACCACCACACCGTGCTCCACAATGGAAATTGACTCGGCTTATGCAAGGAATTGTGTTTGCATTAATGCACAGCAAAGAAGTTGTTAATTAGTCATATGAGTGCTCGAGATGGGAACACCGAACCGAATGTTGTCATATTTCTAATCACAACCATCACATATTCGTGCTAAGCCCCGAGCTGTATCTATTGTCTTACTTTGGCTAATAATCGTGTATCTAGCTGTTAAAGTCCTTGTGCACCGATGGCTGGACCGAAACTGGAAGATGAATTGCCCTGATTATTCATATCCCCGAGCGACTTTAGCTCCACCTAACTTCCTTTGGCAATACCCGTCCGTCGTAGTACCATCATCGACAACAACATCATCATCATCATCATCGTCGGTCGTTGGTGAGCAGCAGCTCTGGTTGCGAAATCTCAGCGGTAAAACACAATTCGTTTGGAAAATTATAATCACTCTCGTATTAGGTTGATTGGTTTTGGTTTTTTTTTTTCTTTTTTTTTTTGCCCCTTTTTCTCGTCGTCTTTTGTAAAAATTTACCGTGAAAATGCATAACAAAAGCAACAGCAGCAGCTGTACAGAGTGCCCCGTACAATTGTGTCGGTCGGCGGACAGATAGATCGATGGATGGATGGATGGATGGATGAATAGAGGAGGCTCTCGCAGTGCACTCTCGGATGAAGGTGTTAATCTTGTGAATTGGATAAACCATTCGCACATACAATTTGCCACAATTCGCATTCCGGAGGAAATTCATTATTTAATGGACGGTGGTACCCCTTGTGCGCCATGGAAATTGGGAATTGAACGCTTTTAAAAGCGAATAAACCGCAGACCAGTCATTTGGGATTGTTGCAAGCGCGGTACAATACGAGTACTTCGTATCTACAGTGTGTCGCTCTATTGTTTACCGATTTGCAGTTTCGATTTTAATTGTTAATTTTAATTTAGATTTTAGATTGTACATGCAGAGAAGGTAATTAGTACATTAAAGCACTCTAATTGCACTTACAAAATCTGCAGTAAAAAAATGTTGCATAGGTAACTCGAGGCACTAAGGAAATCGGACAATCTAATGAGGTGGACAACGACAGTAGGGACTTGGTTGTGAATGAATCATCGCAATCCGTCCTTAAAGTTTGGGTTTACATTCAGCAGAGAATGCAAATGAAATGGAAAGGATTCCGATGCTCCGTCGGAGTATTTCACTTTCCTCAAGTCCTCCGGATTCGTAGAATGTACATGGGATCAATACGAGTATTTAACTTAGCAGTTGCGTTCGATGGAAGTCAACTTCACCATGTATTCGGTTTGATTAGACTTGCAGCCTCATGATCAACTGGTAGTTGAATCGTCCTTTTTCGAAGCTCTTCCACTAAGTTTGGCCTTATCATCCGGAATACGATAAGGTAAGACTTGGGTCTGCCTCTCGCTACACGTAAGCATTGACAACAGCAGATGAAACGCTCTTATGACTTGTCAAGTCTCTATATCCATCTGGCCTAAGCTGGATCAGAAGTTTCAGTCCGCCAGCTTACTTCTGTATACTTCAGACACTATGGCCAGAAGCAAAATTGATCAAGTACCTATTCGCAAGTACCACATCTAGGGACACAAGTTTGGACATTCCCAATGAACTACCAATCATTCGAAAGAAATCGTCTAAGCTCTTGTTGTTTGGAGCTGCGTCCGCCTGTTAGCTCCTTAGAAGTTCTATAGATGGTCGTATTGTCACACCTGTTTGGCTGCAAGTATCCCGATTAACACACGCTTCCTTTTTACGCGATACTGGCCTTCGAGTTCGGGTTTCTCCTTCTGAAGTGGATGCTTTTATCAGTAAAACATGCTCGCCGATCCAGGTGTCCATCGATGACCATGTGCTATGGCTTCTCAGCCTTCTACCGACATATCTCTGGGCTCCAGTTACAGACAAATTTCGCCAAGTTCCAATGGTCATGGATAGATCGGTTGCATGATCTCCATTTCATTATAATTCCCGCCTTCAGTGGATGCATACCACTGGGTGATGATACTCTTTCTTATTCCGCTCTGGAATCTTGCCGTCTATTCCCGGTACCTGTGAAGTTTAGAAAAATGCAAAGGATGCCGCCTTCTGTTGGCTGATTTTATAGAGTAGAGCAAGACAGTGCTTTAAGTCGGCGAGAAGTCCACCTTAGACCACGTGAAATCTCACTCGAGGTGAAGGATTCTGACCTTCATCTTCAATCAATGTCCATAGTCGATCGTCAAGGGTCGACGACGAAATATCAGTCAATCCTTCCTTAATTTCAATCCACTTTGGTTCCCATTGCATACTCTATTGACGTTTAGAGCTGGGTAGTCTGCGAGGTGGTCGAATGGGTGAACTCCACTAGCTGTATCAAGATGTGGATGTAGTCCGGAAAGCAAAAGTTAATCAACTGAACTGACTCGACTACATCGAGCGAGGGTCTTCGAATCACAGCCACCTGGATCGCGAAGAAAAAGGAGACCGAATGTCCGGTTTAAAGATCAAGCAAGCGCGGGTCTAGAAGCTGAAAGAGACGGGCCCGGGACTGTAAATGATGGAAGACGGTGTTAGCTCAAGCTCAGACTTTCTAAGGGTCGATTGCTTGATAAGCAAGTAAGTAAGTCAGCGAATCGGCTAATGTGCTTAAAGAAGAACGTAAGGGCTTTGGAATTTTTCTCATTCCCTTGACGTTTTGGTCCAGCTCCTTTAGGTTAGGATCGTTCTCGAATTTTCTAAAAATCTCAATGTCTCAATAACTTCTTTAGAGGTTTTGGTCACCCTATTAATCACTGTGTGAGCTTGTACGCTTTACTGATTTAGCGGACGTGATTTGTGGGCATCGCCATGTCCCCTTTTGAGGCATAGGAGAGGTTAGATGGTTTCTAGAGTTCTCCACTCCAGGGTGACGAATTCCTTTATTTCTTTGCTAGTCCACGCATGGTCTAATCAGCAGAAGAAATGAATGCAAGCGACACTGTATCCATCTGTTTGAGATTGTACATTGCCATTCGATTAGAAAACAAAGCTTAAGTGGTTTCCAATCAAATTTATGAAACATACTTGAGAGTACACCTTGTGAGACCTCGGTTAATCGTTTAAGAAAATTAAATAAGCAATATCCACACAAACTATGGTTGCCGCTCGTTCGTTCGCAGTAATTTACAAATTCCACTAAGCTAGCATTCCAAAGTAGTTTCGTTTTTTTTTTTTTTTATTAGAATCCAACATCGAGCGAGAAACAAAGAAATCCAAATTCAGCGAATTGACCTTCCACAACCGAATTCGCCGACCAGTACAAAAGCAAACTCTGGGATCGCGGCACAAACGAAAATCGTAATTATTGTACTCAATTAAATTGCATTCGATGCAAATTGCAGTCACAGGGTTCAATGACTTATTGTTATTATTTTTCTTCTTCTTCTTCTTCTCTTTCTTTGCTACTTTGTGCTGTTTTTTGTTTTGCACATGCTTCCAGTCACATCGGCAAGCGAATCAACCGACAGAGGAGGTATTTGTATCTTTGAGTGTGTCACCTGGAGAAAAAAAATTACTTCACATCCTGATCACTATCGTGAGCAGCCATCATCGGTTTAGAACTCGGTGCTCCTCGGTCGTATTGTCGGCGAGTGGAAGAGACACAAAAGCGATCTTGTATCTTCTACAACAATTATGCAATCGTTTTCCATTTCCATTCCATTCGCGCGGTAAAGATACAGAAAAAAAAGTCCCACACCAAAAAAAAAAAAAAATTTAAAGAGGAAGAAGAGGAAAAATCCGACTTGTACTCATCAAACTGAAACGGTGGTCCACAGTCGCACCACATTCATTTTCATCTTCGTCGTTTCCAAAGTATACCAACCATACAAAGTTGAAGTACCTACACTGGGGCTGAAAAGTTATGGAATGGCAGAGATTTAGCTACACTACCAAGCAATCAAAGATAGGATCACAAGGGGCCTTCGTTCTGGCTTAAGTGGGTCCCTGCTTAGTGGGGACAGCCGCCCAACCTAAGGATAGGACCTTCACTACATATCGACTGGAAAGCTTAAATATGAGAAAAATTCTGAGGGAGCCCTTCAAACAGATAGAAGGGGCACACCGCGCCAAGAAAACCGCCCTATGTGCCTTTCTAGACATCAAGAGCGCATTCAATAATACTGGCAACTACTCGAAAGTAAGGACATTGACTGGAAAAGAGATTAAAAATTCGATCCACCAATCGACAAGGGCAATGCTGGAGAAGTGTCGCTGTCTGCAAATGTAGTTTTAGACTGGGGCACTGTAAGAAAAATCGACCTTAGAATTGCGCCGCAGTCGAAGTTCCGGTTTCATTGCATTAGACGACATATCCGTGGTACCAGAGTCGTAAGATAAGTAAATCTCCGTGTGGACGATACCAGAATTTATCCCATCTAAGTCGGTAAATTGCTTTAAAAGTGCACCCCATGACTCGTTTAGGTATCAAGAGAAAGTCAAACAAGGAGAGCCAGGCGTTCTCGAGTTTGACGCAACTACCAACCACCGATGCATTTGCTAGGTTGAATAGTTAGCTTGATTGCAGATCTAAATAGTGACACCCTTTGGCACTGGCTGAGTCAGACCGAAAGAGCGACCGCAATTTGAAGAGGATTGACCGAAAGCCCTTTCTAGTGCACCATTTATCAAACATGTCTAGAGCTCTCGATCCGTGAGTACAAACAGTCTCAAGGCACGGTCCAACAAAAAGTGAGACAACATCATCCGCATTTGCCTAGGCTTAGACGTTAGACCCAGTGACAGTGTTCAGAAAAGAGTCAACCACAATGCACCACCACAGGGGATTCAGTTAGCTATTTTGCTGACAGTCCCTGCTTTGTGGCTTGACGCTAAACTCTGTCGAATGCCTTTACACCACCAAACTGATGGAAAGATTGGTTCCACTGTTCAACGAGATACGCCATCAAATCACCAGTTGATCTGTAGTTAAGAAGACCATACTGCCAGTCATTTAGAAGACCAACCTTGAAAGGAAGGAACCCAAGTGCAAAGAGGTGATAGTTGGAGGGAGAGGAAGATTCGGAACATTTAGGGACGCGCTGTTTTTCATCTCCTCGGAAAGAGACCAAAGGGAATCACAAATGAAAAAGCTTACGCAGTGGTTTTCTGAGCGTTAAAGACCACTTCCTTGGAACCATCAATGGTATATCGTCTTCACCAGCGGATTCGTGAATATTGAAGCCTTTAAGCACTCTTGCAACTGTACGAATGTGAAAGTGGATTTCGATGCTCTTCTTGAGTATAGGCCAAGGCAGATCTAGCTGTGAAGTACGCAACAAACTTGTGTAAGCTTTGTCACAGAAGTTGACAACGAATGGACCGAAATTCTTACTACCCTTGGGACAATGTAGTGTTTTTGATTTGGGCTCGCAGTGTAGATTCAAACTTTTCAACCCCACTGTACAAAATACTTAAAACTCACGCTACTACAACAACACATAAAGAAGCTAAGCTAGATGCCAGCACCAGCAGCTGACAAATGCAACAACACCAACAACAAAATAACAAAACTGACAACAACAACAAAAATCAAGACTCCGACAACTTCAGAGCGTAAACTAGGTCACCGTGTCGATTTGGTTGGTTTTTATAGAAAGTGAAAACACAACATAACACACACAACACGAACCGAGAAGGAGAAGACGAAGAAAACGAGGAAACAGAAGAGAGAAACAAAAAAAAAATATTTTAATATACAACTCCATGCCGTCTTTCGAATACGAAATGTTGGGACTGGAAGCTTGTACATGGGAGTAGGACTGGAGACGGAAGGGGTTACGTGCAAATTCACACTCTTTACGGAGTCTCAACTTAATGCTGGGTAAGTTGTGTCTTGAGATCGTTGTAGCGCCTTTGATGGGATACCCACTGCGATGCAGTGCTGTACCCATTGCATGTGGGCTTGGAACAAAATCCCGCGCTTTTTTTCTTGTTTCTGGTTGATGCAGTCAGCTGATCGTGGTTTTGTGGAGTTTGTATGCTTGTTTGAGTTGGGATAGATTTTTTGTTGATGACGTAGTGAAGATAAATGCCGGATCTTGGAGGTGATCTGGAAGCAGCTGCGGAACTACAATTAAAATACGTAAGGTTTCGCCGATTGTGTTGGGTGTTGAAGTTGATCCTTGCTTGAATTGAAGTGTCGAAGTGGAATGCAGGTTTGGGTGGGTCTTAGGTTGGAAGGGATCAAATTCGTTTGAGGTGAAGGAATGTGTATTGGACTTGGGGTGAATGGTGGTGATGTAAATTCAGGAAGTGGTAGATGTACTTAGTAGAAGGAGGCTGAGAAATGGATCCTTGCCCGACCACAAAATGACCGAATTCTTGGTAAAAGTTTGGACTGAGCCTTCGGACACGATACGTAGATAAACTGAGATATTTTAGTTGGAGGAGGTGATGCTATAGAAACAAGGAACCTGCAGAGGTTGGTATGACAGACGGAGGTTATCGCAAAACCGAGCGGTAGCCTGTCGTATCTTCCCTAGTGATCTATAGGAGCAGAAAATACATCAGTGGGTAACCTAAGAGTTAACGAGAATCAGAAAGGACCCATGTCGAGAATTTTAGCAGCAAAATGACAGGAAAAGCTTCAAAGCCGATTAGAGAGAACTCAGAACTCGCAACCATCAAGCTAAATTCTGTGCATGCCGAGTCTTTTGCAATGAAATGGAAGGGTCCCTTCCAACTTCCGAACTAGGCTCTCTGAAGAACTATACCTATAGTGGCAACTTGACTGAATCCAACTACAGCACGTTAAAACACCGATTACTTAGGAAGTGGAACATACTCTTGGAACGATTTACGTAGCAAACGTAGTGACCAAGTTCTGATATTATCCTATAGGCTATAGGTATAAGTAATCAGTTTGGTGGGGCTCCTTACGGGAGGTTCATTGGCAGCTAGAGTGGATGAAAGTTGAACGGGTAACGGTGTGATGTAAAGGTTCATCTCCTTGAACTATCCCGATTCAAGTGTGAGTTTTAGAATGGCCTTTGGTGGATGATAGTCTGAAGAAGTGTGATTTTGCTGCCAACTAGGCAAAGAAAGTCCTTCGTGGTCGCTTTCGCGTCGCGCAGCCCCTGCAGAAGTCAATAAGTTGTGGCCTGTGGTGAGGATGCTAAGTGCGGTTTGTTGAGCGTAAGTATTTCTATTTGATGATTGATGCATCCCCTTCTCTCATCAGCAAGCTTCCCGAGGTCCATGCTTATGTTGTGTTTTGGTACCTCTTTAGGAGTCAGAACTTAGTGATCGACGTCTATAGAAGTCATTTCATGAGGGTCAAACTCTCTGAACATGCGTCTGCCTAAGATTCATGTTTCGACCTCAAGGTTTGCTCCTTCCCGTGTGGTCTTATGTCACAAAAATCCTGTTGATCAAGGTAGCCAGGTGGCTGGCTTGTTGATTCATCCAACGAGTTAGAGGCTCTAAAGCAGATTCATAACCAAGGAAGAGGGTTTGGGAAAGCAAACTTTGTCGGTTTTGATTTTAAAAGACTGGTACTGCTCTTACGGAACAGCCTTTTGCTTCACAAGAAAAGTAAGAAAGGCATGTGTCAGAAGTGGGATTCGCAACGAAGGCACCTAAATAACCCATTCGGTGCAGTAAATAGTTTAAGGACACAGACACAAAGCCTAAATTTGGCTAAAAAAACATAGAAAGTGTCGGTAATCACAAGAAAAACACGTGTCAGAAGTGGAATTTCAATGCAACCCACCTTAAAAGTATGTCACCTGATTAAAGCGCTTGTCAGTCCCACTCACAATGGTACCAATTTGCCATTAAACACCTTAAAATTGTGTAAACACAGAAGCAAGATTAGTGTCAGAAGTGGATTACATCACAAATGCAAATGAGACTGCATTAGTCCTCCCTCCGACCCGGAACTACGATTCGTCTCACAGCACATAACGCATTTAACCCAAATGACACCCAAAAAAATAAAAAATAAAAAAAAAACCCAAGAGGTAACCCTCTAAACTTGTCTTGTTTTGATCAAAATCGCGAGACCCAAATTTGGTGCCATCGATGGCGTCTCAAGAAAAACAAATAAAACTCAAAACTGGGACGTGTCCACTGCCATTCGTGGACTACCGAAAATTTTCTCTGCAAAGCCAATTAAAATGCCCCAGTCATCCCACACACCAGTCAGCCATCAGCCATCAGCCATCAACCATCGGCATTATAGTCCCATTTGTAGTTCGAACATGCATCTTGTACGATAAAGCCTAAGCCTAGCGATCATATCACCACCACTCTGCCATGCTTTAATTGACATAGCACGACTCACTAAATGAAGCCTACTGTTTGCCATAATCCCTCAACAAACCTCCTCCCACCGCTCTCCCCCTTTCCAAACAAGCTAAGGCCAATCAATGGAAAATTTGCCTAGTCACGTCTGAGCCGCTTGGCCGTTGTTAATGATTCAGGTAGCAAAGCCTGATCTCAATCCAAAGCGTAATCGAAAAGCGAAAGTGTGACATCTTTTCACTTTCAAGGCCGATCGAGTTGAATTCAAGACGCAAAACACGAAGACGAAAACGAAGAAGAAGAAGAAGAAGAAGAAGAAAATAAAACTTCACATACAAAAAAAAGAAAAAAATCGAAGTCACCAAATGAATAGCGGGCCACAAAAGATACAAAAGCCTGAGATTGGAAAGATATTAGTGTCTAGCTCACAAGTTGGCCCTCTTTTCACTTTCAATGGTGAGCCACTAAACAATCGACTGACAGATAGTGTAGAGGAAATTTATGTCACGAGCGAATTAGCATTCGTTTTTGTGTCAAATCGAGCCCTTTCACTTTTTTTTTCTTCTTCTTCTTTTGTTGCCCCCGCTCTAGAAGTCGCCCTATGTGTCACGTAACTCGCTCGAGGAAGTTACATCTGTCAGATCGTGAGTCATTTTGTCAGTTTAACGGTTTGGGAGGTGAAATTACCACCGGAGTCACTTACATCCTATCGACCTTGGACTTAAGCTTTTACTTTCGATCTTGTCTTTGTGGCATGCCCACACTCAATCTTGATCTAACAACAGTTGCTACGGGCTGCTGCTGTAGCTGCAAAAAAAAAGTGAAAGAAAAAAAAGAAAAGAGAAATATTCGCAAAAGAAAAGACAAACAGCGAGTTGGTGCCACTAAGCAAACCAACGGTATTGATATTGACAATTACGTTTTGTTTTGCTTTTTTTTTTTTTGAGCGCGGGAATTGAGCCAAAACGTCAAGCCAACGACTGTTTGACCTAATTTTGCTGTCAAATAATGTGAACTATTTTGATCGAGATGTTAGATACTTTTGACGTGCGCTGCTGAAGTTTGGCGAATTGTGACAGTTGACTGTTGGATGAATGAGTGTTGATGACAGGAGGGAGATTATATTTTGATTTTGATTTGAAACGTCAAGTTGGAGGAAACAGTGCTTGAACACTGTTTGAGAAAGGTGTAGCTTCGACTTGTAGATTTGTTAGTACCTACTCTCTCTCTGTTGTGATAGCTTGAAGCCCTTAGATGGTTGTCACTCGTTGTCATGTTTGACAGCTAGAGGTCGGATATCAGCAAATTTTTTGGTTACTGATCGCTTCCTTGGAAATTTTGAACAACGCAACCATTGATTTATAGTTCGTCGGCTACCAACGATAGATCTCTGCCTTGAGACGCTACCATTAGATCCTTCAGCTCATTGTTTCAAGAGCAGCTTGTTTCGCTACACGAAATTGCTTATAATGGCAGTTCTCATAAAACATCGGAACTTTCATTTGGCATACACTGCCGTTACTTGGAAGATTCATTAAGCGGACAATGACAGGTTCTTGAGAAGGATTTGGGAACACCCTTCATCTATTGTTCAACTTACCTAAGGCTCCATCTGTTGGAAGGAGGTTCCTTTTTTTTCTGCCTCTAAACAGCTCTCAATTGCACCTGGCCCGTTTGAGTAGGGCAGCAAGCCCTAAAGTGCCTATTTAACTAGAATTTGCACGTCTTTCATAGAAAACCAATTAGGCACTTTTATGATGAGGAACTATAGTATCCAGCACACATCACATCGGTACCAAAGGTCTGCCACTTGATATGAGCAAAGGAAGGGTATCCACAAAGGAAATGCTCCACAAGCAGAGCAGGCTGAAGTGCCTCTAAAGCCCATTAGGAAGCCTATAAATTGTCTGCAGTATTTTCTGCTGATTGATAGCAAGAATGCCGCTGATTTCTTAAAGACGTCTGTGAGCATACTTTTAGTCCGTCGGCATCTTGACTCTCCAGAAGCAAAGCACAATTGTGTTCGTGAGAGACCCAATCGGCAATCAAAGCCCTAACCGAAGATTGAGAAAGGGCCAGGGCAGGTTCCAGTTCTAAAAAGCTTTCATCTGAGCCTTGTCTTGCAATCTCAGCGGTGATCTCATTCCCCAACATTCTCGTATAACATGGGGCCCAGTCAAGTGCCAACGAATTTAATCTTGCAACTGGAAGTGCTTGAATGGTTAAGCAATAATTTAAGGGCAGCTTGGCCAGAAGCTGGCTCCAGACGTTTGCTGGTTGAGGTCCAATACCACCACTGCATGTTTCCAGGAAGGTTTACTTAGAGAAACACAGAAGCCAGGTGGCATTTCTATGTAGATCAAGCAATCTTGGTGAGAGCATTGCCTCAGTTAAAGTAGTTCTTACGACACTAGTTGCGTTAATGCACGGTAAATGTTATAAGGAGGACGAGGATGTTCAAATCAGGAACCCATGCAAGATAGGAGAGGTCTAAAGATGTCAATTTCTATCCAGAGGAAGTTGACACATCCAGGATTTTTTAAATAAGAAAAATATGGTTCCAAGTCAATTTGCAGCCTTATGTACAATTTCCTTCTGAAATTTGAAGACATTCTACTTAAAGTATTGAGTGTTTGGATGACAGTTTTGTCCTTATCCTTGAGAACATTATTTTGGGGTCTAAAAATGTGACAGTATGCCTTGATCATGTGGTTAAGTTTCTGTCCATTTCTAGCGATGGAGTGGGATTCTTGACGATCTGCATCCATTACCCTCAAACCCTGTACCTAAATTAGATCGTATTGCATCTGTAGAAGTTCGTTTGGAAGCAACTCTCAATCTTTTCTTCATTACAATCTGCAAACACTTAAAACCAATAAGCATCGAAGCCGCCTTAGGTCTGTGTTGTAAGGTAACTTTGAAGGTAGCTTTCAATAGCTTTCTGTGAATAAAGGTCCATTTTTGGTAGCATTTCTCCTTAAGGTAACGATTAACACCCACCACGTGTTCCATCAACATTTGTCGAATCGGTGTCAAAGTAAACGCAAGACCTTGATCCTGTCAAAGAAATTGTGGACTTCTTTGGTCCTAAGAATAAGCTATAGAGCATGATGGCATCATGGCCTTACCAACCTCTATCAAAACTAGTCTTCTCTTTGAAGTACCACCGTTACCTGCATGCTTTACCCATTATCAATACTTTCTTCCGCTCCTTCTCCCCCTTAGGCTGGCAACACATTCTTGTGCATATAAGAAATTAATCATAATCCAAAACGCATTTATTATTAATCACCATCGTACCACTCTTCTATACACAGAGAGAGAGAGGAAAAATTCCCTTTCATTGTTAAGTCCCATCACGTATCTAAGCCACCACCTGCCAAGACTATCAGTGGCGGCAGCTTATTACACCTTCGCCTCGCCCTACCGCAACACACAAGACAATCAATCCGAAACCGAAAATAGTAAAAATCGCCTCGAGGCAACACATGGACTACACCAACGCGGAAAGGTGTGCGCCACCAACAACCATCGATCTATCGATGTTGTTGTCGTCGTTGCTGGAGTAACCTTCAAGACTCACACACAAGTTGCATAGTTCCCATCTGAATGCTAATGAGACTTTGAAGTGCATGACGACGACTCATCATCGAAAGTGAAAACGATTTCCCGTTTTGGAACGCAGAGTACCGAACCAGACTTAGATCCACACTCTCGATTTCATTTGATTCGATGACAAATTCAACCTTCGCCTCAGATGCGCGCTGCTCACATTGGGCGTCGGAAGTTCTGGGTGTGCATCTGCGCATCCACCACGCCATAGAATTTCACGGAGGAGTTCAGTTAGTTCTAATGCATTCGTCATCACCGTTCTAACTGAAGAGTCTTTGACAATCTTTGACGTATCTATACGGACGCGTTTCATATAGGAAGGGAGGGAGACTCTACACACAACTGGTTTAAGGAACCCCCGCAGTTGTGAGAGGGTTGTGCGTTATAGTTCATAAAATTTTATAATGAAGTGAAGCCCGTTTGGGGTTATGTAAGGGGCTTGAGATAACATATCGTCTACAGTAAGAGGCTATTAACTGATGTAATAGGTGTGCAGACACCGCCAGGGAGGCTAAATTAAAAGAAATTATTAAAACCGTTTAATTAACTAAAGACTCATTGAAGTTGAGGTCCGACAGTGTTGTGGGAAAAAGAGGCAAAAGGTCAGTTCGGGGGCTTGTACTGTGCTGAACACTAATTAAAACCAGCAAAAGTAAAAGTTCAGATGCAAAGTCAGTTGAGGTAATTATGTAACTTGCTAGAGTGACCGGAATAAAGGGGGCATTTTGTTATATATGTATGCCCCCCCCCCATGTTTGAACTTTCATTTGGAGGCAAAGGTTTAACTAAGGTTTTCGTGCTTTTTTTG
The DNA here is from genome assembly GCA_951813785.1 of Criorhina ranunculi. Lineage (NCBI taxonomy): Eukaryota > Metazoa > Arthropoda > Insecta > Diptera > Syrphidae > Criorhina > Criorhina ranunculi. Next base: position 2,086,086 of record OX638383.1, read on the forward strand.
GAGATTTTTTGAAATGGGGTCAGTCGCTGCGGCTTGAGAGACAGCTGCATTCGGAGAGGCTAACATACCTATTACGTGTGTTGCGTAGGGCCTGTTTGGGGATATATATATCATGCTAATGCACTGATTGACCGAAGATGTGCAACTGGATGTAGGAAGTGATGTAACTGAAAGATTTACGTTTGAATATCTTCATTTTGTTGATAGTTTTCTTGAACAGGTGTATTATTGGGTCACCACATTTTGTTTTGTTTATAATTAGCTGCAGGTGAGGTGGATTAGGTTAGGTCAATTCATTATTGATACTTAAAATGACATTAGCTACGCCATTTATTGTAATCCCTTCAAAGAAAGTCGTGTGAAACATTCTACACAAGATGTTGATTCATTTTCTCGTAAGCAACAGTGGTGACATCTACGCATGTAAGAAACAACCGTGTTTGGTGTGGTTTAGGGATTTGCTAATTGTGACCTTGTTGTCCTCAACTACATTGTAATTCCTTGTGGTTCAATCTTTTGCCATCCTTGGGACCATTTCATTTGCAATCAGTTCCAGAAGTACCTCCAAGACTGCAGCTGGACATGTTCGCATGGCCCAGTGATGTAGAGGTAAGCTTCCTAGTCCTCCTTGCCCACGCTATTATCACGTACGTGATCTCCAAGATTTAACCGTCAGGTTCCTTTATATCTTTAGAGCACGGGTTGCGTTCCTAGATATCTCTTCTCTTCTTCCAGATGACTTCTTTGATTGAATGTTGTGTCTTAGACCTTGATCGCCTCGAGGCATATCAGGCCGACAAAAATCGATTATACGACACGAGCACAAGTGCACTATCAATTTCATCACAGGATCGGCTAGGTAAACAGACAAGTCACCGAATAGAAGAACAGGAGTTTCCAAAATGGATAGCCATGCAGCGCCCAGTAACTGCTGTCAACCAACAGTTGAGTTGAAGTTCAGCTCAAGCTCCGACTATCCTATTCCTTCTCTTTGGCACGGAGGGTGATCTACGGTCCCGTCAGCAAAGATAGTAAGTGGATGTGGAAAATAACTATGAAACGTATAGACTGTTCAGCGAAATCGACCTAAGACAGCGGCTAGTAGACCCGGAGTTACGGCGCAGTAGAGGAAGACCGCGATTTAGGTGGAATGCACAAGTTGAAATGGATATCAACCAACTTAGTGTGTGAAACTGGAGGCACCAAGCTAACGATCAAGCTAGCTGGAGAAGGAGACGCTTATTAATTGAGGTCTAAGCTCAGCCTGGACTGTAATAAGACTGCTGATTGTGGAAGAAGCAGCTTAAAGCAGACTTGCCCTAATGAGTTTAGATAAACTTCGTCAGATTTGCCTATAAGACGACCTTCTACCTCTTCATAATAAATTCTGCTCACACTTCGCTTCTTAACCGATGAGAGGTATCAAAGTCCCATATTTGACCAGGGATTCAGCTTTTCCTTTTCATGCAAACAAGACCTGGAATCCACTAAGTTATGGCCTTGCAAGTTCATAGAGCACCAACATCATTTTCAGGACGAGCCCTTGTAGATCTCATGATAGATGAGCTAAGTCTTTTAAAGACATATGCTTAGAACGTAGACGATTGCTTACAAACACTGATTGAAAAGTTCCATGATAGACGCTGTCTAGAACTCATAGCTAGTCTTTGGAGCTTTACTATAGAAAGACTCAAAGGTTTTAACCGAATTCGATGTGGCTCTGGTCGAATTTTGAAAGAAATCTAACAAACACTTGACAAGCTCCACATTCAGGCTCAAGCTCGATGACTGAAGTCACGACAAGATAGTCACAAGTAGGCCTAAGGGAACCTAAGCTCGACTAGCTCCACATTCCGACTCAAGTTTGATGGCCCGAAGTTCGATAGTATCAGTCACGATAAGATGAAATAAGCCTAAGAGAACTTATGCTTATCCCGAGATAAGGCGGTTAGTCCATAGCAACATCAAGTCTTTGTAGATTTAAGTCGAAAGCGGAACAATAGTCGACTTTTTGGATCTACTGAGAGGCCTTTGCTTAAGCACCATCTTTATGATTTAAAGGGAAAAAAGAAGCAATATTTAGGACTTCATTCTGAGGACATCCTAGCGTGGATAGAGCGGAGATCTTGTTCTATTCTTGGAGGGATTTAGTCTGAACTAATGCCACTTTTCATCCTTCACAGTCCCGGGCACGTTGTTTCCACTTTGCAAGACCAAGGTTTCTCCTTGACCTCCTTGGTCCGAGATGTTCACTGAATTATTTCTTCTTACTCCTCCATTTAGCGAATACATGAACCACGTGCAGAGGGATGAGGATAAATCTTCGTTATTTAGGGTCCTTTTAGTAAACTTTTGGTCAAAATGTACTAAATGTGTTAGAAAAAGCAGTTTCAGGGCAGGCCAGTTCTTTAAACGACAAGAAATGGTCTTGCCTCGTTCTTTGTCAATTAAAATTCGCTGTTCCGAACCTTGTCCAAAACAATCAACCTCTCTTGGATCCACACAACTGTTCAAACTGCTGTCGTCAACACGGTTGGATATTATGGGGCTTCCCTTAACCAGCGCCAGATGTTCTTCAGCTTCCAAAGCTGCTATAGAACTCTTAGTAAAAAATGAAAGCTGAAACCATAGATGGCTCCATGATGAGATGCGTGGAAAGGAATGACGTTATATGTCTTCACCTCCTTTACTGACATCACTCTACAAACCCTTCTTCGACGACCCATAAACAGTTCTACCAAAGCACCCTGTCAGCAAAGAATTTTAATTGCAAAATACCTAATCCCCATGGCTTTACCAGTTCGCGACCTCGACAAATTCCTTAAATCTCTTCAAAAAGAACAAAGACCCTTCACTCACCAGTTAGATACTCCAATAACCATAAAGATTTCAAATTGGATAAATGCAGCATTTTAGGTTCTCTATTCTTCATCGTCCGCCTCTTAGGTACGATTGTTGTGCAATCTATTGAACCTAGGCAACCCCCTTATTCTGTTAACGAACCAAAAGAACATGTCTACTGTCATGGAACACACAAAGGATGAATACCACAATCTCAGCTGACAAAATGGGAAAAAAAAACCTCATTACGAACCAAACCAACAAGTCGTCGTCGTCTTGGGTTTCCAGAAAATCCCACATCGGAATGAAAAATAATAACAATACCTCCTCCGTCCGCCACTTGATAGACGCCAAAAAGAAAAAAAAAGGCAAAAACAGGAGGTGACAGGGGGAGAGAAAGAGAAGAAAAATGGAAACCCTCTCCAACAACGTTCTCCACACTCAGATGCTAATAAAGCTGCGACCTAGTTTCCCAAGCCACGAACTGACTGAGGTTTACCCGTGTACGAGTAGTACCTTCTGTCCGTGTTGTATCTACGGTTGCTCGGGCTCTCAAGACACGATCGTTGGGAGACACCAAAATGGAAGTCAGATACCGAAGACATTTTTTGTTTTTTTTATCGCTTTTGCCAATGAAGACGAGTCCTCTCTGTCTCTGTCTCTCTTTAACAGAGGCTTCCGTTCAGCGTTAGATGACGACTTAGCTCGGTTTCACGTTGTGTTGCATCGAAATCGAAAGTGATTTTGCCGACAAGCAACGTTTATCGTTGTTTTTTCCCGATTCTTTCTTTCGACTTTTGTTTTCCTCTTTTGGTTGCCTCGTTCCGGCTTGTGGCTTGATGACGATGATTCTTTAATTTCCCACATAACCAGTTCGAAGATGCCTCCATGCCAGGCACAGTGGATTGCGGATCCCCTTCGTCATCATTTCGTGATCCATTTTCATCTCCTTCTCCTCTGTTCAAACGTCACATCATTAAAATGCCATTCATTCCAGGTGTTATGCAACACGGACTTCAACTCCAAATCCAACTCCAGCTTTGACTACGAATTCCAAATCCGAACTTCAGCTATGATAACCCATCGTCATCGTCGCGGTTGTCGGCTGTTGTTGTCGCTTTCGTTTTCGTTGTCGCCTTCGTGGCGGAGGATTTCGGAAGTTCAATTATTATGCAGATCTGAAAGCGGGATAAGCCCACTGAGAGGTGTACAGGAGAGGTTATCACTAGGTCTAGAGGTTTCTCACCTATTTTTTTTTCTTTATTGTCAGTGGCAATTTGGATGCAGTTTTACACGATCACTGTGCCGGTGTTTAGGGGGGGAAACCTCAGGTTTAATGGCAAAGGTTTGAGACCCGATTTGTTGACAGAGAATGCAATTGAAAGTCATGAAAGGGTATCTGGGTTAGAAGTGTGTGATTAGGTAATGAATCGAAACCAGACTTGGGGTGATTGCATACTATTTTGGGTAATGAACTGTGTGGAGACCTTTTCGTTAAAAGGAATTTCTGTTCCTGTGAGAGCAAATCCATTTCAGGTTGCATGCGAGGTATTCCGAATGAATAGCAGCCTTTGTTCAACAGATATAGGTCTAGGTGTACACCAAAGATTCGAACGATGGCTGCCCCGGTTCAGAATGTCACATTGAATGTGAACCAACCTAATACGGCTTCATGTGAGATAGACGCTGTCTGGAACCCATACCTACACTTTGGAGCTTTACTATTGAAAGACTCACAGGTTCTAACCGCATTCGGTGTCACTTTAGTCGGATTTCGAAAGAAATCTAACAAACACTTGACAAGCTCCACATTTAGGCTCAAGCTCGATTGCTGAAGTTCGATAGTATTAGTCACGACAAGATCAAGAAGGCCTACGTGAACCTAAGCTCGACTAGCACCACATTTAGGCTCAAGCTCGATGTCTGAAGTTCGATATCATCAGTCACGACAAGATCAAGTTAACCTATGGGAACCTAAGCTCGACTAGCTCCACATTAAGGCTCAAGCTCGATGAGTGAAGTTCGATAGAATCAGTCACGACAAGATCAAGTAAGCCTAAGGGAACCTAAGCTCGACTTGTTCCACATTCAGACTCAAGCTCGATGACTCAAGTTCAATAGCATCAGTCACGACAAGATCAAGTAAGCCTTAGAGAACCTAAGCTCAACTAGCTCCACATTTAGGCTCAAGCTCGGTGACTGAAGTTCGATAGTATCAGCCACGATAAGATCAAGTAAGCCTAAGGGAAGCTAAGCTCGACTAGCCCCACATTTAGGCTCAAGTTCGATAGCATCAGTCATGACAGTGTGTAGTCCAAAATCTAGAACATCAAGTCGTTAAAAGCTGTGTTCGTATCGATGGTTGCTGCGATCCAACTGTTGACAGAGAACTTCTTCTTAGTTCTGAAGCAAGCCTTATTGGTGGCTTCAAGTCTTCAAGCTCCTGCTTCCATGAAAAGAGATTTAGCTAGTCCTACTTTTCCCACTGAGCTCAGATTTTGAAAATTCTTGCGGGGTACCACAGGATAGGCAACTTGGTCGTTTACTTTTCATTTAGCTTCTTTAGCGATCGTTCTAGGATAACTTATTGTACAGCCAAGCAGCCCTTAAGTATTTTTAGTCTCGAGATGGCAGAACAGTTCAAAATTCACCTTCATTTACCGGGTGAGTCTTACCAGAGGACTGTTAGGCTGATGAAGTCATCAAGCCCGGCACTATAAAAGCCAATTTCATCTGAACTGAGAAATCTAGACATGCCCATCGCTAGACACAAGCTACAGTCTGCTGGATGTAAGGAACAGGAGGAACCAAGGCTACTACGTGTCAGACTTTCCAGCAGATTTAGATCAAGTTGATACTAAAAATTCTAGTAAGTTTGACCCCGCTTAGGTGTCAGCAACAAGGCAAGGCTAGGCCTCTTCTCAAACGATTTCTAAAGGAGCTGTAGACACAAGGAGGAGAGGGAGAGAATCCTTCACTTCCTTGCAAACTCGCTCAAAAGGAAGCTCCATTTGTCGTCAGAGAGTAGTACTTCTTCTGATTCCTCGAGTTCCACCATCCACTAGCCTCATCTCAATCCGATTTGACCTTTCCGATACATGTGCTCACTCCTACTGACCGCAATCCATAAATCTATTCAAAGATGTGCAAGCAATTAACAATCAAACATGTCCAAACCTTTACGATTTATTCATTGAATCTATAGTCCGCCAAAATAAATCCGCTTAACGAAGCACAACTAGAAAGCAGGGAGGAGGGAGGAGGGAAAAAAAACATCATTGTCGTCGTCGTCCTCCGTCGTCGGCTGGTAATCACTTCGGGAAATGAAGGTAATTACGTGTAATTGTCGTGCGCTAAATGACTGCGATATTCACATAAATTAAGCACGCCAAACGAGAGCGCGTACAGATCGTATAAAGCTCCCCAAATTCGATCTGAATATGATCGAACGCTCTCGATACCTTCCTACATGTAAATTATCGTGGCACGAACCGATGCCAAAAAGTCTACACGACTAAGTGTTACACTTACACGACATTCGAGTAGTCCGGCGCGCGGTATTTTTAGCTATCTGCCCTGAGAGCTTGAGAGCGCCTATGGGCGTTGTGTATCCGAACATCGATCACGGGTGCTCCTTTGTTATATTTCGTGTCCACTCTGAGGTGCAGATGATTTATTTGTTTATTTATTGCGAATGTAATTAAATGCGATCCGCGGTGGTAGGGCTGCTAACGTTAACAAGGCTGGTGCGGCCAACTAGCCTCTGGTCGATAGAATCGTTTCATCTGTGCACCGGCGGCGGCGATATGGTGACAGCGAGAAAGGGTTCGCCTCGATTCAAGGGGGGTTGACTGCTTGCAAGGACCAGTTCGTGAGCGGATTATTTAAATTAAGCGCCGGAATCTGTTTTAGTCGCAATTGACGCGGTGACAGTGAACACCGCTGCGATCGCCAAAAATTCCCACTCGATCTGATGGTAAAAGGCTGGTGTAAGCTGTGGCGGATACGTGATAGGGATTCGATGGCGACAACTACTCAACAGAGAGAGATATGGACTGCTGTTGACCGCGAGAGGGACGGGACAACTTTGTTGAGCTGCTTCGACAGGGTGCCAAATTTAATTATAGCGGATGCTTAATAAATTTAATTATTTTCCTACTTGCTGTTGTTCTGGTTGTTGTTGGTTGGTTGGTGCGGCAGATTTGAACGAATTGCTTCTTTTTTTTTGGCGATTTTACCAATTAGTGCGCACTGACTGCGACGTCAAAAGTACAGATAACCTTGACATTGGTGGTGATTTACAGATGCGGTGCCATCAAGTGTCGGTCTTATGTTGTGATGGTTTTCGTCTTGAAAACAAATACATTGACGTCGAAGTGACAAGTGAATTGATGTCAATATTGTCGTTTGGTTTTGCCTAATTGTTTCGATTTAATGACGACAGTTTGTTGTTGCAACTTGGACGCACTTTAGAGTGAATGACGAAAGTTGAAACCTTGAAGAAAGGAAACAAGATGAAGGAAAGGAGGAAGTAGCGACTGTCATACTCAACGCTTAATCCTGCAAAGCCTTCGGTCTTGATGGGATCTCTATGCTCGAAAAACTCGGCAAACTTTCAGTCGCTTCAGATCCCAGGTTTATGGAAGGTCACCTGAATAGTCCCACTTCCGAAACCCCGAAAGTCACCTGACCAAGGCATATCATACCGCCCCATCTTGCTTCTCTAACCGGTCGGCAAGACACTGGAAGCCCTGCTGACACCGATTGCATTTATGGAACACCTACTTATACCCGCGGCTTCGCCCACCTATACTTTGCGAAGTAACACTTTAATATCCAAAAGTAGCCTATACTGTGACCCGAGGTACAGCCACTCAGTGTGCAAAATTTGAAGTTGATTGGTTCCGTAGTTTTCGTGTTACAGAGGAACAAACAAACAAACGGACAACGTTTCACTTTTATAGTATTAGTAGGATATGGCAAGTCCATTGGCTGCGGTGTTAGGACCTCTACTTGGCAATCTTAATTTACTCAGCGCCTTGATTGGAAGCAATGAATTCCTGCCGAGCATTTCATCTTCTTCGAGCTACGGCGGGACATTTGACATTTGCAAAGGATGTGCTCAGCCGTTTTTTGGTCTTCCAATCAGATTCGGGAAATGTCTGTGAGATTTATGTCTGAGGACGAGGTTTTTTAGGAGCTTGATTTATTGACTTCTCTTTCTGTTGAAGGGTTTGTTAACTTTTTGAATAGACGAAGTCCATTAGCTGAACTCCGCTTTAAAACTCCCATGAGGTCTAACTTAATTTGACATCAATTTTGAGCTCCTTATCTGGCGAGCTCATCGGAAGTCTGACTTCCTTGAATACCCTTGTATCCACTTGATATTTTAAAGAATCTGTAGTCATTTGTGGCGCAGGGTTATAAGTCCACAGGCCAAAAGCCCACAATGGACTTTTGACACACCAGGGTGGGCTATAATGCCACAAACCAATTGTGAACTTATAACCCAACCAGGTGGATCAAAAGTCCACTGTGGACTTATGACCCTGCGCCCACGCGGACAATGCATGCTTTTGGAGTGTTCTTGGGGCCAATACGCCAAGTCTTGTCTGGGTTCCGCGATACAGCGCTACCATTGATGGATGTACCTACTAGTCTGTGGGCTTGGTTTTATGTCTGAATATCTGAAACTTTCCGGAAAATAGTGCTTAGCCTCACATGAAAAATTCTCTAAACGGCAAGGTTGGCACTTGGTATGATTTCTTGAGTTATCCTGGCCAGCAAAACGAAGTTGGAAACATATGTTCTGTCAATAGTAAAGACTGTATTTACGAAAAGTCTTACAGTTAAATTCCAGAATAATACAATCCACAATAACATTCAGGTTCACTGTGTTCCTGTTTCCTCATACTGATTGGCTGCGGCTATAATTCTGTCGTTCACGACTTCTTTGACTGGCAGCGCCCAAAGGAAGTCCAAGTGATTCCACTTGGGAATGGGTACACGGAAGCTTTCGACAACATTCGGCAACAATCCCTCCAGTTTTTGGACATCGACAACAGCGGCAAGTAGGTCGTTGTCAGAATAGTACAAATGGGTGGCAGCTAGGACATTCCCCAAATTATAATTTGGCGGGAATGCCTGGCCGTACTTAATGAAATTCCTTACTCCGTGATCAAATTGCCTAAAGTATCCCGATTGATGTCCCTGTAAAAAGTGAATAAGTTGACCAGTAGAAGACCCTGCTGGATGGGTTTCAACGACATCTGGAACCAAAGTCTGTCGAAGAACCATAAGTCAGTAAAAAATTGACTAGGGGACGTTCAAGTGATTCTACTTACATAGTTTAAGTACTCAGAGTCATAGCCGGCAATTAAAAATATAATACTGCTGCATAACGGTTGGAACAGTGAAGTCTCGTTGCACGCCTTCGATCCTATCATTTCAGTTAACTCTTTACCCGGAAGGATTTCTCTGTCTCCAATAAGTTTACTCAGTAGAGATGGATGGCCGAGTAGTGGTCCTAATGCCCTTATTAGAGGACTTTTTAAATGCTTCATGAACGCAATTGGTGCCAACATGTGAGCGGTCTTTATCTTTTGGTTGTAACTAGGCATTTCGGACATGAGAACAAAATAGATCGTAGTGCCTTGCGAGTGTCCTACGTAGTGAAGAGCTGTCTGATTGGTGTGTTCGAGTACGTAATCGATCATGGCTGGCAGATCAATAACGCCTATCTCATGCCAGCTGAAATCCCAGAAACTTGACCAGAAAGGTGATTTATGCACGTTCATCCTGGAATAACCATTTCCACGAACATTGCCCAACCAGACATCGTAACCTGCATCCACGAGAACGTAAGCGAGGGCATCATCTGGTCCATTTAGAATAAAAGTATCAGATGAGCAGAGAAAACCATGTTGCAGGAATGCGACCGGACGAGCTTGATGTTGATTCTTAAGGTTTGGTGAGTAGGGAATGCGGAACAAAGTCAGGATGTAACCATCTGATGTCTGGACTATATGTGTCTCCACGGGATAGTTGTAGCGAGCAATCCTTTGATTCTAGAAATTGGTGTGCTTATGAGCAGTCAATGGAGTTAGGTCTAATACTTACAGTTGATAGAATGATGCACTGTCCCAAGCTGGACAAAAGGACAACACCGAACGTTGTTAGCAGAAAATTCATTTTTTTTGTTACAAAGTATTCCTAGACTGAATGAACATTCTAGAGAAGGATTGCTTTTATAGAACGCTTCGTTATCTTTCAATCAAATAGCAATGGAAAGTGCACGCAACATATGTACTTGTGGCATACATCTCCATCTCGGGGTCAATTTCAGTGAAATTGTATACATTGGAGGTGGATAAATGAATCTAGCCGATTGGAATCAAAAAACTTGGCGCATTATCTGCCAGAGCACGCAAGTGCATACTTAAGTGGGACACCGATGGGATCAGTCATAAAACTGGGTTAAGATCGTCTGAAGGCCGAACTGGGGCAATTTTATACGGGATCTCTTTGATCATTATCTAGCTGCTTTCAGTCTCCCTATTCAAGTTGGTTAAGGTCCGCTTCCGGGCAATATGAGCCGCCGTCTTTTTCTTTGGAATGATCAGAGCGAATCAAAGCGGGACACTAGACCGAACACTAGGACATTCAATAGCTGTCAACAACTATGGATTCTCCGTTTCTAAGCAAAGGTTCTGTTGCGGGAAGGCTGTATCGATTTCATAAGCACGGCTAATATCCGATAGATTCAATTGAACATATGAGCATATGGACATTATTGTTCTTGAACTCACTCTGGGAAGACGGGATGTTCCTCACAATAGTTGGTGCACAAGGGGCATAACAAGAAGGAGTCAAAACTCGTGCGTCATCTGCTATGTGAATGTCCCGTTCTAGCCAACAAAAGACGGCGCAGGATCATAAGTCCACCCACCCAGATGGGTCAAAAGTCTACACGAAATTTTTGTGGACTATTGACTCATCGATTGTGGTCTTATGGCTCATTGGGTTGGGTCATAAGTCCATAACACCAAATGAATATAACCACAAAAAAATTTGTTGTTTCTCACCGATTTTGGACATAAAAAGGACCGTAGCAGCGAAGCGGTGCAATACAGATTCCCAATATGTCAAAGTGTTTCAATGAACTCGCGACAAAATTGTAGACGTATGGCCCACTTCCCTTTTAACATTGTGGAATTATGACTCGAAATGTTGTGGACTTTTGGCCCACTTAGGTAGGTTAAAAGTTCGCAATTGGTTTGTGGCATTATAACCTACCGATGTGGGTCAAAAGTCCATTTTGCCCCCAGATTCACACAGACCCAGTCAGAAGAAGCCTCTTCAAAAAGAAGCTTAGCACTTTTCTAATTAAGAACCACGGCACGATCATTGACCTAAGGGAATGCACTATAAGTCCCCAGTTTGCAGAGTTCCCAAAGGGACGGTGGAGTGCCTTACCTCAGGGAGCACATGGTAGTGGCTAAAAATGGCATCTCAGGTTCAACTTAGGTTGTTGAAGTTTACAGAAACCTCCAGACAAAAGGAAGTCCTACTTCGAACACCTCTTGACACAAATCCCTCTTAAGGGGTTATGGAGCATAGGCTTTAGGTAAATTAGAGGAGAGACGAAAGAGATACCGATGCGCGTTGGTTTTGAATGTTTCTATAGTGATGAGAGCTGTCTGGAATAAGGACAGAATTCCTTTATTTGTCCATACGTTCAAAAGCGGGCTTAAGGGTAAACTAACGTACATTCGAAGTATGAAGCTTACCGCGGGTGAAATGCTCAACGGGACTACACTTTGTAGAATAAACGATGAAGCAGTATGAGACAGGAAGCATTTCTTTTGTATTCAAGCGAGTCGATTTGGGTCTTCCCTGACACCGTCACCTACCTATAACTCTCCACGTCATACATCTCTGAATAATAAATTGTGTGTCAAGTATCACCTGTGGCAGGCCTCTTTTGTGTTCCACATGACACATGTGACGTGTTGCTTCTTGTAAACAAATTTAGAACGACATTCTGTCACATTTAAATGCGTAGCTCCATCATTTAGATCAAAAATTAGTTGCCTCGGCAGACTGACAAGCGTCATTCTGACACACTTCCTAAAAAGCATGACCTCATCCATGACTCGAAAGGAAATCCATAAAACCATATGCCACACTCAGAATCACAAGCCAAAACTAATATTTTCAGCAAACTTTCCCTTTTTGTCTTCAACTTCGTTTCCGGAAAGATGAGGTTTTCGTAAACGTAAAACGAAGTCCCCCCCGATAAATATTCAATAAAAAACCCAAAGACACTTTTAAGTAGGTGATCAGTGATCACATTCCCTCGTCCCACATGTGGCCGTACGAATGTCACATAAGGGACCGATAAATAGGGATCAGTCGCAAAATGGAAGACAAGATACACAAGCATAAACCTCTCCCAGATGCACATATGACAGCATCACGCACGCCCACATCCCCATCCCACCCGCACTTATCTGCATCTGCATCCCAAAACAAAGAGATGCACAGACACGGTCTCCCTCCCCCCTCAAAGCAGAAGAATACTTGCATTGTGTCGGTCGGTTAGTTGGATCGTTGTTGGCTTATTAGCGCCCATGCCCAAAAGCCAAACAAACACACATTTCTCACCTGGAAGACGGAACATAGGGCGCCGACAAAACCCCAACAAGCGTCGAACGAGAAACCGATCTTATGACGCAAACTTTCACTTTTTTTTCTTCACCTCTGCTCCAGCGAGCGGGTGAGCTTGGTCGAAACGAAGGTGAGGCGAGGTGAGGTCATTGTTGAGCCGGATATGGTCGAAAAGTGTTAGATTAGACGGACATTTTCTTCTGTTGACTTTCTTGATGCATGGACGCCTGGGCCACCACCGCAAGTGATTGATTTGGATTTGGGCTGAGTGTTTTCAGATTGAGAGGACCCGAATCAAATGCACTTTACCTTCTCCCACTCCACGCTGACGCATATGGTGTCAGATAAAACCGAAATGGAATGTCATGTTGAACTGCATTAGACCTGTCCCACTGTACAAAGTACTACACCCACCGCCATGCAGTGACCAGATGGGATTGGATTTCTAATTTTGATTCTCTCCTCTCCAGAGTGGATGCATTATTTTGGTGTGCCAGGCAATTAGCTTTCATCAATCATGGTACGAACGTTTGATAAATCCGAGAAAGTTGAAGGGATCAGACCATGGTCTTACCGAACCACACTGGGTCACTGGGGGATTTTTAATTGTCAAATATTTTAACGATGTCCATCAACTGAAGGCTTTTGTTCTACGCATGACTTTCTAAGTGTGCCCGCGATTAAAAGGGAAATCGACATTTGCGGTGAACACATGTGATCCGTGGAACGAACTTTTGATTAATAATCGAAATTTTTTCGTATCGAAAGTTGGATCAAGGGGAATGGTGAGCTATGTAGGTGATCGAGAACATGATCGAGAAATGAATTATGACTGCCAACGATGGTTTTGCTTAGATCCAACCGAGGTAGAGACTGGAAACTTACCTAGGCAACATGGTGACGATGATACATATGAATGTCGTGCTGGGGTTACTAGATGGGTGAACTCGCCGTCCTTCTCGATCTTACGCCACTAATTTCATTTCATCAGGAAGAAACCCCAGACTCGTCCAGCAGAGATGTATCCCATATACCGGACTGAATATCTCACCAGGAAGTCGTTCAACTGATGGCATGGCATTTGTGGCACGTCTTGGGGGCATACGTGACCAAACTATGGAAGTAAAGATCGTCCCGTTCGGAGCAGTAGCTAGATCTCTGCATGGAAGTCTAGTAGCACCCTGAAGGAATCTCATTTAGGCAGCATGTATCCACGATCATAAGTAAGACTTAGAAGTATGAACTGAGGTAAAGACCGATAACTTAGCTTTGACACTGTGTTCGGCCTCCTTCATAACAAATCCCTTATTCCAGCATCATCAGAGACGGCTTCAAATCTTTCGAATGCACCAGTCTGGGAAGACCCAATCATTCAAGAAAAAAGATGACTGATCCTCAAGTAGCCCAGTAGGAAACACTCTTCGTCATGACTGATCAGCTGAAAGGAATAAGGGCACAGTGGCAGGCCTCGATTTTACGCCGTCTACCCAGAACACGGCTTCTTCAGTTCCTAAGTCAACAGCACCAGACAATTTACTGGGTTTGGAACCATCTGTGTCAAAATGCGGCTTCTTGCCTCAGATTTTGATCGAAGCCTATGCTTTAAAATCGTGCCCCGGTGTCATTGCATCAGACAGCGTATCAGTGGAACCAGAGTCGGGGGATAAGTGTCACGCAAGATCTTCAAAACTTCAGTGTGGCTGATACAGGGGTGTAAGGTTCAAGATGGTCTCTATACTATAGCAGAGCGGGTTGTTCTCAAGACCCCAATTATGTAGAGACAGACTATTCTTTACTTACTTATTTATCAGGCCAGCGACCCTTGGAGGGTCTGAGCCTGAACTAATGCCGCTTTCCATCCTTTACGGTCCCAGGCACGCTACTTCCAGTTTACTAGATCAAGGTTTCTGGCGTCCGCGACTGCCTGATCTTTAAACCGGAGGTTCGGTCTTCCTCTTCTTCGTGAACCAGGTGACTGAGATTCAAAGATCTTCTTAGCTGGAGCAATCTCGTCCATTCGCTCGATGTGGCCGAGCCATTGCAGTCGACGGCTTTTTGCCTTCCGGACTACATCCACATCTTTGTACAGCTCGTAGAGTTCGCGGTTATATCTTCTTCTCCATTCGCTCTCCTCGCAGATAGGACCAAATGTTCGACCATTCTTTGGACCATGATAATAAGGTTAAGGTATGAGCCTTTCTCGTATGGGTATGACTATGGACGGGTAGAGCCAGCAATGGTAAGACAGTGACACCTTGGCCATACCAACTTATGTTGTGTGCTTGGGAGGAATATTCACAGGCCTTGGAACTGCGGTTTTTCTTAAGAATCCGATTGTGCCTTCCCTTTCTGACTCCAGAAGATGTCAGAAAGAACTTCTCTGTGTGAATGGCAGCAAGCTGTTCCATTAGGACAACTTCGTCTTTCTCAGTTGAAAGAGGGCTGGAAGTTCTATTCGGAGGTCACTCTCAAGACAGAGTCTACAACTTGAAACTGTTGCATGGTTCATGCGGTGTAGGTGTTTATTGAGGCGCCAGCGTTCCTAACTTTAAGGTCGTTCCTATCGAAATTCCCAATGAAACTAGATTCCTTTCGTCAAGGTACCGAGAATAGCAGCTTTAAGCATGCTTGTCCTGGTACTTCGAAATCGTTTACATGCAAAGAAGGGTTCGAGTCCAATACCAACTTGGTTCGGATATTTGATATCTCCACTTGTGGAAGCTTTTGCTAAAAATAATTGCCAGAGATATTCTGGATGTTGAACCTTTGCTGCTTCCTTTCGGTTCTGCATGCTGGGAGGACAAAAATTCCTTGTAAATTGAACAAAATGTTCCCAAATTTACTGCAACAGATACTTCTCAAATACTTTTGTATAATTTAGTTGCAGCTGCTGCTGCTTACTCTTGCTATTGCAGTGCTTAAGCTGTAAAAAAAAAACCCCTACTTGACATCGATACCACTGATCAAGCAAATACAATCCAGAAGTGATCCGTCAATGTGTAAACAATTTACCAGCCAAATGTTAGTACTTACAGTACATACCGATGCAGTGCAGTACGTTACCTTTATGACAGTCAGCGACAGAGAGCTTGTGTTTAATCAACAAAAAAACCGAAACGAATATCACATCTAATTGGGTCAACATTTTTATTATTAAAGATTTCGTTTGTTTTTTTTTTTTATTGGACTGTGTGTGTGTGTATTTGTGTGGAACAAGAGACTATATACAACCTTATCAAAGCAAAGGGCTCTGGAACATTTTTAAAATATTTTTTTTGGGAAAGTGCAATGCAAGAGATAGCAAAGATAAACAAAGAAGACAATCGCAAATACCTGCGCCGATAAGAGTGAAGAATAAATATTTAAAAATGTATCTCAGAGGAGAGTGACAGTTAACACCCGGTTGTCGGTGGAGGGACGGGACTCTAAGAATTAAGAAAGATCAACAATTTAATGATTGAAGTTAATTAAGTTGCTGTGGTTTGGCCACGGACTGTCTGTCTGTTTCGGGCACAGAAGAGTGCCGCTCGAGGAGCTTTTAATTAGCATCTGTATCGGCCGAATTGACAGTCGTAAATGGAAAGAGTTTTGTTGGCAGTTAACAGAGCGGAAATTAACCAAAAAGTGGGAGGCATGCCAATGAGGAGTGGATACAAGTACTGATGTCCAACGAAATTTTATCAAAAACGTCAAGTGTTTTGTCTATTTTTTATCTCGTTGACCCTGGTAGTGGTAGCTTCTAGAAAGTGATCAGAAATGATTGAAAGGGCAGAGATTATGGGATTAAGCTGATATGGGCAAGTCGGGGAATGCCGATAACTGACTTTTCATGGGCTCATCGTGAGACAAGTTTGGAGCCCCTTATTCATTCAATTCGTAGAGAAGCACCATGTTTGTCAGTGGAACTCGTGAGAACTTTACTTGTTCTCCAAATTGCAGTTTGATTGTCTCCATTGCTTCTGAATCTGGACAGTTCCTCCAGTAGCCCGGAGAAATTTTCGGGAATGTTGCGATATTTTACTCAAAGCTTAGTGACAATAAGCTATTGCCCTTGATTCCACTCACAGACACTAGATGTCTTGAAGACGTCCACAAAGTTTACAATCCTGTAGGGGTCTAGTTACTAAGTGCTATTCTCTCAGTGGCCATGATCTAAGCTTGGGAAATTCTACATTTATTCGATAGTAGTTCGACGCCCTATTCATCAGTTAATCAACTGATCTCCCAAAGAGGGACAGTTGCGACATTATAGAATCAATTCCCTTCCGACGGAGGGAAGCACATCTCAGATGAGAAAAATAAAGGCAAATTCCTAGACTTAGATCTTAAGGCGGACCAAAAAGAAGTTACAGATCATAGTGGGCCTCGGCATGGGACTTTCTAAAACCGAAAGACACATGGTAACTTAGTCTGGAGAGCGACACGATTTGTAGGTTCTATAATGGAGCAAACTATCTGATGGTCTACAAGAATGTGGACTCTCAATTTATCGTTCACGGTACCGGGCACGCTGTTTCTCTTCTTCGTGAACCAGGTGGCTGGGATTCAAAGATCCTCTTAGCTGGAGCATTCTCGTCCATTTGCTCAATGTGGCCGAGCCATTGCAGTCGACGGATTTTTCCCTTCCGGACTACAACCAACTCCTTACAGCTCGTAGAGTTCGCGGTTATATCTTCTCCTCCATTCGCCCTCCTCGCAGACATCGTCTTAGATAGATAGATAGATAGATAGAATGCTGAGGTGGGATGTTGTCCATTATCACTGCGGCCACTAGTAGGTCGGAGTGAGCAATGAATTCGGCGATGTCTTTGGGTGAACTGGTGGTTATATCTTCCGCCTTGAGGTACTAATTTCCCAGAAAACGATGACGTGTTCTTATGAGGCAATTACAGTGACACAGTATGCATTCTTCGGCTTTGTTGCACATCTTACATTTAGGAACCTTAGGATCGTGCCTGCGGATAAATGGTTGACTAATTCTGAGAAGATGAATCCCCTTCTGAAGTTTTTTGTTTGCGACGAGCTATGGTAGTTGAGTTGGCAATGACCTCTAAGGAGCTTAGGAACAAGCTTGCTTAGTGCAAGAATTCCTTATCGTCTCCCACTGTTTGAGGGGTTAATGAGCATTCTGGATAAGTGAAATCAAGTAGTTGGGTTCCACTTTTAGAGCTTCTCTTGGGTGCTTCTTGTGGATGAGCCACAAAAGGGAAGTGGACCTATACAAATTGAAACACTGAGCTCAACAAAGGCATTAGTTCAGGCTCAGACCCTCCAAGGGTCGCTGGTCTGATAAGTAAGTAAGTGTCTATCTAAGGCTCCTAAATGACTTCAATTTTGGATCACATAATTTGTCCAGTTGCAGAAAACCCTTACTTGACACAATGCTTTTAAGAGCCTCTATGGTTTCCTAGAATGGGTGCCTGTCGGCTTAGGCCGAGAAGACAATTTTCGTATGGAACCAAAGCACAAATCACGGAGATCTGTAGGCGGATTGAGAAGGTTTTTGTTGAGAAATTATATTCTTGGAGGTTTTTCATTGCCTGTCGTGTGGTAGTACCACGCAAAGTTAGAACCTGTGTCAGCTCGCAAATGAATTATAATGTTCCAACTTGTTGTGATTCCAAATTCTATGACCATCTTCCTGGCTACAAGGCCTTAGAGACGATGAATTCTGTCACACGTGGCTGGAAATCAAAGAGTAGTGTGTTTTCTTAGGTAATTTACTGGTTCTCTCGAAGAGGTTATGTGGTTATTTCTTTCCCATAATGCAACCATAAAACATTTCAAAATATCTAGAAATTCCTCTCAAATTAGCACTCGCTATCAACTAATGATACCCAACAGCTAGATCCCCATCCAATTGCTTGGAAATATGCAAAACTAAGTAGTTTCCTTCCTTGATGATACTGTCTGTCTTCGGTTGTACTTAACATCAAAAACATTTCCCCTGGTCCAAACAACAAGTGAATTCTGTTGCGGCCTGCTCCCACCCACCATTTCAACCACTACACGACCACCACTTCAACCACATTTCACCCATTGCCCTAAATTCCCTTGAAAAAAAAAAGAAAGATTAACCGGAAAAAAAAACAACAAAACAACTCTAAAAAATCCTACAAAACTACAAAATCGGACCGAAAAAAAAAGAATATTTGCATTCTAAAAATATTTCTAAGTACACCCATGTCGAGGAGCGCTGGAGGCAAGGGACTCACAGCCGTAAAGGGCTAACGGGAGTGAAATAAAAAATAAAAAAAAAAAAACAAAAAAGCAAATAAAATTTTCCAAAAATGAAAACAATTAAGATCACCACTACAGACGTAGCACGCGCATTCGTTCCAAACAATCTCATAAAATAACTACCCAACGCTGCGCATTCGAATGCCTTCTTTATCTAAGCTCGGGCGAATGTTTTTTTTTTTTTTTTTTCGTTTTTAGCCCTTTTGTGCGAGTATATAGAGAATCTACTATCAAAAGGGCACAGCGCGCACTAAATCATTTGCACACACAGATACACACACACACACACAATGATATCCACAAAAATCTATATCAGCCGCGCATTCGTTTATATTAGTTGACCCAATTTCGACTCCCAAAATGTGTGTTTTCTGGCAGAGCCCTAAAAAATACTTTAGACAACAATTTTTCTAGTTTCTTCGGCTTGATCGGCTAGAGTTGTTTTTTTTTTTGGTTCGTCTTGGGGTTGCCCTAAAAATGAATGGAAACGAATTGTAGACACACACACACACACTCATATGCATACAGATCGCGCGGGGGGAGTCATAAAAATTGAAAGTGAAACTAGGCCACAACGCATCCAACACAAGACGTTGGTGTAGATACTTTTATTTTCTTCGGTTTAGTGTTTTTGGAACGAAAATGTTTGTGATAACGAATTTATCACATGAGAGTGTGAGAGAGGAAAAGAGCCCTTCGCAAGAGAAGGGGGAGACCGGCAGAGCGCGGTACAACGCATAACATAATGCCCTAGAAAAAAAAAAAAATACACATTCAGCCGGAGACAACCACCATCAATCCTGAATGGGAGGCTGTATGTACAAAAAAAATGTGTGGCCCGCAGCTTTTCTTGTTGTATCTTCGCCCACCACCATCCATCCCCCTTCATCTAGAAGAGTGAAAGTGAATTTTTAAACAAAAAAAAATGCCCTCAAAGCCCTATAGATACAATTTGAAAGAAATGCGGGCAAGCGAATGTATTTCTGTCGATTTGCTGCTTCCAAACGCGCAAGCTATCTTCAGGTATACCATGGACGTCTTGGGAATCCCTTTGCAAATGGTCAGGCCAAACTAGGTCAGGCCAGTCGAATGCAGATGAATTCAATTGAATATTTGTCGTCGGCGCTTTAATGGGTTACGATGATGGTGACGCACTGAATAAGTCCAAATTATGTGATTTATGTTGGATGATTAGACGCTTAATTGGGTTCCAATTCCGACCGACTAACACACATACCCTGGGTTAGAGTTGAAATCGGTTAATGGGAAGTTGATTAGAAGTTACTTAGGTCCTCTGCAGATTTAGTACTTCAAAAAATTAAATCATTATCAGCGACGACACTTAGTAATTGGATTTTGTTTACTGATCGCTTATCGACAGCGATTTTCTGTGTAAACAACTTTCGAGTCTTATCGAACGAAGTACACAAGAATTTTAAGTATTCGCATATTATCTTGGTGAAGCCCTTAAATTCCCATATGAATCAAGCTTTATACGTAGTTTTGTGGGTGACAAATATAACGAATGACGGCCCTCAAGGTAGCTGCCTTGAACTGAACTAAGCTGGGGCGGTGTTTATTTTGTTGTTGTTTAATGTTTCTGACTTCCTGCTTCAAGTTGGTTCTTGTTTGCTTGTAGTCTTTTGCTACACAGAGGTGGCTTCCATTCATGAGAATCGGAATATGGTCCAAGAACACTGGCGGCATATCACTTCATTACTTCTCTCTCTCTCCGGAGACTTTTGTAGAACCCGAAACCTTTATATGCTTATAGTGTTTGAAAAACTTTCAAAGGCTCAGAGAAGCCAAATTTCCCACCTCGATTTTGCGAGAATAACAAGCACCATCTCCGTCTTATAATCTTCCACCGCTAGATCTTTGATTCCTTTACATCGTCGAGTCTAATCATTCCGCAGTTGCCTCGATGATAGGTCGAGCTTGCCGGTTCGAAAGACCGCCATCCGATTCAGTAACTGATTCTTGCTGTTTCTCGGATACCTTATTACGAGACACCAAGCCTTTGCTAAACATCTCAACATTTTAGGCTTAAGTGGCATCGCTAACTACGACGCGTAAAGAGTGGGCAACGACACTTCGGAACACTTTCTATGTGATTGTCTTGCCTTTGATCGTATCAGGTGGCTGAAATGATGAATGCTTTTAACTTTAGCTCTGCTTTTCACTGAAGCTCTTACTACTTGCTGACTTGACTGGTTGGAAGAAGCTAATTGCCTAATTGTATTCTAAGTCTGGAACATATACTTACTTACTTACCTACTTAAGGTGGCGCTACAGTCCGGGGTGAATCTGGTCCTCAACGAACAAGTATCTCCTTCTCCAGCCAGCTCGATCTTTAGCTAGCTGCCTCCAGTTTCGCACGTTAAATTGGTTGAAGTCTGCTTCCACTTTCGATGTTCCTCTACTGAGCCATTCTTCAGCAGTGGATTCGAAGATTTTTTGGGCCGGAATATTGGTGACCATCCGCTCAACATGACTCACCTACCTCAGTCGTTGGACCTTCACTCTTTTGGCTAAATCAATGTCGCTGTACAACCCATACAGTTTGACGTTGTATCTCTTCCTCTACTCAACGTTTATGCAGATGGAACTAAAAATCTCTTGAAGAATTTCGACAAAATGCATGCGTCTACGCCATAGAGCAGGACTGAAATTATAAAGGGTGACTTTAGCTGTTCGAGAAAGGCATTTTCTTCTACGAAGTTCTTAGTAATTTGGTCGAACTCCAGCACTTCTAGTGCTCTTTGTTCCTCATCCTGAATCCTGTTTGCACAACTGTACCCATGCTTCCAGATAAAGGCACCTTGGATACACCGATCGCTACATGTAAACTTAGATTCAATTTGGATGCTATCGAGAGAATAAATTCTTGGTGGACAAGTCACAAAGTGTCGAGCGACAAAGCAGATTTGGCCACGGCTGGAACTGCAAAGCTCTAAGAATTCTCTTAACAGATCGCATATCAAAACCGTAATAGGCGTCATCATGGGACACTGTTTTAAAGGCAAGCATGCAACAAGGCTTGGCATGTATTCAAACGATTTTTGTAGAAGCTCCATGGACGAAGAGGAGGAGCTGCCCAGCTCTCTTCCGCAAGGGAAGGCTCCGCCTAGGAGAATTCTACTTTAACGATTTGATGGACACAGATGTCAGAAGCATCTTTCGCTTTATCAGATCCTCCAATTGGTTCAACGAGTAGGTAAGGAGATCTCTCCAGATCCATGTGGTATCAGAATGGATCTATCACTGGTGTGAGTGTACTAGCAACAGCTGGCAGCCACTTCAACCTAACCTAGCCTAACCTTACCAAACACCGAACGAGCGATAAGACTTCCAAGCTACAGCAGCGTATTCCAGGCAGAAGTTCTAGCAATCGTCGAGGCCTCGCGAGAACTATCACTCCCATAGATTGTCAAGTCAAGTGGCCATCAAAGCCATCACATGCAGAACCATAAAACCCTGCCACGATGAGTTCAAGGCACTCAGCACTAATCATAACGTCACACTCATTTCGGTCTCGGGATATAATGGCATCCATGAAAATGAAAAGGCGGATGAGCTCACAAGATTCGATCTGACAATGGCCGATGACTCAATCCTACCCCTATTAGAGCTTAACAAATCCAGTATCACCGGGAAATTCTTAAAACTCGTGAACGAGAGATGGATTTCACATACGACATGTGACACCTTTAGAATGCTTTGAACAGAACTCAGCAGAAGTCACCCATCACTGGTGTTATGACGGATCACAACCTGCTAGCGGCCCACCTAAGGAGAATAATGTGTTTGAGTGCAACAGACCTAATGCAGAAGATGTGGTGACGTAGACGCCGAGGAGGACACCTAAAGAGAATGCGTTTGAGGACAACAGACCTAATGCAGGGGATGTGACGACGTAGACGCCGAGCAGGATACCTAAAGAGAATGCATTTGAATCCAACGGACATATGCAGAGGATGTGGCGACGTAGGCGCAGAGTAGGGCACATTCCACCTCTTATGCAAATGCCCAAGCCTTGGAAGAAACAGAAAGACAAACCTCTGAGAACACTTCTTTAATGATCTGAGCGAATCCTTCAATTCCTTCGGAACTCGGGTTGATTCAGGGAGTCCACTTGATAATAATAACCCGTGTTCTATTTATTTTAGACACCCCACAACACATCAGGATCCTTTAAGATCAGAGTGAAGCTGTGCATAAGTGCAGTCTTATAACCTAACCTAACCTTCCTTAGTTCCTTATTATAAATTGTTAGTGCTGTCCTGCTCTGCGACTGACGCATATGGCACTGCGACCTGAAAGATCTATTGTGTCTGGTGTCAGTTAGGCAAGGAGATCCTCCATCTTCTCATGAAGTCGAGGATATCTCCAGTCGAGGCAGGTCCTCCGGTGTTAGGAGTTCTTTGTAGAGAAGGCGCTTCCTGACTTTGCAGACAGTCAAGCACTCACATAGTGTTCCGCTGATTCGTATTCGTATTCGTATTCGCAAAGTCGGCATTCAGATTCCTGAACTATATTTAGTTAATGTAAGTGATATCTGAGGCTGCCGGTGACCGATGAGGAAGCTGGCAAGCCTTCTGATATCGTCCATATATTCAGGGGTCGGATGGCTCTTTTGGCTAAGTGCCTGAATCTTGTTCCAGTAGGATAGGTTAGCTTCCATTTTTCCCAGCTGTCTAGACTCATTCGAAGGAGGGATGCCGTAGAAGGGTTCGGCACCTATATGCCTTTCCTGCAATTTTATTGCTTTCAATGTCTCTGTACACTGGTACCCGCCAGAGCTTGACTTTATTCTGCTTTGAGAAGTCCTAGAGGGTATTGAAGCAGCCTAAAACAGCCGTTGAGTTAAAGTACAGTGTTTTGAGCGCTGCTTGACTGTCAGTGAATAATATATTCCTGGTTGCTCCCTTAATGCCGGAATCGAGAATGATATTGGCGCAGGTGTCGAATGCCTGAAAGACACTAGGACACATTCTAAGCGCCTTTGAGATTTTGTGATTACGGCCATAGACACTGGCACCAACACCGGAGTCCATCTTTGAGCCATCAGTATAACACACTAGTTCTTTTATGTTCAGCAACGGATCTCCGGTATCCAAGGAATTACGGTTCTGGATCTCAATCTTCCTGCCAAAACAGAGTAATTTGGGCATAAAGTCAGATACCATTCTGATCATTTCCAGCTCGGGAAAGTCAGAGAGAGGATACCTATGTTTGGCCTGCTTGGTTGGATTCCTGTAGAGCGTTGAAGGCCACTTTTTTGACAAAGATGTGCAATGGAGTAAGTCCAACAGCCTTAGTTGCATTGAATAGCTTGTGTTTTTGGTTTCTCTGTCTCTGGAGAGGGTTTTAACTTCACCCTGGAGTGCAGCTTCACCGGAATGTAAACTTAACGACATTTTTTTTTATTTTGTTGGATGGACTCCCACTTATTAATGCAAACACCATCTGTCGGTCAAAGAATATGCCCACAGCCAGTGATTTTTTCCCCACATCCACCACTCCTCCCATCGCATCTCTATCACTTTGTTACTTTTTATCACCGCTTTGTGCTACTTCTATCATTTTTTTTCTTTTATCTTGGATCTGAAGACACATAATTTTTATGTTCGAATTATTTCCATTTATCTGGGTAAAAGATACAATAACAATGAGTTTATGCTCTCGGTTACTTAATCGGCTCTATAGTGGTTATATACCGCAAATTATGCGATCAGTATTCAGTCGTTATACATATATTTTAATTTTTTTTTTTTTGTCTTCTTTTTGTCTGCAACTTCATTCGTTTCTTCTTACTCCTTTCTTTGGAGTTCGGTTTTTTTTTTACCACTTTTGGTTATGTAAGTGGTTACTGTCTTGATACAAGAAAATTGTGTTAAAAAACAAAAAAAATCTAGCGCTTGATATAATCCAACGAAAGGGGTTCAAAGGGAAGGAAGAGTGAAGGGCGCAAAAAAAAAAAACGGTGTTATACTAGTTTTAGTCTGACCTATTAAAACTTTCGCCGGTGTGTTGTCGCGCAGATGGATTTTTGGATTTTGAATTTTGAATTTAATTATATGCGCGCTACTGTTTATTGTTATTGTTGTGGTTGTTGTTGTTGTTGTTATGGTTGTATTTGTGTATGCTTGTGTGTTTAGCATTTATTAACAATTTTTTATGCGGTAACCGTATGGAAATTTGGAACTTCATTTAGAGTTTTCGTTTATTGTTATGGTGTGTGGTGGATTGTTTTCCACTTTAATTAATTGATTTATGAAAGACAGTTAGGAGAGAGAGATGGTTAATTTGCATTTCAAGTGAATCTATGACGTTTAGCTACGTAAGTAAGTGCATCGTTACGTGTGCAGTATTTAAAGATGACTGTCAGGAGTAGGAATATGAAAATGACAGTTGTGTCATTCGGTGTAAATCAAAGATTTACTTTCAAGTTAGATGGGCGAGTTTAGATGAATGTTGCAGGTCTGCTGAGGGACGAGGCAAGGGCAACGAATCAGACCATGAGCTGTCAGAGAAAACTGGCAATCTTACAGAAAAAAGCTGCAATGTGGTGCTTCAATGACAAGAAAATCAAGGATCAATCGGAAAAATACAGTCTTTTGGTGGAATATTAGTATTGAGGTCTCTGAAGCTCTATTGCATCCATGATACTGGTCCGCCTGGGGACCAAGGAACTACAAGACCTCCGGGAACTGTCAGGAACCAGAATATGAGGCAAAGTACGAAGAATACAAACGCCTGAGAAGAGCATACAAAAATACAAATATTTGGTGCGACAGCTCACATAGAGCCAAGGCCTAGCTTCTCGTACCCATTCATGTTGTACGAGTTGTTTTTTTGTGAATGGAAGAGACCTTCAGTTTTATTGCCGACTCCGAACGGCAGATTAAGAAGCTTTTTCATGACAAATTATACTCTTGCAGGTTTGTTATGCCTGCAAAGACGTGATGCCACGTTTGGTTGTTTTGAGGCTCGAACCTGTGTCCTTTCGCTAAGAAGTCCACCAAGAAAAGCACACAATCTAAAACAGCAAGAAATTGAACTATAGGTCTCCTGTAACGGATCATGCAGGGTCACCCCTTGAGAAATGTCCTAGCTTACGGGAGAAAATCTTCACAAAACTGTTTCCACAACACACACAACGAAAAGAAACGACGCAGTCATAAAGTATCAAGGATTCGAGAAGTGACAACAGACGAATTATTGAACGTCTAAGACCGGACAAGAGCATTCAAAGTGGCGATAAGCGGCACAATCTTCCCTAAAATAATGCAAATGTGGCTAGAAATTGGGATCTTTCTCACAATATGATCAGAAACTGGTACCGCTTTCAAAAGTAAGAAAATCCAGTCTGTCTTCCAGAGACAGTAAGAAAGCTTCTTGATCGAATAATATTCTGTTGATTGCTTCCAGTTACTAGATTGGAGGGCGGTCTTTCGAACTTTCAACAAGAATTCAGTAAAACTTGATTTACCATCGAGACAACCAACAAAGTGATTTCTATCGCCAAGCATCCAGGATTCCAAATGGGAAACGGAAGCAAGGAATATACCAGAGTGACAACAATCGATGAATAGATTGCCTTGAGAAATGAAAGAAGGATGTCCTCATCCTCATCCTCATCCTCATCCTCATCCTCATCCTCATCCTCATCCTCATCCTCATCCTCATCCTCATCCCCACCCTCATCCTCATCCTCATCCTCATCCTCATCCTCATCCTCATCCTCATCCTCATCCTCATCCTCATCCTCATCCTCATCCTCACCCTCATCCTCACCCTCATCCTCACCCTCATCCTCACCCTCATCCTCATCCTCATCCTCATCCTCATCCTCATCCTCATCCTCATCCTCATCCTCATCCTCATCCTCATCCTCATCCTCATCCTCATCCTCATCCTCATCCTCATCCTCATCCTCATCCTCATCCTCATCCTCATCCTCATCCTCATCCTCATCCTCATCCTCATCCTCATCCTCATCCTCATCCTCGTCCTCATCCTCATCCTCATCCTCATCCTCACCCTCACCCTCATCCTCATCCCCATCCTCATCCTCATCCTCATCCTCATCCTCATCCTCATCCTCATCCTCATCCTCATCCTCATCCTCATCCTCATCCTCATCCTCATCGTCATCCTCATCCTCATGAACCAGAGTGACAACAATCGATGAATAGATTGCCTTGAGAAATGAAAGAAGGAAGTCCTCATCCTCATCCTCATCCCCATCCTCATCCTCATCCTCATCCTCATTCTCATCCTCATCCTCATCCTCATCCTCATCCTCATCCTCATCCCCACCCTCATCCTCATCCTCATCCTCATCCTCATCCTCATCCTCATCCTCATCCTCATCCTCATCCTCACCCTCATCCTCACCCTCATCCTCACCCTCATCCTCACCCTCATCCTCATCCTCATCCTCATCCTCATCCTCATCCTCATCCTCATCCTCATCCTCATCCTCATCCTCATCCCCATCCTCATCCTCATCCTCATCCTCATCCTCATCCTCATCCTCATCCTCATCCTCATCCTCATCCTCATCCTCATCCTCATCCTCATCGTCATCCTCATCCTCATGAACCAGAGTGACAACAATCGATGAATAGATTGCCTTGAGAAATGAAAGAAGGAAGTCCTCATCCTCATCCTCATCCCCATCCTCATCCTCATCCTCATCCTCATTCTCATCCTCATCCTCATCCTCATCCTCATCCTCATCCTCATCCCCACCCTCATCCTCATCCTCATCCTCATCCTCATCCTCATCCTCATCCTCATCCTCATCCTCATCCTCATCCTCACCCTCATCCTCACCCTCATCCTCACCCTCATCCTCACCCTCATCCTCATCCTCATCCTCATCCTCATCCTCATCCTCATCCTCATCCTCATCCTCATCCTCATCCTCATCCCCATCCTCATCCTCATCCTCATCCTCATCCTCATCCTCATCCTCATCCTCATCCTCATCCTCATCCTCATCCTCATCCTCATCCTCATCCTCATCCTCATCCTCATCCTCATCCTCATCCTCATCCTCATCCTCATCCTCATCCTCATCCCCATCCTCATCCTCATCCTCATCCTCATCCTCATCCTCATCCTCATCCTCATCCTCATCCCCATCCTCATCCTCATCCTCATCCTCATCCCCATCCTCATCCTCATCCTCATCCTCATCCTCATCCTCATCCTCATCCTCATCCTCACCCTCATCCTCATCCTCATCCTCATCCTCATCCTCATCCTCATCCTCATCCTCATCCTCATCCTCATCCTCATCCTCATCCTCATCCTCATCCTCATCCTCATCCTCATCCTCATCCTCATCCCCATCCTCATCCTCATCCTCATCCTCATCCTCATCCTCATCCCCACCCTCATCCTCATCCTCATCCTCATCCTCATCCTCATCCTCATCCTCATCCTCATCCTCATCCTCATCCTCATCCTCATCCTCACCCTCATCCTCACCCTCATCCTCACCCTCATCCTCACCCTCATCCTCATCCTCATCCTCATCCTCATCCTCATCCTCATCCTCATCCTCATCCTCATCCTCATCCTCATCCTCATCCTCATCCTCATCCTCATCCTCATCCTCATCCTCATCCTCATCCTCATCCTCATCCTCATCCTCATCCTCATCCTCATCCTCATCCTCATCCTCATCCTCATCCTCGTCCTCATCCTCATCCTCATCCTCATCCTCACCCTCACCCTCATCCTCATCCCCATCCTCATCCTCATCCTCATCCTCATCCTCATCCTCATCCTCATCCTCATCCTCATCCTCATCCTCATCCTCATCCTCATCCTCATCGTCATCCTCATCCTCATGAACCAGAGTGACAACAATCGATGAATAGATTGCCTTGAGAAATGAAAGAAGGAAGTCCTCATCCTCATCCTCATCCCCATCCTCATCCTCATCCTCATCCTCATTCTCATCCTCATCCTCATCCTCATCCTCATCCTCATCCTCATCCCCACCCTCATCCTCATCCTCATCCTCATCCTCATCCTCATCCTCATCCTCATCCTCATCCTCATCCTCATCCTCACCCTCATCCTCACCCTCATCCTCACCCTCATCCTCACCCTCATCCTCATCCTCATCCTCATCCTCATCCTCATCCTCATCCTCATCCTCATCCTCATCCTCATCCTCATCCCCATCCTCATCCTCATCCTCATCCTCATCCTCATCCTCATCCTCATCCTCATCCTCATCCTCATCCTCATCCTCATCCTCATCCTCATCCTCATCCTCATCCTCATCCTCATCCTCATCCTCATCCTCATCCTCATCCTCATCCCCATCCTCATCCTCATCCTCATCCTCATCCTCATCCTCATCCTCATCCTCATCCCCATCCTCATCCTCATCCTCATCCTCATCCCCATCCTCATCCTCATCCTCATCCTCATCCTCATCCTCATCCTCATCCTCACCCTCATCCTCATCCTCATCCTCATCCTCATCCTCATCCTCATCCTCATCCTCATCCTCATCCTCATCCTCATCCTCATCCTCATCCTCATCCTCATCCTCATCCTCATCCTCATCCTCATCCCCATCCTCATCCTCATCCTCATCCTCATCCTCATCCTCATCCTCATCCTCATCCTCATCCTCATCCTCATCCTCATCCTCATCCTCATCCTCATCCTCATCCTCATCGTCATCCTCATCCTCATCCTCATCCTCATGAACTAGAGTTGACTGCAACTGAGACCATTGCATCTGCCACGAATGGGACTAGAGCTGGCAAAATATAAGACGGAGACGATGCTTATTCCTACACACAGAAGCAAGGTGGGAAATAGTGTCTTACCCTCAAAAAGACACATCATATGACCGACAGAGTGTCGGAAGCCGGAAAAGTACATTGAGCGCTTTCCAGAATATTGCCACACGTTGGGGGCCCAAGAAGTAAAAGAATGCTCTACGGATCTCGTATCGGGGTGTAGTCCATGTGTAGAGGTTTGGCAGTAGGTTTCACTCTGATGAACTTTCTCGTCACCCCAAAGCGTTTCTATTTCATATTGTATCGAGATCCTACTCGGAATCTTCATTGTCTTCAATGCAAAGACAACCTGCTCTCACAACTATTTTGGAAGAAAGACGGTTCTAAACGAGAAAACCGATGATGCAACACCATGGTAACGATGACACAAATTCTATGTCAAGCAGGAACCGATTGACACTTTTTGGTATTGTGCAAGGCCCTCTTAATGATGTAGCCGGACAACCTTCTAATGATGTAGCCGGACAACCTTCTAAGGAAACCCCTTAGTACTTGCAGCTTTTATCATAGATTTCGAACCTTTTTAGATAAAGATTTCACTTGTCTGAATTCTTCGACAAGGGTTCAGCCTTTTTATTCACTTCACTAGAGCGAAGTTCCTTAGACTCTTTGTGTTCTTTCTACAAAAATTAGCAAAGCTATTACAAGGCGGTTGCCGTAAAGGTTGGCTTCACATTATCCCTGTGTCGTTAGCAGATAGAATGCCCTTAAAGTGGATCCCTCTCCTGGTTCCGTACACAGATGTCAAGATAATGCTTTCAAAGGAATTCCTACAGCTCTCACTTTTAGAATTTAAAATTTCGTTAATCGTGATTCACGCAGCAAAAGTTCACATTTTGCGGACGTGACCTAGTTTCCTCATGTGAAAGTTGAAGATCTTAAAAAAAAACGGTGAGTAATTCTACAAGAGGGGTTGTATTTCATCATATTGTACAAGAATTATCACAGATGAAGGGAACTTCCAATAGTTGCTTGACCCTTCTCTTAAAGGAATACAAAGTTGTCTTCCATACTTTCAGAAAGAGGGCCTCTTCTTAAATTCTTAATTTACAAAGGTCTCCATAAAGTTAGATGACGAAACTTGTTTTACAAAGCCTCCCCTCTATAAAGAACTTTTCTTTATCTTTGTAGCTCTAGTAATCTAAATCGAACTATGGCCCTTA
The DNA here is from genome assembly GCA_951813785.1 of Criorhina ranunculi. Lineage (NCBI taxonomy): Eukaryota > Metazoa > Arthropoda > Insecta > Diptera > Syrphidae > Criorhina > Criorhina ranunculi. The sequence continues at coordinate 2,116,840 of OX638383.1, forward strand.
TCGGCGTCGGCAAGTTGTTATTTCAAACAGAATTTGTTTGGAATTAGGCAACGGGGCATGGTCATCATGAGTGAGGAGCTGCTGGTAAAAAGAAACACCAAATGCAAGGCTAGGTAATTTAGAATCATATTCTGAGAACGTGTGAAGGACCTATCTACCTCAGGATCCGGACCGTGTTTTGAATTTCCAAAGAAGGTGACTTAATCAAAGAACAGCCTCCGCTAGAACTAGGAGGAGGTACAGAGGGTACTTCTCAAGTCGCAGTGCACCAAGGTAGGGAGGTGACTGCATCTTGTGACTCATTTCTCATATTTTCAAGTCTCAGTAAAGACTCGTTGACTCTTTACCGCGATTGGTGGAAACCTCCGCTTCTGAGACATTTTCTCTCATGTTGACTCCGACCCACGAAAATACGTATCTCATTCTCCTTAAACGACTCCACTACCTTATATGTCGCTCTGACCGATTCCAGAAACTCTCAATTAAGTTGAGAACCTCGTTAGAGACTTACCACGACTTACAATGTACGCCATGTCGTGCACTCGCCCCCAAATAACCCTTCATCCTGATCTCACTCATATACGTAACAAAACGATCTAAGTACGTTCGCACATGCGCACTGCAACAACAAGCAAAACTTATGCGAAAATACTTCACCGCCACAAGGTAGTGATAAACAAGTCAAGCGCAAACTTTTGCCGTCATATCTCACGGTACACGCTTTCGGGATAATAGCACCCATCTACGCGCACTGCTGATTATCGCCCTCAGCGTACGGGTGGCATTAGTGCCCCAGTGCCATGGCATACCACCACCACCACCTCCAAGTCTGATTCCAACTTCAGTTTCTTCCTTTCACTTTCTAGACTTCGGGTCGAAAAAAGCTCCTCAAGCGTGACTACAGTCGATTCAAACGAGAAACGGAAATCAGGACAAGAATTCGGTTTTCGATCGAACAGGCACCTAGCCTACGAATCATAGATCATGTAACGTGCAGTCTACATCCTGGCTAACAAGATTCCAAATGTTCTTTGTGTTCTCATCGTTGCCATGCCGATCCTAAATCAAACCGAATTCTAGTCATAAATCCGTTCAATTTGTCCATTTGTCATCTCGCGCCAACAACAGCCGCCAGTGGGACACTTTAATTATTTTACTGTTAATTACTAATTTCATTATTTATCGCACCTATTCGGGTGTACACTGTGCACAACGGATGGGGTGTCCAAAAATACTTGGCTCGATGCGAGGTGTTGTATTCTTGTAATACGGCACTGCTCCCTTGTCGGATTTGTTTCGCTTTTGGTCCCTGAAGGTTCGCACTGCTCGTCTCGTCTGTCCACGCAGGAGGGTCGTCTTTTGGCCGAAGAACTATGGGAAATAATTACACTTGTTGGGTTGTTTTCGATTTAATTGTGAATGTAGTTGTAGTTGCGTTGACAAATTTGCAAAAGGATTTGAAGAATGCACTCTGCAATGGAATCTGACACTTGAATTTATCTTGCGAAGTTTTTTTTTGTGAACCAAGACTTGTGATGCGAGATTGTAAAGTCAAATGTGACGGCAACGAGGTCTGGGTCAGTTTGACAAAATTGTCTCTTTGAAGGTCTTTTGCGGGCACTTTTTGGTTAAGAATTTGATTCTTATGTCAAATGATAGCTAGCTTTCAGCCTTCTGGTGCCAGCCAAGACTGTTCTTGAACTAAATCACATCAGAAAAGAAAATAGGTCTCTCGCATCAATCCCGTAAGTCACCAGACAGTTGTGTTTCGCGTGTATAGCCTATTTTTGATCTTTCAGCCCGATTTTCTGCCTCAGTCTTGAGAGTTCTCTACAGAGCTTACCTACATATGTCACCCATGGACATTTTGGTGGGAGGTGCTGCCGAAATTAGAACAGATGAGTAGCCAATGGGTCCGTCTTCTCTTTTGATGCCATCTAGGTATTGTTTGTCAGTGCCGATCGTTTCGTCTTTACAGCTAAGGACTCTACAGTCACTGTTGCGTTGACTTCTTTACGTCGTAACCGGTATTTTTTTGGACAAAACCTTATGATTGTGTACACCCTCTGGACCACACCAGACCGGGGAACACAAGGTATCCGTTCAGATCCGAGTGAAGCTGTACTTAAGTGCAGCCACTCCTACAACCTAACCTAACTTACACCCTCCGGAACCTTTGCTCAATCTAAAGTTCGACCTCTTTCAAGGCACTCAGCTTTGGTACTGCTTACTTAAGCTAGTCGGGTATTTGTGGGACCCGCTACTGGTGCGTCACTGGATTAAAGTGAATGTCCTTGACTCTATGACGGCGTATTCCAGCTCAATTAGTTCTTTTTCCGCACTTATGCAATAGGAACTCTTGGAAGCTTGGATTGCGTCCATGTGTTCCTCCTACAATATCATTCCTGTTCCTGTTCTTTGCATCAGCTTAAGACATAGAAAAATGTACTTGCTCTGTATCTTTTCCGGGTTAAGGGAGGCTGTATCGGCGTGGGTCGGTTCTTTTCTAGTCATCTAAACCGCCCGGTTACCGTCTAGATAGAAATGTTTGGTCTTTTTCTTACTATCCTCTACCTGGACTATTGGTTTTCAGGAGACAGTTATTGTCTTAGTTTCCCACCTAGCTCCCATGGGGACTTAAAAACCGACTTAAGGGATCGGTAAGATATTTGTTTGCTCTTCGATCCCTAAGGTCATTCTTTTACATGAGTACTAAGACCAGACATAGCTTCAGTGCGGTTGGTTAGAGAAAAGCTTCATTAGTGATCAGATCCTTTGCTGTAAGATCCAACGGAGGTACTGCGGTTGAAACAGTGAAAGCAGTCGGAGATCCTCGACAGAATTTAATGACAAGAGATATTAGAGGCAGGTGTTCTCTTTTCAAGAAAAAGTGTACTAAGTCTAGAAATTCAATCACATCCCGTCATAGGGTTAACAGGATCAAAGGCACCCATCAGCTCAACAAGCCCTAATCTACAGTTCAAATTCTTTCTACGAAATCTGAGGGGTTTCCAGGATACAATCTTTGTGGGTATTGTTTTGGTCGGCTCCACAGTCACAATTTGATGAGTCTGAAAGGCCCCACTTGAACAATATGTCGTAAACAACACAGTGTCGTAGCAACTTAGAGGCTTCATGGGGTTTTCAATCGGTACGAAGCCAGTAACGCCTCTATGTTAGCTATTCGTTGTTCATTTCGAAATAGGTTGACGTTGATACCGTGGCTCTCCTTAAGGTGTGTCTCCGAGATTTTAGTCCCGATGATGATGTCGTTTTGCGTTAAAACGTGGCCACAACTGAAATACCTAGCTGTAGACCGGGAAAGATGGAAGAGATTTGTTGCCGCTCTACGTCCCATCCGGGGTTGGAGAAATTCGATTATGATGTCGTTATGCACAGGCAGCAGAGGGTTATTAGCTATTTTCCCGTGCTTTCGGAGTAGTGCATGAGAGCAGCGAATCTTCTGTGCTGCTATATGACTCAATAGGTAGGTAGGTAGGAGTGGCAGGCTGCAGGTGCAACCTTACTTAGACCAGATAAGGTCCATCGTGTTACCACCAGGATCTGTATTTCACCATAAATACTACCCGCAGAACTAGCCGGAGCTTGCTATGAAGCGCTGGAGATTGCCTGTGTTGATGTCAGCCAGTTCACATAGGTCGTTGAAGAAGCTGGCTCCCAAGTATGCTCTTCTTCGAACTGAAAGGGCCGGGCATGTACAGAGAAGGTGGAAAATCGTTTCTTCCTCATCCTCATCCATGCAGCTTCTGCAAAAGTCGTTGTTAAGGAGGCCCAGCTTATAGGCGTGTTTGCCAATGGTGCAGTGTCCCATAATGACACCTTCTAGGGTGCTTATTAATAATCTTTTCCATCTGATGAGACAGTGGGAACGTTTGAGATCCAGCTTTGGCCAAATCTGCTGGGTGATGAGACAGGCGCTGCCTACTGTTCATCTGTGATTGGCGCGTTTTTATTGAGTAGCAATTTGCAGGTGGCGAGAGGCATACTTAAATTCCCCTTATCCGGAAGAATTGGTAGTGTTGTGCCCTCTCTGGCGGGTTCATCCGCCATGCAGTTACCAGGAATGTCTCTGTGCCCCGGCACATTTGAATTGCTCAGCCATCTTGTTAAGAAATAAGCGACTATTTAGGGCTGTTTTTGAATTGAAGGCTACACATTCCAAGATCTTTATCTTATGACCCAATAAGTTTGTGTAGACCTCAAGGTCCCGGTTATAAAGCACAAAGTTTTACTTAGCTGTATACCTACTTTTAAAATCGTTTGTACTATTCATCCACACTGGCGGCTGAACATACGAGCCCGATGGCAGCACAAGAAGATGTGTTAGATCCCTACGACGTTCCTGTAGTATAGGTTAGGTTAGGTTAGGTAAGGTAATAGGGTTGACGGGAAAGGAAGTCCTATCTCCGCCACACTTAGGTCAATGTAGACCCATTGTGGTACCCCAGGAGATTCAAACCCCCTTACTGGGAACTGTAAGCCTCTGTTCTATCGAGCAAGTCCGAGGCGCGTATAAATCTGTGTATGCTGACCACAGACTTGTCGGACAGTTTTTCTAGGTCCTGAAAGAAGTGTTTCTAGGGTTTTGAATCTTATTTGGCAGAGCGCTGGACAGTTGCAAAGAAAGTGTGGAGTGTCCTCATCTACTTCTTCGTCGCCACATCCCCAGTCTTCTTGCATGGTAGTTAAGCATATTATGCCCGCTGATGATACCTTTTAGAGAAGATAGGGATTTTTTTGTCCATTTGCAGGATTCTATCCGTTTTCTGTTTATCGTAGAGTGGCCATAGTTTCCGAGTTATAACACAGGAACTGAGCGCACTCCATCTATCATTCGCAGTCTTTTGAATTTTGCTCCCAATCTCCTATTTGAGGTTACAGGGTGGAATTTTAGCAGTGGTATCAGCTTGGTCGGGGTCTAATGAAGATCCTTCCCTTGCCAGTTCATCAGCTGTCTCCTTTCCAGACACTCCTTTGTGGCCAGGGACCCAGCAGAGTCTTTTATTGCGCTGCCTGCTAAGAACGCGTAGCTACTTACAAGCTTCGATTTTACTTCTATGGCAGAAATCGCTCTTATGGCCGCCTGACTTTCGATGAAAAAGGTAATATCATCCCGTGGTAGTGCCTTCAACCTGTTGGGCAGCTGTTGTCACTGCCAGGACCTTCGCTTGGAAGACACTGCTATAAACCGGGAGTCTGGTCGATACAGACAATCTAAAAGTTTCGGAAAAGAATCCAGCACCCACTCCTGTGTCCATTGACACAGCACCTACTCCTGTACTATAAGATGTTTCTAGTTCTTATTTTGCCCGCTAAATTTTGTGAGGTGGTTCCGGAAGTTCAGCGATATTTGATAAGTTTTCAAAGTCTGCCCCATGTTCCATTTGGTCCATCTACATTGAAATTGAAAGCTAAAAAGTCGATGATCCAGGAAAGCCTTAACCAAAGGGAATACAAAAGAAAAACGTCACAAAATTTTATTTATTAAATTAAATTTTATTATTGCATCATCGTGACGAAAAAATCGTCAATTTCTTTCAAGAAAAAAAAATTCACTAAATAAAAAGTTAAATACATTTACAGAGTTTCATAAAAAAAAATATACACGACTGTTTTTTCTTATAACACTTCATTTTTAAACAAAATTTTACATTTTATACAAAAAAAAATTAAAACATCCTTCAAATGATTACGAGTTTTAAGTTAAATTTAAGAGAAAAAAATGATTTTTTTTTACCACAAAAGTAACACGATGAAATTTGCTAAATTTAAATATACATACATACATATATAACTTTATGTTTATATATATAAAAAAAATTAAACTAAAAACTAAACAAAGTTTCTTTGCACATTTATTTTTTTGTAATAAGATTTTTTTTTTTTACATAATTTTTCTATTTAAAATTATTTCTTTGGCTTATCTTACAATTCTTTTTTTTTTTTTTTCATATAAAATATACAGTTGCATGCTTGTGTGTGTGTGTTTTTTTTTTTTTAAATTTAAGTACAAAAATTAATGAATGTTTACCTGACACATAATTGTAATTATAAATGAATTTTATAAAATAATGTTTAGTATATAATTTATATATATTTACAAGAATTTTTTATTTTTTTTAAACAAACTGTCACCATGGGATTTATTTTTTTTTTTTACGAAATTTTTACTGTTAGCGATTAAGGAAATGAAAATGTAGGAAGTGTTGAGGTTTTTTACTAATTCAAAATGAGGATTTGATAGTGTGTGTGAGGAAGGATATCCTGAGACCAGTGCAACGGCGGAGTTAACCTGTGGGGGGTGTTGATCCTAAAGTCCATGATCGCTCATGTTGAGGAAACTTCTGCATATCCGACTGACTTCGGGATTGGCATGGTTCATGAGTTGCATGTAGATTTGTTTGTGGAGTTGAATTTCATTGGTCATCTCTTCGAGTCGTCGCAGGAGGGCGTCTTTTTCTTTGAGCAGCGTTTTTACGCGTTCCTCGACCTCGCGCGATCGCACTTTGGCCTTTTCCCGACTCTTACGGACGGCTATGTTGTTTCGTTCGCGACGTCTTCGGTATTCGTCGGTACCTTTGTCGATGTTCTTTGTGGATTGCTTGCGTTGCGGCATCATTTGTTTGTTGTTGGGTAGGTGATGTGATTTTAGGAGATGCGCTCCGGCGGCTAAGTGTGGTAGATTCGAGTGATGCAGGGCATTGGCAGGCGTGAGCGTTGTAAATGAATTGTTGCCATTCGATCCGCCGTTTGTTGATTGATAGGGAAGATTGGCAGTTGCTGCTGTCAGGTTGTACAGTCCATTTGTGGTGCCATTGGCGGCACCGATAAATGCCGCCGCAGCTGCATTTCCATCCTGAAGTTGTCGGCGGTATTCCTGTGGATCGATGGGTTCCTCTTTGATTGTGGATGCCTCAGATCCCACTGAGCTGTTCTCATCTCCGCTCGAGTTGTTGCTGTAAGTCGCTCCTGAGTGGACCGCCTGTGGCATGTAGGCCAACGCATTTCGACTGTATCCATGATTTTGTGCCGATCTCAGTGTCTGTTGCTGGAGTTGATGCTGCTGAAGGACCTTCGCTGCGGCACTCACAACCCCATTTGTGTTCAGACCTCCACCGCCAAAGCCGCCCGGACTGGCGACCATATCGCTGAAAATTCCCAACGCTTCCTGTTCACGAAACTGATCGTCGATGAGGTGCTGTAGATCGAGGGTTATCTCCTGAGTGGTGAGCTCGTCCAGGTCACTTTGTGAGTACTGTTGCATCATTTGTTTCTGCAACATACTGGTCGCAGCCGAGTTATTTTGTTGCTGTTGTTGCTGCTGCTGTTGAGGGGTGTTATTGTTCGCTGTATTGTTGTTGTTATTGTTATTTACAGCCGCCGCCTGTTGCATGTGGTGAACCGAATGTTTATTTACCACCAGGCCGTTGTTGTGATTGTTATTGGCATCCGCGGAACCATTACCCCCATTGGCCATTGCCGTCAAGGTTATTTGGCCTATAATCGCCTGGGCGGGCTGTTTTTTGAGGTCCAATTGTGACAGGGTCTGCACGGTATCGTACATTTGGGGTGACTCCATGTTAAGCATTACAGGGAGTTGTATTTATTTATTTTTTTTTTTTTTTCACTGTTCTTTGGGATTGATTTGGTTTTTTTTTTTATAAAAATTTTCGCTTTTAAGTTAAAAACATTATTTTTTTTTTTAATGATAATTCACTAGGGAAGCCTGAGATGTAATCCAAAATGTAGGCTTGGTTAAGTCACTGTTCACAATTCACTGTTATTTTTCACAGTTCTTCTCAAAATCACTGTTGAAATTTTCAAAAGAAAAAATAATAATACGAGATCACTTCCGTTGAAAGGTAGAAAAAGTCGAGGATCGTATCCAAAATTGTATGCCAAACCGTTAACCGTTTTTTTTTTTTTTTAATTTTTTTCCTTAAGTATAGCTTCGCTCAACAACCTTCGATCGACTGAAGTGTTCAGACAGTGATGCAACTGATTATATATATAAATTTTTTATTTTATTTTTTTATAAGAAGCTCTTGTCTATCTACGATCCGAAGACACGCGGTATTGGTATTAGCCCCTGTACGTATGGGGCGCCACTGACTGACTGTTGATGGGCTTCAAATGCACAGCGCCAAAACAGAGAAAGACAGACAAAGAGAGAGAGAGAGAGTGAGAGAGTATCTCAGGAAATGAATGATTCGGCTCTAGACGAGAAGAAGCTTTGTTTCCTTCAAAAAAAAAAAACCAAAATGTTTGGTAGTTTCTTTGAAAAAAACCGAAGAATAAAAAATACCCGCGCACGTTTCCGTTTAACGTCCGCTCAAGGCAGTTGGTAGATGGTAACTGAAGCTTCCAAAAAAGAAATTTTTAGTCGTTCGTCTTATGGTCGCACCGCATATTATAATATCCACGCAGTGCACTCGCGCGCAGATACTTATTTTTTCGTCTATAGATACCCACACATAAGTATACTCCTTGGTTTCTCTCTCTTACCGAGCCACAGGTAGTATTCAGATGGGCTTACGCCGAAAATCATTGTCGTCGTTGTGTTGTGAGTTTGTTCGCTGTAACAAGACGCTTTACAAGAAAACTTCAGAATCATGAACGAAAAAAACAAAAATCAGAGAGAAAGATGGAGCCGCTGCCGCACTTATCAATCTAATTACGGAAACACGACACAACGACGGCATACACACACACAGAAACACTTTTACTCTTACGCTCGGAATGCAGCGGCAAGCTTTTTTCCTTCTGTAGCTGTGTGTGACTTTCCAAGAGTCTTGGCTATGGACGGTCTATCGGTTCGGTTGGCCTGCATCTAACAAATCCACAACCGGCGGCGGCAGCTGGAGGAAGCTTTAACGCGCGATATGATGCTGCTTTTTGGGTTAACATCCGCAACTGTGATGTAGTGATGACCGAGAGTAGTGTGCTTCGTACTTCCTTCAGTTTTGTGATGATTAATCGTGACGTCACGACACTTAACGGCACTTTTTTTTCTTCTGATGATTAAACACAACTGTTTGTGTGTTTTTCTTTGACAATGTGTCTGTGAGTTTGGCTCTCTTGATGAGTGTTTCATTCTCTTTTTTTGGTTTTTGTCTTGCCGAGTGTGTAACTTTTGGTCACTTGAAGATATCGCGGAACGAAAAATGTATCTATCGCATGTGGTTGAGGAGATACTGTGTACGAGCTTTTGCTTTAGATGTAAACAAAACAAAAGAAAGCTTTATCTTGACTTGGGGTGGTTCGGTTGATAACACCGTTCTGCGTGAGATCGTAAGATTGTAGGACATGGAGGTGTCCTTGAAATTTTACAAATATCGAGCTTGGTTTTGTTTGGAGAATTTGTGGCCAATCAACCAGCATTCCCTGTCGTCTTGTAAATTAATTAAGTCTTCATTATTTTCTAAGTAATTTACGATCCACATTCCAAGTCTGTTTTGGTTGTTTACGGATGCCACTATGAAACCATTTAAATTCCAATTATGATCGTTTAGGAACGGCATTAATATGTCATTCCGCTCACTTTGTGTGTGTGTGTGGGATGTCATTCCAATCTCCGAAACAGAGTTCACCAACCCCTGAGTCATTCTAATTGTGCCCCCAACTCTATACTCAGTACAATGGCTCTTCAATTTCCCGGAACAACATTGTCTAACTCAGGAATGTCAATCTGATCCAAAAGTACATCCTCATCCAGGTTGAGAACTTAACCAACATTTTCCATTGAAAATCAATTTCCTCTGAACTTAACTTGTATCTCTATACCTGTGGGGGCCACCTTCGTACAAATGTCTGGTCACAGAAAACGTGCCAAAAATGCTTGCTTGCATATATGCACACCACCAATGTATACCGTAATTAGTGTAAATTGTAATTTTGCAATGGGTGCGCTCCTATTCTCGCCGAATCTTCTGTTTCTGTTTTTTTTCTGTTCGTCTTTTTCGTCACCAATTCTGACAACTCCACGGACGACAATTTATTGTTCCGATCGTGGTAGCAATTAACACTTAAGTGGACACATACTAGGTATATATTGATTGTCTAAGCGTAAAAATATCTTTCAGGTGGGCCCTTTTAAATTGCGGTGATGGCATAGATACTCTTTTAGATGGATTCACATTACTCAGCGTTGTGTGGTATAATTCCATAAATTGAACTTTGGCTTTGTTATTGTTAAGCTTTATTGGAGGGTGTTGCTATATGAATATCGGAAATGCACGTGAGAAGGAAATAGGGTGTCGACTTATTTGACATATAGAGCTAAGCGCGTCATCTTTCTAGAAGCAATGGCTTGAGGAGTTCATTTTGAAAGTTGCTAACATTTTTTTCAGATGATTAACGTCTTCATTGTCACTTTTCATGTGGGTTCAGGTGGGATGAAAGGCTTAGACCTAGGAGATTCTCGTTATGTGTGCCAAAGACGACCTCCATTCAAAGTCGATGATGCCAAAAATGTTGCAAAAAGTTTAGGTTTCCCTTAATTTTAAGGCTTCATTCGCTTAAAGCTCGAGTACAAGGCTCACATCTGGTCTTAAGGTGCACCTGTCTATCAAAAAGCGTTTCCAGTCAGCTCGACCTATAGCTAGCTGCCTCCAGTTTCATACACTAAGTGAGTTGAGGTCCCATTCCTCTTGCGTGCGCCACCTGAGTCGCGGTCTTCCTCTACTGTGCCTGATGCATCAAAATGAATGTTCTGCACATTCTAGATAGGATTCAAAAACGCGCGTTGAAATGCATAAGTAACAAGGGAGTTAGTTTGCTTCCCAATCGGACTCATCAAGGGTAGAATTCTCCAGCAATTTCTTTCGATTCTCAACTCTAGATGGAACAGCCTAGAAAACTATGCCATATTCAGACAAATACAGTAAAAATAGGACGAACGACCTTATTAATAAAACTCGGACCGACACAGCAAGAAATGTAGCAAACTAACTCTGCCAAGGTAGGCATATCCTTCAAGACTCATTGCCGTAACTGCAACAATACACAATTCCACTTTCTCTGTGACAACCTGACCCTAGGCCGAAGCAAGCATCTCACACTTGGCAAAGCCTTTTTCAAGGAATTATCTGAGATCTTTGATCTACAATTTAGCAACTTTCTCAACATCCAGACCACGTGAGTTGTGGTACTTGTGGTGCTTGTACTTCTGGTAGGGATTACCAGAGAGCCACACCTACCTACCTACCTATACATGACAGGGATATTTCGAAATCGATCGACTCGCTTGGACACAGAAAACATGTTTCCTGCCTCACGACTGATTGATTCTTTTTACAAAAAGGTACACAAGTTCTGACTCGGTCGTTTCAAATTTGGAGGGTTCTATTCATAATGTATGATAAGAGCCTTGAGATCCATTCTTCAAGTGGACTCACATTCATAAAGACAGCAAATCTAGAAAGTTGTGTCTTCCAGACTCAGCTGATGACTTAAAAAGGACACACTCCAATTTTAAGAATAAGAATCTGAGATTCTTGTAAGTTTTAAGGAGATAGCCTTCCTTCTCCATAGCGCCAGTGCCTTCACCTTGCGACCGGCTATAAAGTTCGTGGGAATCATGAACGGTGCCTGATGATCTCACAGGGAACATGATGACATGATACTTGATGATCTCTAAAGATACATGCAATAAGGCAGGCTAGGTGAATGCTTCTATCAAGAATTATGCCTAACAAAGGAGGGCCTAGGCAGAGTAGAAGATTGCTATTGACAAGAGTTACCCAATGCCCTTAAGGTCAAGTCACATGAGAGGTTAAACTCTGTGAATCGACTCAGTGCACTACGGGTGTGTACTGTATATCGCAGGGTATCCGATGATGCCATACTCATCCTTGATGGCACCTTGCAGGCGAAATGCAACGATAACACATTAGCAGGGAGGAAGAGTAAGCATCCGCTGTATAGCGCTCAGTTTCGTCTTTTAAAAGGGCAGTCTTGCAGTCATACAGAGTTTTTTTTAGGTCGAAGTCGTTGCCATTGACTGAGCAGTCTAAGAAGTTACTTCTATGGGAATGTTGAGCAGGGAACAACATTTTGGACCCGAATCTCCTCAAACTGAAAATCGTCAGTCAGTGGTACGAATCACTCAACGCAATCCCTAAGACCCTGTTGGGATCCTGGATCTTATGGAGTTCAAGGGAATGAACGACCTAAGAGCAGAATGTGCAGCTCTAGGAATTTCAAAAATGAATCTGCTGTGTTGCTCTTTGAGGATCTGGACCCTCTGCCACTTTCTCCATCGAAGTGGTGATAACCTGAATATGATGAAATGTCCTTCTCACCAAAGACCTAGCTAGTCACTTTCGAGCCCTGTCTTGAGTCATTATCCCGTGTTCTATTTCAAAACAAACCTTTCACCACCTTATCCGTGACACACTTAATCGATTTCTTACTCCTCCATAGGGATTTACCAAGAACTTTCCTGGAACTCATTGCCATCGTAGATTGACCAATTCCTTATCAATACCCTGGAACTGCAATCCGATCTTTCACACACATATTTCATCAGACCTCTGTATAGTTGCATCCTATAACTTGTCCCATGGGTTTCGTAAAACCCCATGAGTAAATCAATCATCGGGTGTATTACACAAAAGAAAAAAGTTCATTGACTCATTGACTAGGCTTGGCTCGCACCTTCACGTCTTAGTCAGGACCGTTGCACATTATCGGGTAAACGTTTTGGCACGATAAGAACACGACAATTTCGATATCCTACGAAATCGAAAGGTGTGCGTGATTGGGTTACTCGAGGTCATAATTGGTTTTGTTTTCCATTTGCGTGCCTTAAACCATTCACTGATGAGGAAGTTGTAGCACCAAAACAGAGCCCCTAACTGACCGATAAGGGTTTTGGCTGGACAAACTTTGGCAGAACAGCAGCTCATTCAATCAATTTTTCCCCGTTTATTGAACCCCATTTTGTATACCTTCTGTTCAAGTCCAAATACAATTTATTTTTTTGGGTAATCTCAAGAAAAACACAAGCGTTGGTTGTGATGATGATGATGATAGGGTCATGCGAATCGCTTATCGGTTGTTCTGATAAAACGCGCCCGAATTATTATTACGGTAGGTGAGCGAGCTTCCTAGTGCAATGACTCTGCATGTGCAGGTTTATTTTTTGGAAGTATTTTGACTGAAACTCATCAAGAGAACCTTGTAAGCGGGGGAGTTTATGAACTCTCTCTGGGGGGAGTTAGTGAGTTCAAACTTTGGATTGGAATAGGAATCATTGGGTTTTGGTAAAATTTTGTCCATTTGTCGGTTACAGCTGCTTTACTTACTTATAATGGCGCTACCGTTAGGAATGCACCAAGGCCCAAGCCAACAACCCTCTCCTCCATGATCCTTAGCCACCTGTCTCCAGTTACGTATGCCGAGTTGGTTGAGATTGCGCACGCTACCAGAGATGAGGAAGTCCTCTACGTAGTTCTTCAGGGGTGGAATCAAAGTTTCTTCGGGCTGGAGCATATTGGTGTTCCTCCGCTCTAGAGGACCTAGCTATCTTTCTTTTCTTTTTTAACAAAATTCCAAATTCCTGGATCACTCAACCTCGGTACTCCCAGACAGAAACCCCTTTAGGGGTTTGAGAAACTCGGATTTTGTCCATTTCTCTGTTTATTTTCGGTGGCTGTTGGTGTTTCCCGACCGGGTTCGAACCTGCACATGTCGGGTCACCATCTTAATCGTTGTAAATTCATTACACCAGCACACAAAAAATCACCCTTTTTCCTGAAGTTGTGACCTGACTACTGTGTTTCCTCATCAAATCTTCTAGTTTTCCTAATGCCTGTGCTCTAGTTTAAGCCTCGTCACAATCACTAGCTCTTTAGCTCGCTCTTATTATATAACAAACTTGGGTTACCAATCAGTCTTCACACTTTAAGTGAATTCCTTCAGATGTTCATGAAGGTGTCGTAGAGGTTCTTCATCCAGCACAATACCTTGTCAATTGCCTCCAGTTCCGTACTTTTAGTTACACATAGTCATAGAAAGGTTAGCTCAGTCTATTCTGGAAAGGATTCCGACGATTCCTCTTCTGATTTATCGTGTAAGGAAATGCCCTTGTCCAAATCGTTTGTTTCCAAAGCAACAAAGACCGTAGATATCGTAAATACGAAATTGCACTAAAGCTCCGCATTTGGTTTGAGTATTTGCTAAATTCGTATCTTTTTCGGAACAGAAAGCTTTGATTCATGATATTTTTGAATTTGATTGTCAATTAATGGAAAAGATTTCGTATTGTCGTTCGGAATACCCGATAGAAGAAGATTTCCTTTTCTTTTCACCTATTTTCATCGAAAATTTCGAGTTTTTATCAGAAAAGCTATATTTTTGTTCCGAAAAATAGTCGAGACAGCAACTTCAGAGCTTAAAGCTTTTTAATCGTTCCGAAACGCAGCATTACCAGGTGAATAAAATTCTAAATAGTTTTCATTTTCATCTATCGGCATTCTAACTTGTTTACTCACTTAGGTGAGGTTATCACCATGGACCTATCATTGGTCTAAGTATGTTGGCTACAATTTAATGCTTATACCAACAACAAACTGCCTCCAGTTACTCATTCTAAGTGGCTTGAGGTCACTTTCTACTTGTGGGCGTCAAATAGGGAGAGATCTTACTCTACTGCGTTGTTTCTCCGGGCTTATCTCAAATGTCGAATATGCAGGTTTGAATAGGTCAATGTCGTTGGATCGTCATTGAATCTCATCCTCCAAGGTACATCAACGTAAAACAACAAAAAATATGTTCATCAACCTTCGATAGAGTCCAAGTTTCAGCGCCACTGAGTAGGACAAAGGGCCATATATACAGTCTTAGTTGTTCGAAAAAGGACCTCGTCTAAATCCTTTTTAGTCATGAAAGGTCTTTGGTGAGCTTTGGATCAATTAGCATTCCCCATCTTCATCCAGCACGACAAAGCGTAAACTCTGCCATACGCAGCCTTAAAATCAACAAATAAGTATCGATTTGGACTTTTTGGGTCCCTTTGGGTTCTTTGTGTCAGAAAATTTGGAAATCCGATTTTGGACTCGCCTGACCTAAAACCCAGTGATAGGGGCCAATCAGGTTTGTTAACGAAAGTCTTCTGGCATTTATAGAACAAAGTGCTATACTTGGGAGACTGATGCATCTGCAGTCGGCTCAGTTAAGGTGTTATTCGTTCTTGTGGATCAGGCCATCAATGGAAGGGTTCCGTTCGTCACTCAATTGTCCGACTAGATGAGAATCATCCATCGTACAGTCGGTAAGACTTCCAAATCACAGCAGCATATTTCAAGCGGAAGTTCTAGCAATCGCTAAGGCCTCGCGAGAACTATCACAGCGGACACTCCCAGGAAGATACAATGATACAATGAATGCCCACGCCTTAGCAGAAATAGAAAGTCACACCTCAGAAAACACTTCTTCAAAGATCTGGGCTTATCAAACAAACCACGGCAAAAACCATCCTAATATATCGTCGGAACTCGAGTCGGTATAAGGAGAGAGGCTAGGTTAAGTTAGGTTGAGTGGCTGTCCCTACCAATCGGGGACACACCTAGGCCAGAACAAGGCCCGTTGTGATACCACGTATAAAAACCGGGTGACCAGTATCAGAGACCTGTGAATTTCCTTAGGGAGGAAGAATAAAGTTGAAATTGGAGTTCTGGATAACCGTAACGGTGTAAACCCAATCCTGTGCCACACTAGGTGCAGAACCAATAAGACCCACATACAAATTTCTTAATTTTAAAAATGTCGGGCCTAACTAGGTCATTGAGGTCATCGAAGAAGTATTTTCCTAGGGTTTTCCTCCTTAGCCTTGATAGGGCAGAGCAGGAGCAAAGGAGGTGTGTGGTCGTTTCCTCCTCCTCTTTGTCTCTGCAGCTTCTACAAATATCTTTAGAGGGAGCACCTAATCTGCTGGCAATTAGACAATGCCCCTTAAGGGCTCCTACTATATTTTTTATATTTGTCCTATTCACGGACAGAAGTCTTCCCGTTCTTCTCAGATCCAGGTTGGACCAGATCTGTTTTGATAGAAGACAAGTGTTGATGTTGTTCCACCTGCTTTTAGCCATTCTTTTAGCTTCAATATCGAGGTAAGATTTAATCGATTCTATGGGGGTAGGCGGGTCCCCTCCATTTTCAGAAGGGATCCGACCTGCACCTTCCTTTGCTAAAGTCTCTTGTAAGTTCAGGCCCCTGGCCACGCAGACTATAATGCCACCCTAAGTAAATCTTTCGTACTTTGAAAAAGAGAAATTCGTCTTTATACCATTCTCGGTGGTCCTTTTGGTTGACAAACATGTTTAAGGATCATTAAAACCAAACTGAAGTTCTTAACAATAAAGCCAATCATTACAATATTTAAATTATTTCTTTATTTATCTAATATTTTCTACAAGAAAGTTTTTTTTTTAATCAAAATACAATTAAATTGTAAATTTTACTATAAACTACAATTCTGTACATTTACAAGGTACCTTTGCTTTGCTTTCTTTACAAAACTAACAAAAAACAATATACACGCACATGAAAACAAAAACAACAAACAATAAATCTAACAATCATTTCCAATAAGTCCTAGTTTTAGTTTTTTTATTTATTTAATATACATTATATAAATTATTTAAAACTTTTATCACATTTGCAAAGTACGTTTTGCATCCTGAAAGGTTTCCACATCCCTAATCACTGGAAGTTACATCCGATTTTGCTTTCTCACTCACTCTTGTAATATGTGTTTTTTTTAAAGGTTTTGTCACTTTTGACAACGCTGTCAAAACTTGATATTTATGTATTTCAATAACTTAAATTAGTTATATGGCAGTTGACTGTTTTTGCAATGGTAATGTTAAGTTCTTCGTTCGTTTTTCTTTTTTACATTCACTCTTTGGATGTGCCACATCGGGAAGGGGATTGCTTCATCCGAGATTCATAACGTATTTAGGAAGACTAGTTATCGATGTTATAACATTTAAGCTGTTTTAATTGATGGAAGAAATTATGATACGAATAAATAAATCAAAATGAGATGAAATATATTAAAAATGTGAATTGATAAAGAATTTATTTTATTTTGTGTCAGTATAAGCATTTACAAGGAGATATTTACAATTGTAACCTTAATTGTACCCAATTTACAGTGTTATGTAACCTAATCACCGAAATGTTACTTATGGTTGAAAAGACTAACAATACGTTTAAAACTTTTGAATGACTTACTGCTTGTCAAAGCTAAGTAATAATGAAGTGTGCTGACCAAGCAAATTTTAAATTTTTAGAACAACCTAAGAGGTCATTGTTAACTTTAACAATTACCTTGCGGACAATTGCTCTTTTTCACACTTATCTGCGGAACAATTTCAAAGTTTTGCAGTGACTTTAGAGACAAAAGTTAATTTGTAAAACTTCCTGAAAGACTATTTTGCATTTCCAACATTTGAAAGGCACAATGGTAACTTTTTACAATTATCGCTTAGTCAATTGTAAATTTCCTAAAAAATTGTGTAGGTATTTGTAAATTTCCACACGTTCTGAGACTTAATGATAACCTTCTTAATATCTGTTAAGGCGATTGTAAATATTTACCAATCTTTAGAGACGATTGTAATTTTTTACAATTCCCTACTAGACGACTGTAAAATTTTACAATTGATCTGGAAACCATTTAAACTTTTTGCAAGTATCTTGTAAACAATTTTCAATTTTTACCATTGCCTATGAGACAGTTGTTAAGTTTTACAATGGCCCTAAGAACAATTGTTAACTTTCAGAGTTGCCTTTTAAAACACTTTAAATGTTATCAAGTTCATACGCAAGGTAAGGGACAATTGTAAAACTTTACAATTTGCTTAGAGGAAGTTGTAAAATTTTACAATTGCCTTGTAAACAGTTTAAAAACTATACAGATGTTTGAAAAACTGATATTAATTTCCACAATAATTGTCTTAAATGCAAATGTTAGTGTCTCTTATTGTTGCAATTGTCTTGTAAAACTTTACAAAACTTATAGTTAGCACTTATGTGAACCTTATAAAATGTGTTCTGCCTTACAAGTTCTCTTTTTTTACCCTTAAATTGTATAATCCATAGTCCTCTCTGCCGTATTCTTAGCTTACATCCCCACTCGATAGTTATTTATTACCACTACCCAATTCTTTCTTACCTCTAAGCCCAACCTACCACCCGTACAAAGTATTTTATTTTTTCTACATAATCAACCCCATAAACTTAGCTTATTTTCAGTTTCTTCTCCTTATGTTACCGTTATTTTGGAAGTATTTTTTAAGCAAAGATTTTTAGTGCCTACCACCACCGACATAAATCACTTCCGGAATTCTTTCAGTAGTTGTTCCAATAATCCGATTTGCATTCGAGTTGTCCTTGTCGCTGGTGAGTAAGTTACGCTCAATATTTTCATCCTCCTCGCTGCCATCGGTGTTGTGCATATGTATTTGTGTTTGTCGTATAGTTTGTGCGGATTCGGATGGTTGTTAGAATAAAATGATTTTTTTTTTGGTTTATTCACCGTCACCAGAAGCAGGGGGAAAAAATAAATCATAAAAAAGAAATGTAAATTAGTTTTCAGCAATATGTGTGTGTGATGATTATTCCACAGAGATGAATAAATATGATGAGGACACGCACAACGGTTATTGATATTTTGGATTAGAGTAGAGAATGTGTGTTATTTGAAAAATGTGAAGACATACGATGCGGAGAATCCTCGGTAGATCCAGTCCTTCCAACCCTTTGTGGTACCGTCGTCAACTTTGGCCTCGACATCTTGACAAAAGTGTTTGCGATCATGACTGCGACCACTTTTACAGTCGCAGAGTATCCGCTTTCGGCATTCATGGTCGCATGGAGGTTTCACTGGTGAGTTTTTCCAGTAGTTTCTGTGAATAGAGAGGAATGTTGTATTTGTTGTGCATTCTATGGCATTCCGTGACATTTACGAAGTAAAGTAGCGAAAGTTTGAACCAAATCGGTTCAGTAGTTTTCGAGCTTATTCGACACAAACAAACACAGACAAAGTTTCTAAAAAGCATAAGTTTCGTGCTAGGAATCCCTTCATCTCTGCTGAGTTTCTTGGCATATCCTTCAATTTTGAGAAAGAGCACCACCGGAAACCTAATTCGGTTGACAGCATCGGTGAGGAAGTAAAAGGAAGAAGGAATGTATGAATGGTAGAAGGTGCACTAGGTGATTGGTGAATTATATCTGCTTTTTTTGAGAGGAGAAAGATAAGCCACCAACCAGCAGTTGTGAATTATCGTGCGATCAACAAACAACTTGAAGAAGCCGTCAAACAACGTCTGAAACGAAGGCCTGGAGGCTCCGAAGCCACTAGAATCACAACGACCTTCAGCGAGTTTTATGTGAGATCCTCTCTGATTGAATAAGGCAATGAGACCAGCAACAAAAACAATGAAGAAACTAGGAACGGCGCAGCAGAGGAAGACCGTGATTCAGGTGGCGCAAGCAAGGGGAAGAGGACCTCAACCAACTCAGCGTGTGAAACTAGAGGCAGCTAGCTAAAGATCGAGCCGGCTAAAGACGGTTGTTGATTGAGGCCCTGGTTCACCCCGGACTGTAGCGCCACCTTAAGTAAGTAAGAAACTTGAAAAGAATTCATATTCGACAAGCGACACAGACGTGCTCGGCGAGCAGCAGGTCATAAGGAAAGTGACAAAGGAATGCGATGCCCCAATGATTGATTACAAGGAAAGAGGAGATCACACATGAGAAACATCCCTGTGGTCGAGGTCGAGGTCGTTTTCGTCGTGAAGAAGAGAATGTATGCTGCGATGTTTTTCCTGACAAATGCGAAGATTTGGAACATCGCTGGTGTCGATTCGCCGAACTTGCATTCTACTGAGCCTTGTCCCCTAGACTCAGAAAGCTAGAAAACCCCCGAAAAGGCAAGAGGACACACCAAATCATACAGGAGTTCGATGGCTGGATGCAAGGTGTCATTGACTTTGGACCATCATCTGTCCAGTTCTTGGCATAAAAAAGGATTTTCTTGAGCCTACTGTCACAATTAAAGGCACCAAGGTAGCCCTTGTTTGTTCAAATAGAGCACCTTCACCCGTCCACCCCCCACCCCTTACACTTACTTGTAATACATATCAAACAACTCCTGGTTGTTTGCCATCTCATCGATTAGGTTGTCCCAATCTTTCGGTCTCAAGGCCTTCATACTATAAGCCGATCTCGTTGAGTACAACTTATACCAAATGGGATAGTCATACAAGTTGGCCTCTTTCAAGTTCATAATCCACGATTCATGATCGATAACCAATCGTGTCGTCTGTTCGTGATCTCCATCGATATAGTAGATTCGATAGCCAGGATTCAAGTCGTAGTATGGTGAGACTGAGGGTCCAATATATGCAACACTTGTCGTGTGACCTGAAAAAGAAAGGATACAAGTCAGTACGATCGCCTTCATAAATGCCATCCAAGTCACCCTCCCCTTACTCAAATCGTTTGGATCGTAGAACACTTCGAACTCATCAAAGTGGGTGTGTCCATAGAATTGTGACACGATTGTGCTCTCATATCGTGAGATGATCCTGTAGAAATTCCTTGACCAGACTTTGAGACAATCCGAGTGTCCTGGAGGTATGTGTCCAATCACGTGAACCTTTTCGTTCGAGAATTCTGCACTTTGGAGCTCGTAGATGAACCATTGAAGCTCGGTTGCTGGATCTGTGGAGTTGAGGAGGAGCCACCTTTTCAGAGGAAATAGCTTTGTTAGGACTGTTTGTGAGGGATGATGCCAAGAGCCTTACCAATTTTTGTTATTGCAGTAGTTCATGTTGAGGGAGATTATTCTGAAACCAGGTCTCACCAGCACTGAGTAAAAGGCTCCTCGTCGAACTGTATGAGACACACTCGCTGGTAGCCATCGCCTCCATTGCACGTCGAGTTCATCGTACAGCCACGAGATGGAGTTGTCCTCTTGATTCACATAGGGTGGCGGAAAGCTATTCACCGGGGCACTCTCATGGTTGCCGAGGGCGGGGAAAATAGGAACTCCCGGGAACTTCTCAGTCATTTGCTTAACAGTCTCTTTGATGATTTCCAGATTCTCCCGCTTGGTCTGATTCCAGACGTCATGCGGCGGTAAGTCACCAGTCCAGAGGATATAGTCGATGTCTTGATGGGTGTCGGCGATGTGGGCTAGCAAGTTGTCCACGGTTCGCTTGGGAGTGTCACACTTTCGATAGTCGCCCCATTTACCCGCTGCAGCATTGGGATTCGATGGACGTCCACTACTCAGACGACAGCAGAGAGGCTCATTACATTCTGCGTTGGAACCTTCAACGTAATGGGGATCATAATGCGTGTCGGAGATGTGAAGAACCTTGAAAAATGGAGCACTCTCCTTAGGAATAGGAACATCCAATACCGGCGGCTTGGGCACCGGTGGGAATGCAACTTCCCACTCGTGATAAGGATTGAAGACATCTCCACAGGCATCACCGATCACAAAGCTACATATCTCATCCGGGTTCAGGCTCGTCCGTTTCAAGACGTACACCACCTCAACCTGAAATAAAAGTTTCCTCTCAGCATCTGGATATGAAAAGCCATCTTACTCACCCCAAACATATCGCTGACACCTTGACAAACCCTCTGGCTCTGGATCTGTAGATTCACACAGAAGTCATAGATTATTCGGATGATCTCGGCTTCACTCTTTCCCGTTCGGATGTAGTGCTGTAACAGTCCCGCTCCTGCAATCAAACACTTCAATCGAAATCCATGTCAAGCCGAAGGACTAACTCACCAGCCTTGCATGCTGTGCATGAAACCTTTGACATTACACTATTCTCCACTTCGAACGCAACCTGCTTCAGGTTAAGCAGCTTCAAAGCCTTGTCCACAAACGGCAAATAAGGCAATGTCAACCCGCCGTCCGATGAAGAGTCATACCACAGCATTCGAGGAGCCTCCTTCTTCTTGAGCTCCCTCAAGCGATTAAGGAATTCCTCATCACTGTCAGAATTGGCCGCTGGATTAGTTCGGTTTGGAAACATTTTCAGCTCCACATGTGGAACTATACTCCTCGGCGCCGATTGAATGTCCCATTTGTCCTCTGGCGTGGTCCATTTAATCACTGCTCCTCCATTGTTGAACAGAAAGGGATGACCTGTTGACAAATATCTTTAAATCGATCCAACCACCATCACACCACTTACCATTTGCGCCACTTATGACCCAACAACAGACAATGGCCAATATGACCAAAGACTTGGTCATACTTAACATTGGACTCCTCCTTGCAACGGTATAATGATTCCCTCCGTGATCGGTACCTGCAACGAAAGACAAACATTTTTAAATTGAATATTGAAGTGACCTCGAAGCATGATGATTGAATCCCAGAAACGAAGCTCCGTTGCATAACCCCTATAGCTTGAGTGAGTTCATAGAAAAGTGCAAAGTCACTTGTGGTATCCCACTTCAAATGATAAACGATGAGAGTTTAAGAATTGGATGCTTCTCGGTCGTCTACAGTCCTACATTGATTTGTAACGGATTGAATCCAGAAGAAGTCCATTGAACCACCATAAGTACCCAGAGAGAGAGATGATGCGTTGCGTGTTTGTTTGCTCAGTGCACTGGGTAACTGGGAGCAATTTTAAAGAACACTACTGACCTTGTTCTATGGCGTCGTCATCGTCGTCGTCGTGGTAACGTCTGTAACGATTGCAGTCACTACACGTGTGTTTTGTTGGATTGTTCTCGAAATGGGATTCACCAGGAGCTATGAAGCCAAGTTTAGTTGGCAGGTAGTCACAGAAGTCTCATTGCCAAAACAATTTGTCAATCAAAGTTGGATGGGGAACTGTAAGCGCAATAAAATGCTAATTTAAGCTTGAACAGGTCTATTGCAAGTCGTTAGACGTTAGCCAAGTAGATCGTGAATGCTTTACCGACTTGAGCTAGATTTTACTTTCGGTTCAGGTTAACAGAAAGTTGTTAGTCATAATCCAGGAGCTCATGTCTTGCTTACAAATGACGTCGCAATGGATTTTTATAAAAAAAAAAAAGGAGTGGCCGTAGGAAACAGCCGTGTGGTACCCCATTTCAAATCTGAAAGTGGTTAGGGTAACCAGATAGTATGAGATGCTTGAAGCTTTGAGTAATAAACGCCTCATTTGGTAATAAGATCCGAAACACAGGGGACAATGAAAGGCTTAACTTTTCAAAATCAGCCAAGACCCTAGCCATAACCAAGGCCGAGTGAAGAATTTGGAATGGCCTCTTGGTCGTACCTGGCAACTTTAAAGTCAAAATTGGTAAGGGAAACACCTTGGTTTTCTGTAGATGGTCGGACCGGCACCCACGTTCTTATTGATAGGAGGCAGGCTACTAGCATTTTGGACGCTTCCGCATTGTCGAGGGGACCAAAGTCGACTTCAGAATGAGAAGAGGAAAACTGCGATTTATCATAAAAAAACAGCCCAACTTAGGACTCCTAAGCATGCTAAGAAAAGCAAGAGACTGCAAAGGAAAGCCTATTGAACCAGAAGATTGGAAAAGATGAAAGCTCTGCGTAGGATAAAGCAAAATCTAAGAGGTTACAGGGTAAGAAAGAGTCGCTATTGTTTCTAGATCCGGAGATTTCATAAGAAAGCCTTGCAACAGAAGGAGATTGTGGTAGAATCCAAGTCAGGAGTTCCAGATATTTTTAACTAGAACTTTCAGGAACTTCTTAATGGACATCAGATAGAAAGATGCTCAGTGCAAGAAAATGGTCCGAGTTTAGTCCCTGGAGACCTCAGACCTCGACACATCTCTTCACCGAATTGGATGGCTTGCCTGAAGATCTTTTTTGGAAGCAAACATCACGACTTGATTCTCTTCTTAACGTCGCTAACTGAATCCATCGTTCAATACATTAGTGACGACTTCCAGGTTGGGTAGCTGCCCCCGCTTAAGCAAGAGTACACTTAGACCAGAATAATGGTACATTATGATACCATGTAGAGTACCGGATTAACAGCACCATGAACCTTGCATGATGGAGTCTATAGATAGCCGTACAGGTGCAGGGACCCCTTCTTTTACCGCACTATGTCGAGAACCATTTAGCTATTTTTTTGTAAATAACGAGCTTAGGACTTCATAAAACTGCTTTTCTAAGGTTTGGCTTCTTAGCCTTGAAGTGCAGGGCTGGTGGAAAAAAGTTGAGTCTCTACAACTTCTACAGACATCTTTGAAAGGAACGCGTTAGGTGGCGCGCCTGCCTGTTAAACAATGTCCCGATGGGGCTCCTACTATAGTTCTTGTATATATTTACTATTTATGGACGGAAGTCTTTCTGTTCGCTGCAGATCTAGGTTACCCCAGATCTGTCTCTTGAAAAGACAAGTGCTGACATTATTCCGCCTAGTATAAGCCATTCTTCTGACTTCGGTATCAAGACGAGAGAAGCAAGCGGTTGCTCTCTATTTGCAGAAAAGTTCTAACCTGTTCCCTCTTTTGCCAGCTCGTCCGCTCTGCAGTTGCCCAGAACGTCTCTGTGCCCTGGAACCTTCAACAGGGATCCCATGATCGAAAACCTCAAACGCCTTGAGCTATATATAGCCGAGAGCCCTAAATAGTCTTTCAGCTTATAAACGATCTATTAGCTCCGATCTTTGTGCACTTGAGATTCCCTGTTGCAAAAATTTGATGCCGTAAAACCTGCCTGCCGAGGAAGAAGCATCAATTGGTTTGATGTTGAGCTCCTTGGCAAGTGAAGTTCTCCGTTTACGCGGTACAAACTTACACCTTGTGGAATGAGGTGTCATCATCGATCTGTTCTAGTTGACAAATTTTTACAAGCGATACTGTACCTAAACACCTTTACCAACTCAATCATTTGAGGTATTTTATCTGTCACATGATCAAGTAATTTGCAATCTATTCGTCTATCCACACCCCGTTGTAAGGCCCCAACTAACTCGGAAACTAATTACGAACGCGAGTAGCTCATGCACACCCAAGTGGATCAACGTTTTGTGGATTCAATTTCGATCGCACAATTGCCTCGTTCAATTGATTGTGCACTTGGTTTTGTTAGTTTTCAGTTTTTTTTGTGTATCTTAACGATTTCACTTGTAGATACAATTGCCTGTCTGGTGGTCTTTGTTGCATGAAACTGAGTGCGAAACATGCCTCTGGTTGCTCGAGTCAACGATTGAAAGTAATTTGTTCGATCGCCGGCGGTTGTTGCAGATTCCACCCCAAAATGGCCTCTAAAGTGCATTGTGTCACACAAACGAACCACTAATAACTGTTTCCACACACTTCAAGTCGATATCGTGACTCCAGCACAACATAACTAATGTAATCGAAAGTTATGATGGAGTTTTCATTTCCAACCGACAGAGGGAGAGAAATTTCACTCGAAAAATGAGATGAAGATGATCATCAGATGGTTTGGGTGTCTGTACGGGTTTAACGAACCTCGTTTGCGTGTTACTCTTAATAAGGCGTTCGGTTGCAAAAGAAAAATTTCTGTTTAAAGTGTACAATGGCTTCGAGAGTGTTAGGGAAACTTCATCTTTTTTTTTTGTCCTATTATTTGCAAAAGCATTTGCATGCGATTGTTGTGAAAAGTGAAACTC
Organism: Criorhina ranunculi; assembly: GCA_951813785.1. Lineage (NCBI taxonomy): Eukaryota > Metazoa > Arthropoda > Insecta > Diptera > Syrphidae > Criorhina > Criorhina ranunculi. The sequence goes on from OX638383.1 coordinate 2,142,510, forward strand.
TCTGTGTAAATTGCTTTTGATTGTTTGGATGTGGGTCAAGGCTGGCAAGAGTCTTAGGTTTAATTAAAGTTTAAAAGTTTCGCATCTTGTTTACCGGAAGTGAAAAAGTACAGTGTGTGTCTGACATAGTTCACAGGGAAGACGGACCATTCGCTGTCATTGACTAGCTACCTTCTTAGGGACTTTTAACAATGAACTCCACACCAAGCTACATTTAGAGGAATATCTTGGTCAATGGATGGATGGCTCGAGTGGAACACCTCAGGGTAGAATGATCTCTTCTCAACTTTTCGAGACTCGAAAGAGATCACGTATGCAGACGATGCAAAGATTCAGGGATGTTTCTCTCTGTGATATGCATTCGAACGCAAAGAATCAGAGATGCTGGATTCCTCGCTCGTAGAAGATGGTTGCATGTCCAACAAACTACCTCTGATCTAGCGGTGTAAGTCTTGACATTTTCCTCAAAAAACTCTGCAGGCATTGATCACAAAAGAAAAAGACTTGTCAGACGACCATCGGAACTCGACACTTTCTTGTAGAAGAAGTTTACATTCCAATTGGAGGAGCAAACAGATTGAAGAGTGTCAAAGCCGATCTAAACAAACCAAGAGTCTACTTAGAAAGAAGTGATGATTCTGCTTTGCAAGCTGACAACAAGTGCATAGTCTTGGGTTTGTCAAGGAGTCGCCAGAAGCTTAAGGCAGCCTATTAGTTGATGGGTGATAGGAACACGCTAAAACTGAGAACTTTGACGAGAAGCTCATGAGTTTTATGAACATCTCACGTACAGATCCGAAAGGCTGGAAACCTAAACTTGGCGAACTACATAGTTCTCCAATTGGAAGCAGAAGCTAAACAAATAAGGGAAGAATCGCAGGCTGTCTGTGGTGAAGCACACTTCTTTTAACATCAGCTTCGGAACTACACCCTCGTACCAAGACATCATCCATAGAGCTGCCTTAGGGCTATTCACAAGTCACTGAGGGTGTTTGGTTCATCCAAAGTGTTGAAAGCATGTCGTCTATCCTCCTGTCTATCTGTCTAGAAGATCGTTTGACTCCTAGTTCGAGGTCTGTCAGCTGTTGCTTTAGGCTCTGCCTTAACGAGGTCTGGATGCAATGTTTATGTCTGACACAACTGAAAGCCCAGATACACTTAAAAATCATGGATTTTGGACGGATGATTGTGGTGGTTAAGCGTCTAAAGACACCGATACGATGTTGCTGTCTTCAGAAGACTTGTCTAGTGTATCTATTCGTTGGCAACGCATTGTGCATCATTATGTCAACGTTGGATTAGGTTAGGATGCCATCAAATAGCATCAAAGACGGGGGATAGCACATGGATCTATAATTTCTTCCAGAAAATCTACTAGCAAAACCAGTCGGAGTTGACTGTGAAGCGCTGGAGGCTGCCTATGCTGATGGACAGGCGGCTCGTTTAGACTGTGGAAGAAGCTGGCTCCTATCTAGGCTCTTCTTCGAGCTGAGGGGTGAATAATCGTCTCTTTTTTCTCTTTGTCCATACAGCTCCTACAAAAATCATTACAGAGGAAGCCCAGCCTATCGACGCCCCTGTCAATGGTGCATTGTTCCATTATTACACTAAAAAGCAGCCTTTTCGCTCTGATTATTAAGTCAGAGCATTTGATTGCTTGTTATAATGCGATCAGACTTCAATTTCAATTCAAATATTCCAGTTTTCCACCTCTTTGACAAATTTAGTACCCTCTAGCCAAAACTCTGTGCAATGACAACCCACATAACCGCCTCATTACTCACTCCCTTACATTTTAATAAACAAAAATTCAAGTCGTACTTTACCACGTTGCAACACCCCAAACACGAACAACTATGCGCTTGCGATAGTCAACTTCAAGGCTATCGCTATACCCATCCACAAAGCCATTTCTTCAGAGAGACAACGAACCATTGTTGTGGCACAACGTTTGACTTTATGATTAGCATACCAAATATTCATTTTGCATTTGTATCTATACGCGTAGCGTTTACTGTCCGCTCCCACAGTTTGTATGGATACAAATCCAATCAGGAAAGCAAAGAAATCCGAAACAACAAAAAAAAAAAAACATCCAAAAAGTATATTTTGCAAAATTTTATTGGATATTGATTCGAATGACGATGCTGACGATGCTGTCGAGTGGTCAAGTCCCCAAGCCTCGTCTCTATTTGAATAAAAATGTGTCATGTCAGGGGGCTGTGCGGCGCTGATGCTGTAGTCGAAACAAACATGTTAAACAATAAATGAACTGCTGACGACTTCATTTAAATCGGGCAAAGGGAATCGAATAAAAAAACGGAATTTCCATGGCAAACAATCCATAGATACCTGGGGTGTATAGAATTTAAAACACAGATATAGGGATACGTTCTATAAATACATTGTGTCCACGCGGATGGGGTATCTACGTATGTTTGTGCGTGGATTTATTTTTTTTATTTTTTATGACACAATCCACCTGTGAATCTGGACATAACAGTACATGTGTTGTAGTCCCACCCTCCCCTCCTGATGATTTGATTAAAATCACTAGAATTTTTTTTTAAAGAGCTTCCATTAATAGGTCTCTTGGTCTTTAAGGACTCAGTAGAGGCGCCGTGAAACTTTGTAACCATGTTTCGAATGTTGACGCTAGTTATTTGTCAGGGTCTGCCATAGTCAAAGCTAGCTTTTTCCATAGTCAAAACGAACAAGATGACACCAGCATAAGCAGCCTCCAGCTCTTTATAGTCATTCCCGACTGGTTCTGCGGTTAGTTTTTGTGAAAGAAATCACAGATCCATGTGGTATCTCTGGTCTAAGTGTGGCTGCGTCAAATGTAGCCCGTCACTCTAACCTAACCTAACAGGGACTCGCCATTACCCTTTGTCAAAGGCAATATAAGTTCCAACTCGAAACCAGATCCAGAACTTTACTTCAGCTTCGAGTCTTCAAGCGATCAGAAGAGCTGATATTGAAAGTGGAGTTCCTCAAGGTTGTGTGATAGGACCAATACGCGCATTGAAGGACTTTCTACATAGCTCGGGGATTTTATCAAGTTTGTCTAAAAGAGGACGTTCAACAAGCTACAAGGTATTCTTTTGAATAAGTCACTCAACGCTCTTTATCTCTTCACAAGTTTGTCCTAATGTTCTATGGCGTTGAGAGCTTCGAGGGAGGTTACTTGTTCTACGTCCTCTAAAAGAGGACGTTCAACAAGCTACAAGGTATTCTTTTGAACAAGTCACTCAACGCTCTTTATCTCTTCACAAGTTTGTCCTAATGTTCTATGGCGTTAAGAGCTTCAAGGGAGGTAGCTTGTTCTACGTCCTCTTTAAGACAAACTTGAAAAAATCTCTGAGCTATGTAGAAAGCCCTTATGTTACCAACTGACGACGACTCCTTCCCTTCGAGTCTGCTAGAAGCGGTGACTGCCAGTATAGACTCCTCTAGAGGTTCCCTGAGCTTGCTGAAGAAGAAGAAGGGACGATTTTTAGTGGCAGTGGACTGAACTGTACACCTCTTCGTATAGATTTACGTCTCCATGTTCTCGTATATAGCTCTGACTTGTCTTGTTGGGCGGCACTTCATTTGAGCCGAAGTGCTCCTACATTGTTGTAGGAGTCAGAAACTGACTTTGAAAACCGATCAGAGGAAGCGGAACTTGTGTAAAGTCATTTGTTGGTGATGCCATCCTTGTTTGCGCTGCTCAGAGTCGTAGTAGATTTCGTCTCCGAGTTCCATGGATAGATTTAATCTCCCTGGTGGCTTAGTCAGGAAGAATATCAACGTTGTCCTGTACCGTACCACCTCTTTGCGAATGAAGACTTGTTAGTTAGACGAGTTATTGCCGAAAGGAGACTCGATACAAGACCTTAGTCATCCCAGTCCTACTCTATGGCATTGAAGCATGGACTCCATCGAAGGAAGATGAAAGTACCCTAAGTCGCTTCGAGCGAAAAATTCTTCGTAAGATATAGCTTCCGTTTGCGTTGACGGGCTTTGGAAGAGAAGATTCAACGAGGAAGTATACGACCTGTGCAATGAAGTCGACCTGGTCAAAAAATTGGTGGTTTGAGATGGCTAGGACATGTGCAGCGAATGGACACCAATGCTCCGAGCCGGAGAGTCTTCAAATCTAATTCAGAGGGACAATGCAGTAGAGGAAGACCTGGCCTTAGGTGGCGCGCACAAGTAGAAGGGGATTTAAGGACCGGACTAACTGGGGAGGTTTGTTGGTTGTTGTTTGAGGCCCAGGTTCACCCCGAACTGTAGCCTCACCTAAGTAAGTGTTCTCTACTGAACGAGGTGGACTATGCCTATCTTCTGTGCCAGGATTTTGATAACAAAATTGGATGTACTCCTCTTTGGTGAAGAAGTTCTTTAGATTCTTCAAGCAGATGGTGACCACAGAGAAGGATCTGAAAGATGTTCCTATCGGAGGGACTGATCTGTCTAACTTTAGTTATAACTTTCAGTTATTTTGCGGTTTTTTCTGCACGAAGTTGTTGCTTCTTTCAAGCTGGAAACAAATTCTCGGTGCATTTGCATTCCATTGGAACATTCTATTAGGGTGAGCGTCACACTTTCGTAGTAACATCGACGTTACCTAGTTCTACGTAAAAAAAAATACGTGTTGCAGTGATTTGCATTCCTGACAACTATGCCCCTAGGTAGGTAGGTAGAAATGGTTGAAACTGGTGAACCTTCCAAACACACAAGTAGCGCGGATGCGCCGTTTTGATACCATAACTCACGTGACCTGGATATTGATGGGCGTGATGGGCGTTGATGCCCCTAGAGTGACGAAACATCTCTGGAAATCCTAGAAACAGTTGAGTTGAGAGAACATTGAAGTGGGATAAAGCAGATCCCTTTGCACCCCATTTCAGTCTCGAAAATACATCTATGAGCACCTCGATCCAACCCTCCCAGGCACCTAATATATTTTTCAATAAAATTGTCATAGGAAAGAAAAAAAGAGACAAAAGAAAAAGTCGAATCGATCCATCATAGATAGAATTGTAATTCATTTCTCACATTGTATCTGTATAGCTATAGTCGATCCCTATAGCAATTCAATTAGCACAAAGAACTGGATTAATTTATGCGCAGTGAATGTCTTCCGGAAATTCTTTGCAGTACGTCATCCTGTGATTTTATTCGCCGCCATTATACTCTGAACGCATAATAATCAGATGCGAAGCGAACAGAAACTTTAGGAACGCTTTGGCATACAAAATGTGTGTGCGTATAGGGGTAGGAAATTTATCGCAGCCCCGGGACGGGTTGGGGGGGGGGGGCGGTAGCATCATGCTGCGTTACGCAACCAACATATAATCCTAATTTTCGTTAAAATTTATTTATTTATGCAGAACAATTCGCGTGCGAAGAGCATATTTTCCCTTTTATGGGAATCGAGAGCCTTTTGAAGGCTCTAACACTTAATTAGATCCAAACTGTGCGAGAGATCGTAAAACATGTTTCACTTGAATACTGATTGGATTGACGTGGCATTTGAATATGAATTGTGTCTCACAATTGCCGAGGGCAATCACCTTTGGGGGGCGAAAGGACGTGGACGGTGATAGCCTTCAGTGTTATTAGAACTGGTCCATCTTCCTCCCGCAAACTGAAACTCCGCTTAGGAGAATTGTACTACAACAACTTCTGGGCCTCCTTTACAACGACTTCTGCAGAAGTTGCATGGACAAAGAGGAGGAGGAGACGATTCGCCACCTTCTCTGTACATGTCCGGCATGTCTTCTTCAGCTCGAAGAAGAGCACACTTAGGAGCCAGTAGATCTGGTGAAGTACAGATCCATATGCAAAGGACCTTATTTGGTCTAAGTGAGGTTGCACCTGCAGCCTGCCACTCCTACCTAACCTAACCTACTACAACGTCTTAGGCGATCTAATACCCAAAGATGTCAAAAACCCCCTATGCTCCATCAGAAGTTCCAATTGGTTTCACGAGTAGATAAGGAGAATCTCTCAAAGATCTGTGTGGTATCATTGGTCTAAGTGTGCTGCAGGCCCCTTAAACCTGACCTAATCTAAGGTAGTCTGGTTGCAATATCGTCGTCTCTTTCACTAAGAGAGTGTCCCCAATGGAATGTCCCTTGTTTCAGACAAGCTACAGAGGTTCTGAAAAGTCAAGGCATCGACTCTATAAGTTAAGAGAGGGAAGACTGAATACAACTATCCGTCCCGGACGGTCTTCGGATTCACCTTTGAGGAGCGCCGTAGAAAAAGGTTTCACATTAGAAAGCACGAATAAATGGAAAGAGACATCCATCAACTTGATCAGCGAAACTGAAGACAGCTGATTAACAATGGAACCGGTTGCTAATGTTTCTTTGTTGAGGGCTCTTCTCTATCTAAGGCTGTAGAGCTATATATTCTAAGTCGATCCGTAACGAAGTCTGATTTCATCTTTTGGTAGATGGATGGCATCTGTTAATACGATCAATCAGTCCATCGACTGTGTTTCTACATTCTAGCTAAGCAGTGATCTACAACACAGAAGAACGTGGGAGTAAACTGGATATTGGACTTTGTCGCGTTGATTCGACACCTCGAGACCTTAAATGAAATCATGAGTCATAAAGCTAAAAATAAATATTTGTATATACCGTGCCTTCGTTAACCTACTCAATTAGTCTGGAAGAGGTTGCCGAACCAAATTCATAAACAAAGACTTGAATTTCGCTGATGATAACCATGACTGGTGTGCAGAAATGTTGCCTTATGTAGGCGGGACATGAAAATAAACAAAGAAATCGAGGCTCAAGCACAAGCTGAGATCCAAAATAATGACGCATGCTTGGCATACATAAGTGGGACAAGTTTCTGGATGCCTTTGATCCACCATCGATCGTTGAATTCACATAAAGTGAGAGAATGGAGCAAGGTGGAGGGGCTTGTTGATTGATGATAATGTCTTTAGCGCCATGAAAGGCTCAAATGGCAATCCGTAGACACCCGCCATGGGTAAGTATCGAAGAAAAACAGATCTCCCCATCACAATGAACTCACTCTTAGGGCGTTTCTCGACATTGAAGGTGCATTCAACAACGTTAGCGCCGATGCAATCTTAAACAGCCTACGCTGAGTCCAATTTCAGATCGAACTTTGCAACTGCATTGGACAGGGCAACTCCTCAAGGGCAGCGTTCTTTTGCCCCTAATATGGCTTCCTGTGGTGGATGCAATGTTGGTTATACGTAGGACTTTACAGACGACGTAGTTATCCTAGTATAGACCAAACTTCTAAGACTAGTTAATATCTGGATCAACAGCAGAGGACTGGGAGGAAATCCTTCAAAGACACGACAGAGATAGCTCTTCTCAATAAGAAGAGATCAAGTCGTATTTTCAAGCCCTCAAAGATCGCGAGAGTTGAACTTAGTCTTTCAGGATTTCGATGAGCACATCAAGAAAGCATGTGGAGCCGTTTACTTACGCAAAAAGAGGTCTAGGAATACGTGGCTTGAGACAAAGGTTCCACTCGAACTAAGTAGGTAAGTAGGCAATACACTTACCGCTATACACAGCTGTTGAGAGACGCATTCTAACATTAGGCTCGTATGTATATGGTAAAAGATTCTTGAAAAGCTTTCAAACCTCACCAAGTTCCAAAAGCCAGCCTGCATTGAAATCATGAGCGGCATTGGAAGCCATGCAGCAGTATGGTGGCTTAAGCTGCTGTAAGACTGGGAGAAGGACGACAGCTCATTACGATCAAGCCTACACACCATCCCTAAAGGAGACTGCTAGGTCGACAGGAAATGATCATATGACTCTGATACAGGAGATTCGCTATCAGAACTCTTGATAGAAACGAGAGGAGGAACTGAACTGCAGTCACCAAGTCAAGTTGGCATGGGAGCAAAGCCCTTTTCCTTAAGAATGAACTACGATTGCAGGTCTTTCAACCCAAATCACAAATTAGTCATGAGAACGATCTCGTCGGAACGACAATTATTGTCTACATAGGCAACCAGGCAGAATGGCACCCGTAAAGGCTTCAGGATTCAGCGATAATAGACGCGAGATCTATAAGAATCTGCAACAGATATCGAGAGACAATGCCCTGATACCAGGATATGGACATCTGTACATACACACTGTATACTTCAAAAGCCCTCCCCTTGCAATAAATTCAAGCACATTGAAGCTGAAACCAAAAGTCGATCAATTGCAAACTGAGTTCAGCTGGACACATGTGCGACGGTTAGGAAGTGATTTCTTCCATGTTGCACGAGTCGTTTCCGGCATTATTACTGAGCCCTAGTTCATGTTGAATGACTGGGTGTACATCACAACGACTACTGTCTGTCATCTGCTGTGCGAATGTCCTGCCCTCGCCGATAAAAGAATACGTATGTTCTTCTCAATGAAACTGGAAGACTTATGTCATATTGATCTGAAAGACCTCCTGAGATTCATATGTTTGTCTCGTCGGCTGCAAGTCCCATCCATTTGTCCAACATTTTCTACATTTTTCGACTTTCAGCCGAACACTTCTAAGCCCGAGTGTAAAAAGCTCACTTTCCCACTGTCTATGGATAGTGTGTACCTAATTGTCACAATTTTATTGTCTAGCAATTATAACCAAGTATTGCAACTAAAGTTTGATACCATCTACCTCCACGTGACTTCCTTGGATAACACAATGCGAACTTGCAACGTGTATTTCTTTGTATTGGTCTTCACCCACCAGTCTCTTTCAGTCTTTGTTTGTAAATTTGTTGGTTAAATTCATTCCACACATCCATGCAGATACTTAAGCACTTGTATGGCCAACTGATTCATTTGAGAGATACATATCCTGTAAATGGGTACACGACAGACAGATTGATTAAAAAAAAAATTTAATTTCTTTATAAGGAAACTCGTTCCAATGCATGAATCGTGTTAATTTACGGTGCATGACAGAACTAATTTATTTGCCCACAAAAGAGTGATGTAATGGACGGGGAGTATGTAAGCTTTAGTTTCACACGAAATTTCCACTAAAAAATACAAGGAAGTACGGTTTTTTTTTTTGTTAAATTACTTAATGCGCCTTGACAAAGCGTAGCCCACTAAGCTGTTGTATAAGTTCTTGTCAAAGCATTGAAATTGAACAATCTAAATGGATTTATTGGCAACCATTTTATAGATTCAATTGATTTACAACCGATTAATTGGTTAACTGAGTTTGAACTTGGTTTAGGACGGATATAGAATGTTTTATATGAATCGCACCAACCTATCTGAATGGGTCTCATAAAAATGTTCGTAAAAGTTAGTTTTGTGGTGAGTTTCGCGGCTAAGCATAACCTTAGCCATCTGTTGTCAAGCGGAGACATACACAACGCAGATATTTTTCAAGAAGAATCAAGCACTAGTGTTCATTATCCTCACAAGCCACAACTTATTGGCCGCCCCTACACTGCTTGATTGTGTCCAATGCGATTAAGATATTTCTACCTCGCACCTGATCCCCACGCAAGTTGTCTAACGCATGTAGTAGTGTCAAAACCTTGAATTGGTTCTCCGGGATTTTTGTCCCTAGACTAAGATGACAGGCTAGATCCAGATCATTTGCAAGATACCTCCTCCCTCTCTCCTAACCCTCTTTTCAGAAGTGATCCGTCCCCGATAAGAGTTCTGTGGTAACTTTCGGTAACGTTGACTCTCTGAGGGTTCCACACAATGCGGCCCCGATTCGAAGTCAAATCCAAAAAGAATGCAACTAAGTTCAACCCACCGGCCCGGAAATTCTTCGACTAGTAAAGGGAAACCGTGACTTAGGTGGCACAAGTAAGTGAAAGGGGACCTCGACCAACTTAGCGTGAGAAACTGGAGGCAACTAACTACAGATCAAGTTGGCTGGTGACGCTTGTTGGTAAAGGCCCAGGTCCACCCCGGACTATAGTAAGTACGACCGACTTCTGCATCTGCATCTGCATTTTCTGTGCCGACATAGATGCTAACTTTCACTTCAACTGCCAAAGCCTTAGCAACAGCCCTAAGTGCATACTTCTTTAACGACCCGAGCTAAATGTCACTTGCACGAATGTAGAATCCCACAACAGGGAACTTAGTAGAGCTATGAAGATCCTATGAAAACAGCGCCCTACATCACGTCGGGGTGCCTATTCCAACAAAAGGAAGCGGAAACATCTTCAACTAAGTGGATACCTTAAAGAGTTTTCAGCTCCACTATTTGTCGATTCCATTTTGCCTTGAAAAAGGTTCATGAGGTAGTTTTCGACAGCTTCCTTGGAATGAAGATTCTTTCCATTCAAACTTTTCTGCAAAGACCGGAACAGATGATAATTTGAAGGCACAACACCTAGAAAATACGATGGTTACTGGACGATTTCCCATTGGAACTCGTTCAGTTTTCACAACACGTTTTGAGCGACATGTTGCCTAGCCCAAAACGGGACGTTTTTCTCGAGAGCCACATCGAGTCTTATGAGTTAGTTGCTCACAGCGTCGGAGTAGCTCAAAGTAAATAATTTCCCAAATACACAGCAAGAGCTTTATTGGATGCAAGTCAGCTTCGTATTGCGTTGAAAGCCTGCTACCTCTTGACGCCTCAAAGGCTATTTTTCATTATGTACAAGGAGAGATAATGATCGGTCACATTGATGTTGTTCAGCACCCATGTATCCATTCAAAAGCTTGTAGAAAATTCTGTTTTAAGCCTGAATAGGACGCCCTCAACAGAACTTGATACCAAGAAAATTCGTCTAAGCTAACGGAACCAGCCATTCAAAGATCTAGAAGTACCCTTACCTAAAGTTTTGGCTACCGGACCCTTGATGAAATTCTGAACTAAAAAGTATTCGCAAAGAAGCAAGACATCACTTAGGACTTTTGAGCAGAGTTTGGCAGAAATAACTAAGAAAATCTGACTAAAACTTTACTTAGACAAGAAGCCGGAAACTTATGGCCTTCTTCTATAGACTCCAGACCAACCCCAATTATTAAGACCGTAACTTATGACGACCCTATTCCATAAATTATAAGAAGCTGCTGCGTTTTCATAGTGCAGCATGCGAATAATGTTTTGCAATAGTTTTCAATAAACGTTCAAAACCTTGTCCGACAATTTTATTTAGTTTTTTAATTAAGATCTTGCCACTTGGTCTAACTGAATTTTGTCACTTTCGAAATGTTTGTGTGACATTGTCACAACCAAAAGGCCAAACCTGAACACTAAACCTCTTTTTTTCACATCAAATGAACGTACTTGTACGTGAGTTCAATGCTCTAGCAGTCATCACCTTCGAGGTGAGATGCCATCGGGTGTTTAAGTAGATTTCGACCTTGTTTTAAGCTAACAGATAATAAATGGATAAAAGGTGTATAACTGTGTGCTTGTTGGTGCTTAAATCGATGGGATATGGTTTAGGTGTACGTCAATCCGTTTTTAAAAGGTCGTTTAACAAAACAAAAATGTCTCAGAGAAACACTTTACAGACTGCTCTCTCCCTAAGCTCCCTAAGTCTTGGTCTTGTAGTCAGTTCCCACTGAGTTAGTTCTCCCTACAAGGACATATAAAATTCCCCACATAAACCCTCCCAAATTGATTGGTACCAGCCTTGTACTCGCAGAAAAAGCCAAACATTTGGGTCTAAGTCTAGAGATAAGAAGCTCAACTGGAAAATATACATCCTAGAGCGAGTAAAGAAAGCCACGGATGCTCTACACTGCTGCAAAAAAAGGATCGACAGCCACAAACCATATGCATCCATCATCAGGCCAATATTGAGAAATGGCGTGAACGACTGACGCAACTGATAAAGCCATCGCAAGACACCAACTATAGCAAGACTCTTAGTCGATAAAAACTTCGAAACAACTATCCCATGCAGACTCCAGGATGATCTTGGGTTGCAACGAAAGAGATTCATATGTTTCTACACACACCGCTCTAAGACAGAATCGAGAGTAGGTGGAGGTGTCCTCTTCAAGGATTTAGACATAAACACCTCTTTCCGTTTGCTCAATCCCTGAAGCGTCTTACAAGCCGAGTTTGAGCTTTCTTAGTGAACCTTTTTAGGTAGGTTGACGCTTGGGTTCCAGCTGTTTGTCCAAGAGATCAGCTTCTGACTGTGTCTGTCAGTATGTACCCGCATATGCAACCATACTACACCATGCATCCTTAGTTCCAGAAGTAATTCGTTGAGATCAATTGTAGATTCCACCGAAGAGAAGATAGGATAACTCCTTGAAGAGCGCACTTCAGTGTGACTTCTTCCAAAATGGGCGTTGATAACACTTATGAATATGATTAACGTAGAACTGATCATCAAAACAGGCAAAGTCTCAAGCTCTCGTCTCAAGTTTTTAGCCCGCGAAGCTTCATTTTCAATAAAAGGTGAATCATCTGGATTCTAGAAGATTGAATCGTTTTCTTTTAATCTTGAACAATCAAAGTTTGTGAAATCATTTAGGGCACATCACCCGATGCCATAATAAAGTTCGATAAATTTACTGATTACCTATTTATATCTCAACAATAATTTATCCAAAAATAATTTTTTTAATCTATAGTCACGGTGTTGTTATACAATTCATTGTAAAAGACTTCTAAATTACCTTCGAAGTATTCTTTAATTATAAAAAATGTACAATTAGGCTGACTTATAGGCTTTAAGTGATAAAAAGTCACAAATCTTCGAGTTTATTGAACGAAATATAATTTATAGATCCATATGTAGGGTTATCTTAGTTTATGGGGGTTTCGATAATTAATTTTCGAAAACAGCTGTTGCTAAAGTAAAATAGAAATTTTTACTACCCCATAGAGGGTTAGATTTATGCTCGTGGATACAAGCCTTACAGAACTAAATATCCATTGACTTTGTATAACTCTACAGTCTATATGAAAGAATCCCTAAGACTCATCTCTTTGTAAATCTTTTAACTACAATGCAAACGGAAGCATACACCCCAGAGGTATCTGTATGATAAAGCCCACGAATGCCCAATCAACAAACAACTCTAAGTAGAGGGTAAAAGCTAGTTTGGGACAATCTCAGTCCCTTCCAAAAACTGACTAAGAGTTAGAAGATGAATAATAGGCTACAAGGTGTTTGAAACGAGCCAACGTACAGACTGCAGACTTGGTGCTCTGTTACGTCGAGCGTGGCAGTTTTGCCGAATACTGGACACATTCTAAAGGCCGAACATAAGCAAAACACATCATCAGCCTAGTTCGAGGTAAAGCATATAAGCTACTTGAGCTCAAAAAAAAAACCGTCTAAGTACCTTAAGAAAACGAGGAAACCTCAACCTTATCGTTTCAACATTCTTGGACAAGACACATCCTTTGGTCACAGTTAAAGAGATTTAAACAAATTTCATGAGAACTGGGAGCTTAACCCACCTTCCTTCGACAACTATGCTCTGCGTCATCCAAGGTAACATTTGCACGCCACATCTGACACAAGTCCTATACCGAGTACCTCAAAAATACAAATATTTAGCGCAACAGCTCATAGAGAGTCAAGGTCTAGCTTCTCACAACGAGTCATGTTGTGCGTGTTATATTTTTCGAACAAATGGAAGGACCTACAAATTTATTGCCGACTCCGAACGGCGGATTGAGAAGCTTTTTCGTGACGGATTATACTCTTGCAGGTTTGTCATGTCTGCGAAGAGGTGATGCCGCGAAAAACGTTTGGTGGTTTTGAAGATCGAACCTGCATCTTCTCCCTTGGCAGTCAAACGCACTAACCACTTAGCCACAGCAATCACAGGAGAACTACCTCAAGGCTGCATAATGTCACCATGACTGTTCTAAGTGATCATCATCCATGTTTAAAGTGTGACATTGGCCGAGGAGTATTGACAAAATTTGAGTTGAAGATCAACACAAAAAAAAAAAAACAAAAGCTCTAAGCTTCTCAAACTTCGGCAATTAGAAGATCGGAGAAAACGAAGCAAGTTTCTTTGTAATGAATTGTGCCAAACAAGCTAAAAGCAATGGAATCCACATAGAATCTACAAGCCTAAACTCGCAGAATAGTGGGTCAAGTATAGCATCCATGACACTGAATTATCTGTGGAAGGAAACCCCTTAAAATGGAGTTCTCTACCTAGTAATACAGTGGACCAGTCTTTGAGGCTAACTGCTTCAGTAGGAAATTTTAAAATAATCAAAATTTATCGATTATATGTTAAGGAAGACATACCTCTACACCGAATATCAAGCTTCTATCTACACTGGTACTGACTGCATGAGCCTGCAGATGAACTGACCAGGTAGGGCTCAGGTCTTCACAGCTCACTCACAACAAGGGTCCACATGCCGCTAGGAGGGGCCAAAAGAGAAGTCCACTCACACTTCCTGTAGAAGGCCAACCATATCAAGAAAGATAAGATTGGAACAAAAATTCTCCTAAACAGAACCCGTCCAGATATCACCAGGCATTGACCAATTGGAGATCATGCGGTCAAACTAGGTATTTCATACAACCTCTCCTGCCGCAGCTGCAGGAACGAAAATGAGAAGGAAACTCTACCCCACTTCCTCTGCAAATGTCCATCCAAGAGACGAACTGCGTGCTCTAAACCAACCATTCTTCGACGACCTCAACAACATCTCCGGTAAAGGGATACGAGATCTAATCCGTTTTGTAAACTCCACATGCTGGATCTAGACACCTACTGTCTCACCCATCAGGTCACACGAGTCGTGGTTACAAAAAAGCACATCCTAATACTAATTTGGGGTTTCTTGAACTGCCACCTCTACCTACCTACCTATCGTATAAGTTTTGGTGACAAAACGTTTGAGGGAGTTCATTTGGCCTTAGGAACTTGAAATTTGGCACGAAGCTAGGCCTTAGCATATAACTGACGAAACATGATTCTAAAATCCAAACATATAATGGTAAACTGAAATATGACAATTTTAATGGTTTTACCAATTCAATTTTACCCTCTCTTTGGGGGGTAAAAGGGGGACATTTGGAAAAATCGTTACTTATCTGTTATAAGAGGTGTAAGATCTACCTCCACACCGAATTTCAAGTTCCTAGTTGAACTGAAAGTGCTCGAAACCATTGGGCTCGTCTTTAAGACTTCGGTCTGAGATTTCCGCCTCAATGATTGCAGAGTGTTCCTTGACAAAATTGGTAGCTGCAAGGACTCGCAGTTATCAACTTACTTTTGGTGGTCATCCTCTTTGTCGTTTGAATACCAACCATTCGGTCACAGATGATATAACATTCTATTTATGCATCCACTTCTGACACCTCAATCAACAATGCATCATACCTCTCAAGGGTAACAAACAACATGTTTCAAAGTCACAACTCTCCCTTTCGTGATAAAAAAAACAAACCTCAGTACGCTTTCCCACTGTTGCAAACAAAAAAAAACTTACTCCACAACAATACAAAGCCCTACCTCATCTTCTTCAGCTTCCGGGTGGGTTCTCCTTCAATTTTTTTTACAACAAAATTGCTTCCACAATCTAGATACACTTGGAAATCGTTTTTTTTTTTTTAACGAATGTATCCACACCAACATTAATAATTCACCATAAAAGCACTTTCTCTTTTCATTAATTCCCGCACAACAACACCAGAAAAAGTGCTAAAATATTGGACAACAAGATTGTTTTTCAACGTTTTTTTTTGCGGTAGATATGTACGTACGTTGTTACAACTCGCACACACAGTGTGCTTTCAGTGTGTACTCAGGAGAAATCCTGCTTGTTTCTGGATACTTTAATCTGAACTTAAGCATACTGAATACGAAATTGATGTTCATTTGATGCATCCACCTCTGGATACACAAGAAGTCCGGTCATAGGTCCTATCGATGTGATAGTTGTCGATGCAGATGATTTCAATCAATGCCGTCTCCTGTGGGATGTGAACTTCAGAATGATGCATGCGACAGACAGTATGGAAACTATCTGAAACAACTCATATGGATTAACAAGATAAATGAATGCAATTTCAACACACTTTTTCTCATGTATGTGTGGACACTCAGAATGTAACCATCTGTTGCATCTGCATTTCAATTCATTTCATAAACCGTTGTATCTTGTGTCAATATTTGCATTTGCACATGAAATTCAATTTCAATAGGAAGCTAAAGATACACAGAGTATCTGTGCGAACTACTGGTGCCATTTGCACTATCACTGCATGCAATTCTCCCACAAAAAAAAAAGTGTCACTGTGCATATGGCTCAGTGATTTGTTTTCTCTTCCCGGCGACCGACCCCATGAATTGAATTGCTCCACGACCAACCTTCCATGTGGGTTGTGTTATCAATTCCAGTTAACTTCAGGGTACACTCTGCTCCGTGTACATTGTTTTCCATTTCAATTTGTGTATCTTTTCCCTCGGATAACGAAGAGAAACTTCTATTCAGAATGCTTGCGCCATTGAGATACTTTTTTTCTTTTTTCTGTTCATTTCGGGACCTTTTTGTGTTCTGGATCAGTGCTCTGAATGTAGACCCCGAGATTGGGATTGGGACAGACAGACACAGAGAACTCGACTCGACTCGACTTAAACTTTCATTTTACATAATGAAGAGAAGCGGAAGAAGAGAAGCAAAAGAATTAGGGAATTGTGTCAGTGGACAGTTTGTTGTCGCATTAATACTCTCATTTGACAGTGACAGTGACAATCGGTTTGACGTTGGGCCCGTTGTTATGTTGTAAGAAGTTATACGAGAAAGTCGCGCTTAATAATTCTGTCAACGACAATTGATTTATATACACATGCGTGTATACGAAGTGGTCTAATGGTGGAGGACCGGTGCGTTGAGGTGTGCTTGCCTAGCCCCAAATTAGAGTGCAATCGGAAGTTTCCCTTTTTCTGTTGTTGTTGCTTGTCTCTTGTCTCTTGTGTCTTATCGCTTGTCGCATTGTGACTGTTATTATTCAAATGTCGCAGCGAAAGAGAAACTGATCGTTTCAAATTAAAGTGATAAATGACGGTAAGTTTTGGGCGGTCAATCGAAGCAAGAGAATTGTGCTATAAAAACATCAAAAGAAAGTGAAAACTCTGATAAAGTAATAGATTTAGTAATCGATGTAGTAGATGGGTGGAAGATGGACATTTTATGGACTCATAACCGGTTGTGGACTTGAATGAGGTAGACTCCATAAAAATTGGAATTTATTTTTTCGCAGAAGATCGACCCTCGGACGTGGATGGTTCGGACTGAAAGATGAGTTATGTAACTCGAGAAGAAAGTCAGTGACTGTGGGAAAAACTTGCGCAAATTCAAATGCGCTTCCACGATGACGTTTATAAACGCGATCAGCTGATGTTGGGATGTGTTTTTCTTTCCATTTCTTCATCTAAGACGACTAGAACATGGTCAGAACAGTAAAGGTTAGCTGTGGATCGAGCTACCTTAAGACTGTTTACACATTTTCATAAATGAGTGCCTTTGACTTAACTCATTGACAACTTAATGCTCAAAATCGATGACCTGTCAAATCTCATAAACGACAGAGTGTCTTGCCGACAGTTTTCTTAAGGAAAGCCTATCAGATTGGCAAAATTTGCATTTTCCCCATAAAAGCCATCATTCCCGTACATCTTTTGACACAAATTTTCTCTCGAAAATAAAAAAAAAAAATTAAATATTCACACAAACATTCGTTAGCCATTTACTAGAAATTAGTTATCACTTAGTCGAACACATTAAGTCGAACTCTCCAAATCAATGGATTTACATTTGTAATTATCACCTCGATTCAACGGTACATCATCATCAAAACGAAGACAACCGAACTGTCAGTGTCTATGGGTGACAAATTGCACTCATTCGGCTGTCAACTTTGACAGCTGATTAACACAAAAGTGTCATTAATCCCAAGATAATGCTAATCCAAGACATCGTCCCGCGCCGATGAGCTTATTTTTGGGGGAAGAACTTGATTTTATTTTTAACTTATGTTGGCGTCCCTTATCATCGGATGTCATTTGTTTTTTTGCGCACTCCAGCAGACAACAAACATCGTAACAACACAAATGAAATAGAACTCACAACTAGGGAATAGGTCAAAAGGTAATCCTTGATAAGATAAACGTGGAGAGCTTTGCTGCTGAACAGGAATATTACAACAATGGCCAACGAGGGTCACAAATGAAAATTAAATTGTGTAAAATCCAATCAAAACCGTTGTCGGACAGAGTATGTACAATCAAAACAAAATTAACAAAACTGTCGATGATTTTTGCATCCTGCTGCAGTTGAAGTTTTCTTTTTTTTTTTTAAGAGATGTCTCTCCAGAGTATAGCGTGTTGATTGCATTATCTGGTTGTTGTCAACGCCGAGATGACTTGGAATATCTGTTTGTTTGAGGTTATTTTTTTGACGTATGGATGACAGATGATTGACGAGTCGATAAAGCTGACAAAAATGTGACATACTATCTGTATACTGCTGAAAATAACGGCTTTATGAGGTCTGCTTATCGAGCTTGGTTAATTACAGTACCCAGAGTCCAAGCACTTCAAAGCATGTAATTTGCCCCACAGTGGCGGTGGCAAATTATGACACAAACAGCAGCTTTTAGAATCCACGAAGGCGGATTTAAACTCATGTCGGGTGGTGGTGACAGAAAAGCCATCATCATAGGTTCCAATACGTATTCTCTTGGCGACGCTCGAGGCCTGGCCAGGCGACAAGCTAGATATAACATACGTGCAAGATGTTTTCAATCAAGAGGTAGCTCTCAGGAGGACTATCAAACTGGGTTCCGAAAAGCTGGCTCAATAGTGGACGACATAAAGAATGAAGATATGGTGAAGTTCCAAAAGCTCCGATGCTAAGACCTATCTTGTGGCATAAGGGGATGACATTGGGGTTCATATCTAATGAAGTTCCACAGGGATCGATGCTAGGGGCTATATTGTAGCATAAGAAGCTAACGATGGAGTTCATATCTCACGGAGTTCCACAAGGATCGAGGGTGTGGAACGTAATGCATGATGACGTTCTGAGACTTGGAAATCCTAAAGAACCCAACATCACGACTGTAAGACCTCCAAAGATGAGGAAGAGCAAACATTTTTAATACATTTGCTTCGGTCATTACCGATACCTTTGCCATCTGAGAGTTCGGTTCTTTAAGGATCTTGACAGTTTGTCAGAACTCAAGCGATTCCAATTGATTCTGATGGAACAATTCTGCCTCTTCTCTGAGGATCTTGTAGTGTTTTTTCGGCGGAGATAATGGCGATCAAGGAGACCCTGTCATGACTAGATATTCACATTTTCAGCAAGCTTCCGATTCTAAGACTGACCTACAATGCCACTTATCGTGGTAGCAGAGCAGTTCAACATTCACCTGCTTGGCAATTCTACTGAAAAAAATAATCTCGGCATGACTGTGTAGGAAACACGTCAACTATTGCTGAAGCTCGATACGATCGGGAAAACTAGGGTAGATAGCACTGCTTGTCAAGTTACTAGACAGAATTGGCCAGAGCTAGATCAGAAACACTCTAATTGCCTGATTTCGCTGAAAATATCGCTCATCGGAACTATAATGGACGTCATAACTGGTCACTGCCTCATCAAAAGGCACGCCAAAATCCTTGGTGTCTTCTCTAATGATTTCCCCAACAACTGTAGGGCTGTATCTATAAATGTCCATCTCTCTCCATAAGAATGAATAAAACTTTACCTGGGAGCTTACTTTTTTGAGGATCGTTGGGGACCTGTCAAATATTGATGTCAGATGCCTCCAAAGGCTTTATACGAAGCTTCAACTGGTTCTTCGGTGGGAAATGATTAGATAGGTCTACTTCCGGTCTATGCCTAGGTTCAAACTGCCCCTCTTATCTTACCTAGACCAGGACTCCAAGACAAATTTGCTTGCGTCCTAAAATCACACAGTAAGACCGTGTGGCTTGACAAAAATTAAGACACGATTCCGAACCTTTTATTCAGTGCTTAAGGTTTAGATTACATTCTTAGCTAACAGTTCCGCCAAAATATCACGTACCTATGCCCCGGAAGCCATTACCCAAACACTCATAAAGTCTGCACAACCGTTACAGCTTCCCTGTATAGCTTTCACGTTTTATAGTTTGTTGTTATCGAACAGAAGCGCAAATGGCAAGAAAATACGATTTGAAAAGCGAGAGAGGTTGAGTTGATTGGTGTAGTGTGGTGGGTCGCTGCTTGGTTAGACACTATACAAGAGATATATGTACACTAGTGGGTCTTTGTCGGGCATATTGTCTGTATGTTGTGGACAGACAGGTACTACTAATCCACAAACATGCTTCGTTGCACTCACTTTTCCTGAATGAAATGAATCTCGGGTTTCCACTCTCAGCTGGCTGAATTGATGATTAAGATGATGATGATGTAGTTGTTGTTGTTGTTAAGATAAACTGCATTTGATAGATTAGATACTTGTTATAATAAATCACACGAAATTCCTTAGCGAAACGATGGAGAAGAAGAAGAAGAAGAAAACTCTTCGAAAAAAATTAACCAATTGATACACAATAACGGTGAAAAAGTGACAGCACAACTGAATACCAAATAAATTAACCGTTTCACGTACTAATATCTGCTTGTGTTCATACGAGTGAGTATCTGTGCTCGTTCTTTGACAACAGCGGCGCGCAGATAATTCGAAAAAGAAACCGCGCTGTCGCGCTGGTTAACGTTGGTCAAGTGCGCTCGCGCCAGACAAATGGTGGGAGAAGTACCAAAACAAAAACAAAAAAAACAAAACGAAAAAAAGAAAACAACTTTTTTTTTTATTCACACTTCACTTGGTTGATATGACTTCTCCACGAGACACCCAAATAGACCACACTACCGATCGACCGATCTAGACGAGCGACGACTTTGCACTGATCTGCGTGCCACCAGGCACCAAGTTGATGGAACCATAGCCACTTTCCAGAGGAGATCTGGTCTGGGGCTTTTGTGTTTCTATTTGGAGCAGTTGAAGCTCAAAGCTGTACACAAGAATAAAGAAAAAGAGTGGCACTGGCATTGGCACTGGCTTTGACTTATGTCTTTGGCACTGAGGAGCGGCTTGGAAAGTGGCCAATTGACTTATTGGACACGTTTTAGATTCTCTTCGGTGAAAGGTAAGAGAAACTTGCATGATCCAACCGAATTGGAGGTATGATTGCCATTTGGATGTGGTTTGAGGTTCGTTAAAGTTTTTGCACTTCCTGTTGGAGAATTAAAACGAATGAGTGTAATCGCATCGATGAAAACAAATTAGGTGACGTAGCTCCGTTGATTTGTTTTTTTTTTAAGACCGAGAGATAGGAGAACAAAGCACTAGAAGCGATTAGGGGAACTGCGTATCTGCAGCGCGATGAATTTGTCTCTTTAGATGATCCTAACAGGAGGTTAGACAAGTGCCTTCAGTCGAATCTCTAAGAATACTCTGGCGATAAAGATAAAAGGGTCTCATTAAGTGGTCCTAAGTTCAGCCTGCACTCCTAGATTCATGAAGAATGTTTTTTTCTAGCTTCTTATACAGATCGCGCAGATTATTGAGAAGGTATTGGCCGACGACCGTAGTTCCTCTTCATAAGTCATCTGTGTTTAAAGTGGACCGTCAATAGGTGGTGGGCTGTGATAATTTCTATAAAGGTAAGTGTGTCTTCTGCAGGCGCTGCACGATAAAAGTACGGTACATATCTCGTCACCTTTTCTATGTAAGTCGAGTGCTATTCTGGATTAAACAAGGGAGGGGCTTACCTGCTTTGATCCCTTCTTTGCCATCCGGAACCCCCTAGGCCTAGAGTGTTGTGATTTGCGTTGAGTGTTTTGAGCTCTCTTAAACAGGGCAACAAACCGGAGCAACAAGTCGGGATTAAAGTGTCAGAAAGAAAGGCCCACTGCTCAGGCAAAGATGCTAAAGAAATGCGGACTTCTCATTCCCGAACCCAATATTTCGGTCTCGGTCTGAAAGCTCAATACCTGATTTTGTCCGACGTGATTGACGTGTTGGTGGTGGTGGTACACCAGTCCCTTAGTCACTTACCCTTGACCGAATTTTCATTATGAATCAACACAAGGTCTTTTGATTGTTCTTTGGTCACCAAAGTCATCCCATCCTGTCGTTGGTCCACTTCATTGGTTTCTACCTGCATCCGTTCTTCCAACTGCAGCTTGTCACTCAAAATAGTCCTCCGGGTATGGACAAACTGTGGTCATGCATCTCAGATACATTAGTTGCATCTCTGAACCCCTGGTTCTCCAGCTTAGCAATCTAATTTAACTGATTACCTCTCTCAAAATGCTTAGGAATCGCTTGATGAAATTGTCAAACATGACAACAAGGCTCCTGGTTTCCTCGTTTCCATTCGGTTTCTGCAACTTCTCGTAAGTGAACTCGACGCATGTCCTGATGTAGCTTGTGGTGAAGTTGTCACTGATTGAAAACACGGCTCAGACTAGTGAAATAGTAAAGCCAAGTCTTGGGTCACCATCCGCTCTAAGTATAAAAGTGCAAAGTCTCCCTTTTGAGGCGACACTACTACAATGGTTGTTGCTCCTACCGAAGACCTATTTTCTGTCTTATCTTCGCTCTATCTCACTGAAATCTCAATTACATTTAAGATGTCCGTATCGCCGGTTTCACGAATTAGGTCAGGCCTATCGCTTTCCATTCAAACTTGAACCAACCAATGACCACAGACCACATCACCACCAAGGTCCATCACAGCTCACAAGCCGATTGATACTTCAAACTGATAGAGTGCGTTCCGGAGTAACGATCTGTATGGCATTTGATAAGATTCTATTTTCGTACCCATCTCTCCACAGATGTGCCTACACTCGCCTTATTTACATTTGCACTGTACGCAGATACAGATACTCCGTATCCGTACGTATAAATAAATAATAAAATGCGTTGTCGTCGATGCCAAAATGATTTATTGAAGTGATTCGCAAGAAATTAATTATATTTGCCGTCGTAATTAACACTGGCCAACCAAGAGTCGTTCAATTGTTTGTTCATGATTTATTGATTGTTGGCTTAAGGACTCTTATTACAGTAACAACCCCCGAATTGTGACCATTCACCACATTCCTATTCGTGCCAAATTATCCATTTCAATTTATTTCGAAGAAATTCAAAGTGCAAGCAAACTTCATCTCCCAACCGCTCCCACATGCTTTGCAACTTCGTTGAGGACTATTCCACACTTTCGTTTTCCACTTCAATTAAAACTTTATTCCAAAGTCCTCCTTCTCGCTGGCACACAGAAGTCATCTCGCCGCAAAACATTAATTTCCTGTCTGGGCCGACACACAAGACCCAAGCTTCTACAAGCATAAATCGAATCCTTTTACAACCGCACAACGCCTGAGAAGAAAACAAAAAGAAAAAAGGACCCCACAATAGGACACAAAAGTTCAATCGATCTGGAATCTGCTCAAACTTCCATTTTGATAATTCATTTTACCGTTCCTGTGCAGAGATTGATCAATGCCTCGCCAGTGTCCTGGTCGTTGGGATTGAAACAAGTTGGTGATAGTTTTCCATTCGATAGTACCTACACCTACAAGTGAAGAAATAGCCTCAAGTTAAAACTGGAAGTGTAAAGTTGCTACCCATTCTCCTTCGGCCATCTTTGTCCCTCTAACGGAGTGATTTCTCGAAGAAAACTTCTTGAAGTATCCTTCTGTATCCGTTCTTCGAAGAAATTTCACTCAAGCATTCAGTACTTGACAATTATTTATGCTGCCCATACATATCCAATGTGTACAGTGGTGTAAGGAAGAATGAGGACACTGGTAAAATGGAACACCAGGAAGGTAAGGATACACCTACGTTTTGAATGTTTGAAGAACGGTGGCAGTATTCCAACTCATCTTTACTGAAACAGCTAATGAATGCTCATTTCCAAAGAATGAGAGGTCTGAAAGAATTTCCCAGGTTCTCTTTGTACAATTCTCCCCTGTCCCTCTCCTGACACCACAGAGGGGAAAGATGACAACACATCAGAGATAGCTTCTACGAGCTCATGGGTAACCTGCACGACATTCGATTACAGATTCAGGCTTATCGACGTCGCAGCTAGTACCCAGCTCCAACAACTCCATATTCACAAGAAGACATGGAAGTCTCTATTGCGAGAGGCACAACTCATTCCGAACCTTCCAAGGGGCGAACATTGACTCGAACTTGTACCTTGTTTTAGCCCACGTACGTCTGCTGATAACCCAAATACCACAAGGTTAAGGAAATTCGGTGAGAAAGTTTGCCCTTAGATGATAACAGTCGCAAAAGATCTTCAGAACCTTTTCCTGTCCCTTAATCTCTCAAGAGCTGCTATGTCGCCAGCATCAAGGTTCTCCTATAGATTCATGCAATGACACCAGCGTCGAACGAAGGCAGAATAGCTCTAAGAAGGCAATTAAGTAGTAAAGCCCTCTCAGGAACAACTTAAGACCGCTGATCATCCCAATCCATGGCATGGACTTTGTCAAAAAATGGATGCGGTGGCCCTAGGTTGTTTTAGGAGAAAAATCCTTCACTGATCTACGGTCCCGTTTGCATACATGAAGAGGAGGAGATACAACACTGAGCTGTCTGGGCTCTTTAACGACACAGACCTAATCGGAAGGATCCAGATGCAATGGCTGGGACATGCTGAGTCTTCAAATCCACCCCAGAGGTATGGCACAGTAGAGGACGTTTTGGTTGATGTAAGTTTTAGAAATTGACTTGCCTTTGACGCTCCCCAAGGCTTTATACAGTGTAAGCTACATCCCCATTTCCCCACTCTAGATGGACACCACCAGTTCATCTCGAATTGCCCCAAGCTACCAGACACTATCGGACTCCATCGCTTCAAAATAACTCTCGTGAACCTTCTTGGACTTCTTCACCTCGACCATTTCAGTGGAAGTGCCGTCAAACTTTCACCACCCACTATACACTCCTGCAAACTTAAGAAACACAATTACAAACATGCGTGCATTTTGAAATCTTTTTTCCGTATTTGATCGGCGTTACTACAACATCATTCAGGCGTGACGACAACAACACTGCCATCACTACCACATAACCTCGTTCCTCTAGTATATGACGTCTCTCAGGACCGGGACAATGGTGTACACTTTGGAGTCGTCATCACTTTTCCTTGAAGTGCTATTGGCGCCATCATTACTTTTGCCGTCGTCGTCGTCGTCGTTGTAGTCGTGGTCGTTTTGATCCCTTTTTTGATACTGATTCGAATCCTGGTTCTGCTGCTGGTTCTGACTCATTTTCTGGTGGCTGGTGTCATCATTGCAACTGTTACACACCCCACCACTCGCAAAGTAACGCCTTAGACCACAGAATTTTCCTTTCATAAACATGGCATACTGAATCGTCTCGGCCAGGAACGTATACAGCAATGGATTCAGCACGCAGCTGGCCAGGGTAAGGATACCAAAGGAAAAATGCAAAATCCAGTGAACCGGACGGGTGTATGTACCGTACATTCGCAAAATTAGAAATATCCAAGCAGGCAACCGAAAGAAAATGAACACAGACATCAGGATCAGGACAATGGTGAACATTCGCAGGTGGCGTGCTTCGCGGCTACTAATATGCTTCGCACTGTTGACCCCACAGCCAGTGCCACTTGCACTGGTATTCAGATTGTTCTCCGGCGACTTGGTCCTCATCGTCGTCGTTGTCGTAGTCGTTGTCGTCGCGGCCAGACTCGTCGGCACCGTGAGTGTTGAGGATGTACAAATCTTATTGTCCCCCTGGCAATGGCAGAGATGGCCGTATTGTTGTTGAATCATTTCCATTTGTTTCTCCCCGGGCCTGCCGGAACCAACAGCCGCCGTAGCACCACCGGCAGACAATGCACTTCTTGTTGGGGTCGTAGCTGCCATAGCTCGCGGCAATGGTGTCGAGGGTGCTGCAACAACCGAGTGCCTTCGAATCCACAGTTTATTGGCAATAATTGAGTTTAGCCAAACGAAAGCAACCAGAGTGGGAACAAAAATGATGGCCAGGACGACGATGTAGTAGTATGCATTCGATTCCTGCGGAGAGATGGAGAGGATGCAAAAGTTAACAAACAAAAAAGGATACACAAAGCCGGAGGACAAAGTTTAACGCTAGGAATATGAATAAATTGCGAAAGATCTCGAATGCAGGACCCGAGCTAATTGAATTTATTAGATAAATTTTGTTTTGAGGTTATGTCTTCGTTATCGGCGTGGCATGGTGACGGTCCTCCTATCAGAAAGTCAATAAATGTTAATTTAAAGATAATCAATCGAGCAATCCATTATGAATGAATGATTGGGGGCTAGGGAGAGGCTAATCGATTGCCGTTTGGTGTTGGAAAAGTGAGTCAAAGAGTCGCCTGTCAGATGGTAGTCGAGTGCAAGATATTTTTTTCACGAAACTGATGGTACACTAGGCAGTCTATCATTGGACAAGGAAAACTGTTTCAGAATTCAAGGGAAAACCCAAGCGGGATCGAACCTTTGGATAGAAACTCTTCCACCAATCAGCAGGAAGTCCACAGAAAGTCCAACGATTGTGAGAAAGTTAGAACCGACTTCTATCACTGTTTGGGATGACGTGATCTATTCAGCAGACGGTGGTTGCTTTCAGTGGCCATGGCGGCCTTGAAAATTCATAAGAACCGTGGACAGATCGTGAACATTTAAGCAAGATCCATCGATATCCCAACCGATGGATCAAGACGCCCACATGCACCATAAATTCCATCGTCTTCTAAGCAGGGACTCCATTTACAGACGTAGGGTCTTTTGTCCACGGTCCTTCTTCCTTGGCATAAGCTGTACCTCGAACTAGCTTAGGAAGCGACTACCTAAACTCTTCAAAGTAAGTAGCTTCCCTCTCACAAAAAAAGCTAAAAGTCGTAGAAGTCTAGACCCTTCAACTTTTATGGGGAAACTTAGAACTAGACTACGACTAAGAATCCACCGCCTCTTTCACCCAAGCAAGTTGGACCTAAAATCCTTTAAAAAAAGGCACCAGTCCCTGCTTGAAACATTGAAGCACTACTTAGAACTCAGCATGATTTAAACACGGCTTTACCAGGAGATGGTACTTCCTTACAGCTTCTTGAATCCTTCCATTTTTGAATTACCATTCTGAATGCTTGTAGCTTAACGGTTTCAAAGAAGTTAAGCCTCGAACTCACAGCTTCTTAATGGCGAATCCAGTCTTTGTATCTTTGGACAGGAGCTCCAATCAGTTTAACGAGTACGTAAGGAGATCTCTTTAGATCCATGTGGTATCACAATGGACCTATTACTGTTCTAAAAGTGCTGGCAACTGCTGGCAGCCACTTCAACCTAACCTAACTTATCTTTGGTTTCGAGACTGTTCACCCAGATACAAGCAACAGCTGCCTATGCAACTTACAGTGCGGATCTATTGGTTTGATTGCGGCTCCGTTTCCCTCTTGAACTGTAGTGCTTCCAAAATAAGGCATAGAGATCTTGTAGGACGACCCGCGCAGTGGACGCTTGCCTATCAATGAGAAAGAGAGCTAGAAACTTGGGGATTCGGAACGAATTCTTAGTCAAATTTCCCCCGTCAGACATAGATTGACCAGAGATGAAAGAATCATTTCAACAACCGGGACTTCAAGGAAGAGAGGTAAGATACCTTCAGACCTTATTCCTGTCAAAAGTCGCTATCATTGTTGAATAGCTTCCAAAAGGCTAAACAGATGTTCCTAACCTCTTAGAAGCTCAACCTCAAACCAATCGTTCTATAAAGAGGACCCCCACCAATGTCTCTCAATTACTCACCTTTTCCGAAACGCACATCTCCACCAATTCGACTTCAACCAGTTCCGCGCTTCCATCTCTGTCCACTCCCGACGTCAGTATGTACACGTGGAATATAGAATAAGCCGCATACATTGGACTAGCAATTCCAAAGGCCAATCCCCAAGTCGACACACCGTAGATTACACAGAAAACCAAATTTGGCTTCCAAAGGCCAAAACTCGACCTCATCACCGCAAAATATCTGTCCAAGGCGATTCCAACTAATGTCATACTGCTCACCAGGATCGCTCCCGTGGTCACAAACGGAATGAATCGACACATCAGTCCTCCAAGGCACTAAGAGAAAAACCAAATGAAAGACAATTCCCCATGTGTCCGCCCGTGATGAACTCACCCAAACTTGAACATATGGTGCGCCGAATTGTACCAAATACCCCGCTGACATGAACACTGTCGTTATGAGATCACTCAAGGCCAAAGATATCAGACAAGTCCGAAAGAATAAACGCACTTTTCGGCTCCTGTTCGCGTAGAGAGCTCCAAGATTTCCAAACACCGAAAGAGCACAAAGTAGGCCAACAAACACAGTGAACGTGATGCGTTGTCCCACACTTAAACTTGTCAGCTCACTGTCCATAATACTGGGAACATCGATGTCCTCCTCTTTACTTCTGGAATCCTTTTCAAAGCTTTCCCAACGGAACTTATCGTAGACCATCGTGTCGAAAGCCATGTTTCCGCCTAAACGTATGCAACACAACACACCTCAAGAAATACTATTCACACTTCACAGACAAATTATGCTCATCGACAGCGCAGAACAGCTTTAAACGCTCTTATCTCGCGACAAACAACCCCAGGGGACTAGCACCGATTGCCGTTATCTAGTTGACTAATTAATATATCATCCACTTACACCTGAATTACGTAGTCACCGGTGCTTGTTTGCGTTTTTCGATTCATTAGCCAGCGATTAAGGCGATCAAATGATGACTGTGTATATGAACTGTGTTATCGACGCGACGCCCGTGCGATAAGGGACAGTGTAACATGTGCTAATTGCATATGTTTAGGTGTTGACGAGTTCGATTACGCTTGTAAGCAGGTTTATAGGAATAATTTATGGTTTAGCTTTGGTTATCGTATTTGGAAGCAGTGTTGCTTGCACGAATGGACACATGACCTAAACCAAAGGCTTGCACTGAATGAAAGGTCAGTATTTGTTGTAAGCGGAAATTGGAGGAGAAGAGGAGAAGCAACTATTGGACTTCTTTGACTTACATGGTGTGGCGATGTGGCTTAGTAGCCTTCAAAATGAATCTACATACATGTCTGAGGATGACAACAACACCATCGCGTGTCCAGCCACTTCAACTTGTCCATGCTCATCCTCTCCTATCCAACGCAGGAAACATTGTGTCACCCGTCAGTCCTTCGTTGGATCCACAGAATTGGTCTCGAAGCCTTCGAATACCAAGTTTGAACGCAGCCTTATCCACATAATACGACGCTCTGCGTGGACGAACCTGAATGCGGTAAGCTATCAGCCGAAGAAAATGGCCCCTTCAGCTCGAGTGAACCTTTAGAACTTGGCACAGAAAAAGACGAATCTTGGTGACAAAGCTGCGGTAAACATTCGGAAAGGAGCCCTTTTCGTCCCTTCGGCTTCAATCATATCGATGGCATGCGATTTAGTACAATTGAACCATTAGACGTCAAAGTAAGTCTTAGGACACCCATGTTACTAACCAGTACCAGGAGTGGTGCAACGATCCTGATGACAACTTGTGAGAAAGTTGACAAATCAAAAACGCGTGGAAAGTTTCTGAAAACCTTTCAGTCTGCCACGACTTCAGGGATCTTTCTAGGCCCTTTGCCATGAAAAAGTTGGTTCTAACCTAAACCATGTGGAATAAGCCTTTATAGAAGTAGCAAAGCTCAAGTCAAAGCCCAGCTTACAGAATCCAACCAAGGAACCATCCAAGTTAACGAATGGGGCAACTCCGATGTCACGTGTGGATCTGAATCAGGAGGCTAGGGAGACGAAGATGGACAATTCCACTACGTCGAGCCACTAATCTTCGTATCAGAAGAACACATCGACTCCTCAGTCGCCTAGTAAATATTCATTCATCGATCTCAGGAAGGGATAGGTAGGTTGAGGTGGCGGCTCAGCATGAGCCCAAGTAGCACTAGATGTGCCTTTTTGTTACCACGACTCGTGTGACCTGGTTGGTGATGTGTGTTGTTGAGGATGTGGGGCAGTCGGTGCCTAGATCCAGCCTGTGGGAAGGACTAACAACGACAGGACAGTAAACCTGACAATGCTCTTCGAGTAATAAAGCGGTTACGAAGCCCTTCAAGGACGAGGATAGAACAACACTGGGCAGTGCCAACAGCAGGTAGAAGTCCACAGGAAGACCAGAAACAAAAGACTGTCCAGAGCGAGGGTGGGAAGCCATTTGCTGCCCACCTCTACTGCGGGCAGACTTCGACCAGCAGTTGTTTCGCAAGCGGCGTTGTTCAAACTCGAGCTGGCTGTGGCTACGATATAGGGACGAGACGGGACGATGACACTTACTTGACTGGAGGAATTGATAAGAGACCAGCCGGAACGAGGAGTCAGTCACCAACAGACTCAGACCCCCAGGTAAAGGCTCACAACCCATACCGGTGCTGGTTAAAGGGCTTCCCAAAGGTAGCATACGTAACGAAAGAAACAGCAAAGGACCAAACGTAACACAGATTAGGGGGACAAGGATCCACCTCAGTGACGAAGAGACTTAGGCTACCGGCAACGGACCCGAATAAAGTTGAAAGACCCAACTCCGAGCATATTGCAGGATACTTCAAAAGGGGCAGGCAACGACTCAGCAGAAAGGTCAAAACTACGTCCAAAGACGCTTAAGGTACGACACGGACCCAAAAATCGAAGGGAAGTGAGTTAAGTTGAAAACCCTACTGGACTTTGTTTCGTTTTTAAAGGATTCTCACCTTCCAGAGGAAAAAAACAAAGGATACAGCTAAAGTCCTCAATTAAAGACTTCCACGCGATGAACACCTATGAATTAGGGAAAGTACTCAGTCCAGTGTACAAGTTTCCAAAAAGCAAACAACTAGCTTGTAAAATAATCCCCGAATGGATTATTCAGCTCAAAATGACTGATCCTTAGCTTAACGTTGAAAATTGTTTCACCTTCCACCACCGCAACAGCATGTTCTGGCGTCCAGTGCAATTTAATTTTTTTCAATTTAACTTTGACATCAATAATTACCACTGCCGCAGCGCCGCCGGTGTGCACGCACAAAAGCTTTTTAATTGATTCCATTGAAAGGATATTGCATTAGCAACCGAACAGCATGCCGAATCAATTAGTCATACGGACTAAGCTGAGCCTTGCACTCTGTGCACATATGTATAGAGAAAGAGTTCTAAGCTCAGAAATTAATTGAATTTTCACCGATTGTGTGATTGATTGGAAATTAATACAATAACCTGAAAGTCCTGCTGACTACCAACCCCCGCCCCCCAGGCCGCTGCCACCTGCCGAAAGTCTGAACTATCCACACCCCCATTGTGTACGCAAATATTGTTCCACCGAATGCACGAAACGTGTTTCCTCCAGTATTTGCTTAACAAATGAAACGTATGCACATGCATGCATATCCTGCAATAATCCTCGGCTACAAGTTGATCGAATGTATCCTGCATACACATATGCACAGAGCACATAGCACATGCATGACACTGACAGAACAGTACGTCAACCGCAACAGGAAAATGAAATTTTCGCAATTTGCCGTCTCATTTAGCATTCGCATAACGACGACAGCAAGCTAAATATCCTTAATATCCTTTGATCCTTTACCATTTTTTTTTTCTTGTTTTGTTTTTGGGCGTCGCCGCCGCCGCGTTTTTTAATGCAGCAATTTTGAATAATCAGCATTTGGCACGCGTTTGTATCGTACGACCCACCAAACTGCCGCCTTAATTCCATTCCGAGTGCTCATTTGGCGTTGTAATTCATTTCGCATTCGCTATTGTGTTCAGGAGATTAGCATTTTAAAAGGATAATAGGACGAAGCACATCCGTTGCTTCAATTTTTTTTTATTTTTTTATGTGTGTATGTGCTACTCTTAGAGGTGGCTTATGTGCCATTGATGCGGTAATTAAGCTGACTCCAATTAACTGTCGTCGGTTGACTGAAAGCCGACGACGTATGCAGCACAGTTACAAACGACAACTCTCAAGGATCGCATTGTCTCGGTAGATTATTCATTTTATTCGCACGCCCCCTCGCCGCAGCAGTTAAACGCGTTGTGATTGATGGTTGTTACTTAGTTACAACGAAGTGAAAGTGGTATAAGATCGGAGTCTTAACTCTAGAGGTATGGTTTTAAGTTTTCACTTGTAAGCTTAAGGGCCTTGTGCGTGGGTTTAGTGTTTTGTCAGAAGTTGTGTGAAGTAGACGTGGTAATTTTGATTTAAAATTTCAAAGTCTGTGTGAAGATTTAGGAACTGAGGAGAAGGGAGGGTTTAAGAGCTTCTTCTAGGATGAAATGAACATGAAAGCAGATTCGTCATCCCAATTTGACAGTCTAGAGGCATGACAGTCTAGAATCACGATAGCAACTCAGTCCGAGATGGACCTTGGCTTCAACCAATAAGTATTCCCAGCCAGCTCTGGAGTGGATTGGATTTGGACTTTACATGTCCCAACCATCGTCCTCCACCCACGGGACTGTTAAGTGGCAAATGTAGGTGGAGCAGGCGAAGATTTATGTCGATAACGCATGCTATTCTCCTGAATGGCTGTGAGATCTGAACCGATACACTCAAGCAAGAGAAACATAGGGAACAGGTGGTAGCAGTACAGAGGCGTGGAGCCCTGCAAGTAACAAGTCACGGGAGTGACTCCTATTGATTTCCTAGCAGCAGAGAGGAAATTAAGTTGAAGTAGAAGTGGAAACAGTAAAGGCAAAAGAGCTCACTAAGCAACAGTGGCAAGGACGATGGAGTTTTGAAACTAGAGGATGGTGGACGACGGAGCTGATTGGGGACTTACGGTGTTGGAACCAGCCATTCTCGTAGTCGCGGGAGTAACTCCCATTGATCTCTTAGCGACAGAGAGGAAATTCAGCTGAAGTTGGAGTGGAATCAGTGAAGGCAAAGGAGCTCACTAAGCAACAGTTGCAAGGACAATAGAGTTTTGAAACTAGAGGATGGTGGACGACGAAGCTGATTTGGGGACTTACGGTGTTGAAACCAGTCGTCCTCCATTAATCTCCTAGCGACAGAAATAAGATTCATCTTCGAACGTAGAGCTGTAATAGGAGTGGAAACAGCGGGGGATACAGAGTGACAATGTTGCCACGAGTGTTTCTAGTCTTCGTAATGTACAGCCTCTCGCGGATCTCAAAGGAACCTAAAATAAATAGAACAGAGATTATTATTATCAATTAGCCACCCTGAACCAACCCGAGTTCTGAAGGAGTTGTAGGAAGATCATTAAAGAAGTGTTCTCCAAGGGCTCTCCCTCTGTTCCTGCAAAGGCTTGGGCATTCGCAAAGGAGGTGGAATGTGGCCTTCTCCTCAGCGTTTGTAGTGGTTACTTATACCTTAACATTAAAGAGGGGGCAAAGAAAGTAACGGTAGCCTTTTACGCCTGCAGCAGGATATTCGAAAAAACCTGGGGCCCTAAAATCATCATGAGGCTTAACTTGCCACGACCGTCACAATAAGAGCGATTTCTGCCAAAAAAATGAAGTCGAAGCTTGTTAGTCACTGTCGCGAAGAGTTTCGAGTTCTTGGCAGGCAGCACAATGTAGACCTCGGCTGGCCACAAAGGGATGCCTGGAAACGAGACAGCTGATGAGCTGACAAGGAAAAAATCTTCATTTGACCCCGATCAAGCAGACACCACCGACAAAATCCCACCCTCTAACCTTAAACAAGAAATAAATGAGGACACTCCACACTTTCTCTGCCACTGTCCTGCACTCTGCCATACAAGATTTACGATCCTAGGAAGGCACCTTTTCCAGGATCTAAAAGAACTATCCAGCAAGTCTGCGTTTGGCATACACTTGATAGAGCTTAGGCTTATGGTTCGTAGTTAGGGCATCACAATGGGTCTACATTGACCTAAGTGTGACGGGGAAAGGACTTCCGTTAGACCAGATAAGGTCCTTTGTGTTACCACATGGATCTATATTTCACGGGAAATACTACCCGCAGAACTAGCCGGAGCTTGTAATGAAGCGCTGGAGGCTGCCTTTGCTTATGTCAGCCATTTCACTTAGGTTGTGAAAGAAGCTGGCTCCTAAGTATACTCTTCTTCGATCTGAGAGGGCCGGACATGTACAACAAAGTTGGAGAATCGTCTCCTCCGCCTCTTCATCCATGCAGCTTCTACAGAAGTCGTTGTATAGGAGGCCCAGCCTATAAGCGTGTTTGCCAATGGTGCAGTGTCCCGCTATGACACCTATTAAGGTGATGGACAGTGGGATCCAGTTTTGGTGATGAGACAGGTGCTGCCTACTGTCCATCTGTGATTGGCGAGGTTGATGTTGTGGCGAAAGGCATGCTTAGGTTCCCCTTTTCCGGAAAAATTGGTAGAGTTGTGCTCTCTTTGGCGAGTTCATCCGCCATGCAGTTGCCTGGAACGTCTCTGTGTCCCAAATTTTGAATCGCTCAGCCATCTCGTTAAGGGACAAGCGACAATTAAGGACCGTTTTTGAATTGAAGGCGACAGATTCCAGATACAAATTGTAATATCCCGAGTGGATAGTACATAATCCTTCAGCGACGATAGGGCTTCCTTGATTGCCATCATCTCGGCTTGGAAGACACTGAAATGGTCAGGCAAACGGAAAGAGATGTAAACGTTTGCGTCCTTTGAGAATACACCCCCGCCCACTCTTGATTCTGTTTAAGAGCCATCTGTGTAGAAGCAGATGGAGTCCTTACGTTGTGGCTGAAAATAATCCTTCCAGTCGTGTCTGGAAGGGATAGTGGTAGCGAAGTTTTTATCAAATAAGAGTTGTTGAAGGGCTAGCTAAAGATCGAGCTGGCTGGTGACGCTTGTTGGTTGAGGCCCAGGTCCACACGGACTGTAGCGTAAGTAAGTAAGTTGTTGAAGGGTGTCAGTGCTTTCTTCCGCAAAGGAATTCTAAATCGTTTAGAATGGTGGAGTGTCCAACCCTACCTAACCTACTTACTACTTTACACTTCCCGTCAATCGCAGAATAAAAAACTTCCATCGCCATTTAATTTTCATAATCTTAAGTTTGTTTTATTTAATTTTAAAATTTAAACATGAAACTTTCGTTTATTTTCTTTTTAAATTTATTGTCATACATAATTGTGGTATTTTATTGTTATACATAAAAAAATAAACAAAAAACAATGAGTGTGTTTTATAACTACATACTAACTGCAAAATAATGTCTAAACAATTAAAATATAAAACAATTAAATATAAATTTTGTTTATTTCTTGTACAAAAATTACAAAATTATACACACAAAAAACGGTTACGAATATTTTAAATGTTAAAGCTCGCACAATAATTATTTTCATATTTTTTTTTTAACAAAATAAAACCTATACACGTACATATTATAGAATTTTTTTAAATAAA
The DNA here is from genome assembly GCA_951813785.1 of Criorhina ranunculi. Classification (NCBI taxonomy): domain Eukaryota; kingdom Metazoa; phylum Arthropoda; class Insecta; order Diptera; family Syrphidae; genus Criorhina; species Criorhina ranunculi. The sequence goes on from OX638383.1 coordinate 2,177,922, forward strand.
ATAGTTAAAAATAATTTAATTATATAGTAACTCTGCGTACCATAAATTCCACTTAAAAATAAATCATATTTCATTAATTACAAGAGAGAAAACAAAAAACAAGCTTATATTGTTTTTATTTTTATTTTAATATTTAAGTCTTTTTTTATCGCTTTTAATTAAATTAAATACATAGACGGCATTTTTTTGTTTAGTTTAAGGGAATAGTAGGGGTTTGTTGTTGTATTGTTTTGTTTTTTTTTTTGGAATATTTTCATATACATATCTAGTTGTATGTGTTTGTATATATAAATGGCTCGTTAGGTTACAATTTCTGGTGGCATTGTGGCGGTAAGACGCTGGTCTCATTTGGCTTTTTTAATTTGTTTGTCCTTTATTGGGGATCCTTGCGATTAATAATACGTTGCTGATTCTCGGGAATCGTATAGCTCGTTGTGACACTGATGACTTAGTCGTACTTTAAGACTCTGATAGGGAAGAGCTTTGCCATCGATTAGATTTACGGTGACATAAATGAGGTAACTCTCGCCAGGGGTTAGATTGAAGATCGTATGAGTTTCCAATGGTGATGGACTGTGGAAGAAAGTTGAAAGAATTCGATTTTAGTTTGAGAAGATCAGGAAGGGATGGTGAAAGGAGTTTTAAACCGATATACGAGAGCTGTTTGCAGGGTCTACGAGCAAAAGAGACGGGAAAACATTGGCTTCTACCAAAAATAAGAAGAAAGAGCGCAATTGAAGATATTGAGCGACTATACTCCAAAAATAATGTGAAGAAAGAAAACGGAACCCGTAAAGAGCGAGACATTATAGCAAAATCACAGTCGGTACTGAGAATATGGAAAAGCCACTTCTGCAGATTCTACAACGGCGACGAATATCAACTCAGACAACACTGTCCCATGTATGGACTTTGATAGACCCCTCTCGTGGGTCTTTTCAAGCAGAGAACAGTGAAGAAGTGTCTAAGGAGTCCAAGTCTGTATACACCGATGGCTTTAGAATGAACATAAGCATAAGAGCGGGTGTTTTTTTTATCTCCGAGGAGATATGACTTAACAGATCCATAAGACGCCCAGATCAAAGCAGCGTTTTCCAGGCGGAGGTTATAGCAGTGACCAGAGCCGATCAATTGATGTCAATGACAACGATATGACGGGAGGATATCACGATTGACATTGACAGTCAGGCGGCCATAAAGTGTTAAGTGTTGACACGCAGCACAAATTCTACTGGGTCCCCTGGTCACAGCGGATCAACATACTGCTATCAGGCACTTCCTTCCACCTGATCATAGCAAAGTGAGGGTAGCAACATCCGAACAAGACTGTTGGATCAGACAGCTTACCGAGCGAGCTATGGAAAGCAGCTGGAAAGCCTCGATAATGGACGTGATTTCAGCTTGGAAGACACTGCAAGTAACCCCGGCTCTCATGCCAATGTCTACTTTGGAACTAGACTGCCCGAGATTGGACGGCTTACCGGACGAGCTATTGAAAGCAGCTGGAGAGCCTCGATAATGACCATGATTTCGGCTTGGAAGACACTGCAAGTAACCCCGGCTCTCATGCCAATGTCTACTTTGAAACAAGACTGCTGGATTGGACGGCCTACCGAACGAGCTATTGAAAGCAGATGGAGAGCCTCGATAATGGACGTAATTTCAGCTTGGAAGACACTAGCTCTCATGCCAATGTCTACTTTGGAACCATCAGTGACGAAGGCCTGTCCTATTTTATTTGTGACTTTTGGTTCCTTTAGTCATTTCTGTGAGGAATTCTCCAATGTTTCTTTGGTTTCTTTTTGGAAGTCTCCATCTAGACTCAAGCTGTCTAAATACGCGAAGAAATTTAGCCAAACGTCTATAATAACTTGACCGGGAAGTCGCACAAAGACTAGAAATGCTTTGGGCCTTACAGAGAACAACAATCGTCTTCAAATGCTCTACAGATTGACGCTAATCCCTGCTAACTTGTGTCAAAAGAAAGACGTTCCTTGTTCCAAAAAGCTCCTTTAGGTCGATTTAAATGCAAAAGTGATAGCTAAGCTTAATTTCATCGTTTTAAGACCGCAAAATGTCCTTGAACTTCCACTATTTAAAAAGTTAATGTTAACTCGTTGCAACCTTCAACTGTTTACGGCGCCAACAACTAAAAACTTCAAGCCCCCACGCTCGATACTGATGCTTAATACTTCACTTCAGCGGACTTCTTTTCTACCATTTTGCACCGCATTCAGCCAACTAACGCTAGCGGAAAGAGCAAACACAGTCTTCTGCACAAACACAGCGAATTGTGTTTGTAAAAGTTGTTCTGTAAGTTGTTGTTACCGTTTTTGCAGACCTTTCTGCCCTCACCCTGACCTATCCATAGTTGAGTGGTGTACCTAGGCCGTCGCCGCCATCGTCGTCGTTGACTGCTAACCACCCAAGGGCTGTGAATTTGTGAAAATGTACAAAAGCCCATTTAAACTAACGTAGCTTCGTGGATTTCCTTTGTCAATTATGTTGCTGAACACGGTCCAGTGGATCGCGTGGGGTGGAACGCACCATTCATTTTACGTTCGGCTGAGCCTTTAATTTATCCAAGGACTAAAGCTAATTAGGTTAAACGAAGCTAAAGTCCCGTGGTTTATAACACAGTTGCTGGGGTTTGGGGCCAGCAAGGTGATTGCTACAAAACCAACATGTCCGAGGTTTTTCTTTTCCTGTTTCACCCTGCGAATGTACATGTGTGTGTGTGTGTGGATATACTTACATTTTGCTCCGCTCCGAGCACTTAATCGAATAGAACTGCGGATGCTGCATGATACGTTTGCCAAAATCCACGCAGTAATTAGTAGAATCGACCGAGCTGCGATTTCTGTTCGGCAGATTGAACACAATGATGCAGTAGCTGTGTGTGTGTGAAAGGACGAAACGGTTGGCATGACCTCAGAGGTGAAATTGACCTCGATTTGACTTACCCGATTGTTCTGATTTCCGGCGATGCATACCACGCTATTGTTGTCGATTTGCAATTCTTTCGGGACCGCACCTCATACACAGTTACATTTTCGGGCAGTTCAGGGAGGTTACTGAATGTACGACCAGTCGTTACAGCCAACTGTGGAAGGACACAGAATTCCCACATAAGCTTTGATAATTTAGAGACCATCGAGAGAGAGAATCGATACTTACCCCGACTTTATTCGCTCGCAGGACTTCGTCCTCATTGCTCGGGTTAATGCGAATAATATACCTGTCACCGGGTAGGGCATTATTCATGTTTATGTATGTGGGCTTGTAGATTCCATTGACCTGACCCACTATTTGCCGTTGCTTTAGGATTTTCGCATCGACTTCACTTCCGCCGCACGGCAGGATCAGGTAGCGTAGTTGAGACGGAGCCTGTTGAACTCCATCCGATGGAACCTTAGAAGAAGAATTTTCGTTCACAAGCATCTTTTGAGATGAGGAGATACCAACCTTAAAGCTAAACACTGATACACTGGTCATGCCAGAGATTTTCTCCACACTTAGAGCGTTCTCGCGCAAGGATGACGGGTGGGTGCGATTGAATTTCACCGTTGTACTGGCAATGTGGAACGTCAGGTTCTGTCGTTTCGTATGGACGCCAAAAATATCCACAAAGTAGGAGGTGTTGGGTGTTAGTCCCTTGAGGACTTGTTGAGTTCGTGAGCCTGTACAAATGACGTTTGTTGTGCGAGGATCTGAAAATTACATGAAAACAGTTAAAGGCGGCGGTAAGACTAATGATTTTAGATCGACTTGAGGGGTGTGTTTAGTGGCAAAAGTGTTGCATGCAATAGAAGTGGTTTGAGGAAGAGAAGTGTCCAGCTGAAGAAAGCTTCTCACGAAACCTTCTGAGAGTCTTCAGAGCAAAAAGTGTGCGAGCGGGCGTTTTACACTGGAGTTCAAGTTTTGAAAGTTGAAAGTCCTTTCTCTCTGAGGGGAACAGCAGAATACCATAGCACAGACTGAGAAGTTGACAGTTGAAGACGGTTGCAGAAGGTTTAAGCCACATTGAGGATCTAATTCACAGTAGAAAGGCGGTAAAAGCCTTAAGAGACTCAAAGCTGGCCTCTCCAAGAAGTTCTATAGCTAGCTCTTCTAGACTTTGGAATACCCCCGGTGGCCAATATTCAAAGAAGCTTCTCCTAAGCTGGTTTTGAACAAAATTTGTAAGAATGGCTCCGTATATCACTCAAGCTGATGTCGCCAATTGTAGAGTCTCTCACAAGACCTTAAGATTCTCACGTTCTTAAGGAGTTCCAAACTTCACCATAGGCGCTGGCCATACTTTCGAAGCTCTACTGATGCGTTTAAAACCATCTCTTGCTCAAGCGACATTTTAAGCTCTGTCAGCAGCTTGAGAAGTTAAGTCAGATTTTGCCTTGAAGTCGAAGTCTTGCAACAGATTAAACTGGGCACCTCCCATCTATTGACCCAATAGGCCCTCTTTAGGTGGACACAGTGTTCCATGTAAGTCGTTCTCCCCTCCTTTAGATCTTTGAAGACCTTCCTCCAGCTTCGGGTGTCAAGAAAATCCTGTAACTGCCTCCAGCACAGTTATGTACTTGACCACTCTAATGGACAGATGGTGGACAGGCTACCACTTCTCATCAACTCCATCACATCACACGCACAATTCAATTAGCCATTAATTACACACTTCCACCACTCTACCGTCTACTTACCGATTTTCTTTACCCTTTCCGGTGGCTTCTGCCAAACATAGTCCATTGTAGCGCCAGGGAAGCAATTCCCCTTCCTGATGGAGCCCACAACAAAGTCATTTACTGCCGCACAGAAATTCTTCTGTGGCCGCTTCGCATTAATCACCAAGCAGTAGTGCACAGCATGGATGTCGAACTTGCTACAGAAAAAAACAAAAAAAAAAAATTGAAAAACGTGGCAAATCCATCACAACCCGTCCATGGTAGACAACACAGACACAACGCCGACCGGCGATGTCCTGAACACAAAGCTCTCACCTCTTGCTCCACTTAATTATCATCTGACGTTTCCGCATTCGATTCTGACTGCGTATGTTAATCTGATTCGTTCGGTTCAATAGTGGCCAATTGGATTGTGGATGTTGGGCGTGTGCTTCCAGCTTCATAGACCCTCTCTGCCTTGCCTGGACGAATAAGTCGTACTGGCCACTCAACGCACAAGGCAAAAGGATTTCTCGTAAATCCGATTTCAAGTTTCTCGACAAATTGGCTGGAAAGGGATGTTTTATGAATTTTTTTTTTTTTGTCTTTTTTTGGGAAACATTTGCAAAGATCCTCGTTTGGACAGAGCAGCAAAGCCGTACTCACTTGTTTGATTGAAATATATTTTGCGAGCTACGTTCTGTGAAAAGGTTATGTAGAGCGGGGCCGATGAATTTAGGTAAAGAATGAATCTGAAATGAGAAGAGATACTTGAATGGATTTTGTTTAATTGGTTGGGATTCCTAATTAGATGGGTCAAGTTGGAATGAATGAGTGGATGTACGGGTGGTTGAATTTAATTATAACAAGTTGGAGGAGCCGATAGGTAGAGGAGTTTTCTGGTGAAAGCCGAGAGCGAAAAAATTAAAAAGTTGCATAGAGAGATGGTTTAATTGATGCTTGGAAATGTCCATGACATGGTTGGAAACAAGTGAACACGGGTCCTGTAAAGGACCTTCTTGTCAAAAGTTTGTCTTATGGGTACATCGTCATCTCTCTCGTTTCTGACTAAACCCACTCTACGCAAAAGGATCTTAAGCCGACACTATTTCGGTGGATGTGGCACCCAAGACGTTGAGTGGAGCTCCATATTACGTATTCCCAATTCAAAGACAATGGCAGAATCCGAACCATAAATCCCTCACCGATTCTGGAGTCCATCTTGGAATCTCTATTGGAGGTTGCTATTTCATAACTCTTACTTATCTCTAAGGCCAGCGACCCTTAGAAGGCCTGAGCCTGAACTAATGCCGCTTTTCATCGTTCGCGGTTCCGGGCTTCCAGTGTACTAGACCAAGAATTGTCTGATCTTCAAAGCGGAGGTTCGGTTACTCTCGACTTCTTTGATTACATTCGAAACACACACACACACAGTCTAGGAATGAGGTCGTCGACGGCCTAGCCATCTAGCATTACCCGCTTACAAACGTCCTCACCTTAACCCAGTCTGCTTCCCTGAACTACACCCGATATCCTGAACGATACCGAAACGAATATTGACTTGTTCCGCATGAACGTTGTCAGGAGCTGGGCTCCCTTAATTGTTGGCACACTGAAGGCTCCCATCACTATGTCGATGTTATACCTCGTGTGTTGTCATGAGATCTTGGAACTTCAGCAGATGATGAGATGGTGATCTCGTGCCTTATATAAGTTTCTAGCCCAGAAGGCGACTTTTAAAATGGCAACTGACGGCGGCAACCCTGCTGACTCAAACATGGTGCCACATATGATGATGCCTAGTCCGTGTTTAAGCTCTCTGTTGCCATTGGGATTAAAGTCCTCCATCACCCTGATGATATCTCCTCTTGGCACCTAATTGGTTATCATCAGACGAGTGCTCCGTTGCGCCGTAACACTGTATTATGGTGACGCGTTGTACACGTACGGAATCTAGCCAACAAATTGTGCCTCTGCGTTCTGTTGGTTCCGTAGGGTAGATTCAACTCCTCCAATTGCATAGAACTGCACATTCATGGTAAAGTCTTGATTGCTCTTAACCAGGTACGATCCCTGTCACTGTACAATTCAAGCTTTCATACAGCCTTCGCATGGCATGCCTAGGTAACTATCTCTCACTGGCGTGTTCCAGGCAAGAGGACACGTTTTCAACTCCTACCCGATTGAGAACGATGACGCGGCACGAAAAAGGACAATGATTCATCGTTCCCGGGACCGTGAAGGATGGAGGGCAGTATTTTTTCAGGCTCTGACCCTCCAAGGATCGCTGGCCTGATAAGTAAGTGAGTGTTGTTGGCAATAACAGCAGTCTCACGCTAGATTCCGAATGGACTCCTTCAGACTAGGCTAGTACAGGATTACGAGTTGTTCGCTTAGGCCCAAGGTAGGGTAGGAAGGTTGACAGGGAAAGAAGGTGCTTTCCCCGTCACTCTAAGGTCAATGTCGACCCAATGCGAAGCCGCTTATGCCCAAAATATCGCATGAATTTTTCGAAGAAGTTGTCAGAATGTGGTGTTTTGAGAGGTCCTTCGTTGTCTGAATCAAAGACCGTCATGAATTCTCGAAACAAGTGTGAGAATCTGGTGTTTTGGCAAGTCCTCCGCTGCCTGAATCAAAGATTGTCATGAACTCTCGAAGAAAATGTGAGAATCTGGTGTTTTGAGAGGTCCTTCGGTGCCTGAATCAAGGACCGTCATGAATTCTCAAGGAAAATGTGAGAATCTGGTGTTTTGACAAGTCCTTCACTGCCTGAATCAAAGACCGTCATGAATTCTCGAAGAAAATGTGAGAATCTGGTGTTTTAACAAGTCCTTCGCTGCCTGAATCAAGGACCGTCATGAATTCTCGAAGAATATGTGTGAATCTGGTGTTTTGACAAGTCCTTCGCTGCTTGACCATCCTCACAAACCAACCTTAGTCCAGGTACAATAGCCAAAAGTCTTCAACGTTTGTTTAATCTTTTTTTCAAGGCGTTAGTCTCTGTGTCTCACCTACGTCACTTTTAGACCCTACTGTAGGCAAAATTTCCTCAGAATTTTGGAAGGAAAAGGCACAAAAAATCTCTTGTATTTCCCTCACAACTGTGCAGAAAGTTAAGCCTTGAGATTTTTTTTTTTTAAATAAATCAAAGGAAACCTAGATAAACTGTTTCTATACTCGTATTTACAAAAAAAAAGATCGGCCTTCAAGAAATCCCTTTACATCCTAAAAACCCTGATTAAATCTTTCTAAAAATAAGTCAAGCGAAGGATGCACAAGGATTCTTAAAAGGAAAATCTCCCACTGATTCACAAACCTAAGCCTATATCCTTCTTCTCCTCTTCGAAAAACGAAAACCCCATTATTCCACCTAAAATAAACATTCAACATGAATTGATCCCCACCCATTGGATGAAATAAACCGAATCCTGTACAGTTATTGGAAATAATAATAAATCTGACATAAATAGGAAAATTGGAAAATATTTTCACTTCTCCCTGTCCGCACTGATATCTTGTTACGTTGCAGAAAAAAAACAAAATCACACACACAGGGATACACTTTTTTTTACAAAATTTTCCGTAATTTCATCCTGATTTTCCATTTTTATACATTTCCCTCGCATTTTCAATAAAAACCAACCACGCCATTGCAAAAAAAAAGAAGATTCCTTCCGTTCTGTTCTCAGGGATACCATTTCAATGAAGACGTTCGTTTTTTTTTACACCCCCACCACGAACACAGAAACCCTCCATTCATCGATCTGTTAGGACCAAACCGAAGAAGGCAACAGAGGCACATAAATAAAATCCTTGGAATCAAAGTTTAAAACACAAATAACAATAAATGATTCGAAATAAGGATATCCAAGCAAATAAAATATATTCACCATACTAATCAGCCCATATCCTTGCACACGTCCTTATACATTGCTTTGCGGCTGAATGGCAAATAGAGAGGCTGTGTATCCCATACAACACCACACATCCCTTTTTGATTTTTCACCCAAAGGACCAAAATCCCGGTGAAGCCCCGTGTGTGACAGTTGTTGACAGAGTATCACATAAATTATCGACAAAATTCGCACCGAAATGATGATATCCTTTATTTTTTTTTTCCGGAGGATTCTTGTATTTTTTATTTGCTTCCGATATGGTACGATTGTTTGTTGTGTGGGGAAGGTTGGGTGTGTGTGTAAACTTTAAAACGAATTGACAGACAGGCGCAATTTTGAATGATGTAAGCTTTAAATGGCTCAATTGGGGGACTTATAACGGGGGAGAGAGTCCTTGAAAGCAGCTGGAACGGGAAGTCAATTTGTTGTGCAATTAGGGTTATGGAAAAACGGAGTCTCATGTCCCTTCAAACTTATGTAAAGTGGCGTTGCAATCCGTGGTGGACCTGGGGCGTAACCTAGCTGCCTTCAGTTTCACATGCTAAATTGGTTGACGTCCCATCCAACTTACGTGAGCCACCTGAGTAGTGGTCTTCTTCTATTGCGCGGTCCTTTGGGAAAGAATTCGAAGACTTTCCGGGTCGAAGCACTCCGTCCGCTCTACATGACCCAGCCACCTCTGTCGTTTCTTCTTATACTCAAGCCCCGAGTTAAGAAAACCAATGTTTCGAGTGGGTGACAGGACTCGCTTACATTTGTTGACATTCATTCGTAGAGCTACTCTAAACTTTATTCGGTGAAGCGCTAAGCCCTAAGCCCTCTAAGCCATACAGCAAGACGGATTCACAAAACAGAATCAACAATGACATCTACGGCTTTGGACAAGTTGGACCACTTGCCGAACATCTTACATCGGTCGCTTCGACATATTGCTAGCTCAGGTCTAACGATGGGGTCAGGATTTCTTAATCAAAATTGGATGACCGAAGCGACCGCATCCCCTAATGAAGCTTCTGATACTTGTGTGTTCAGACTGTTTTGCTATGACAATTTGGTCATGTAGGCCTCATCTTAAATGGACTTTAGTGGGCAGCCGACCAATGAAGTGTCTCTGCCTGAGACGCAGCAATCTTCTATCTTTCACTGTCCCAAGCAAGTTGTCTTAAATTTACGGTGGAGGTTCGATCTTCCTTGCCGTTTCGAATCTGAGAACTGGAATTCACAGGAGCGACATCCCTATCCTGAAGCTTAAAAACACTTTCAGTCCGTCTTTCTGCCTTCAAAGAACTAGAGCGTCAACGTCCTTAGCCTGGACATAAGCTGATAAAAGAACGTATAACGCATACGACACGAACGATGGTTCACAGAAGTATGAAATCACAGACGGAGTTCCACAAGGTTCAACCTGAGCTGTGGTGACATTCATAGGCTTTAAGTTTCTAACGAGGCGCTAGCCTGGCTTAGTCTTGTCGGAGTTCCACAAGATTCAACCTGAACTGTGCTGACAATCGTAGGCTTTTAGTTTCTAACGAGGCGCTAGCCTGGCTTAGCCTTGTCGGAGTTTCACAAGGTTCAACCTGAGCTGTGGTGACATTCATAGGCTTTAAGTTTCTAACGAGGCGCTAGCCTGGCTTAGTCTTGTCGGAGTTCCACAAGATTCAACCTGAACTGTGCTGACAATCGTAGGCTTTTAGTTTCGAACGAGGCGCAAGCCTGGCTTAGCCTTGTCGAACATAAATCTGAGGGAGAATACAATACTAAAGATCGACGATCCTTTATCCGAAATCTCGAGAAAGATAAATCCAACTGAGCTGTCTGTGAAGGCTCGCGAATAAGGTCAAATATTTAGGGTCCTAGGTATCCTAAATCGAAGACAGCTCCTACCTAGGAGACCCAAGGTACCTATTGTCGAATACTATCTCTACCTAGGAAACGCAAGGTACCTTAACCCGAATACTGCTTCTAGCCCAAGGTATCTATTCTCAAAGACTGCTCTTACTTCGGAGTCTCGGAATACCTGTAGTCGAATACTGGTTTTGGCTAGAAGGTCCAAGGTCCAAGGTACCTAAGTCGAAGACTGCTTTTACCTAGGAGACCAGGGGTACCTTTTGTCGAAGGTAACGAAAGCTGAATTCTGCCTTTGGCAAGGAAGTCCGTGGTAGGTATAGTCAAAGATCGCTTTTACCTAGAAGACTTGGAATAGGTACCGAAAGCTGAGAACTCCTTTTGCCTAGGAGACCCGAGGACAGCTTCTACCTTAGAGGGCCTTGAGTGCTGGGTTTGATAACGCATTGGAGAGCACCAATCTGGACAGAAGCATAATCGGTGTTTCGCCAAAGTATCAGTCGACTTGATTCCTCCACGCTGGACTGTGATATCACCTAAGGAACGTCAGGAAACAAAGAAGAATCCCCTTCTCTCTCTCATACAACAAACTGTAAGGGACCACCCTAAAGGCGTCATAAAATCATTACCAACGGCTTCCCGTTCCAAACACCATTCATTCAAGCAAAACGCAATTAGAATGACTTTCGAAACTCTTCCAGGATCAACCGTCATTATCTTCAAGTTTCCTTTGTTTTTCAATTCAATTTTCCACCCCTATCCCCTACTCTTCCCAACGTTATCAATGACAAAAGCAAAATGAAAGATTTGCCGTTAAAAACTTCCCTAATAGCCGGTCAAATGACTTAAATGATTTTTTAATGTCCTCAGAGCGTCCAAGCCCACTTGTCAACGCCAACGACCGACCATATCTGGCACACCAGACTGTCTAGCCACATAAGCCACAGCGATGGAGAATGGAATTAATGTCAAGTAAGTGCTCGCAAAAGAGCGGGGGCAAAGATAAACAATAATTCTTTCAATTGGACACTTTTAAACGTCAAGAACCCATAAAGCTAAGAACATGCTACATCCTGACATCAGTGTCCATACCAGTGTCCATACCCACCAGACCCCACCATGATCCCAATCCTACGGTCCAGAGACGATGACGAAGTGTGATGTTTTATATTATTTACGCACTCAATCGCAAGGACTTTACCATTCGCGGGCCATTACCAGTGGAGAGGGGTGAACACAGCTAGTAAAAACTATTTTTACGAGTAGAGTATGTATCCTTTGCAACAATTTTTTTTGGCAGGATAACGTTGAAAGAGAAAAAAAAAAGGAAAGGGATGTATGTGCAGGATATTGTTTGTGTGCAAATCAAATAAAAAGCTAACGCTCTAAAGGATTCCATTTCAAAGCGGAGAAAGGTACATAAAAACTTCTCTAGGATACAATTCGCAATAAAAGGACATCAGAGCAGGATGGTATGATCTCTGGTCCCCTCATCACTCTATGCTTCACCCCCCCGAGGGAGCCATCAAACGAGTGGACATTAAAAACGCTCGTAAATTAAATTTAATTACAATGCCAGAGAGTACACACATCCTTTTTGGTGGAGAAAAACATTTTTATTTTCTTCAGATTTCGTCCTTTTTTTTCCCCGAGTGCGATTGTCAGTTGTGCCTTGCGATAATGCGTAGACAAGGGATCTCCCAAATGGCAGATTCCTTTGAATCCAAATGCTTTTGGCGGAAGGCTACATATGCGTGGGGACGACGACAACGACAACGACAACGACGACCAAAAAACAATAGATATCCTTGGCGCAATTTATCGCCTTCGCCGAGGGAGAATTGCCTCCGTCTTGGGGAATATTATTCAACATTCGTATTAGGAAGGACCCGCAGAGAAGACCTAATTGCATTCATAAATCAAATGCCAAACTATCTCGCAAGTTATGAACATGAAAATTGGAGTTTAAAGGATCGTAGGTGGTGATTGAGGGTGTCTCTCTGTGTGTCGTATAAGGATAATGACTCTATTTCACTATGTATGCACATGTATGTGTGTGTAGGCTTTGTCTGAAAATTTAATTGATTGCATGGATGTGCAACCGAGAAACAATGCAACCGAAATGGGTTCAGTTTAAATTTGGAGCGAGGATAATGAATCCACAGAGAGTGTCCTTAATTTGAACGTTATTGTTATAAAATTGCAACTTTTGGGCAAGTGGAGCATTTGTGTTGTTTCACTAGAAGGTGGGTGATTTCATTGAGTGTTTTGTTTGGGGCGATGAGGAAGAAGACAAGAAGTGTAAAGGATCTACAATAACCACTTCGTCTTGAGGGAGCAAGCATTGATTTCATCTTCTGGACGAGATACACAGAGCTGACCTTTTTCTATTTAACTGGAGGAGGTTCTGAGTTCTCAAATTGGAATGCCACAAGGGACTACCGTAGGGCCTCTATTCCTTTCACTGTTGTGTTTTCGTTCAAATACGGACAGAGCTTCGGAGATATCAACTCAACTCAAAACCTGTAGAAGGAGCAGAAGTCAAATAAGTTGGCTTTGATAAAACTTCATTTCCTACCTTTTAGCCACCGACCTACTCGTTGGTCACGTCACAGTGTGCAGCACATCCTTACTGAAGGACTCTGCAATCAGTGACATTAAGGAAAAAGGATAAAAAACAGAAGGAAACATTTATCCTTTTCAGATAATGTGCACAGGATTCGTTTCTTTTCCTTAAATTTCGCAGAATGGAACTAGGGACTCTAAATTTCAGGACCAGGGCAAGGGAGACCAAACCTTCCTACCTATGATGGTCTACTAAAGTATTCTTCACAGCTTCTCCCTCCTTTATCTTAACAAGTCTCTGTTCAGGCTTTTGAACATCATTCTTGAAGGACCTCATCGTTGTTGACTCTTTCCCGCTCACGAACCTTCTGTTGTTTCTAGCTACCGTGGACCATTATCTCGTCACAGCAAATTTCAGAGGTCCATTGTCCAACGAGAAGAAGCCACGAATGGCCTAAGAAAAAAGGCACGCTTTTGCACACCTGGACTAGCTAGGAGGGACTACAAAGAGCAACTGAGAGGCTTTCTACTGTGCACATGTCTTCCACTAACGGGATACCACTTTGGGATACCAGCCCACACAGAGGGCAGTGATAGAAGACGCAAATCATAAGGCGTTATAGCCTTGAAGGGACATCGAGTCAGAAGAAGAAGAAGAAGGGCATAGCAGTCTTCCAGCTCAAGAATATCAAGGAGATCCGCGACAGACACAACATTCAGAAATTCTAAGAGAAAGCCAAGCGATTGGTAGTTAGTTTTAAGGCCGGAACGCAGGCTCTTTGAAATAGTGAAGGTATCCTAGTCACCTTCATTCATCGTCTTAAGTCGGAATTCCGGGAAAACTGATCCCGATGTGTCGCATCACACTAGAGAATATGGAATGCAGAGCGCAGTTTGGAGGCAGCTGTTCTCGAACTTTTCTAAACATGCACGGGATTTTGGCAAGAAGACGCCCGATCACGTATCTTCTTCATCCTCGTGCTAGAGCAGATAGAACTTAGAGCATGTTTTCATATGAAAGGCACTATCTGCAGCAAATCCTCCCAGCTACAGTCGCTTCTAGCGAAGCTACCCACTTGGGGATCCGAGAGTCATTGCCCTTCTTTCGTTAATTATGAGTCTCGATGGAGACTTGTAACTTGGTCTTGACGTAACTTCCTTTGAAGGGGTTACTTGTTACGACTTCTAAGGCCTATTTTAGCATGATCAAGCAGAAGAAGCAGATGTCTTTAGATCTGTATGACACTTTGATGGTCGGGTTTAGTGCCTACACGCTCGTCGTTAGTTTCAAGAGCTGACACCGGGTTGATATAGCTTGCCGCAGAGCTAACAACCACCAGCCGCTCTCTTGGATTATGGACCCCCACAAGTGTAACGATGCAACCTCTTTCGCTGATGGTTACTTCCTCATGGCTTTGGCCACACCCCATTTGAGCAATTGATTTACACAGGCTATGTACTGATTCAACCCTACTCCCCTCCCTTGTCGTCTTCCAACCACAAAGTGACACAAATCACATGCTTTAGTGCGAAGCTACGAGTAAAAAAGCAAAACACCTTGCAAATGAATTTAAATTGAATTCTCCGCAACAATTTCCATAAGTTGTTCCCTTGGTCTTCATCGTCGTCGCCGTCGTCTTTGTCGTTCTAGTAGTCTCTACTCCATCGACTGACACAGGTTTCTACCCTCTACCACCCCCAACGATGACACATTTGATAAAAAAAAAAAAATTGTCACTCGACAGACAGTTGAGTGCACTGATTATGTGATGCGACGCATAAATTGTGTGTGTTTTGCCCACAAGAAGACCCCAACGACAAGCATAGAGAAGAGAACGCGGGTACCGATGACGACCGACAACGCCTGGTTTGTCTTGTCATGGCATCGTATGTCACACTGACGACGAAGAAGTCAGAAGCATAATTGCGCCGCGTAATGAGACAAATGCATGTCAGGGAAGTGTGACAGCATGGAGATTGAAAAATGACGCCGAAAGATTGGAACGCCAACGGGCTAGAGGGACCAGACGCACAACGCGAATATGGGACAAATGGGTAACAAAGTTGGGGAAGAAAATTTCGCCTTTGATCTCGTGCTGATTTGAGGAAATGGACAATTTTCTGTCTGTCTGTTGGTTGGCGGGGGGGATAGTTGTTTAAAATTCTTGCGTTTTCTCGAAATTGAATGAGGAAGACGCTGGGAACGAGGACCCACTTAGGAATTTGATGGATAATGTCGAGGTGAATATGTATAGATCCGTGTTAGATGGTTTGTCAGTTCGAAGTGGTCCTCTAGGGATAGGTAGACATAGACAAAAAAGTTAGTCCATGATGCCTCTGAGAATGCTAAGGTTAGACTGGACAGGGGGTCCTCAACCCATTTAGATACCCTAGCAGTTTAGCTTGTCCAAATCCTTAGTCACAATCAAAATGGAAACTCTAGAACCCTGTCGAACTTTGATTGAATGCTTGTCCCCCTTCCCTAGTGGAAGCCTGAACTTGAGAAGCTCAGAGAAACGTCAAGAAAACGTCGTTATAACCCGTCTTCTTATCATTCTAAGACGGAGGAAAGCCAAGTTTGAAGCTGCTAAACTGGTAAACAACTTACGTTCACAAGTCTGACTATTCTTATACAAATATTCTGCCCTTGAACCTTTTTGAAGGCTTTAAAGAAGCATATTTTGAAGGGAATGCGGTGGCTGCACCTTCTGAAGATAGGATTACAAGACTTAGTGGACAACGTCGTTCTTTTCTTCGTTCCTCGGGAATAATCAATCGCCCCGATTCATAAAAGGCTCCAAAAAAGGCTTTTAAGTCTTGCTTTGGCCACACGAATAGGCCTCGACTTTAGTCGTAGCGAATGACGAGTGCCTCTCACTTAGACCTTATTCACTTCTGCTCTTGACGCAACGTTCACTGAATTTTGTTACAGAGCTTGATACAGAGCTCCAAGCCCTTCTTGGAAGGAAGGGCTTTGAAAAAATTAAAATGAGACTAGTGTCAGGCCAGAAAGCCTACAAGATCTGTTTGCTCCTTTTGTCCCACTCTTGACGAAACGTTAACTGAGTTTTCTTCAAACGCCCTTGGTATGATACAGACCCCTTCTAGGGAGGAAGGGCTTCAGCAAAGTTAAAATGAGGCTAGTACCAGACTATAAAGCCTTCAAGATCTGCCTCGTCCTATTGTCCCACTTCGCGGGCTGCAAATTTGTCCCTAATGCAAGCTCTGACTTAGGAAACACCACATGCTCACAGACCTCTCAAGAAGCACAGTATTCGGCGTTGAAGATCGGCAATCTTACATATTTAACGGCCTTCCTGCGTCAAGTCCCACTAAAGCCGACTTAAATTGTAAAAACTCTAACTCAAGCTCTAAAAATTTGAGGAGTTTTGGGTTAAAAAGGAGTCTTGACTGCTAAAAGTCGTACACATGTTGGTTAAGTCTCAAGTTGCCAGCAACCTCCCTTAATAATTTATGTTTGCGACAGTCAAGACCCTTGAAAATTAGCAACGGTTCCTCCACAAAAACTCTTCATCTTCAAGGACAAAGATAACCATAAAACCTCACGGACATAAACATCTTCCACAACAACCCCAAGCAAGATCCAATCTAACTTTCTATTTGTAGCCATGCTCTTCCTAGAACTCAATTGCTCATCTACGTGAGCCGATGACTAATGCTAGAGGACACCCATTATCGTTACACAGGGTTCACATTAATGAGGGTTCCATGAATCTTTCAATTTTCATCGTGTCCTTTCTGTCATCAATCATTATACTCGTACACCTCTGTTAAAATGTTAAAAAAGGAAACCCCGCCCGATAAAGCACGTCTTCAACATTTCTAAAGTGTGTCCCGCAGGCCTCCTCCTAATGCCTCCTCCCTATAAGGGAATCTAATTTCTTAAATTGCCTAAAAGATAAATGGCTTCAATAAATTCACCCAATCGGATCACAGGATCATTTAAGGAATAAAATTGGATTAAGGATAACTACCACCTATCTAGGGATGGTTTGTGTGCTAGCACCCGCATCCAAAGGACACACATACTCGTACAACGTTGCAATGTGGCATTCATTCAGTTATCCTTGTAGCATCATGCTTGCTAATGATTCCAGAGACAGCAAGTTGCAATAGAATACCTTGCAACGGCAAGTGTACTTTCATCACCTTATCTCGTCCTTCCATCCATTTCACGTGCTTCCATGGGAGCAGAGAGTAGCTGATGAAAGTTTTATTTTTTTTAGATTAACTCGGTGCTGGTTCTGCTAGAGTGTGCTGTTGTAAAAGTTCTTCTCTACTCAAGGACACCTTCGAAGGGCGCGGCAACAGCAGCAGTAGCCAAGGTGACAGGTTAAATGAGCGCAACACATCTGTTCCAGTCGTTACGCCGTTTATAGTCTTCCTTCGTTGTACGTTCTTTGATTGCAATTCTCTCCGTTTCCCTTTCAGCGATTCAATTAGATTAATTAAATTCGTTTGAGGTGCAGAAAGGAGGACACAGAAGTAGAAGAAAAAAAAAAAAGGATGAAACAGGATGTATTACGTAATTGTGCGCGATGATTACTTTACGCTTTGATTTGTCACTTTCCATAAACATCCTGGCATTGTCCTGCTCGTCCAACTTCTCTGATCTGAATTCACTTGAAAATTCCAATCTCATGCGCTCGTTCGAGCGGAAAATTGTCATTCGCTCGTTAAGGACGTGCGCGTCCGTTCACCAAGTTACGTTCGGTCGTTTACATTTTCCCCGCTGCCGCCGCGCCATCAAATAAGAGATGGGAGAGTGCGTCTCTCTAAGGAAACGAAGGACTTTCCGGCCTATGTCAGAGTGGCGCTGGGACACTGGGATACTAAGTCTATCTAAATCCATCTAAAGTAATTTATGATCCCAAGGACACTTGGAGATTTTGTTTTTTTTGTCATGCTATGTGTGTGTGTGTGTTGAAAGACTAAATCCCTTTGCTACTAATATATAGACACACGCATCCTGGAACAGAAGCAGGCAGTGGTCCCAATGGAAAACACTTGTCGTCGGCTTCCTGTTATTTGTGCTTATTTTTATTCCTTTGCAATTATGAAGAGATTTCCTCTCGGGGAAGGACCTTCCTTTTTTTCATCCTTTTTTCGGCGACGGATATGGATTTTTTTTCTTTTCTTTGTGTCGGTTAGTGTATTTGTTTCAACGAGTCGGTTGTTCTTTGAATTAATTGCTCCGACGTGGACATCACACCGTTCCCAACAGCACTGGAGATGGGTTGGGTGGGTTGTAAGGATAACGCTTGGACGAAATTAAAAATCACAGTTAATGTAATATGATAATGAAATTCTCTTTATGCTTAGTGAATGTGTCTCCCGGGGTGAGGTGGGTCTTATTTCTTTTGTTTTGGGTCCTAGGAGTGTTTCATTGTTATTAAAAATCTGGTTTGTCCTTTCGTCGTCCTTTTCAGCGGGCAATTTGCCTTTAAATTGTTTTCGTAGGGCCATTGGGAGTGACCTTGAGTTTTCTTCTTCTTTTTTTCCTGTTTTTTTCTTGTGGGTTTTCGTAGCTTTCTTTGTGTTTCCTTCGAGGGTCTCAAAAGTTTACGGGAAGGATACCCACGAATTTACATTGGGTAATTGTGGAATTAATTGCCTGACAGCCGTAGGGAATGCCGAATGGAAGTTTGTTTTGAAAGGTGGTCGTTGGGGTTGGGTGGGGACTTTTTCGTTTTTTTTCTTCTTCTTTTTATTGGCTTCAATCAGAGGCAAATGGTTGATGGTTTGATTTTTGTCACATTGTCTTGAGGGGTTTTGTCCTTTTGTTGAAACTTTATGTTTACAGCGGAGGGAAATAAAAAAAAAGATTTCTTTTCTGTTCACCTAGAGGCTTTGTGTACTCCTCCTTCCCCTGCTATTCCCTGGGAGGAAGTACTAAAGAATTCCATTTGACACTGTCGGATTTTATTCTTTGTCAGCGACATTATAGCAACCGTACTCTCGTGTCCTTGTCTTCATAATGCAAGGTACTCGTGGGACCAACATCACTTACGGGCTTTGGGACCGGTCCTCAACAAAAAAAAACCAGACGAAGCTGTTGGTATGAGCTTCTAGTCACATCTAGAGCTCTGCTGAAGCCCTACTTCAAGACCACGCACAGCACTCCGCAAATTGAGACGTCAACCCTTTGTCCCTCATTTGGGCTCACAAATATCCCGAACCAAGTGAAAGACGTCCCCAAACCTTTGGCCTAGTCCCTGAAATTAAAAATGATAGCCTTGTGGCCACAGTAATGTATTTGAAAGCTCTTCCTCCTTCACCGACTTTCGAAGATGCAGGTTGGCTTCAAAGACAACAGAGACTGATGGAGTTCCTAGCAATCTCCTTTAAACGGCGCTTATGACATTAGAAGACCTTCTACGCTCACTTTCAGAGATAGAACTTGAAACTGTGTCAAGCTGAAACCCTGCATTCTTGCCTGTGGTTGCCACAGAGGACTCACTAGAAGCGGAACTACACTTAAGTCTGTCTAAAGAATTTGAACTGGAGTACCACAAGGCTGCATCCTTTGGCCAGTATTCCACTTTCAGAGATAGAACTTGAGACTGTGTCAAGCTGAAGACCTGCATTCTTGCCTGTGGTTGCCACAGAGGACTCACTTGAAGCAGAACAACACTTAAGACTGTCTGAAGTATTTGCACTGGAGTACCACAAAGCTGCATCCTTTGGCCAATATTCGACTTTCAGAGATAGAGCTTGAGACTGTGTCAAGCTTGCCTTTAGTTGCCACAGAGGACTCACTTGAAGCAGAACAGCACTTTAGACTGTCTGAAGGATTTGAGCTGGAGTACCACAAGGCTGCATCCTTTGGCCAATATTCGACTTTCAGAGATAGAGCTTGAGACTGTGTCAAGCTGAAGACCTGCATTCTGGCCTGTGGTTGCCACAGAGGACTCATTTGAAGCAGAACAGCACTTGAATTTGATCTGAAATGCCACAAGGCTGCATCCTTTGGCCAATATTCGAGCTTCGAGTGGCTTCTTTAAAACGGAATTCGGTGGATTCTTACATCTTTTGAGTCATGAATCCCCAATGAACAGCAAAGAGACAGCCTATTGGTCAGAACTGCACTGGAAGAGCTGGTCACACAGCACTTTTAGATGCATCATGACTCATTGCCCAAATATGGAAGGCCTACGGGTCATACAATCAATGCGTCCCTCCTATTACTATTTGACATGTGAAATTCACCCCATACCTTCCTTGCACATCATACCATGCACCTTTAACGGTAAACAAACACTGCAAACACAACTCCCTGATTGCATGTGCCGCACAGTGAAAGTAAATATTTCCCATCCGTGCTAGTCCTTGTTTAATCTCCAATTTTCATTGCAGGAATGTAACTAACCACCGCCGACAAGGGTAAACAGAAGCTTCGTGACCAAGGTCCAATTAAAAAAAAAAAAACCTGGAACCCAAAGTTTGCTTTAAAAGACAGAATTCCATCGAAGCCCTGCAACACTTGTTAAAGTGATGTCCACGAAGAAGCTTCATCACGATGAACATCCTGTCTGTACTCCTGTTGGGACAAGTGACTCACGCTATTAGCAATACCCAGCAGGCATCGGGTACGATTTACATGAGAAAACCCAACGATCGAGGTCCAAGAACCTGGGAATCCGGCTTGAAATGCCTTCAAACAGTCGGACGCTTCTATCTAGCGAATAAGAGCAGTCAATCGAAGTTACGTTTATGGAAGAACATGGTCATCACGCATTCGAATAACATGTCCACCCCAGCAGCTCAGATTCAGGATCGATTCTTGAGCACGAAAAACGAGGCGTACATTAAAAAGGCTGAGAATAAAGTTCTGGGGGCGTATCTCACGAGTGTTGTGTCCGACGCCCTACCTCTGCCGAAGCAGGTGTTCAATTCGGACCACATAATGTACACCGATGCGTACGTCATCATTGTGGACAGTGTTAATCGTTTGCGGAACCTCTTCAAGGCGTACGTAAGTCATCTGCAGTCCTGGAATCCTGGAGCGAGGTTTCTTATTCTCTACAACCACGTGGACGATCGGAATAGAAGTTTGACAGTGGCTAACGAGGTTTTTGAACTTCTCCTCAACAAGTTCTATGTGAACACAGTATCCTTGCTGTATGCTATCAACGACACCTCCTACGAGTACTACATCCTGGACAACTTCAATCCGAATGCTTGTCGTGAGGTGAAGGCGGTAAAGCTGACCACTTGCGACATGGGAGTCATTCCAAATGAAGGGATTGTAAGAGCTCGCATCAGTGTATTTCTACAGAAGCCAAGCTTGAAGAACTGCACCTTTTACATGTGTGCCAGCGTTGAGCCGCCGTTCGTTGAGCAGGACTGTATCACTGGGATCGAGTTACACCTCATCGATCTGATTAGGCAGAAGCTAGACTTCCAGGTAGGCACAGTCCCAACCCCTTGTAGATATCTCAACCAAACTCTCTTTTGAATCTTTCAAGCTGAACTACACCTGTGGGGACTCCAAGCGCGGCATTCGCTATGCGGACAACGACACATGGTCCGACCTGCTGGGTCAGCTGGACAATCGAGAATGTGACTTCATCCTCGGCGGCTTCTATTCCGACGACGAAATACGTGAGGATTTCTGGGTCACTGACTCGTACCTCTTCAACAGCCATACATGGTTCATTGGGGCGGCAACACCCCGTCCCCCATGGAAGGCACTCTTCATCATCTTCCAGGCGAACATGTGGCTCTGCATAGCAGTCGTCCTCCTAATCACATGGTTCTTCTGGCTGACATTCGGTTCGATACTGCCCGAGATGAAGGCGCATAAATCTCCCACCCTGACGGCTATTAATTCCTGGGGTGTGACACTAGGCGCCTCAGTGAGCGAACGTCCCGAGTGTCAAACGTCCCGAATTTTCTTCGTCGGCTTATGCCTGTACAGCATGAACGTGACAAGCCTCTATACCTCGAAACTGATTGCTGTATTTGCAGATCCTGGCTACGAGCATCAGATATCCACCATCGAGGAGGTTATCCGCCAGGGCATTCCATTCGGTAAGTATATGTGTGGAGTGTATGACGAGTGTGTGTCGAGGTGTGTGTCGAGTGCGTGAGTGCGGTTAACCGCACGACCGGCCGGCTGTGTGTGTGTCAAATTTCATCACCCTCCTCCACTTCTCGATTCATTTAGGTGGTCCGGCAGAGAATCGTGACTGGTTCGAGAACCCCGATGACATGGAAATCTACACGCGCTATAATGACAGCGATAAGTTTGTGCCGCAAATGCAGAACCTGGAGCCAGTGTTTAAGGGCGAACGTGTCGTATTGGCCAATCACATGAACATGCTGCGCAACCCGAAAGTCGATAGTTTATATGGGTTTCCGGACAATGTGTTCTCCAGTCCGGTGGAAATTATTGCCAAACGTGGGTTTCCGTTCTTGGACCGTTTCAACACCCTCATTCGCCAAATGAAGGACGCCGGTTTGTTCAGCAAGATTGACAAGGATTTTCGCTACGAATGCACCGTTCTGGTGAAGATTCGAAGCTTGCGGACGGACTTCCAAGGTAAGCCGACAACAGGGGGTGAGTGATGGTTTTGATTACTTTTGTACTTTTGTTCTTTCTCTTCCCCCAGAGGCAGTGATGGTATTGACCATCCACCACTTGGAAGGCGCCTTTGCGTTTCTCATTTTTGGAATACTATTGAGCTGCCTGACATTTGCTGGAGAGCAAATCAATTACAGATACTTTCATCCGTGGTTGTGCAAAAAATGCAATTGGAAGATGGAAACGAAAACGGAACCACAAAACGGTCAAACAAAGCAAAAGAAACGAAGCAACCAGCCAACAACAATAACGATGGTGAAGGATGAAGTGAGACCTGTCATCAATGTTCGAACGGAACAGATACGATTCACCCCGATGAAGAGGAGAAAGATTCGATTGAATTTGAAATGAGTGGCCTCGAGGGCATGAGAAGATTGCGAAATATGTGTTGAAGCAGAAGGAGAGAGAGAGAGTGAGAGAGACTCCCTCATCATCAGTGGAAAAGCGGTGGTTTCTGATTGAAGATTTCGCCGAAAGTCCTTCGGCTGAATGTTAAGGTTGTTATGTGTACATATGTTGAGGTATGAGTGTGTGAATTGAATGTAAAGGTGGGAAAATTTAAGGATTTAAGCTTGAAAACTTGAATAAAGAGAAATTTAAAAACTTTAATGAACATTTTTAAGGACATCAGGAGGTTTGCATAAATTCTTTGTGTCTAAAGCTGTCGAGGCACTTTTGGGAAAAGAATGAAAGCTATTTGGTTGAGGTTGGTCATGTAGTCTTGGAGATATCCGCGCACAAACAAACAGAAATAAACCATAAAACCCTAGACTTGTCATTCGAAACGCAGTCCACAGCAAACTGAAATATGAGGGTTTCAGCATACATCATGAAAGACTACAGGGTCACGAAAGGTATGTCACAGCCCTCGGTTCATAGCTGTCTTTGGAAGGAAGGTGGAAACGCACTCGTCACAGTAAACACGCCCATGAATAATCGGTTACAGAAGTAATTCACCTCAGCGTTACTTGAATAAAACACAAGCCGTCTTGGACAGGAAGACTGATTTGACTGGTGATGACCCCAGCAAAAATATTCAACGATTCCAGGATCCGTTTCTACTATGAACAGACCGCGTGCAGCTTACGAATCAGCAGGGATCTTCAGGAAACACATTGACATGGAACGAGTGTCTGGAAAACAAGTACCTGGGACATGTATTATGGTGACTACCACGAGCAGGGACAGTAGCTGTAGGGATGCGGTTTTGTTGTCAGAGGTGAACTTAGGCAAAAAGTCGAATGATGACGATCCGCTCTCATAGAGGAAGAGGACGATGTCATAGAAAAAACCTACGAGCCATGCCCGGGGTATGACGTTACGAGTGCTTTTGGAGATTTTGATGCCAAGATTGGAAGGGAAGACATCGGAAGGCATAGCCTGTATGACACGAGCTCAAAGCGGGCAAAACATGGTGTATCTAGCACAAAATTCTCACATTTTAGCATCCATGAGGCAACTTGGAAGTCCTCTCATCAATCTCCTGCCAACCAAATGGATCACGTTGCGATCGACAGAAGACCGTCCTCCAGTATCTTAAATGTTCGAACGTTCCAAGCTGCAGACAGCGCCTAGGACCACAACATTTGAGCAACAAAGGTACGGATGCGAATACCAAATAATTTCGCGACCAAAATCAGCCCTGCAAAGGCCTTTGCCGATCGAGTTTTCCTGGAGCTCTCGAGCAATCCTCCAGCAACAAAGCCGAAATAACGAGCAGTTACTGTCGCCTTTGGAAACATCGAATGAGAAGCTTCTTTACTGAATCTTGTTGTAAACGAGGATAAAATGTTACACAACACCGACATCTCGGGCAGACCGTAACGATGGATCGTGTCATGGTTCGTCTACCTAGGCTCTGCTATCAATTTTGTCAACGACATTAGTACGCAGATTCAACGTGCGCCAATCGTCAGCAAGGCCCTATCGAGAAGAACCAATGAGTCCCTCATCATTCCCCTCCTGCTGTATGGTGCAAAAGCATTGACTTTACCAAGATTGGATGAGGCTGCCTTCGGTTGTTTTTACGGTCCCGTCTAGAGAGTGGAGGAGGAGATACAACTACTAACTGTATGGGCTGTCCGGCGACATCGACCTAGTTCAGGATCACACTTCTAAAGACAAACTGGTCAAGTGGAGTTCACCTCTTGAGAGCTGACTCGCGAAACAAGTCGATATTCACACTTCCTATCGCTGGCTTACCTCGGGACAGTGAGGAACCGGAACCAAAGATCTGCTTAGCAGGACTCGTTTGGATTTCGTGAAAATTGCAACGATCAGAACAAGTCAGTAGCCGATATTGCCCGAAGCACACACTGTTGTAGCTGTAGGGATGGATTCTGAGGAGAAACCGCAGTCCCAAGGGCTGTAAACAACCTTCATCTGCAGATGCCCTGCTCCAATCAGAGCTAGACAAAATGCTTTAGGCAAACTGTTCCTAGACAACCTAAGTAGGAGACTTGAAGGTACACACATAAAAATAGGTCACGTTAGATGTCAGAACGTTGGAGAACAATACCGCCGTCAAGAATCTTCCAAAGAACGTCCCTCATCACTCCCAAAAGTGTGCTTCCAACGGTGCTGACATTGAACATCTCTAGTAAGATCACCAGTCCACAACCGCCTCAAGTGCAACCGTCGAACTCCTTCACTTTAAGTCACCCCCACGTGCTCGACTCATCATTAAATTTGGTGTTTGGTCATAAATCCCATTGCGGTCTCGAATTTTAATGGCACATCAAACAATGAGCCTGTCTATCCCATCCCAGGGTGCTTTGCCAATAAATACATCATTGCATCGCGTTGCAATTAATTAAGTTTCAAGTGCCCCCGAGAGCAAGTGCCCCCGCGCCCAATCCCATGTCGTCTTTCGAGTGGCGCCGTCACTTAAGAACCCACCAAATGGCATTCGTTGATGCATTTTACGATGGTCATGAATAAATTAAGCCAAAGAGCTGAGCGCCCATCAGAATTGGGCCATTTAATGACCTAGAAGAGATGCACTCCACCCGATTGGCCTCCAGCTAGCGGTGTGATGCATATAAACATGTTGCGGATGCATTAAGAGTACACGCACACTGAAACTCCCACCATTCTCTCACAGGAACTTTGGCTACAAAGATTAAACCATTCAACTTAGAAGCGCGAGGGTAGGACAAAGGACGAAAGCGAGCGATCATAAAATGCCGTTATTGCTGTTCACAGTACACTTTATGTGCTTCAATTCTTTGTTTTGCATGTAGAAGCAGAGCAAACAGTGCCACGGAAAGAGGTATTCTCACACAATTTTTTGGAGGGGAGACTCTTAGAACATGGGGTCGGTCGCCAACGATCGAAGATTCAATGAAACATATTTTTTACGGGATGACCCAATGGGCGGAACGTGCCTTTTCGACGTAAACAAATATAAATGAGGAAATTTGTTTGCCGCCGCCAAGGAGGCACACTGTATTGTACACGAAATGACTGGAATGACGCTCTGCGAATGTTTGTCTGGTTGTGGGTTAAGCTGGGTTGTTAGGTTATGAAGACATCAACAGTAACAGAGTCTCATTGATTGGATTGAGACTTGAGAGTTATTACTGCATGCGGATGCCTATTACATGGTTGACTTCTTCGGAGTGGACAGTCTAGGTAGGTCAAGCACTTGAATATATGCATGAGTCCATGCATGCAATGCGAGGAATGTTAGGATTAAAGCAGTTCGACAGATGAAACCGGACTCGGTTTGAAGCCTTAACTGCTGTGGTTTCCAATGTCAGTCGACAGGCGTTGTTTAGACTTCTTCTGGGGTGGAGCTATGGACTGGCGTCGCCAGTCAACGATTGACATGAGCTTCTAAAAGTGCCTGCATTCGTTCAAGACTTGAGATTCTGGTGGGAAAACCAGGATCAGGAATGACATATCTATCAGCAACTCCCTAAAGATTCTTTGAAAGCCGTTTCGATAGAGGTATGTCTGTGGACTGGGACTGAGTAGCCAGTTAATGACGTCCAGGAAGCCATTGAATTCGTTCTTCTCGTCTTCAGACTTTTCAACAGGAGCATAGTCACATGCCAAGCTTATGTTTGTACAAAGTGACCCTGATACGATTCCCAGCCAGGCTTTCGTTTTTCGGCTCAAAGCCGATTTCCTATGACGAACCACGTTCTGACTTGTGCAACCACTGATCCCGTCCATCATATTTCCTTGATCCTACGACCGTACAACGTGTGTAAATTCCAACAGAAGACTCTTAAATCGTAGACCTTTGTCGTTCCGTGTCATGTTACCCTTGAGGGTCATTGATTTTCGAAGCTTGAAGCGTGTCTCTCATAAGATTTTTCAACGCAAAACCCCCAACGTAGGTCCTAGCCCCAGATAAACTGATTCATACCGACTTGAGCTCCATATACGTTAGGGAAGCCGATATAAGGTGTTCACTTAGATGTAGGGGCTTACTGGAAAGGCTTGTTGGTTGAGGGCCAGGTTCACCTTAAACTGTAGCGCCATCTATGTAAGTAAGTAGTTCGACGTAAACCAAAGTGTAGACGCCACCATTT
This sequence comes from Criorhina ranunculi, assembly GCA_951813785.1. Taxonomy (NCBI): domain Eukaryota; kingdom Metazoa; phylum Arthropoda; class Insecta; order Diptera; family Syrphidae; genus Criorhina; species Criorhina ranunculi. The sequence continues at coordinate 2,205,034 of OX638383.1, forward strand.
ATTTCACCCCGGGAACGCTTCTGTTGCCCCTTGGTTTCAAAGGAGAGTACCTCTCCTCCACGAACAAAGCTCCACAGGGGTTGGAACGCTGTCTTGAGTTGAGGTTCTAGGCACCACGTTTAGTTTGGGAAAACGTGTAATTTACAAAGTTCTACGACTTCATTTACACAAACCATTTAGCAGAAGCTTCGCCATCTCCAATCATCTTTCCTCCACTACTCTGACACATTTCCTGTTATCAAACACAACTGCGGACTACGCAATTACATCCATCAGTCATCATTGAATGTTGTGGCGCCTGTCACCAACTACCATTGACTGCTGTTCTAGAATGACTTCTTAGAATTTCCGCGCGTTAATCATCTACTATTCCCCCCGCCGACACCATCCTTGGAACTACTTTAACAAAAGCTCATCGCCTTTATTTCAAGTCTTTCCGCAACACAAACACCCACCCACATAACACCGGCAACGGTTTTCATAAAACTCAATCAAATCCCGCGTGAATTTTCACAAACAAGCTGCCTGGTGCCTGGCCTGGCCCGGCCAATATATAAAATTTTTATGCGCCACTAAATGAGTCGTAACTCTCTGACACGACGACGACGACGACGACGCATCCTATATTGGTATCTCTGCAGTGGCACTTGCGGATCACTAAGACAGGGGCTTCGCGCACACACCAAGAACAGCAACAGTAACAGCAAAAGCCTCCGCGGAATGGCCCATGTAATGTGTAGAAAAAAAAAAATGTAAACAACTTTATTACACCCCCGATGAGTTAGTTGAAATTGTTCTGGTGTACCCCTCTCCCCGCCGTGCTGCCGGGCTTGACAAGGCATTCCACTTTTACGATTCAATTTACAACAACTGGGGCGGGTGACTGGCGAAGGTCAGTGCTCATATTTTCCACGGAAGGGAAGTTTTGAATTTTTCCTTCGCAATGTAGACAAATGGGCGCGCTTACTTACACGTGTTGGTATGAGTAATTGGCAAGGAAATTGGCCAATCCTCCCTCTGTACCCGCACCTGTACCCGAATCAAAGACCAAGAACAGATAAAAGATACAAAAATGCCATTCTACGCTAAAAATACACGTTCGCCCTTTTGGCGTGTACACTTGTGAACCGAATTCGTATCCATATGGTCGACTTGTGGCAAGATGACGATGACAATGATACCGAGTCTCCAATTAAGAAAGCGTTGTCATGGTAAAAAAGCTACAAAAAGACACAACAACACCACGAAACAAGACAACAACGAAAGAAAAACAAAAAAAAACGACGACAGACGTCCCATGAATGAATCGAATTGCGGGAATACTCCAACACGCTGCCCTCGAAAAGTATCTATGAATGGTGTTGCAGTGGTAGTTTAAGTTGTGGCATGGCAGCACGATGTTTATCGGTTTCATTGGCAAATAACCCACTCTCGATGCATATATTGCAGAGAAGAGCGGACCATATGAGCTCGTGTATCGGTTCGGATTACTGCAGTGGCTCGGGGGTATATTGTCTTTGGATAGCCTCAGTGTCTCAGTGTCACATCTGACAATGGCATCTAGATGCAATATTTATGGAAATTTTTTTTGCTCTTCTTCTTTGGAAGGGAGACAGGTTTCAACGGGGTTTTTTAGGGGTTGGCCATAGAGGGAACTGTGAGTATGTGATGCCAAGTTGTGACAACGGCGATAAGATGTCAAATTAGTTTCAAAAGTTGTAGCATGGAGGGATGGTGGTTTAAGGATTATCCACTGGGATAAGTGGAATCCTGATATACATGTGCCAACAGTGGAAAACTATGTCACATGAGGATGGTGGGTCACGTTCGAAAAGGGTGTTGAACTTCTGTGGTAGAACAATCGGAGCCGACTGCGAAAAAGTAAGCTGTGCTGAACCCAAGACACAGCCTTTCATCCTCGATTGTGTCGAAGACATCCACTTGTCTAGACTAAATGTTTTGGCAACCGCAAACCAGAAGAGGGGAGATACAACCTTTTATCCTCAATGGTGTCGAATACATCCAGTTCTCTAGACCAAACTTTCTGGTATCCGTGAACCAGAAGACGGGAGTGACCAACATTCTTACTCGCTTTTCCTACGTTTTCAGACACTCTCCTGTGTTGTAAACCACTCTTTCCCGCTCTCGGGTACACTTCAGCGTCGGCATCAGGATTTATCGAATCCAGAGCTCGATACAGTGGATGTTGACGCAAGAAGCACAGCGACCTATAAGATCTATTGTGCCGAGAGCCTGTAAGACTACGAGGTCATCGATCTTTTAAGAAACAAATTGAGCATGTCTCCAGCCGAGGCGAAGAAGAAGTGTCTCCTGATGCAGCAGAGAGCAACGCCATTATGTCCACATTCAGTTGCCTGTACAATATTTAGCACGTCCGAAGCTGACAAGCCTTCCTTTTATGATTAAGGATGTTCCTTGTGGTTCTGTTCAGGGATTGGAGGAGCCTTTTGACGTGTCTGAATACCAGCCGTCTAGACTTGTTCTAAAAGCGGAATAAGAGATGCTGCAGAGGGATTCTGCACCTTTGAATCTTCCGAAGAGCTTTTGTCAGTTGGTCAGCGATTTCGTTGCCTTCAATGCCCCTGTGGCTGTGCCATAAGAGGCTTTGAAGTCCATGAATACGGAGTGGGTTTAGAATTCATTGGTTCTTACCACCATCTGAGGTCAGGGATTGGGCATAAAAAGTGCAAAAAGGCTTCAGACGTTCGCACAGTGAGTTGGTTAGGATCTTGAATAGGACCATTTAGCAGACATCGGTTGCTTCGAGAGCATGCTTCTGTTCACCCAAATGGGGGATAATTTAATGCATATTCCCCACTTAAGCATCAGATTCAGATTTAATAAGTTCGCCAAGGAAGTCACTCGGGATCGTGGGGGCTCTCCATCGTCTACATTCTTCAAATTAGCGTTCTTGTCTAGGTAGGTCTTTCACGGAATTGGATCCACAGACGTATGGTGTTTGTGGTTCTTTCTCAATCCCTGCCTCTGTAATGAAATTCTTCTTCTTAACTTATTTTCATTGTGCATCCCCTCAATGGCTATCAAAGTCAGCCTCTGTAAGCTTCATCTTAGACCTAAAAATGTGTTTTAGAAGTCACGGGCTACATTGTTTCGTCGCAACCTTTGCCTGCAGTTCAAGATAATCGTTCTCAAGATTGTCAAAGCGAAGATAAAAGGTAAAAAGGTGACCAGAGGCAGAAAATACCACAAACCTTAAGGCAAGATCGAACGGGAACGAAATGGCGGATGAGTTAGCTAGGAAGGCTTCAGAGCAGGACACTGCATTCATTGAATCCAACATAGCACTTGAATTTCAAAGACAATCTGACGAGAGATGGAGAGCACTCCCATCATGCCGCAGAAACAGGACACATCCTTGCGCTAAACATGTCAATCTTAACGCTCTTTATAGGGATTATCACAGCCTTTAACCTGTTGGCGGTCAGCCTTAGAAGAAATCGTTTAAGGACAGAGGATCAAGGAAGAGGCTGCAACGATACAGACGCAGAAAAGAGCGAAGGCCCTAACCTGTGCTAAGCCAAAAAGACGACCTTTGGTGAATACTATTTCAACAACATAGACAGACAGGTCGTCTAAGAATTCGGAATGGGAGGCCAGGATCAGGGTTGCCAAACGACCACGTCTTGTCTTCTCTTTCAGATTGGACATTCCACGTTAGAGAAACATAATGGATCTGTAGAGATACGAGATACAGTCACCTCTTCAACAAGCTACAGCCTAAGAAACATGTGCATTTTAAAGCTTTTTTTGTCAAAAGTTGACAACCTAATGGCTTCAAAAGTCAGTAAATCTATTCCTGGAACCTCTCACACTCGTCTTGTACCAAACACCATCCCTAAAACGTTTATGGAAACTCAATATCGACTCGCAAAACTTTTCTTTTTTTCTTTTAAAGTGCGTGACAACACTACCAAATGTTCAGCTGAAAGAAGAAAACCGAAAAAAGTCCTTTCCAATCGAATTGTACACCTCGTTTATCCTTGAATAAGAATACAAGTCACACCAAAATTGTATTTTATTCATTTCCCATGAACGCCTCCATTATATCACTTTCACTCTAACCTTGAAACTTGAAACACCACCGCCGCTGCTGCTGCTAACAACGAGGACGAAGGCGAAGGCGAAGGCAACAAAAATGTCAAAATCACACGTGTTGTCCCATTACCAGGGATCACAGGTAAATGACATACGTTTCGCATTGTGCATGTAGTGTATCGCACCATGTCACCCACGCAAAGGGGATTCATATTCACATTCGCGATGGCATCTCAACATCTTAGCATCGGCATCGGTATCCTCTCGATGTGAAATGTTACACAACTTGGACGGATGCTTTCGTCTTGTAGGGATACTTAGCACTCTGATTGCCATTCCGTGATGCAGATGGTAATGTTGTTGTTCTTCCTCTCTGTCACTGCTGCTTCTGCTTCTGCTTCAGATGATGATAATGATGATGATGATGAGGATGCCCACCCAGCTAAAGTGAGCGGCGCGTTCACTAGCGCGCGTATGGCACCATCCACACATAATGACCCAATTTCCCAAAATAATCATAAATCCCATCCAATTTCTGTTTTTTTTTTTTTTTTGTCTTCTTGGTCTCTTTGTACACACACCCTACTCCTGGTTTGAACCTTGTTTCACAGATTTCTGTTGGTTGTCTCTCTCGTGTTCCTTTTTCTTTTCTTTCGGTGTGATGGCACGCGGGTGATACTTCTGGTGTTACAGTGCCCCGTGTACTTACACAATAAATCACTAAATCACGGACTCAAGACCGACAACAACAAGCTCTGGCAACATTTTCGACAGCAATTTTCCAAAAAACCAATTTGCAATCAAAACAGACAACAACAACAACAAATGGAAACAGAAGCAAAAGCAGAAAAGAAGCAACAAAAAATCAAAAGAAGAAAACGAAAGAGAAAACAATTCCAATTTGTTGAAATGGAACTGAGGGATGTGTACACCTACCGCTCTGCCACACTGTCCTACTCGACCATCCCCTTTCGTCATTCCTTCGTTTTTGGAGAGAACAAATCGAAACCCATTGAGGTCATATGTGGAGAGTGGAACATATTGGACATACCCCAACAAATCACCCAAAAAAAAAAAAGCAAAAAAAAAGGAAATATAGGGTCATCTTCTGGAACACAATGGAACATGTGTACACATCTTTCAAATTACCAACGAGGACTGTTGCCACCGAACCGAAGCCACACACAGGACGAAAAAAAAAGGAATCGCAGATCATAAAAGCCATACGTCGACCAATGCGGTCTGTTTGGATTGGTAAGCGATTGGCATGGAGCAGGGATGGATTTAGGACGAAATTTGGAACAGTGGGCGCCTCTCTAAATTCAGTTTGGGGAGACCGAATTTTAATTGGAATCCAAAGGAAATAAACAGTCGTCCTGAGCTAGGAGCAAATAGATAAGCCAAACTTGTACGACACTGAGTTGGTGGCTTTCAAGTTGAATTCTCGAGAAGTCCCTGCGAACGAAATCAGCGGCTCAACCTAAGTGCCTTCCGTGAAGTTTCACAAATGGTTTCAGTGAGATTCCTTAATCCTAAGACGACGTTTGATTATAGAGGCGACCAGCATCCACCAGCAAACTTAGACCAAAAGAGTTCCACTGTCTCGAGATGATGCCTCAAACTACTTGTTGAAGTTAGGCAAGAACTAGCGTTTATGTGTCTCAGAACGCAGAGGATGTTCAAAGAGATGGAAGGTCTTGTGCATAGGAATCGAATGAATCTCTCCTTCTCCTCTCATTCCTCATAGCTCCTACATTTCGGATTAGGTCTAGCCTTGTTGCATGCTTGCCAAGAAGACAGCGTCCGATTATGACATCAACTGTTATGCTGATGTACAAGTCTTCGAGCGTTCAACACGTGGTACCAGTAGTCCACCTCTGATCCTTAAAATTGGAAAGAAAGTCTACAGCGGGACCTAGGACTGAAGGTAGAACCAACTTTGTACGTAACAAAAAGGCTGGAGGATAGTAGATGTTCAACGAAGAGGAAGGTATCCAGAGGCCTATGATTTTTGCCGTCTCCAGTAGCTGTCTGCATCATGATGAAGAAAGATATTTCGAGAGCGGCAGTATCAGCTCAAGTCAACTGAGACCAGTTCATTATAGGTCCACAGGACCTCACTTATCAGCAGAACCAGTTGGAGCTTCTAATGAAGTGAAGGAGGCTCTTAATATCACGAAGACCGTTGAAGGAAACGTTTTCTTTTGAAGGAGAAGACTGCACATGAAAAGGCTAGAAGATTGTACAAATCTCTCTTGGACAGTGGCGCTGCTCTGTACTTCTTTATAAGGTTGTGTCCTGCGATGTCACCTATTGTCACGTCGATATGAAACCACTTAAGCATGATTGGATTTCGAGACCTATTCAGATCCGACTTAAGCCAAATATTTGTCTAAAAGAGGCAACCCTTTGCTTTCTTTAACTAGTCTGCCGTCAGCAAAGAGCTACCTTAGATGTTAAGGACTCTGCTTCCTTAAAAATATTTATCTTCAATCAAGACAAGGCTTCTTGTTCCACAATACAAAAGACGGTACCGTTTAAGGAACAAACTAAATGTGAATGGTCTCAGTCTCAGTCTCTACTGTCATGTTGCTTTCCTGCTGTGGTTTTGGCACGCACAGTTTGAAATTTCGTGGACATGCACGTGTTTGGCGTCCAAGAATAGAATAAAACCTCAGCTTGTTCCACCTTAAAGGTGAATCTGAGCCGTATGGCTGAACTAGCTCCCATCAATCTTTCACGAGAAAGCATCAATCTACCCAAGCTTGACGCACCTTTCTTACAATTCCGTGCAAATCTAGCAAAACGCAGCTCAAGCTCTGACACGAAAGGAAGGCTTGAGGAACAAATTGAAAAGGAAGAGGCTTAGGAAAGAGAGAGATTGGGCCTGACCATGCCTTTTTCGACTTCAAAGAGATCGAGCCTATGAGCCTTTTCAAAACTCGGCACGAAGATGTAAAGAGTGGACAAGTTGACAAAGCCTCTCCACGTAGAAGCCAAGACTTGAAAGTAGATTCGAGCTATAAAAACGGTCAAGGGAACTACTCGTCAATCCACAATAAATCGGAAACCTGTACTATGGAACCAGGACCTTAATCCTCTCGCCCCAGCACCTAGTAAAACCAATTCCATCCCTGTCCTGACGCTAGTATTCCCTCAATCTGAAGACGCCATCCGCATAACTAAAATATACTCCCAAGACAACATTGCAGAGTCTGTTGTCGTCTTTCGTAGTTCACCCTTTCAAGAGTGTAGCCGATATAAATTGTTATCCTTCGAACAGGATTTCACATCGAACAGATAGCCCACGTCCAAGATATTCTCGAAGAGAAATGAAAATACCGGAAAATTTCGTGCCAAGATGATTATGAGAACATAATGAGAAAAGTATCCTTTTTCCGAATTTCTTCCTTTGTCCTCTGTCGTTGTGTCTCTCTCTATCTCTCTCTTCTTTTGAAGACATAAACCAAAAGGATATTCACTCGCCGCCGCCGCCGCGCCGCCGCGCCGGTTGTGTCGTGGAAAAATGTGAAAAAGTTTAAAGTTTCACATAAGCTCTCTCGGTTTATTTTTTCGTCCCTTAACTGCTTCCTGCCATTGAAATAAATTTATTGGGAACGAAGTTGAACAACAAATAAAGCCACACAAACACACACACAAAGTGAATGACGAAAAGGATGCAGGAACAGGATCGCGGGGAAAAAAAAAGTTCTTGTGTGGAACGAACTTTGAGATCAGAGGCCGCAAAGGTAGGCATTATAAATCCTGACGCCTCGGATAAATACTTGTGGGGTGTTGGTGGGATTTATTGAAAGGTATTGCAATTGTGTCCTGGCCAGGCAGGCTTACTTACTTTTCCAACCACACCGTCCGTCCGTGGATTGGACAGAGGAGGCACGCTAGTGCAGGCAACAGGAATTGTTGTCGAAATGACAAATTGGTCGACAGGCAGGGGCAATTGGCAAAGTTTTTCGCTTTCGGAAGTTTACATCTTGTGATTTTGGGCGCTGACTGGGAGCGGTCGGGGGGGACTGCGGGAGTTTCTGGGTCAAATAGATGGCATCAAATTTGTTATGAAAGCTAGCTTATGTGACGAATACAATTTGCAAGGACCAGAGGGGTGGGGGAACTCACCAAAATAAATGGTTTGTGAGCTCGTTTTTGCTTGTTGGAAAGTTCGGCAATATTGGCAAGTTAAGGCTCCTCCCGCACACACACACACACAAAGAAAGAAAATAAATCGAATGACTGCTGAGTGTTGAAATTTTAAAACTTGATGAGGTTTTTTTTCGGCAGAGATCTGAAGATAATGGAGGAGTCACTCGAACGTGAGATGATAAACAACTTTTGGTAGCCCATTTGGCAGTACTTCTATGACAGCTAGGAAATTAAGATTGAAAAGATGATAGAGCACCAAGCAAGATACCAACCGCTGAAAAGCAAGAGGAAGGACACAGGATACAGAACCAGAGAAAGTTGGCGTCATACATTGGAAAAGCGAGCTACAATTCATCCGAGAAGACGTATCGATGGACTTTTTTTCTAAAAAGCTTCAAAGAATGGTTCTAGGATGAGAGACTGGGCTAAAACTCGATCGGATTTACTTTTAGTCTACGGCTTTCTACTGACAGACTTGGAAAAGTGGTCATTGAAAGCATTCAAAGTTTTCCTTAGACGAAACTGCTGGCATTCATCAAGCCAACGAATGAGATCCTTATGAGCTGTCAAGACGAAGGCAAATGATTGTTCATGTTAGACTTCATTGACGAAGATCACACAGCAGAAGGTATATATTTGACAAGGCTGCCGTTGATGGGCCTAAAAAACAAACACTCAAACCATCCAAGGAGGTGAGAAAAAGCAGCTCAAATCCGTCGCCCCTGGCATGCCACGAAGCCAATGAAATATTTGGCAACAGGAGAAAAGATTGACGGCATAGACATCGGCTCCCTCGAAATAAACGTTGAACAAGTCCACAATCTTTCTGAGGAGGAAGCAAGGATTTGGAGCGACCCCATATAAGCAAACGAACGGAGCTACAAAAGAAACAACTCTCCGTTGTGGTCTTGTGAACTGGCAAACATTGTGCGGTGAACTGGACCAAAGACCATATCAAAATGGTTGATGAGCCGACTTACGTACAGACACTCAGTCCATTTGAATCAGCGAGCCTATAGATGGTATAAGATACCAACCGGTGGAGTGAGCCATGCACTTCCGCAGTCATAGACTCCCGATCATGCCACAAAGCGAATAATTTTTAGAGACTGCCCAGTGCTCACGACCATATGCATGAATAGAAGTCATGATCGTCTTGATACCGAAAGCTAGTCACAGTCAAAGAACACTGAAAAGTTATAGACCAATGAGCCTCACCTTTAAAAAACCCTGAAGAGTCTTTCGTATTCCCTCCGAATAAGGTCGGTGGAGATAACCACAACAACTCTTCCAGCTTATCAAGACAACAAGACACGAAAGCTATTCAATAAGCTCCAGAAGACCTAAACATGATGTTGTCCCATCACTCTTGGACTGGATAGGATGACTGTTTGGATCCAGACGCATCAGCTTAGATCATCTCTGAAGGCCCAGTACCATTGACACAAAACTTACTGACAGACTTAGTTTCAACTTCCAAAAACGTAGGGTAGTCCTTTTTACTAGGAGAAAATCGTAACTTGTGATTCAAGGCCCGAAGACTAGATGGTGTACAACTTCAAACCTCGAAAGGAAGAGACCACCTTGAAACTGGGTCAAGAAAACAGCGCTTGCCATATAAATTTGGACTCTGATAGGCCACCATGCAGATGAGGAGTATCGTAAGGCTCAGTCTAACTCTCACAATGCTTGAACTGGTGTCCATCTACAGAAAAGCTCACAGGCCTCAAGACTCTATCAAAAACGCAGTGATTAGCGTTAAGACGCGTCGAGAACTCTTGAAGAAAACGAACTCTTGACGAAACTGGCAAAAAAGGATCAGAAGACACGTTCACAGTCTCGAAACTTTGACACGCTTTCTTACTTAAGAAGCCTGAGAAGCTTAAGATTTATGATGCAACAAAAGCAGTAACTACCTCTAATGTTGCCATTGGCATCCAAAAACTGAGTTGTGGACCTTGTCTTCCAGGTTTAGATTGGTGCGTCGAAATAAGTGCTTCACTACGTGAACAAAACTTGGCAAACCCCTCTCTTGAACAATAAAGACTGTAACCCTTTCATTTAGATAAGGAAAAGACATACAAACTCCCAAATTTTATTCCAAACTGAGTTTTTTTAAAAATGTTTCCCTTTACAAGGACATTTCCATGACAATAAAACTTGTAAAAGAAAAAAAAAAAACATGTCCACTTACCTTTTCTTCTGTTTTGTGTCAAAAGCAATATTGACAGGAACGTCAATTTCCAAGTCCTCGACATCATCGATTGAATTCAAAATGGATTTCCTAACCGAACATCGATTGTTCGGTTCGGTGACAACATTGTTTGCACTGCAAATTACCACACTTGCCAACATCCAAATCCAGATGGAAATGCAACTCCTCTGGAGGTGCGACATTTTTCCTTTTTCCAAATAGAAAGCCTCGTAAACAGTTTTTCTTTCAAAAAACAAAAAAAAAATTGTATTCACAACTTCCGTCCACAATTCAAGTCCGATTCGCTGGACTTGTCTGTGTGAAATGTTGGAAATCAATTGTCAAATCACTTTAGTCGTGTTGTTTGTTGCTGAGATGCAGTTTTAGTCGATGCCGCCTTTAATTGTCGTTAATTGGAGTTAAAAAGTGGTTCGGGCTGAGCTTCGCTTTTCGATTGGTTCTGAGAAAAATTTCAAAATTTCAATTGACAATGCGTTAACCAACTGCATAGGAGCAGCTGCAGAGACGCAGCTTATCAGAGAAGGATTAGATTCTGATTGGGATCGGAGGAGAGTTCTGAGAAAAGTTGTGGAAATTATCAAAAATGTTGTACTTTAAGTCGGGACGGGGCCCTAAGGAAAGGTTTAAATGAAGATGTTGGACCACCATTGGGTTTGGGAGATAATTAATGATTGACAGGATCAATAGAATAAGGGACCATGGGTCATTCTAAGAAGATTACTTTCACAAATTCAGACTGCAAGAATCAGAAATCACTAAGACCGTCAAAAACGGGACGCGAAGAACTTGAAACTGACTTGACTCTTAACGAGTTCTTAAAAATGGGGCTGTTTTCGGCAGACTTCTCAATTGCAATGGTGGAATGATCTATGCTGGCCTAACGACGATCAGCGCCATCCCTAAGAAAAAGGCCTTAGACGATGTCAAAATTGACGATTATTCCACAAGGATTACGACGGGTCTTGCTCATGGATATAACAGACTTCAAACGACATGAAGGGCTTGAGTCGATTTTTTTTCTATAAAAAGTCAAAACTTGAGCTAATTTAAGGTTGATCTCAGTCCAAAGATGTAAGTCCAATGTACAACTCCAGGAACTTGTGTGAAAACATTACCAACACCCCGGTAGCAGTAAGGTTTCGGAAAGCCATGACTAAAACGAAAGTGGAAGGCTTTTACTCTGGTGAAAAGAAAAAGTCGAAGGATAAATCACACAGTTATATAGATTCAGATTTCTTCCTCGTAAACGAGCCAAGGAGGACTGAGGAAGAAACCATATGTGCACCAGATGCTGGTGACTTTTAAAAAGGAGTCTTCTGATCGCACGTGGTATGAATAAATAGAAACAATCTGAAGCTTGACTACCTATCAAGTCCATAGAGAAAGGCGAAGACAAACTTATTTACTCTAGAGGTCTAGAGGTGATGGAGAATGTTGATGAACATAGTTGTGGTCAGAGTGTTCCTACAGCCTGATCCAATGAAACCATTCAGTCCCAACCGAGAGAATGTAAAGACGCGCCACTTGAGGTCATAAGAAGTAACATTTGCGACTTCATGACAGAAAGCTGAAGTAAACCACACAGAAACACTCGTGAAACTGAAGATGAAAGTGAAGACTTGTGAGTGGCTTCTTAAAACGAGGTGTTGTACAGAAACACCTAGAGGACACTCATGGTCAGTTCATCTTCACAACCTTTGTCCTTCGCCAGACAATGCCTTGACAGTGAGAAGAACTTTCTATGCAATGGCACGGTCTTTCTTACAAAAAACACGAAATATCGTCAGTTCGTCTAGCCTCGCTGGCATCCATCTGGAAAGGATTGTAGACTTGCTAAGACAATCCGGAGTGTACACATGCGGTTTCAATGAGGAGTAACATTGAAACCCCATGTGTACAATGGATAGAGGTACCTTCTTTAACTCAAGAATGCCATACAAGTCGGTGGGCTTTTGCCGCAGTGTCAAGTCGAAATTGTAGCTCTAATACATGAACTGGATCAGTCAAAGGAGAACCACTGGAAAGAAGAACACAAGAAGTGTATTGAAAAAGTTTGTATTAGTTTCGACTTGAAATTCGTTAAACAGGAGACACTGTGAAGGCTATGGTCAGCGTTGGTTCTTGATATCTAGTTCTGACCACATGCCCATGGACTTTGAATTGGTTTGTCTCTATGAAAATGATTGAGTTGATGAGCTGACCTGATCTGTGGTTTACGTTTTGGAATTTTCAGGTTCCAAGTAGACGGAGGCTATAGAGCTCCTCTTCTATAACACATCTTTGAAGTTTCCTTTGCGGAAAGGATTCGGAGGACACGAGGACAACCTATGGAATTCCTAGCAATTTTTAAGGTTTTCCGAGCGCTCAGTAGCAACCTTACTTCTAGCATTTAGGCCCTCGTTGTTGCAACAGATCACGAAATGTCTAAATGAACCTAGAAACTCAACACCCAATCGTTCTAGTCTGAAGAAGAAGTCATTGACAGGGCGGGCAAATAAAACAAACTTATTTTTCACACGAGGACTCGTACAGAAAATGTTCCAAGACTTGACATCCTCTTTAGCTGAATAAATCAAACTTTTGGCGGAGAATGTTGCTCTTATGACACGCTCTTCTGAACATATTCGTTCGAACCGTTTGGTCACGAAAGACGCCTTGAAAAACCTCAAATCTCCAAGTTTACTTTGGATCACCCGGTGTCTGATTTAATGTGGAACATAAGTTTTTGAACGTTCAAAGTACTCTACATATCTATTTGTTCGTGTTTGATGGAATGAAAGTCACAGAGATTCAATAATTTTTAGCCTTCCAAGCCTCACGTTCAAAAGTTCCACAACTCACATCGATTTGTATGAAGAAACCAGAACTGGTCCAAGAATGCATCCTTGTGGAACATCATCAAAAAAAAAATAACTCATCGATTCTGTCCTTCAGGAGGAATAAAGCAACTTGTCAGACTGGGAATGACACTTGAAACTTAATGGTTGACACTGTCGAAGGCGTTTAAAAGGCTTACCTGCACATTAATCACTTTTTTTTTTAAAGCCTTTAGGAAGAAGATAGAACAAGATCCACATATTTTTTCACAAATCCAGGTTTTTTTTGTGTGTGTTGTACCATTCCGCTTCAAAGGTGACAGCAGATGAAATAAAGCTCGTCAAGGTTCTATAGCTTCCAACAACTACTAGCAACATCTCTACACTTCCTGAGCCTTAAAATACTGTCGAACGACCAAGAGAGTTAAGAATTTCTAACGAACTATGAAGAGGGGTCTGACAACATTCTCTAGAGGCTCTAGGAACTCTAGAGAGCCTTGACTGGCTCTGTTTGAAACTGATTTACTTCGAAACGACGGTAATTCTCAGAGCCTTTCTCCAAGGATTTGAGTGGCAAAACTACATCTTTCGTTTATGAAAAGACCAAGAGGAGCCTTTAACATTCGATCATTGACTCTTGACAGATCCAATGACGAAGTACAGACTTTGAAAATCCTTCTAGTGAAGGACTTTCTTTACAATCTGACACTGATTTTGTGAAGGACAACTGCTTACAACTTGCAAACATCTCCCAGACTGACTTGGAAAATGGGTATCACTTTGCACTGTCTAAGGCTCAACACTTAGAAATTCCACCTTAATCTGTCTGAAATCTCTCGATTTCAAAAAACAGGTTTCAATGCCATCTAATCCCTTCACACTATTCGCACCTAATAAATACTTCGCACACGTCTTTGGCCTTCTAATCTTCAGCCACCATGCGTAACCACACACACGTCACCTGCTTCTTTTTTTTTTTTTTTTCTTAATAAGCTTGTGTCGTTCCTGGCAATCCAACTAACTGACAAAATCCCATTTAAGTATCTCGCTCAAATGCATTCGTGTACACCCACCCCTCCACCACCTACCAAGAGTAGTGGCAACAGCTGGGGGTGTACACATGCACAACGCATAAAACAAAACATCTTTTGAAGCGTAAAAGCTTTAGCGAGATACAATTATCGATACAATCAATAAAAAACGCAATGTGCCACCCAGCGCCAACCCCACTGAAGCAACCCCCATTGCGATTCAAAAAATTATTATCCTCTCCACGGAATATCGAATTCACCTCACACTTTATACGCACACACACACGCCGGTAAGAAAAGAAAAAAAAAAACTTACGCACTCGGAATCAGAATCAGAATCAGAATCAGAATCAGATTCAGAATACGGAAACTAAAGGACACCACCAGGACCACAGATACAAACCCACGAGAGGCTATTTCAACGAACGAATAACAACCGAACGACTGAGCAACTACTGGACTGCTGTTAAACCGAACGAACGTAACGTAATATTTACGCGAAGGGAAGTAGATACACGAACACACAATATAAATTGCTTCGAGCGAGGAAACTCCCGAAAATGCCGACCAGTTGCTGCGGCGACCACGTTGCATCTGCTCGAGGCTTCTTGACTTTTACTCGACGCGTAGAGGAGAGGCCACCCGATCATCCAATAACAACAACAATAACAACAATCGCATGGCTTTGGGCACCAGAACTACACACAAAAAAACCGAGCAAAACCGACCACGACCGACGGAGTATAACAGAGCAACACACAACGCCGACCGACAACAAGATTGAAAAATGATTTGCTGAGAAGCGTCGACGTCGACGTCGGTCGTAGTAAAACTCATACACACGACCACGAGTACGAGAGTGGAGCATCAACAAGGAGGCAGGCAGCAGAAGTCAAAAAGAAGCCCCAAGCCCTATGCTCCACACCACCACCACCAGCATAGTACAGCGAACAAGCGAACGAACAAAAAAAAAAACAAAAAAACAGGCGAAGGAAAAACAATTCCCAAGTCGTCTACGACGATGTCGTCAATGGTCTTCCTCCACTCCATCTATTCGGGGGGATGAACTGGGCGCAGGGCCAGTGGCTGGGCGATCCAACACACAACATCGTCGACGGGAACCTTAGAACATCGCACGACGACGTTCCATACGAAGACGACGACAACGGCTATACACATAGACAACGGCGACAGTCTGCGATATTAGATTTTTTTTTATCGGGTCTCGGGATAGATATTCTTTTCTTCGGTTGTTTGGGGTCGCGCATCGTATGTCATCTGTGAGCTTTGCCACCCCCCAAGGGGTGTTCGCGTGTGCAACACCGATTGCAACATGTTGCCCGCAGCTACAAGCAACATACACCACTGGGGGAGAGAATACACATTTCTCATTATTCACACGACATGGGTTCATCTATCCACCGGTTGACGGGTGGCAAGGGCGGGGGAAGCGGTGTTGGGTGTTTCATCGTGATGACAGCAAACGACAGCAATTAGTTTGCCTAATTTTTCCAGCTTGTGCCCGAAACGAAAAGGGATTTCCCGGAATTCTCGGTCAGCAAATTTCTGTCTGTTGTCATGGATTGCCTTGTGGGTGGTGGGCGGGCGGGTGCGAAGGGCGGTTCTGAATTGTGACTTTGTCTATCCGTCGTCCGTGTTGGTTTTTGGTTACAATTCACCTGAAGAGCACTAAGGTGAGTGCTCTGACTTGCTTCAGCAGGAAAGCGAAAGTATTATACTTGGTCAAATTTTGTTTTCCCTCCAAGGAGGTGGGGTACAGGGGAGGAATTGTCCAAATAAAATATGCTTATCCAAAGACAATAGTTAATTGGAAATTTGGACAAATTCCAAGTAAATGTTGAAAGTTATTGAAAGTGTTCTTGCTCCCTAAGCACAAGTGGGTCCTTTCTGATGAAATTTACGAAAGCAAACGTTGGAAAACACTTTACGCCGAAGTCATATTTTGTCGGTCTTCCTCACTTAGGGCAGCCTCGCCTTTGGTCGATCTCGATTCGGTGGGAATTCATGATTTCAATTTGCATAAGGCGGTTGACTGTGGTCCAAATGACCCGGCCATTGGATGGAAGGGGGGACAATCAATCTGAATGCCTTTTGGATGGATGTCAACGATCTGGGAAAACACTGTGAGAATCGTGAGAATCTCAAGTTTTCGATTGCGGAACAAGGTGTCGGTGATGGGAATTTTCTGATGCCTTCATTGGCAGACTAAACTTTCGACTTGCAACCTAAAAAGGCAACAAGATTGCTGTAGATGAGGGCTGGAGATCAATGGATACTCTAGGCATAAGGCACGGCAATGTCCAATGAAGGGAATCACACTGATTTAATGGCCACATATGTCATTACCACCTTGCCTACTTCAAACCACATTTGACTAATTTTTTCTGTCAAACTGTGCTGATCCCTTACTTGCTTATGTCCTATCAACCCCTTTTGGGACATAGGGCTTCAACAAAACCTACGCGCCATGGTATTCGAAGTTCTGTAACGCACTTCAACTCTCTCAAACTCATTCCCAGAGTTCAAGATCTATTTCTAATCATTCTACGCCACGTTTACCTAGGGTGACCCGCTATTCTTCCAGCTTGGGTAGGCAGATTCCATTGGATGGTTTGCAACGGAATTTTCTTCGCCCCGCTATCCGTTTTCGGATATTTGTTGGCTTGAATTGCTCCATTGGATACAAAATAGAGTCACCATCGTCTAAATAGTTCTTCACGTTCCAGAATCCTGTTGTACCCTTTGACTGAAAGCCAAAGGTCGTCGGCAAAGTGTCAGAGGACTTATGTCGCCTCGATTTACTAAGCCACAGATCAACCGGCACTTACATTGTTCTGTGGTCAAGGGTGCTCGACATTCATTCTCTCCGGTTCGCAATTTTCGAAAAAATGCCAAGACGGCGCCACTTCAAGGTGGGTATAGCCCAGTTTTACGGAGCTACAAGCAAGGAATCGTCCTAGGAATTGATCTAGAAGTGGGCTTTCAACTTTAAAAAATAGGTAATGGAACTTTTCGGAGCCACAAGGACGTTACTAGCACAGCGGGACTTATGTTATGTAAGTGTCCAAAGAGATATCGAAACAGACCGCAATTATTGGGCGCTTAGCACTTTTCTGAAATTCGAATCAAAGCTTGATCAGCAGTCCAACGTTCGAATCACTGAACCACCACATCGGTGTTTAACTGAGTCTTGCAACAGGCATCCGTTTTCACCCTTTTCACTGGAAATCAGTGGTTCTAGTTACTAAAATTGTCATAAGCCTTCTTGGTGACCCACTATCGTCCTAGGCTTAAACTTTCAGCGCTATAAACCCACAAATAAGTCTCGAAATGTTGGATTACATGCATTGTATCATGACATATATCATGAAACAAGGAGAAACCGTCAGCTTTTTTGAAGTCTTCGCAAGACTCAGCTCTTCCTATGTCCTAAGTCTTAGGATTCAACTTAGGCCTATAAACCTTCAATTAAGTCTTGAAATTTGGTTGAACTTACAGTGTATCATGACATATATCATGAAACAATTAGAAATCCTCAATTTTTTTAAACTTTCGCACTGAAAAGTGACCCAAGATTCAGCCCTTCTCATATCCTAAGTCTTAGGCTTCAACTTTTCAGAGCTATAAACCTTTGAAATTTGGTTGAACATACATTGTATCATGACATATATCATGAAACAAGGAAAAACCTTCAGTTTTTTTGAAGCCTTCGCATTGGAAAGGGACCCAAGATTCAGCCCTTCCCATGTCCTAAGTCTTAGGCTTAAAATTTTCAGGGCTAGAAACCTTCGATTAGGTCTTAAAATTTGGTTGAACTTACAGTGTATCATGACATATGTCATGAAACAAAGAGAAACCCTCCGTTTCTTTTAAGCCTTCACATTGGCAAGTGACCCAAGCTTCAACCCTTCCCATGTCCTATTACCAAATAAGTCATCTATCACCATCTCGTTGCCGAATTAACTCCAATCTCTCAAATTTCTCTCACAAATTTCGTTGGAAAATTCTCACAAAACAACTGTTCCCCCACCTGTATTTATCCACTTTTTCCAATGAAATCATATCTCAAGTGATTTTCAGGAATTCCAACTGCCAGAGGCACAACCCATATCCCAGATTATCACGTGCCTTTGTCCCATAACGACGCCATCCGCCCATCTAAGCTAAATATCACTCGCAACGCTCTCGCTCATTATCCCACATGCATACCCCTGGCTAGCCTTCTGTCCAAACACCATCCAAGTTCATAGCTAAATTACTCATAATTAGAAGGCCGCGCTCACCGTTAATTTCGCCGTGCAATTTGTCCCAATTCCCAATTTGAACGCGCTCTCGCCGAGAAAGCACACACGCAACCGACCTACAATCTGGACGCTTAATCCTTATTCAATTATTCCAGACTGCAACCGACCCCGAAGCCGGGCGGGGTGCATAAGGAGCATAAATAAGCACTTAATTAACTGCTATTGAGGGCCGCGTAAAACCTAATAATTTTGTTAATTTATCTCTTCTCGCGCGCGCGCGCGCGCTCTCTCACACACAGCAAGCACATGGATCCTCGGAATTCCTTTTCCGGTAAACGAGCTCTGCACACGCATTCGATGGACCACCACTGAATTCCATGTTCGTGCATCCAAGTAAAGCGTGTGCCAGAAATTCCATGGAGGCACCAAATCTGTGGTCCACTGGGGATCGGACAAGCGATCATTACAATGCCATGACGACGAGGACGAAGGTACTGCGCACACACAGCGGAAGGAATCAATTGCACAAGACATTGTTGCCGTGGAATGAATTAATTTGTGCCTCCGAGGCTAATCGAGCGAGAGAAAGGGAAACGGGAAACTGGAAACGGGTTGGAGTGTGTGCATGGACCTTTATGTGTTATGTTTCCGAAATATCTTTCTCAAAGGTGCGGAGCGGTACGAGGGCAGATCATCACTGAAATTGTTTTAACGTTGCTAACATGCGAATAAACAAACAAGATACTTTGCGATCGGTACGCGAAGATCACTCGGTTTCATCACGCATTTTACAAGTTCCTTAAGTTGGGGCGATCGGTATCTGTGTGTGTCTGTGTGTGTGTGTTGTTCGGTCTGTTTTTGGCAAACAACCACAATCAGGGACAACAAACGGGAAGGTTATGGCCGGCCACAGAAGTTGCCAACATTATTTGCTTGTTGTATTAATCAGTGACGATCGTAATGACTGCAAGAGGGGCGATCATCATCAGCATCTTGATGGACGGGTCGGGTGCTGGTGGATGCTGGTTACCACCAGCGCAACGATCAATCAACACAGGAATGTCAATCATGATGATGATGTGCGATGATGACGAGGAAGCGCCATCACAACGAGTTGTACAAGTAAGGATCGTGTAGATACTTGTTAATTGAACTTTGACTTGTAAAATTTATTTGTACAGGTTTAGGAATAGAGAATGTGGTTAGGGTGAAGAGATGGTGACAGATAGATGCCCTATTGCGTGCATGAAAGCAAGTCATAGTTTCAGACGGTAGATGAGCCTCGACATACTAACAGACTGTATGCCAGACTCTGCTAAGATGGGTGACAGCTCATTAAGGACAATTCCAAGATTCCAGTTTACAGACAGCCAGCTCTTAATTCTGGGGGCTGTCCCTTTTTACACGCGTCCTGTGCTTATGCAAAGACCGAAAAAGACAATCATCAAGATCTAACTAACTCTATACATTGATGGTCTCCTATTTCCGGGAAAATGAGGCGTTTACACCTCTACCGCCTTCAAAATCACTATCCTTTCCTACTGTTCTATCGATCCTATTTGCTCCGTGTTTCCTTGAAACCTAGAGCTGATCTGACTAAAAGTTTCCCAGGAAATCACAATCTCCTTCGTTTCATCTAGAGTCTTCGCTAACTTTACCGTCCTATCCCCGACAAGCCCAATTTATTAAACTGAAACTTTTTGCGTCACAGTAAAGCTTTCGCCTTCTTTCCGAACTTTCTTAAAGGTTCCCCTCTGAATGTCAAAAGGTAAGCTCTGTAGTCTTTCTTTGTTTGCCGGCCAATTTAACTCTTTCGCAAGCCTCGGTGAAGCAATGCTTAACCCCTGCAAGATCGCAATCAATTCTTACTCGTAGATTCCCCACTCTGTCCTGGCAGGCGTTCACCAGAAACTCAAGTCTTGCGAAACGTATAGACTTTGCACAAAGATCTAAAGCTTTCCAAGACATAACTCTGGCCACGGTCTCTTGTAGCTTTTAACTTCAAAATTACATAACCTAGTCCGACGGATTGCAGGCTAAAGTATGAGGTTCCTCTTATGTCTCAACAATAAGGGCCTTGTAGGCTTGGCATGTTCATTCTAACTTCGCTCTCGCTCTCTCTCAATGTACTCTATTCTTTCAGTAAAGTCGGTACACCTCCCTTTACTTCAGCTCATAGATCTCCTGAGAAACTATCGTCTTCTGCTGCAGAGCTGGCTGCTTTGCTAGCCTCAGACTTTGCGGTTTGAATGACATCGACCAACTTGACGTGCGAAGCTGAAGGCAGTAAGCTGAAGATCGAGTTGGCTGGAGACGCTTGTTATTTGAGGTCCAGGTCCACGGCTCGACTGTTGGGCTTTGGCTTTCCAGCCCAAGAATGTCCAAGAATCTCGCGAATCTCGCGAATGCACCAAGATCCTGAGATTTTTACAACGCAACTAAGCAACTGGAGCCTGGCTAGGAGTTCGGTACGTAGAATCTTTGAAAACTTGTCACCGAATTACAGGGTGGAGCATGCTTTTGGATGGAACGACTGGAGTATCAGCTCTATATGCTCTATCTGCAAAAAGAGGGATCCTGTGGCTTGAAGCAATCGTGTCAAGGAATATTCCTGCTAAACGATGCTTAGAAGATTCATTTCAGAGTACGGTGTAAGCCTCTTGAGCCACTTGACACGTAGAAGTCTAGCTTTCGGCCGGAAAAATCTAAGTCAGATCCTGGAAAAGACTCACGAATTTCAAACCTCTTTATCGACTTCAAAGCTGCATATGATGAAATTCAGCGGTTGGAACTCTACAAGTCGAAGACAGAATTTGGGATTCACATCAGAAGTTATTTAACACACCCCTGAAGGACTTGTGTTTGTCCAATCTTGTGCTGCAAAGGACTCCCGTCAACACAAAAGACACTGTATTCAACAGATCGATCCAAATTTCGAAGGAACAACAACGCTTTAGATCGAAGCTTCACTTGGGGTGAAGTTCTGAAGCCATGAGGCTCATTACCCATCTATAAGGCACTCCAACATTTATTCGTTGTGATGTCCCAAATAATTTATAACAACCCACTTACACACACAATTTCAAGTGTCCTTTTGGCACAATTATATCCATATTCTCCTACTACATCGTCAAAAGAAGACTAATCATTCCGCTCCTGGAAGCACACAAACTATCTACTCCTTGAATTCCTATTCCCATTCCCATTACTATTACAACTCATATTTGCTAAACATTAAGGATTGGACTTCTAATTAGAGACGACTTACTTTATTAATCGCAAAAGGATAAGCTTCGCTCATTCGTATTCTTGCCTCGGTATTCATTCACTAAAGTCATCACGTTTTCTTCTTTCCTTTTTCTGTTTTTTCTTGTAATGCTACTGCTTCGGGGAAGTATCCAATCCACCGCCAGGAGACACAAGACACAAGATACAAGATACAAGACACCCAACGTAAAGTTTCGATTATTACTATAGAAAATCATGAAAGGATTTATCCGAAACAAAATGCAATTAAAAACTCTTCTCCGGTTCTTCGTGCCACCATCCACTCGACTCATTTCAATGTTGGGTCCCTCGGGGGTTACAGTGCCAATAAGAGTCGGAGAGAAGGAACGCATTTTGCCATCATTGTATGGTAGCACGTAGCTACAAGGACGAAAGTTTATAAGAAATTCGAAACCGCCGCAAACCCATTTAAATACCCAAGAGTGGAATTACTGTCGTCCTTATGGACGTATTTTTGTCTCTTTTACTCCAACTATTTGCCTTTGTTTTGTGTGTGTGTGTGTGGCACCCGTTGGTGGGGTCCTGGGTTGAGTTGTTTGTATCCTAGGTCAAAATAATAGGGATTCGGTAATCCTGGTGTTAATTTAATGCCTTCGCAACTACTCTCCGACTCTCTATCTCGGAAGTGGTGTAATCTTCTGCTTTACGTGACTGTTTTGCATAATTTTTTTTGCTCTCCTTCTCTCTTAGAATCCTTTTTGGGGAAAGAAGGACAAGGATGGAAAGGGTTTTTTGTTGGATTCCTTCACCTGAAGAGAATGAGATCTTCGGGCTTAACACCAAATAATCCTAGTGTCATTCGATAAAGTTGTCGTAAATGTTGGTAATTTTCGGTTTCACTGTCCTTGGATCCTTAAAAAAAGAATGTGTTCCAGTTAACCTATAGTATAGTTTTACAGTTTGTAAATGCAAACGAAGAAGGGTAGTTGAGATTTTTTACAATCAAATCGTGATGTGACTTGTTAAGAGCAGCAGGATACCCTGCAGAGTGGTAGGTATAATGCTTACGAAAATTGTTGTCGCCTTTTGAAATGAAAAAGGACATTGATAGGTGTGGAGGTTTGTTGAAAGGCAGGACTGTTATTCGAAAGCAAGACAAGTCTGATTGAACAACCCTTTTTCTTGGAACAGAAAGGATGCTTGAGTCATGAGACATAACCAATTCCCTATTCAAAAAATTTGAAAATGCAGATGGGACTGCGTATGAAGTGCTGTTTATTTATCCACTCCTGGACTTTAATGTACGTATGTCCGGAGTGATGTCGAAGCAGAACACCTTGTTTGGGTCGTTCTCAGCACGGTGTTTCTTAGTCCAACCCTCAAACCACTGATCTTCCGGGACCACTTCTGGACAAAATTCTTTTGGCTTACTGATTAGAATGGCGTCCCTTTAAGGACCTCTAATGGTTCTCTATGTATGCTATAGGTCCGTTGCATTCTCGGACTGGCGAAGGCTTCTGCTTCAAAAAGTGCGACGAAACGCTCTAAATAAGCCATCGGTAGAACCTCAACCAACAAGCGTCTCCAGCCAGCTCGATCTTCAGCTAGTTTTTCCCAGTTTTGGACACCAAGTTGGTTGAGGTCACTTTCCATTGCACACGCCACCTGAGTCGCGGTCTTACACTACTGGGTTGGACTCGAAAACTGTCCGGGCCAGAGCCCACGTATCTAGTCATTCTATCAAGTCTCACGATCTATGCAATCGGAAGTGTGGATCATCAAAAGGATTTTTCTCTCGAAACAGCCGAGGGCAACCTCATCAATTCTTGACAAGGTCCACGCTATGGACTGTGATGATCAGTGGTCTTAAGTTGTTCAAGAGAAAGGTTTGAAGACTCTACTGTCTTCTTAGTCCAAAGGAACAGCGATAGGCAGGATTTGGTGTGAGTGAAGAGTAAAGTCCAGGTCTAGGCTCAAGTTCTTTCCAAGATGTCAGTGTTGGGCGTCCTTTTTTGTTGACAGCATGTACTTTGTTTTACCCTTGTTGACGATTAAGCCAGTCTTCGTGCCTTTAATCTCAAAACTGACGAAACGGTACTGACACTTTCTCCCGAATATGTCAGTCTCGTCGAAGGTTTAAGTGACACTTAGACCAATGATAGGTCCATTGTGAAACCCCATGGACACCAACTGAAGCTTCTAAAGAAGCCTTGAAGGCTTCTGACATCTAATCGTTGAAGTAGAAGGCTTCTAAAGGAAGTTTTCTTTGCAGGAAAAAGCTGGGCTGCTTCTTAATCCTAGGAGTATACGTCAAGCCTTGTTGCACATTTGCTTATAAGACCGTCTCCAGTCTTCCTGGCCTGATATGGACCAATCAGGTTGTTGGCAAAAGGCTTTTAAAGCTCACACAACACAGCAGATAGGATCTTGTAAGCGATGCAATTTAAAGGGTCTCCTATCTTAAAGTCTCTTTCTTCGGGCTTGCCTTCATTTGACAGATGAGTTGATGCATGCTCCTTACCAAGCTTAAGTTCAGACATAGCTTTCTTCACTTAATCAAGGTAAGGTGGTCGAAAGCGGTGCCTTTCATCATCCATATTGAATGCTTCATTCAACACAACATATGTACGTATCCTTTGCTTGTGTGTATATTCACCAACAAAAAGGCATATGAGTCAAACTCATACCAAATGTTCATCAATTATTCCAGGAGTCCATTTGCCACTTAATTATCTCCTCAATATCCTTAATGTGAGGTATAAGCACACAAAAGTTCTGCGAACCTTTGCAATTACTCTTTCTGACCCTAATTCCTTGCGACAGGATTAAAGAAGGCGTAAACTATAGATTTTTTTCTCCTTTTGTCATCAATAATTGAACAGGACATCTGTTCATTTGGACTTTAACTGGTTTTTTCTTCTAATTATGTCCGCAAATATGTATGTATCAACGTGTGGTACTTATGAAGTTAGTCCAACACCAGGAGAAGAGCTTTTGGACGAGCCTTTGTCTGATTTCGGAGAAAGATGTCCACGAAGATGGAGAGTCCTTTGTTTTGAACCACATTTTGGATGGACGTTCATATGTCCTGCGATACTCGATTTTTGTTTCCAGTAGGGATGAAAGGACACAAAGTGTTGGTAACACTTTTACCAGACCGCCTACCGGTCTCCGCCTCAAAAAACTTGCCGCAGGATTGTCAAAGAGGACTCTCAGCAATTTGGGATTAGGTCGACAGGACAAGACACACGCAAAGTCATTACAGATGCCTTAAGACACATCAAAACTAAGCCTACAAATAGACTTACGTTTCACCTCAAAAGCCCTGTCACTCAAGGATCAAGGACGCATCCTGTAATGCAACTCACACCTCCTGTACAGCCTTCTAATACTACTACTCACTTAAAATCTAATTATTGAAATGTTAACGTAAACGTTTTGAGTACCAAAATTTTACATTGTGTCACCAACATTATCATTATCCTGTGACAAGGACAATGACAATGACAATGACGTTTGTTGTCACAATGTGTTGTGTGCATTTGTGTGTGCATTTGTGTATGCACATTGAAACAGATTGCATTTGGATGGGCATATGGAGAAGCTATCATACCCAACCCATACCCCCAAAGATGTTAGAGAATGCTGATTGCACACACATTATTCAATGAACAGGATGTCGCATCCGAGGAACCGGAAGGGCAATTGATTTAAGTACCTTAATCCAGGTGATTCAATGAATTGACATTTGTTCTATTCTGTTGTGTGTGTAGAATGGCTGCCAGGTGGGTGGATTAATGTGTGCAATGGACTATCATAATGTTGGATGCATTTAATGGATTGACAAAGGGATGGGATGTGTCTCTGTGTGTGTGTGTGCTTCCTTGAACAATGACATGATGTCATACATGAAATGTTGTGTAGGATCAAATTGGAAATTAAATGGATCAAATGATGGCGACGACGATGCTTCGATATTGTTTCATTGGAATGTAATGTGTGGTTCGTTGCCTTCAAGACAGAGTTGGCAGGACATCAAGTGTTAGTTGGATGTGTGTGTGTGTGTGTTAATTGATTAACTGATTTACTTAGGTGGTGACACAAGACTAGATGAAGGGGATGCTAGAAGCGTGTTTTTTTGCGAGTAAAGTAGGCTATTGTTGCCACCAGTGTCGTGAGCAACGTCCCAACCCTCTTCTGTGAGCATCATCTGCGTGGGTTATATTGTCTAGGGTTTAGTCCTCTCCCAGTTCGTCTTCCAGCATGTGTCGATCTTCCTCATACCGAGGGAAATGAAACATGACGTGTTCCGGTTCAACTGAAGATCAATTGGTACCATGCCTTCCAACACGGGCACTGCGTCCTATAGTGTTGTCCGAAAGGCTCTTCTAACTCTTAACGTGTTAATCCGATAGATTGCCTCCGTCTTCCTTCTGTGTTCCTTAGTTCTCATGGCACCGGTCCATATTAAGGACCCGTAGAGCATTATCGACACCGAAACTCTTGTAAGCAGGAGTCTTCTTGTGTATTTCGGCCGTCCAATGTTGCCATTGAGGTGGGTGCCATTGCTGCTGGCAGTTAGTGTTAAAGTTCGCACGACTTTCCTGCTGCTTATGAGTAGTTCTTTGGTATTTTTCTCTGCAAGTTGTAGGCCCATGGAAACAGCCAATCACCTGCGAAGTCAATTATTTTCGAAGACCACGGAACATGGAACATGGACTATGGAATATTAGGTTCCATAGAAGCAGGTGTAATATTGTCTCGTTCTGTCTTCGATGTCAAGATCTTCTGTGGGAAGTTCAGTCCTTTTTTGGCGGTGAGGGCCCACAAGATATTCCTTTGAAGGATTATGCAGTCTCTAACCCCTCATCGTTCCTGAGCAAGCTGGTTCTAGTTCATTTGATCATGCTTCCTTGCAATCGCCGTCACTTTTACTTCAAAGTGAAACCCAGAAACCAGCATTCAAAGACTGTCTGGTGGGACCAGCTACCTAGCTGAGTCATGGCCATTTGCCGCTGCCTACATTTTTACCATCCACAATGTCCACCAAGATCGCTGATCTCTAGACCATTAATGTGGTTTCCTGAATCCAGTAAGATCTCATGACCAAAAGCTTGAAAGTTCTTCTCGGTGATCGATGCAACTTTTGTACTCTGTTTCAAGAGCTCTCAATGGACCTAACTAGATCCATCCCTCTAAATGCACTTCCTTTTCGTACACCTATGGCCTTGGAAGGATTGATATTCAAAATGTTTCTCATCGCCCTTCACCAATCGATCAGAGAAGTGAGCATGGTTCTTAAGGACCATGACAGCACACCAGTCGTTTACAAGGATCTCTTGACGATTTCCAGATCCAAAGATTCTCTTGGTCTTCTCCAAGTCCAAGCTTCCAAAACCATGACCACCACTCTCCTCCTTATTTCAATTTTTTCGTTACACACATGCACCTGATGTCAGTCATTATTTTTGGCCCATTTTACCGTTGCTCATCTGGATGTTGCCGTCCCCCCTTGGAACCGAATAACGCGCCACCAATTACCAGAAATATATTATGATTGTTTTTTTTCGCGATCCCGTGTCCCAATATTCATGATTTTAGGGACCCCCAACGTCATGATCAGCGCACGAGTATAAATCACAATCGGTTGGTGTGGTCATTGGTCCCAATTTCATCATCTTGGCCATCATCTCTCGTCCGTCATTCCGTTTCCTAAAGAATTATGATGACGATAATGGCGAAGCACGAAAGGAGAACCGTTGACACAGAAAACTTCCCAAAAACAAGGTTATCTCTCGCGATCAGTGTGTGGGATTTCCCAGGGTGTATCCTATCTCAAGGCTCTAGAAATTGGTTCATTACCGCATTATGAATGCGTTCCGATCGACTTGCATAACTATACTTCGCTTCTGGGTGGCAGTGTATATCACATACGGAGAAGCTAAACAGCGGATGATGATTAAAGTCGTTGTCCCGGCGAAACAGTTGATTTGATGTGTTGCAGGAGCAGCAGCAGAAGCAGCCAGAACAGCGATCAAATCAAGGCGGTCCACGTCGGAACGAAAGACAAAAACATCATTATGTCAACCAGGAGGCTATGATGATGTTCTGATATTGGGTAGGGCCAATCAACTCGGTGACGTTTTTTGTTCTCCTCCTCACTGCTGGGTTTGGAAGGAACTGGAGGTTTGGTGGATTGTTTACTGCGTACGGTGATCCCGCTGAGATTGATGGGGCGCCTCTTGCATTATCGATGAGCGGAATTTATTTTTTTTTTATCCAATTATGTGTGTGTGTGTGGATTGCTGATGAGCACGGGAAGGCAAGGATCCGAGGTGTGGGAGGTAACCTTATACGGACGATGTTTATGAGGTGATTACAAGATCGAACGACGCAATTGAGAGATGGATTCAGATTTTGGTTGGCAGGAGATGACACAAAAGACTGGTGGCCTACTGAATGCGTTTTTGGGGAATTGTGTACAGTTACACGGGGGAGAAGAACGTGTTGAGCTGCGCATTACCTCGACGGTGGTAATCTCCATGTGCTATGTGTAAGGAGCTGACTTGACGATAGCTAAGAAGCTGGCAATAGTTTTGGTCGAGCTTTGCCTCTCAACAGCTCGATTGAAAGTCGTCTTGCTTCCTCAAAGACTGGTGGTCTTGACGTTTTACTGAATTGGACGACGTGTTGTGTAGAAGGCTACTTGGAGGACTCTTAGACACTTTGGAGATGACAACTAGTGGAGCGGAATCTAAAGTGTGGCAACAAAGTTTTGACCATTCAAGGCGTATCTGGAAGATCCAGCCTTCCTTCAATATAGCGGGCTCCAGAGTACATGATTTTCTTTCCCAACTACTTCAACATTTATGAAAGCCATGCCTCTCGAATGCCATCAACCTCTAGAAAGCCCGTGAGTGTGAACCCCTTATCAGAAATAGAGGAGGAAAGCAGAGGATGTATCCTCACTTTTCAACTAAGACTCAACGCTGTGTGGGGATTCTGGAAGTTTGCTGGGAGTACGACCATCAATTGCTGAGAATATGTCTCTCCAGTCTAGTGAATTCATCAATCTTAAGACGTCTAAGCAGAAGCGTCTAAAAACAGTCTTAAAGCAAGGAAAGACCAGACCAGAGTATGGACTCCAACAACTTCCAATGCCGCTGGACTTCTGTCAAGCTCACGGACAAAGCTACTAGGCTCCAACTACACCACTGCGGTATAAGATTTCAAGACCATTAGAGAGATATGTGGACTGAACGTGATGAAAATGGAAAAGAACTCGTTCCTAAAGATGACACTTTCCACAAGAGTATCGGTCTGTTCAACGAGAAGATTCTGGCAACGTTGGACTCACAGAACGGCAATCTACTAAGTATTGGAGAGTCATCCAGAGACCTTTCTGGGATAAAGCTGTGCATCTCGTCTTAGCCATCAGGGACCGGTCAATAGACCAACTGAAAGAGATGAAAAAGAGTAGGTCTTACCTTTGAACGACGTCTTGATAGACCAACTGAAAGATCTGAAAAAGGAAGCGCCCTTGAACGCCGTCTTGATGCGAGACAACCGAAGATAAGTCTCAGTATTCAAGAAGGATCTCAGTCAGGAAGCATACGCGATGGCGTGGTAGATGTCCTCAGATTCCTAGAAGATAAGGGGACCTCAAAAGATCTTATAAGTCACAGTGTTCTACAAGCTTGCCAATCCAACGTGCCCTCCATGTGGAAATGAAGCCAAAATGCTTTCATAATTGATGCCATTTGACTCGTAGGGTGTTAAGGAATTGTCACATGCGTACATTAGTAATCTTGGCAAGCACTAGTTACTCATAAATTTGCCTTGTCCACTCCATTTGTCCAAAAGGCAGACAATATTGCAGCCAAAGTCTCCCCTCATTATCCATAAAAGCACAATAAACTGACCCTGACTTGCAGTCCCACGCTGTGTCCATAATCGCCTCCCATGACAAAATAAAAACTCAAATACTCACCCCTCAAGCCATTTGGCCAAATTCCAAAAAACAAAATATGCTAATGTGTCCACCCTTATGCAGCAAATTATGACACACTAACTGTTCACAACCAGTCATCAACGGTTTTTTCATTTTGAAATACCAACAGCCTCTCGATGTCACAAAAATCCCGCAAATAAATCCAGCACTAGACTTTTAGGACACTCCAGACCTCATTCAAATCACAGATATCCAACCGCAGTGGGACCACATAATTTTGTCCTCGTTTTTGGACATGTTTACCTCGTTAAACATCTTTCAATCGCGTAACGGTATCAAATTGTGTGCGCCAAAAACCACGAACAAATTAAAACACACAAAGCATACGTAGATGCGCTTCGAAATGTATGTCATGCGTTGTATTACATCCGTTTTGGACACCACAAACCAGTGGCAGTGGTTTGGACTGTATTCCCATTTGGAATCAGTACCAGTGCCAGTCCATATCGAGGATCTATGACACTAATTAGGTAATTGTCGGTTTCGTTAGCAAAACTAACTTTTCCATTAGGCCCACCTGTTCACACCCCCGAAAACCAGAGCAATCAGTCGTCGCATCGCAACCAGACAAAGAGAGAAATAACTTTTCTCCATACACATCTTTTCACGAGAAATAATACCACCCCTGCGGGTGCCATTACAACTTTCGGGACTCGGGAACAAATTTAAAGTTCCAACGTCGTCATTTTTTGAATATGCTAAATAAGTGCAACATTAATACTCTGTGTCTCTCTCTCTGGAGAAAGTTTTCAGATCACATGATATCCCTGTTTATGCAAATCCTTTACACCGACACAAGGACAAGCATATACACTGTGATACCGACAGTGAAAGAGTTCCTAGTCTCTCGAACAATACAGTAACACCGCGTCATCGTAACAAGTTGAAATATGTTTCGGTTTGCCTCAGAAACTATCACCCCCACCCGGGCTAGGAGGGCTTCTGAAACAATGGCATTATCCCGAGATGGAGTGGGCTTCATGACCCGCAGCCATAATGGCAACATTTCTCTTGGTTTCCTTCATTTTTTTTTTGGTCGGTCCCGGCAATGATGGAATGATGAAGAACAGCATGGTATACCCTGGCGTGCTTTAAAAATGCACCACGGATTGAAGCCCCTTAAATCCTTTCAGCCATTTGTGTTGCCTTTAAAAAGCAATTTATTCGAAATTAAACCTTTTGTCCTTCAATTGGTGTCCTGGCCGATGCCTCTGGAGGGCCTTCGCTTGAATTAATTCATTAGTCGTAGTCACCATCGTCGTCGTCGTCGCTGTGTCAGGTGAGACTACATACCACAACACATGGATCCAATTAAAAACTCACTCAGCCAGGTCCACTGGCACACACACATTCATTTCAATTACTGCTCGACAAAGGACTTGATTTCATGATATAATGAGACACAAACATCCACCACGGAGAGCGGTATTAAGAGATAATAGCCTCGAGGGATAACGCTGGAAACATAAATATTTATTCCGAAGATAAAACGGAAATGGAAACGTACCTTCAAAAAAAAAGGATATCCCCATCCTTAGAGATATGGCGGCAAGTCGAGTCTCGGACTCATCACCATCATCAACACACAGCAACTTTCACTTTGGATTAGTTTCCTTTTGCCACACACAACAACGTTATCATTATCCTGGCATTGCTCATGGCAGTCCTCTGCTGTATACACACACATAGTCAGGACCATTTCAAGTGCTGATTTGTTATCCCAGACGACCAGGACACCACCGACACCCATTCTATCGCCTCAAAGTTCTCGCCATACGAGTGTATTGCATCATGTAGTGGATCGTCCTCTGTGTGTATCCTTAATCACATGGGTGGTCCTGACACTGGTCCTGGTGTTGTTATACTGTGGTTGGGGGGGTGTTTATGACAACTTCGTTTAGGTTATGTTCATGGATCAGCAATCTTTTACTGTACTCCCATTCAATTGGGATACCGTCTCTTTAAGCCGTTTTTACCCCCCTCCGTCTCCCACCGCCCTCTTGCTGAACACATTAACGAAATCCTGAGTCAGAGCTGGAGCATGACTCTTTGAAACGAAAATTTATAGTCCTTATGCGGTACGATATCATATGTGTGTGTATGATTGGATGTAACGGTTTCTATTATACTTGTATGCCTTCTATATCCAGGATACTATCCTATAGGAATCCAATCGACGTTCGGTGGCTGATGATGCTGTCAGGACGAGAAGATTGTAACAAAACAATCGCGAGTTATGGATAAATTGCCACAGCAAAATATTCCGGAGCGAAAAATTAATAACACTACCAATAAAAGGCCGGGTTAATTTTCACGACTTTATTTACTTGTTACTCTTTTAACACTGTTTCTTATTTTTCATATCTTAAAAGCTAACCTACTATGCAGAAAGTGAATGCACTTACAAATGATTGGTCATCATGATTTGGTGTCAACAGAGTTCAGCGGTTTCTTGCTGACAATGCGAATGTACGGAAGAACTTCGCTATTGCACTGTTACCAAATCATGCTGACCAATCGATCGGAAGTTTGTTGTCATTCACCTTCGTTGACGTCGAGGTCGACGTAACCCCTCCCTTCCTTGATTGGAAACTCTCCCGAGTTTTACTATTTATTGTTATTTTGAGTGATTTATATTTACAGCTAATAAGTATAGAAAGAGTAATTAAAAGGCTTATAACAATTAAAATGGCAATTAACATGATCCAATTGTGTACAATATTATCTTTTTTGTAGAATTTAATTTCTTTAATTTCTTCTATATTTTCTATTTGGCTAATAATAAGTTCGTCAAATGTGAGTTTACTAATAGTTTCATTAATCTTAAAATTGGTTGTTTCTATAACGATTTTTTGTGAAAATTCTTCTTCTTGATTATAATAGGTTTTATTATTAATTTTAATATTACATTTGTGGAAATTTATTAAATAGTTTCCGTTTAAGGTCAACAATCTTTCATCACATGAACTACTTAGAATCGTTTGATTTTGATTTTTTAATAATATTAAACTTGGTTCTATTTCAAGAGTTTCCGGTTTCTGATTTTTGGTTTTAAAACAATTTTTTTTATAAATACAAAGGCTAGATTCTTTTAAGCTCTTTTCGTTACAATCACCTTCAAAATCATATGGAATGTTATTTAATGTGACAATTTCTTGGTTGTTAAACATAAGTTCTTCGAAGTTTTTATTAGTAATTGGGGTTACAAGTGATTTTTTAACCATTATTGTTTCTCTCGGAATTTTGATTGCAAATATAATCTTGTCGTTTTGATATTTAGCTGTAGCTAGTTTTATGTTCTGTAGTTTGTATAAGTCTATATCGTATTTTAAGATTTCTTCGCTTGATAGAATATTGTTGCTCATAAGATTTAATCTTGCGGATGCGAGATTATTTTGAATGTGTTCTACATTACCTTCGACTATTTTAATCTTAAATAAAAGGTCTAAGTAAATGAGTTCCCTATAAACTAATTCATTGTTTGATTTTATATCATTAAATTTTTCCAAAAATTTACTTCTATCAGATTCTATTGCATTTTTTAGTTTATTAAAGGTTTCATTAAAGTGATTATTAATTTGTATATTTTTATTGAGGTTTTCTATGGTCCTATGGTTATTTTCGTCGACTACGCTAAGGTGTTCCTCGATTTCTATTCTGTCGTTTTCGTCCATTGACCCGAATAGCCACTTAAGTCCTGTTCCTACAACGTTTAATAGTCCTCTTTTATGTCTGTGTGGTAGTAAAGTATGTACTTTTGTACGTAGTGAATTTAATTCGTGTAACAGAAGTTCCTTGTTCTCTATTTTTTCTAATTGATTAATATTATTTTCGAGCATGTTTAAAATATTTTTTATTTCTTGAAGTTCTATTATGTGTAGGATTATGTTGTAATTATGAATAACTGCTATCTCACCCAGGCTTATTTCGGTGTAACCGTTATTGCTGTCTATTTTCTCGATGATTAATGTCCCGCTCGTTGTGTATAGTAGCGTCGTCATTATAAGCATTAAAATCCAGCTGACCTGTAAATTTTGTGGGTCTTTTAATATTTGATGTATGTACGTTATTTAATTTAAGTTTTCTATATTTAGGTTCATCTTTGTGCCTTAATGCTTTATAATTCTTAACATAACCTTCCTCTTGATTTTGTTGGTAAGATTCGCGTTTCTCATTTCGTTTACTAATAACTTTTTCTTTATTTTCTTTTAAAAGTTTTTCTATTACTTTTTTATCAACTTTTCCCTCTATTACATCAATAGGTTTTGCTCTTATAACTGAATGAGTGGATTTATTATACCATTCAACGCATTTAAAGATTCTTTCTTGTATAGAAAATTCAGATTTTTCAGTTTCTAAAACTCTAAGTTTTTCTCCTATAGTATTATGAAACCTTTCTATGTCCGCATTACCTGTATGGCTATTAGGCTTTGTAAAGTGGGTTTCTACTCCTTCTAACCTAAAAAATTCCTTAACGTTTACTGAATTAAACTCATTATCTAAGATCATTAAGTCTGGTTTCCCTTTAATAGAAAAGTATAGTCGTAATTTCTCTACAATTGTAACACTGTTCCTGTCTTCCAGAAAAAGAACAACTGCATGTTTTGAGAATTTGTCTATAAAAGACAAAAAACTATGTTTTTTGTTTATATAAATGTCTACGTGAACTTTCTGATTTATGTCATTTGGAGTTTCGGTAAGGTAAAATTTTGGCTTGATTGGTTTTCTGTCATATTTTGCTCGGTTACATATGTCACAATTGTTGATATACTTTTGAATGTATATTTTTAAGTTTTTAAAGTATATTAATTTTTTAAGTCCTTCGTAATTTTCATTTATTCCTGCATGTCCTGTTTCGTTTTTATGGTATCTTGAAATATATCTGTATGTTTCTTCTTCGTTTGCCATATCCTTTGCATGATGGGTACATTTATAAAATTTCAAACTTGTGTTGAATAATTCTATTAATTCTTGTTGCACTTTGTTGTACTCATGGTCCGGTAGTTCAGAATAGATTCCAATTTTTCCTGATTTAAGAAATCTTCTAAAAATATCTGTCATAAAATTGTTTTCAATATCGTCGAGACTTACGTATATTTTTCGTTTTGCGTTAACTACTTCTATTTCTTTAACCTTGTTGTGTGTCAAAATAATTTGGGTGAAAAATCTATTAACAACTGTGTCTAATATAGGGATGTGATTATTTTGTTCTTCTTCCTGAGAGTGTATCGTAGCATCTGTACTTATATTGTCTTCTTTATCTAAGTCTATTGCATTTATTTCCCCCGTTTCTGCATTGATCCTACTCATAAAGTCTGCTACTTTATTTTCCTTGCCTTTGATATAATTTATATTTATGTCATACTCTCCCAGTTTTAAAAGCCACCGTTGAAGTCTAGGGTTTATATCCTTACCCTTATGCTTTGTCTGCAGCCATTTTAATGGTTGGTGGTCTGTCATTAAATCAAAAGTTCGACCATAGATATAAGGTCTGAAATAATTGACAGCCCAAACGATCGCAAGAAGTTCTTTTTCCGTTGTGGAGTATCTCTTCTCGTGGTCGTTTAGAGTTCTGCTTGCATAGCTTATTGGGTGTTCGTCCTGAGTAAGGACTGCTCCTACAGCAAAATCACTTGCATCTGTGCTAAGCTGAAATCGTTTTTGAAAGTTGGGATATCTAAGAATTGGTGGATCAGTTAACATTTTTTTAAGTTTATGGAATGCATCTATATACTGTGGGTCATTTTTATTTATTCTAGTGTTATTTTTCAGGTATTTGGTCATACCTTGTACTACTTTCGCATAGTCCTTCACAAATTTGCGGTAATATCCCGTTATTCCTAAAAATGACTTAATTTGTCTTGTCGTCTCAGGTAACCTAAGCTTTTGAATATTTTCAATTTTACTCATATTCGGCTTAATACCATTTGTTGTCAGTGTATGCCCTAAGTATTCTGTAGTTCTTGCGAAAAATTTACATTTGTCTATTTGGATCTTGAGGTTATGCTCCCTCAATCTATTGAATATTTTTTGTATGTTTTCAATGTGTTCCTCTATAGTTGTGCTAAATATTAGGATGTCGTCCATATAAACGACACATATTTTGTTTATGTATTCCCGAAGTACTGAATTGATTAATCTTTGAAATGTCGCTGGAGAATTTTTCAATCCAAACGGCATTCTTAAGAATTCGAAATGGCCAAGAGGTGTCGAAAATGCAGTTTTTTTTCTGTCGCTCTTTTTTATAAGGACCTGGTGAAATCCCTTTGCGAGGTCTAGGGTTGTGAAATACTGCGCTCTTCCTAACTTATCAAATATACTTTCTATATTTGGTATAGGAAATTTGTCGCAAACCGTTATTTCATTAAGTCTTCTATAATCAATTACGATTCTCCACTTCTTTATACCTGAATTGTCGATCTTTTTTGGAACAATCCACAGTGGCGAATTATAAGGAGAAGTGCTTTCTGTTATTATGCCTTGCTTGAGCATTTCCTGCATCTGTCTATTGATCTCCTCTTCGTGTACTTGCGGATATCTGTATATTTTCGAGTATACTGGCCTATCTGTTTTTGTGATTATTTCATGTTGAATTTCATGGGTGTGGGTTAGTTGTTGTCCTTCGTGGAAAAACAGGTCTTTATTTCTCTTTATAAGTGCTGTCAACTTCTCTTTTTCTTCTGAGTTCATGTCTTGATGTATTAATTTCTCTAGTATAGCTTTTGAATCTTCTAAATAATTTATTTGATCATAATCATAGGGACAGGAATTTAAAAATTTTATCTTTTCGCCGTGTATTTCTAGGTACCCTTCTTCTAGGTTTACAATTGCCTGCATTGGTTTCAACAGATTTTGACCTATTAAACCGTCAAATTGTTTATTGGAGAATTGTGAAAGTTTCCAGCTCATTAAGTTATCTTCTTTGAATTCAATTGGAATTGGAGTAATGATCTCTTCGTTAATTGAAGTTTGTCCGTTAATTGTGTTAAATAGGATGGGCTTTCGTAGTCTAAGTCGTTTATACTGGTTTA
Source organism: Criorhina ranunculi (assembly GCA_951813785.1). Taxonomy (NCBI): domain Eukaryota; kingdom Metazoa; phylum Arthropoda; class Insecta; order Diptera; family Syrphidae; genus Criorhina; species Criorhina ranunculi. The sequence goes on from OX638383.1 coordinate 2,241,866, forward strand.
ATTTGTTTCTATCTAGTAAGGTTGTTGTTGACCCTGTGTCGATAAGACATTTTATTTTGTCTTTACCAACAGTCAGCTCGACTATCGGTAAACTTGTCTTATGGCTTGCAACCGAAAATTTTCTTCTTCTGGCATTGAGTTTCGAATGTGTCCCACTTCCATGGGTTCAAAATTGCCCTGCCTAGTTTGTCTGGAACTTCTATTGTCGAAGTTATTTCCCGAATTTCGTCTAAATTGCCTTGAGTTGGAGTCATGGTTATCTGTGTTTTGTCTGAACTGTCCTGAGCTTGAGTTATAGTTGTATGTTTGTCTGAACTGTCCAGAATTAACATTGCGTCGTAATTCGTCTTCCCTACTACTTCTATCTAGCCTACTGCTATGACTGTTTTGGTTGTACCGTCTCGGTGGTGTGTTGGACCTATATCCGGTTATATGTTGTGAGTTTTGTCTGATAAACTGATTACTATTGTATGTATTATAAGCACTCGCTTTTTTATCATATTGTTTTAGTATACCTGTTTCCTCCAATGTATAGTATGCTTCCCTCAAGTTTGTTATATTTCTACTATATATTATACTAGCAAGATTCGCATCAATTCCATCTAAGAAGGTTTTTAACATTATAGATTCATTTGTTTTTGGTGAGAACTCTACAGGTTTATTTTTGTCAAATTCGTATTTTGTGTTAAGTTTATCTAAGATATATCTTAAGCTACGAAAGTATTCACTTACTTTGATGCATTTTAGGTTGATGGCTTGATGGTAAAGATGATGATAAGACTCTTTGATGCCGAAGTTTTTAATAAGCTCCTCTTTTATCTGCTCCCATGTAGGCTCTGGTCCGAGTGTCCGGATAACTTGAAGTGCTGCTCCTTGTATCTTGTTTTTTACATGACGTTGAAATATGAAGTTCTTTAGTGCTTGGTTTTCGTTGAATAAAGGGAGGATAAGCTCCACCTCTCTGATGAATGATGATAAGTCGTAATCTCTGGTTCCGTGAAATTCTTTTATATTGCCAGCTTCTCTTATTAGATCACTTGCATTTATGGAGGATCCTTGTGGTATTGCACTGCTGGGACGTGATTGCTGTGATCCCTGCGGTTGCTGTTCGTCTACCATTTCTATTTCTTCTTGTTCTGCGGTAAACGTATAAGGGATATAGAATCGCGATAGTTTGCCTTTGTTTTCTTTTGGCATCAACCTTCTTCACTGATATTATTCACTAGCTTCTTTTTTTATTAATTTTTTTTGTAATTTTGAACGAGTTCCTCACAAGAACTGTCTTTTGAAATTCACTTTTGTCACTGTTTTTAGACGAGCTATTTTATAAGAACTGTCTTTGGATAATTCACTTTTGGTAAAAAAAAAAACACTGTCTTGAGACAAGTTATTTTAAGTAGAATTGTCTTTTACTTTTGGTAATTCACTTTTGGTTTCTGTCTTTAGACGAGTTATTCTATTAGAACTATCTTTAGATGAGTTATTTTAATAGAAATATCTTTGGGTGCATTTATCTTAAGATAATTACACTATTGTTTCACCGACTGCGCCAGTTATGGATAAATTGCCACAGCAAAATATTCCGGAGCGAAAAATTAATAACACTACCAATAAAAGGCCGGGTTAATTTTCACGACTTTATTTACTTGTTACTCTTTTAACACTGTTTCTTATTTTTCATATCTTAAAAGCTAACCTACTATGCAGAAAGTGAATGCACTTACAAATGATTGGTCATCATGATTTGGTGTCAACAGAGTTCAGCGGTTTCTTGCTGACAATGCGAATGTACGGAAGAACTTCGCTATTGCACTGTTACCAAATCATGCTGACCAATCGATCGGAAGTTTGTTGTCATTCACCTTCGTTGACGTCGAGGTCGTATAGCAACAGAGAGAGAGAGGGAGAGGAACCTTTTTTTCTTTTTTTTCTGCGACACGGAAACTATAGATGGTGTTTCGACTTTAGTTTCGTCCCGTGAAAAAGGATATTCGTCGTCGTTGTCATCGTTGTCTGAAAGGAATCTCGTCAAGCATGTAATTAGATTTTTGGCAATACCTGAGGTTGTGGCCCCATGATTGGAAGGGATTTGTGCTCAATTATTGAACTCGTTGAGGGATTTTGGAAGATTTATTACACGTGTGTGTAGTCGGGCTTTATTGGCGCAGCAAACAGCTTGGAGGGACAAAATGTTGACATCTGTCGGAATATTCCAATGGGAATGTGTCCGTGTCTACATATGCCGATTCGCGAGCACCTCCAAGTACGAACTCTGCACTCCTCTACCACACTCCTGCTTATGCTATGTCATCAACTTCTGCCGCTTCGGCTCTTCTTGATCTTTTGATTCTTTTCAGTTCGTTCTTCTCAGATCTCTGACTTCATCATACGGCTTATTAGAAGCTCCGGGTGTGGCAGCTTCACTCCTCCCTCTGCGAAGTGCAGAGAAACACTCCGCGTTCCGCGTCATTCTCTACATCTGGATGTTCTAAGACAGTCTCGGTCCTGTAGTCAGCTGGTTCTAGGCCGGTAGTCTCTAGCAAATTTTCGATCCTGACAACGGCTTCATCCTTGACGGACTCCATCTCGTGAACATATTTGACCACAGTAAACCGATCGCCTTAACTCCTTGTGTCAGCGTTAGGCGCAGAACTCCATCATACATAACCACAGGAGAGGTCCACGAACCGATTCTTGTAGGACTCCTTACTCAAATGCATCTTTACGGACAACCAAGCTGCAATAAGGTCTCTAACAGCTCGTCTCTCAAGCCTAATTCACATCATCTCTGTCTGCATTGTTCCATCCGATAACATGAAAGTGGCACATGTCCGCACCACGTCTGCACCACGCCAGCACCAGACGCCAGCTGTGTGTGAATTGGGCCTCACGGAGATGGAAATTCTCTCATATTAGGTACTGGGGCCACTGAGATCTACGGAGAAACTGCAAGACTACCAGCTCTCCAGAGAAGACAAAGGCACCACCCTCAGAATTCTATAAAATGTACGTATGCCTCTCGCTACTATTCAACAATGTCAACCCCAGATGGAAGTCCTTTACAACATGTCACATCCCTAGACAGCGATCGCAGATCAGCGTCGTTACCAAACACGGGGTATCATTTCAAAAGACTTTTGCAAGAACTGCAGAAAAGAAAAGGAAGAGGAATCAATCTTCAATTGTCCTGCGGTGTCCAACACAGATTACTTCCCATCGAGAAGAATCAAGAAGACGCTGTCGAAGACCCTCATCATCCTCGTCCCGCTGTACTGTGAAGAAGCATGGACTTTGTCAAAGTCGGGTGAGCGTACACTTCCAGAGAAAAATTCTGTATTGACGGTACATGGAGGGGAAGATTTCACCACGAACTATACGAGCTGTCCAGCGACACAGATTTCGTCAGAAATATCAGTGGATGGACACCAATGCTCCAACCCGAAGAATCTTCGACTCCACCCCTAAGGGACTTCGCAGAAGAGAACGACATCAACTCCGATGGCGTACACAAGTGGATGGTTACCTCTATCATCTGGAGGTAGCTGGCTAAGGATCATACTAGCTGGTGAGGGTCGTTGGTTGAGGTCCTCGTAAAGTGGGAGGGTTACCTCTACCATCTGGAGCTAGCTGCCTAAGGATCATGCTGGCTGAAGAGGGTTATCGGTTGAAGTCCTCGTAAATAAGTATTTTGCAGTTTCCTTACGGAATACAAGCTGAAACTTAACCGGAGTGACCTCAACCATCTGTTGGTAAAGGTCCTCGTAATCTGCAGTTTTCTCAAAGATTCCTAACTGGAACCTAACACATTTAGATGAAAACGCCAAAGAGTCCCCGTCGCACCCGGCTAAAGAACCAAAACTGCAGTTTTCAAGCTTCTTTTTCACATAAATGTTGCACATCCGACCTACTTTCCTGCAATTTTCTCTCTTTTATCGTATTAAACTTCAACCCCTCTTAAATTGACTAAAGCCACCTCCTGCATCACCCATTTGCATACATATTTTGAAACAATAGCTTTCCTAATGAATCATGCATTCATCAACAAAATGATTATTTAATTTCCAATGAATCAATTCATTTCTAGTGCACACACTCGACGTATCCATCAATTTCAATTTATGCACTTTGACCTCCATTGATTCGTTTAAACCTCAGCACTTCTCTCCAAAATGAGTTAACCCTCTAGCCCCCTGCCCAATATGATTCGCTGTGACAACACGAGACGCACGAAAAACATCTCAATTTCAAAACAAAGATCAATATCCATATGTCCACACACAACCTCTCTATCCAATTTATTCGGGCTCTCCTCTGCAACCTCCTCGAGCCTCTCAAAATCAACCCCCAATCGATGTCGATACTTTTTTGTTGAATAATTTTTCAAAATACCACCAAACCACCCAAAAACCCAACATTGTCGTCAGACACAAAAAAAAAAAACAACAAAAACAGGACACAAAAACGGAACCAAAAAACAGCTCCCCAAATGGATATAAATGAGGAACCCATTTCGTACAACCCTTACGACACACGAACGCTAAAGGACTACTTTTCTCGCTCTCATCTCTCACGACATAATCGAGAAGTATCTAGCTCTACACATATAGGAATTCGGGAAAAAGTCGAAGACACGACGAAGGATAATGGCTACAGAAAAAGGAAAACTTCACCCCTTGGGTTGTGTCTAGTATAATTGGGTGCCGCAACAGGGAATGGGCCACCCCCACCCCAAGAAATGAGGAAATGTTTCAAGTTTTTTCCTCGGGTGTTGCAAGAATTTTGAACCCCACTGTCCAGAGATAGACCTGCGCCAAAATGTTTGGAGAGAGACCCACACACACACACACACAGAGAGAAAGAGAGAGAGAGTACAGTCCTATGGATGTTGAGGGTTGGTTTTGGCATGTTGTAGGAATAGTTAATCAGAGTAGAACCGGAGCAGCATCACGGAATGTTGCTGGGACCGCGCTTAAACCATCTGTTCCCTCTCCGAGATACGAAAACCCACCCGATACACTGTGAATCTGTGCGAATCTCTGGAACTCTACAAACTCTGAAAATTTTGAAACTCTGAAACTCTGAAACTCTGAAACACCTTTTCGGGCCAAGACGACGGAAACAGTTTTTAGTTCGTGAAAGGTGCTCGCATTCGCAAGGCAAGCTCTTAGGCGCGTCCGCGTTCAGCCTCTAAGTCAAGTGACAGCGCGTTCTGTGAGAGATGCCAAAACGGCGGCGGCGGGAGTGAATTCCTAAATTTGTTTTTTTTTTTTTGGTTTTCCTTTTTCTCCACTTTTCCCACCCAACCGCCGAGGGTGGTGGTTTGTTTTCTGTTTTTTTTTTGTCTCTTCCTTCGGTCGTCCTCCATACCGTGGAAGGGGGGGATTGTTGTTTGTTCGATTCGACGAGTCTGTTTGCTAATTTTGTACACTCTACCGAGGGTTGAGACATATAAAGTGCTCGCAAAGTTGTCTACGTGTGTTTGTGTGTTTCTTTCCCTTAATGTGCTGACAAAAGCAGAGCAGAGCGGGGGGGCCCACAAAGATACGCGAAAAGAATTTTCCAAGAAAGTTCAAGAAAAAAAAATAAAATGCTGCTCCCATCTAGTATTGTACGCGAGCCGTAGTAGTAGTGTTGGAAGTTTGTTGTGTGCATCAGGTGGCTGGACAAAAAAAAATAAAAAATATAGAGCCGTCCGTGATAATGTAATCCGAGGGGAGATACCCCCTAGACCGGAAGTGAGACCTTAACTCGGCGCGGTCTGCAATCAAACAATGGAAATGGATGTAAACTTATCGACGAAAAAAATTGGCGCTATCGAGGGCGTGGTGGGCGGTGGTATTGGCATCGGTCTCACACCGAATTCACCCGTCGCCAAATCGGGCTGTTGTATGATTCGTATGAATTTAAGGACAAAACAGCATCGTACCCCACAGGAAGTGTACTTCGAGAGTCGGGGCAAGTCATGCAAGAAGTTGTTAAAATTTAATGGCAACTCGAACAAGGTTAGTAGAACGCTTGCATTTTCTAAATTCACATTCACAATGGGGGATGGGCGACTAGCCCCACCGCAATTGGGTTTATTTATCTGCTCCCAATAATGATATCCTTTGTATAGAAGGGGATGGGGGGGGGCATGTTAGTATGCCAGGATATGTCACTTTTGGCTGGGTAATCTGGTTCTTCTTCTTTTTTCTTGTTTGCCTGCAGCAAAAATATTGAGGTATTCGTGTCGTCGTCGTATCCTGGCTTGCAGGACATTAAAAAAGTAGAAACCATAAAAGATTTAAAGGAACTCTGAGTAGAGGGAGAAAAAAAAACAATTTTTTTCATTTTTATTTGGGTCTTGCAAGTCCTGACAGCAGGGTGACCAAATCCGAACTTCATTTGCATTTACTATCGTCTCCAAGGAGACGTCACCAGTCCCCTACATTGTCTGTCTGTTGTCAAAGCAGATTCATTCGGCGAAACGACCGTTCGTCGGTTGGCCATTCAAATGGATGACTTGCGGTTATTCCTGGAATTTCATCTGCGCTCTTCGTCTTCGTCTAGAGAGGTCCTTTCAGGTTGAATTGAGCTGGAAGGTAGGACGTTTTCGTCGAAAGAATTCTATTCATAGCTAGGGCCTATGGGAGGACTCTACCTGTTTATTTCCTCGTGTCCAGGATTACAATTATTCTTGGAAAAAAATAGGACTGTCGACTGCGGAATGAGGAATGAGGACTAAGGACTCTCTTTTCGTTGCAAATCAAATTATTTTTTTTCTGTTTTGAAACATTCTTTGCTTTCTTTGTGGAACAAGGACCTACCTGCCTAACAATTTGAGAATAGGTAACTAGGAATCCTGGAATTTAATTTAATATTTCTCCGTCTCTTGTGTCCTTTTTATTTCCCCCTCCCCCCCCCCCCATCCGTCTTTTGAGTGCTGTTTGGCATATTTCCTTTGGACATAAAGAGACTTTCATAAAACTACAAAATATACTTGACCACCATAATGGGGCGGGCAATGGCAACAAAAAAAAGATAACGGGATGCTTGTATCCTTTTTGATAAATTAACAGATGGTTATCCTTCCATGAGTGTTTTGTGGAAATAATAGGCTTTACGCCTAACAACATGATACATAGAGCTGAAATGGCGGCAGCCAGTCTGACTGGGTGGGTTTCTTTTTTTTTGTCTTTTTTTGGGGTTAAGTAGGTGAGGAGAGATGATGATTTTGCAAGAAGATAGGCGACGTTGAAGTAAATTAATAGGCAATCGTCTAGTAATGCTAATCTTAGCAAAGCCTTGCCCCGACAAACACTTGCCACTATTAATCACTTGAATAATGGGAGACGATACGAGTATTATGTTGGTTTTGGTGAAGGGGGGCTTGTGGAGATGCGTGATGTTTTGGATGGGGAATCGTGCTGAAAGTGGTTAGTTCTTCAGACATGTTCACGCGGAAGAGACGAATGAGTGGTGAGCTTCTGTTTCTTATAAAATTATCGGTCTTTTGTCCCCTGAAAGTTGCCTAAAGAGGAAGTGCTAGCTTTTAAGAAAGGATGCACATGTTGGGTCTTCTTGTGGGTACAGCACGACTGTGGGGCTTTTATTTGACGGAGCAGACTAGAGTCACATCCAACAACCTTGAAGGGGCTTCCTTCAACTTGCGCGTACCATCAGAGATTGCGCCTGTCTCTTCTACGAAGTCCCTCTCTAGGATGTATTCGAAGACTCCCCGTGCTTACTTTCGACAAACGATGCGCATTTTGGGTCTCAAACATATTGGGTGGTCCAACTAAGGCGTATTTGAAGACTCTCCAAACACTGGTGTCCATAGACTTTAAATAACTAATCTACCTCAAGCGCTAGATGTCTATCCCCCTTACAAGGCCAGTATCGATGTGTAGCCCTTTGAATTCGCGTTGAAATCTTCCTCTACCTTCTCTCGATGACTCCACTTTAACAAATCTGATGAACTCGATGCCTCTGCAACATTTGGAAGGACTAAGATGACCATCACAATGGGCCTTCATTCTGGCCCAAACGGGTCCCTGCTTAGTGGGGACAGCCGCCCAACCTAACCTAAGATGAAGAAGGTTTTACAGGGCATCTTGTGAGTTCTTCCTGAGAATCTTGCGCTACTCAACCAAGTTCTTTACATGTAGAAACCGCGCTTTAAAAGTGCGATTGTTTCAATGATCTCTCTCTTTCTCTCTCTCTTCTTTCTAAGTATGTGTTTCTTATACTTCCTGTTCTTGGTCTTAGACCGCACGAGCTTATGGATGCCTACATTGCCTTCAACTTTTGTCTACCTTCAGCATCCAATGAGAAGTTTCGAGCAGTTCGTGAAGTGAAACCTTGCGCATCACTGATAGCACTTTTGGTGACTTCCTGGTGACTTCTCAAGAGCTCTTGAGATAAGACAAAGTACATCCTGTCGACCATAAACCTTTCCGCTGAACAGGATCTAGGACAGAACTTGGCAATCGACCTAATTTTGAGGTTATGAAGGAGTTCATCTACCTCGAGGCAAAGTAAGGCTGTGAAGTTGATCTTTGTCTTGTCTGCGAGGAGGGCGAATGGAGTAGATGATACAACGGCGAGCTGTATAAAGATGTGGATGTAATCCGGAAAGCAAAAATCCGTCGACTGCACTGGTCCGGCTATATCGAGCTTCAGTTAACGGGGTTTTAGAATCCCAGTCACCCTCGGTTTAAAGATCAATCAATCACTGACGCTAGAAACTTTGGTCTTGTAAACTGGAAACAGCGTGCCCGGGACTGTGAAAAACGGAAGGCGGTGTTTGTTCAGGCTCCAACCCTCCGAAGCTAAGTAAGTTCACTAGAACTACCACACAATCGAGGTCAAAGAAATACCATTTCTGATCGGATTTCAGTCTATAAGACGTTCATTCGCCCAAAGCTTGAGTGCAACACTCATATCTCCTTGAAAAAAACTGTCCTTGAAAAGCACACGCTAAGACTTATAGACGACGGGGTGATCGTGAAGTCAATCGACCAACTTAAGCACTGAAGAATTGTTTCCTGTTTCTCACTGTTTTATCGATTCTTCTACAAACAGTACTCTAACGAAGTACCCAGTTGAGTTCCGCTCCTTTAACATTTCACCCTGAGTTTACCCTTAAGCCTACCTTCGGACGAAATGTCTTGCCTTAGCCGTACAACATGAATGTGGAATTATCTACATAGCTTTGTGTTTCCTCGTAACTGAAACCAACGTGCATCGGGATCTCCTTCGTCTCTGCTCTATAGTTTTCCTAATGCTCGTGCACTAGGGTAAGGGTAGTCATCACACTTGCATACGGGTTATGCCTGGACTTCTTTCCAGACTCTTGGCCATTTGCGTATTGCTACGACGAAATTGAGTCCGTCCGTCATCTGCTTTGTGAATGTGAGGAATCCTTGTACTTACTTCCTCCATGACTTAAGTATCTGGGTAGGATCACCTTCCTATTCCTTTTATACAACATACAACGGTCTAGCTGTCATCTTATCGACAACTTCTCAACAGATGGCGGTACACATACCTGTCAAACGATTGCTAATGGATTTCATAACGACGTACCTATTCGTTTCAACGTCCTAATATTTCCAAAATTAAAAGAACGAACATGCTAAATGTATCCTGTTCCAGAAAAATTGATAAATGATTGACATTATTTCATGCCCATTCAACCCATTCTTTGAGGAACACAAACTTTTCTGTCCCCCTACTCATTTGCATGACAAACATCCACACCCCACATGAGCATCATTCCTAAATAAAGACCTCACGTAAACCATTTGAAAGTTTATTCGTTCCAAATTCGCACGCAACCATTACGTTCCTCTTCCAAACATAAACGATTCACTTAAAAGTACTTAAAAGTACGTTTGGTATGTGTTCCAGTTCCAGTCCCCAATTTCCGACTTCCGCCCCCAAAACACGGCGGCGGCGTCATTGTTCTCTAAACAATATTGAAATTACCCATAAATATGAGAATAAAATTTCATTACCGTATGTATCAATGGATCACCCAGGACCCCAGCCAGGACCCAGAACCCGGCACAGAGTCAGAGATAACAACTCAACTTGGGATGAGATATCGAAAGTGAGGGCATGAATGAACCTTTTGGTTGCGAAAATTTTATCGTTGCCATATAAGTCGTAAAAAAAAAAAAAACAATTTTTTTGTTAAGGGTTATTAGGTCTTCATGGTTCCTTGGTTCCATGGTTACTTGAATCCTTGTGTTATTTTATATACACGTCCGTTGTCAGTGGTTGTTCATTCTAAAATGGCCGCTTGTAAAAGTCAAACGGATGGTTTGTTCCGGGCATAGGCTTTTGTTACTGAAAATTTACGGTAATTTTTGTTTTAAAAATGTTTTTACCGGTATCGCTCATAATTTTCGAACCTTTTTGGAGGAAGTATTTGTTTTTTTTTTAAGGATACGCCATAACAAGGATATGGTTGATAATTTTTTAGAGACGATATAAACAATTTTTTACGGTCAGTTTGTTTGGACATTATTTTGGAACACAATAGGCGATTAATTTAGGCTTCACAGGAACGAGAAGGATTTGAATTGCTTTACAGAAAAAAGGATTAAGTAGGACTTTTCTGTTTGGAAAACTTTTCGAGCAAACAGCGGCGCTTGTATTCATGTCGAACTGGCCTTGCCACACTTGGGAGTTGGGAGTGAGAAAAGAAAATTATCTGCGTGATGATAAAGTCCTGACAGCACAATATTTTCTGAATAAAAAAAAAAACAGCAAAAGAAAAGTTTACTCAATCCATCAGATATGTATGTATATGTATCTTTGCATCTAAACGAAGTGTTTTGTCGGTACATATTCCATGAACTTGTTCGTGAAATTTAATTTGAAGTTTATTTGTGCAGAGAAAAACGAAAGCGTATAAATCACACAAAGTTAACAAGGATTTGGCATCACTGTCATGTAATGACAGTTGAAATTAGTTTCTTGGGAATTTTTCTTTCGTATTTTTTCTGGAAAGCATTTCCTTTTCCCGTGTACAACGTTTGATTTATCGTTTGGACAGGCGCTAATCAAAGATTTGTTTGAAATGAAAATATTTTGATTGAAAATTATTTCAAATGTTCGATTGCCTTGAGGTTGTTTCCTTTGGCACGGGAGGTACAGGCAAAGAAGAAAATTTGTTGTCATCGTGATGGGGGACATTTTAGGGTAACGCTACAATGAGCAAATGTCGTCGAGAGGTTTTAAGGAAGGAAAATTAATTCATGGCTTATATTTCCAAGGAGTTTCTAGAGTATGCAGAGAGGTCAGCATCAAGGAGTTTCTAGAGTATTCCGAGAGGTCAGTGTCTACCTGGAAAAGGCCATAGAAGTCACCGTGATCGCAGTGAAGGTCTTCACGTGAGAAATATACATGAAACACTTTTAACGAATGATTGTGAGAAAGAAGGCCTTGATCCCCTATAGACTGCTTCGCCGAGTTTGCCTGAGACAGGATAGCCTTCCATCCTCGTCGATCCCGACCACACCAAGTGCTCTGGTACTCGCAATTGTTTGGTCTTTAAAGAACAGATTCAGTCAGTCTTCCTTGTCCTTGTCGTCTCAGACCTGGGGGCTGTAGTTCGAAGACGCTCTTGAATTGAGCATTATTGTACGGGTGTGGGTCTTTGCCTCCAGCCTTCCATTCTCTTCGATCCCGGACACAAAAAGTGCTCTTGTACTCGCAATTGTTTGATCTTTCAACGACAGGTTCAGTCAGTCTTTTTTTGTCCTTATCGTCTCGGACCTTGGGGCGGTCATTCGAAGAAGCTCTTGAACTGAGCATTATTGTATGGGTGTGGGTCTTTGCCTCCAGCCTTACATTGTCTTCGATCCCTGGCACGCTTTTTTTTCAGTTCGAAAGACCAAGAATAAGTTCGCTTTTCCTACGTAGTCTCGGACCTAGGTTTGTGATCTGAGGATCATCTTGTCTAGAGTACTGTCGTCCATTCGTTCAATATGGCTGAGTTAGAGTATCGACGAGTCTTAGCTTTTTGGACCGCTTCCACATCTTTTTCTCCATTCGTCCGCCTCGCACACAAGACCAAATATTTGACGAAGAATTTATCCCTCGAAAGTCCCTAATATTTGCGTGTGAGTATATTTTTCCTTTGACCGCTCCTGGCGGGATGTGGACCCTTGCCGCGAATGAGCTGTGTAGACCTGAGCCCTGCTTGGCCAGTTCGTCTGCACTCCTGATGAACTAACTCGAGGTTGTAGCTATCAATAGCTACATTTTGTCCTAAAGGATTAACCGATGGTGCTTTGTTTGTTGAAAGCATGTCCTTTCGTCTGTTCATCGATTACCATTGAAGCACCTTGAGACCGACCGATGGTGTCGGCGTCGGTTGCATATCCCAGCAGCTGGATATATTTGAGGAAGATTGTGCCTTCCGTTTCAAAAACTATCGATACCAGAACGAGATTGAAGAAGTGACATGATAGCGCGTCCAGAATCCAGGATCCATGCTGCAACACGTGTCCTCTATCGTTACGTGGCACAGCTGGATCGCCCTCTAAAGCTCCAGACGATGAATGCTATCATATTTGGCTTTGAAGTCGCTGAGAAGGTGGTAAGTCTCAACTTGAACTACGTTGTTCTTTTAAAGGATCTAGAGCAAATCCTGGAAAAGAACATTCGGTCTATTGTCGATCTGCCGGGTCAGAAGTCACACTGGTACTTTCGTATACAGGGCGTTGCAGAGAGACTTTGGATCTTATATGCGACATTTAGCAAGGATATGTTTCGGATTACCGTCAGACGATTGCTTATCGGTCTTAAAATCAGCGATGGATTCTTGCTTCAAGGTTCAATAAGAGTTAGGAAGTTGTTGGATTATCCGTCCACCTGCGGTTGATGATGTTCGATCTCATTTGAGTAGCAACCTACAAAAGACAAGAGCCACGATTGGGCCTCTTTGATAGCCACTATCTCGGCTTGGAAGACGCTACAATAACCAAGCAAACGGAAGAAGATGCTTATGTTCACATCCTTGAATAAGACACCGCCACCCACTCCCGATTGCTTTTTAAAGACATTTGTGTAAGACCAGATGGATCCCCTTCATTGTAGCTATAGTCGGGGTTAAACGATACGAGTTTTAAGTCATGGAGAATGGTGGAGTGTCCAGAACGAAGGTTGGACCAATGGTGTAGTTCTTTGATGCGCATGGCTGCGCTGGCTGCCACTTGTTCGCTGTAAATGGCTATGAGTGTCGGTTGGAACAGTATAGCCAAAGTCGTCGTTCTGGTGTTTCTAAGGGACCCACTGATACATATGACTTTCCAATGAAAAAAAACAGGGAAGAGCGGCAACCACCTTACCTTGGCCCCGAGGAATTATGGACCATGGAACCCGGACCTATGCTTCTAGTCAATAAAATCCCAAACTTCCCCCATCGTAGCCCTACCAAAGTGATTTGCATTGTTAAGCCTGACTCAAGCTATAAATTCCACATGAAAGACTGCCATCTCAACGATCGTCCAAAGCAATTGAAATCCATCCTCTACTTGCCCACAGACACAATGTAAATCTCGTCGCTCCTCCAAGCAAGGCCAGCGCGCAACCCAGAACATAATTTAAAAACTTTTTTAATTGAATGACGTGGCACTTCGTAAACTCCTTATTAGAAAGCCATCGAAATGAAAACTCATTTTCACCGTGTGGCTTCCCTTCCCTTTCACTGTCCACATGCTATTCCCCAACTGATTACCATTGAGTCCTGGAGCCAGGAGTAGTACCCTAGGTCTTATCACAAAATACGTGGTAATACCTCCCCGTAGCAAATCGATGAACCTTAAAATCCATAAAATTGTGTAAACTGCCAACACAGACTCCAATCTCCATCTCAAGGATAACAGATTTCCTTCACTGAATTGCCGTACATCCGTGCACGAGAAACACCCCCTCCCACACACTGTTCGTATTAACTCGAGGCCAAAATCGAAAGTGAATAGAAATTGTAAATTTAAACATTTGCATAGATCTCCTATTACATCCCCGATTGGTGGAGCGGGGAATCCTGCGAGAACTCGAGATAAAGTAATTGATATGCATGCGAAAGTCCTTTCGATGGACGGGACATCGCCCACACTCCATCGTGTGTGTAAATATTTCCTCTCGGATCGAGCGAATCGATTTTTATTCTCTCCTTTGCTATGCTAATTTTCGACTATGATCCTTTTTTTCCCTCCCCACCCCCCCACTCTGCACGTATGTACATTGCTACATCCGGTTTGTTTGTTGTTATTTGAAGGGAAATGAATAGCTCACATGCTCTTATGAGTGAGTGTGGTAACTTTGCGCTTAAAAGTGTTTACATTGTGCAAACGAATAAGTTCCTTATTCCTTCCTCTAGCAAAGGATAACACACACAGAGGGTTAGAGAGAGGAAAAGAAGCCAACATCAGACACAAAGGCAAAGCGGATAAAAGGACGAAAAAAATGGAAAAAAAAACCCAAAAATTGCATAGAAAATGAAAAGAAAATTTAAATTTATTACATTTCACTGGAAGAGAGAGGGAGAGCTCAAAGAAACGGTTTTTTGGCTGTCGAAACACGATTTTTCTCAAGAAATCACTACACGGGGCATTAACTTTCCTGTGAAAGGATTTGGGGTGAGCCCTCCTCTGCCATTGGGTTAACTCTAGCAATCCGGCACCACACAGGGAGGATGAATAGAAATCGCATAGTACCTCGTCGCAGTTTTAGTATAGCGCGTATACATTTTCTCCCCCCCCCCCGTACCGTACCGTCGAGGACCAATTTCTAACTGTATAGCTGTGTGATTTGGTATGCTACCACACATAAGGGATTCTTCACAAGATGTTTGTGTTCAGAAAGATGTCAAGACAAAATGGATAAATCTTGTCATTCGCAGAGAATTGCGGATTGGTCTGATACACAATTGAATTTGTGGAAGGGAGTCGAGGGGGTGGAGGACAGCCAAAGATAGTTTGGATGAGGATAAAATATTGTTGTAAAGTCCCAAAGACGGGGAAAACAATTATGAAAGGAGAAAACGCTTACAACTTCATTTCGTTTGTCCTAAGACACAAGTGGATTTTTGGGAAGCTACCCCGGATGGGGTTTCAGTATCAATAAGTCCTCTGGCATTGCCATCGGTAATTGGATTGCTGTTATCCGCTTGAATGGTTGAGATTTTATTTTTTGTCTTTCAAAGAAAATTGAAGGTGGGAGCGGTTGCTTTGAGGGGAGTGATGAGCTTTTTTTGAACGACAAATTGAATTTTTTCCCAAGAGAACTTTAGTTGAAGTGACTGATCAACAGATGGCGACACACGGGAGGGTCGAGAAATGAGCGATTGTTGGCGGAACAATGTCGAAATCTTTCAAAAAACTGTAGTTGCCGTTATTGACTGACAGACGGCGGCAGAAATGAGCGTTTGTTTGGGGAACACTGTCGAAATCTTCTAAAGACCTATAGTTGTTGTGACCTCCCAACAGATGGAAGCAGATACGAAAGTCGGGAAATGGTCATTTGTTGGCGGAACAATGTCAAGATTTATGTCTAAGCTAAGAAGATTGCTTGATTCCCTGGTAATTCCTTAGTTCAGCGTTACGCAGGTCTTCTACTTCATCAAAGAATTCACTGTGGTCTTCGCGTTAAAGTTTACAACGATATTGAGGGAATTTTATCCCATCTCTGTCGGAACATTGCCAAAAGTAACGTCTAAGCTAAGAATGCAATATTGATAGTAATCTTTCCATGCATTTTGAACTTGATTCTCAAGTCTTCTAGCCCATCGTCTAGTCCAAGTCTACGAAGATATTGATGGATTAACATCTCAAGACTTGAGTTTAATGCTGAAAAAGATGCGGATCTTGTTCAAAATCCGCACGCACTCACTGAAACAAGCTCCTTTTGAGGCTCCACAGGTGCCATACCGAAAAAAGAAACCCCAAACACACTTCGAAAGTACATATATACCACACAAAGCCTCAAGCTTATCACAGCCTTGATTCGTGAGAACTTCAACACTTTTATAGAATTTCACGAATTCCACAGAGAAACAGTGTCCTTTTCCACAGGAAAAGGATGATTTTCTGTCAAAACCACAGCCAAATTCTATAGCCATTCCCCTTTTCATAACCACAGCATGCCGTCTTTCCTAGGTCGTCTTACCACAAACAGTGTAACACAAATTCGCATTTTCCTTAAAAAAAAAAAAGAGCTTTGTACCAAGTCACGGTTGGTTTACCGCAATACAAAAGGCGGTTTGTGTTGTTCTTGTACAAAAAATTCGCATCACAAGCAAGGCCCAGGCAAAGGCAAACCATCCCCTTTAAGGAAATTTCCACGCGAAAAACCAACCGCCCTTTTATCACATCACTCACCCACTGCATCACAATGGCATTCAGATTACCCAGCAATCGCATTACATTAAACTCTTTTTTGCCTTCAAGCGGAATGCCAGCCCTCCCGAGAGGCTCTCGTGCAAAAATAGCAAAAATAGCACTTTTCACCTGGCAGCTCGCAGCTTTTTACAAGAAATAGAAAATAATCCACGAAAATTCCTTCGCCCTTAATGTATACTACACCCTATCGCTGTCAGACGTCAACAGAAGGAGCGTACACAGCCAATGAGAGAGACAGAGAGAGAGAGGGGTGGAACAACCCCAATTTGTCACTTTGACGTAGATTAAAAATACATATCGCTGGAGCGGAGGAAGTACGGAAGTACGATAGCAGCAGCAGCATCACATCCTTGTATGTTACTTCCGTTTTGTATACGAGACTACCTCCCTCTCTCTACGTAAGTGTGTATAAACCAAGCAGTCACATGCAATAAGTAGAAGACACGTCTCATGAGCGCGCAAGCTAATGTAATTTATGCTCCATCCTTGCCAGGTGAGCCTTCTCTTTAGGTATTCCAAACGTTAAGAACCCCTTCACCATGCCATGCCATACCCACCACGAAACAAACACAACGAAAATGAGGCACTAATTTTGCCAAGCGAAGTTTTCTTTCCCAGATCTTCACCTCTACCTCCTGTGACAACGTGTCAATCCAATTCTTTGTCAAGCTTGTGTCGCCTCTCGGAGAGTGACTTGTAACAAAAGTTTAACAAACCAAAAAACTAAAACACGCCATTTTGTGACTTTTCACCATGGTTATGACATCCCCTCGAACTTGTAACTGTGATAGGCATCTCTCATATTGCCTTGCCACCCTTAAACCGGATTTTTCTCTCTCTCGTTTGGTTGCTGCTGTTGGTGCTGCTTCGTTGTATCGTTTCAACACCAAACGACCACATAGCATGTAATTTCCTTTGTAGATACAAATTTTTTAGAAAAATATCAAAAGTTGTTGTTGTTGTTGTTGGTGGTCTATGATGAGGTTCAAGATAAGACAGTGTGGTAAGGAAGGTAGGTCCTTGTTAAAATTTTGTGGTCAAAAAGTTGTGTTTACTTGTTGACGGAGAAGATGGCTTTGAAGATGAAGAAGTTCCCAAACCATGGGTTCATCTAAGTGCTTCTCTGAGAGAGTGTTGTCGTCCGTAATCAACTTTATATGAAGCTTGCTTGCCTTAAGCTGACTTCTTACTCAAAAACTCTCAACTGTCGAACAGAACATACATCGCGGGAATAAGGAACCTACTAATTTCTCGTGGATTGAATCATAACCAGGGGCTTACTCTACCCCCAGTGATGGTCCCCGCCTAAGTCTGAACGATCTTGTGTTTCAATTTCTAGGCTTGGCTTAGAATTCCGTACGAAGAGCTTATGGAAACGGGGCTACAAATCACGTGCGAACGAATCCACACTAAGTCTAGATGCGAACAGCCTTAGAATGTCAAACTTCCTTTAATAGAACGCGGGTTCATTTGATACAAATTGGACACAACAGGGGGAGTAACATTGTCCTACTCTGCTCTAGGAAACCATCCAGTAGCCCACTGGAATCTAGAGCGGATCTACTGTCAACACCAGTGACAAACAGAGGCTTGATTTAGTAGCAACTACACCGCGAGACTCCAGATTAGACTACAACAGCTAACATCATTCAAACTTCAATAGCGAGGACAACTTCTACAATGCGCTAAGGCTTGTACTCATCGCAAAGCCGAATTCTACACTAGCGGGCCTAAAACAGATACACGAACCAGATCCTGAGTTTTCAGCTACGACTCCTACAACCTTCTGGACGATTGTAGCATATTTCAAGCCGAGGTTTTTACAATTGAGAGGGACGGCCCCAATACCACCAGGTCTAAGGCACCAACTCCCCTGACTACTGCCAGAGCTGTCGGAACGCAGAAGAAGAAGCAACACTTTCTCTGTAAATGCCAACATCAAGCCTCTGTCACATCCATCATAAGGGAAACAGACTGTGCAGGGAACCAGAGGACAGTCAGGTTCTGGCCCTCAACCTGCCAGCTCCTTCACAAGACCTTATCATTTCTGTGGAGGCAACAATAGCATTTTGGAGACTACTTTCAAGTCTGGTTGGCTGCTCCGAATCGAAACAGAGCTAACCTAAACTCTCACGGAAGATCGTCACCAAACCGCAACGACTTCAAGTGCTAGCTTGTCTTGTTATCAAAGAGACTATGCACACTTTCGTCATGAAAGCCTTGTTCTCTAATGTTCTCGAAGTTTTAAGGCTAAGACCCCAAGCTACATCTAAGATCGTGAGCTAGTAACGGTCCGTTGCTTCATCCTAAAGGAACCTTCTGGCATGTGGATGGTTCAGATATGGATTCTGGAGTTGGTATTGGTGTCCGTGAACCTTTTGGATGCCTTTCAGGCTCGATTCCACATTCTGATTCAAGACTTATCTACTCACAACAAAGTCTAGCTTTGCTTGGTGCCGAAGGTGTTGAAATACATGAAAGTGCTGACCAGTTAGACAAATAGGCGTCGTTGAAGATGTAGCTAGGACCCAAACCTTTCTAGAGAAACCTAGACTCCGAGTTGAAGAGCATTAGCAGTCCGGTGTGGACCGCTGTCTTCCTCTACTGTACCGTCCGTCTGGTGGGAATTCGAAGATTCTCTGGACCGGATGACAACCTTTGACACAGCAAGGACGACATCAGAATACTTGTGAAGTTTCTTTCCCCCACTTCACAAGCAAGGACTGACCCGCAGAGTCCTAGAAGGCAACTTTTGCATTAGAACCTCCATCCATCATAAGCACCCTCATCAACAGGGTGCTAGTTTTCTGATGCAATGCAGTACCTCCGCATTCAAAATTCTTCATTTCATTCGCCACGAACCAGGATTACCACCGCAACTCCCCAGAATCGAGAAAACCCATCGATAAGACCATTTACTCATCACCTCAAGTCATAGCTATACAAACGTGACGTTCTTTTCTGTCATTACTTCCCTCCGACCCGATAACACAAGCCATCACAATCTATCGACGATTGTCTAGGAACGACGCTACTGAATTTTTTATCGCCGATGTCTACTTTTATGAACACGCTGTAGCCGTGTTCTGTTCGGTTCTGGTGTGCCATTCCGAAGTGAAACCCGCTTCCCCAAGTGTCAGTGGCTTGTCAAAGTAACCGGAGCAACCACTGGCGTCACCAATGCCTACACTCCCGTCATCGTCATTTCATCTGTTCCCTTTCTCTCTGCTCCTGTATGTCTGTACTATACTCCTGTGTGTGTATAGGAGACAAGGATTTCATTTTCATCCCTTAAACGCATAACTTTTCTTCTTCATTATTGTTTCCAAAATGCTCTTCAGGGTACTGCGCTCCAATTTTCCCAGCTCCAAGGCAACCACTGCCTGCTGTTGCTGCTGCACTCCGTGCACTCAAACTCCCTTTGTACGATGTGCACACATCATCCAACACAATGGAGAGCTTGGGCTGAAGCTATGCTCCTCATGGAGTGGATGCTTCACATACACGATTCTTCAAATAGAGAGTAGGTTCCTTTGTGCTGCTGCTTAGGTGTTTCATTATCATCAGCATTCAGTGGGGGATTATGCACAGCACCCCGTGAATCAACCCCAAGCTCCAAGCCATCCAATATCATATCATCATCGCATGACCTCCTTATCCAGCACAAAATCTGTTGTAGACTTCCTCGATAAAATCTTGTGCTCGGTGAGATTCCCATCAACATCGGTTTGGACGAGTGTATTGCAGTTATGTATTGGCACAGTAGATTAAAGGGATGAAAGTGGGCA
The DNA here is from genome assembly GCA_951813785.1 of Criorhina ranunculi. Classification (NCBI taxonomy): domain Eukaryota; kingdom Metazoa; phylum Arthropoda; class Insecta; order Diptera; family Syrphidae; genus Criorhina; species Criorhina ranunculi. The sequence continues at coordinate 2,262,051 of OX638383.1, forward strand.
AGTTGCCAAGGTGCCGGAACAAAAAAAAAGACATCCCCGCCCAAAAGGATAACCAATTCCTTTGGAGATGGCCATTTTCTGCGCTCAACCGATTGATTAGAAAAAAGCATTAAGGATGTGGCAACAGTCATTCCTCGTATCGTTATTACTGTCCCAGGTCCTCTTCCGTTTTTTCTTTTCTTTTCGGTTTTGGAAGAAAGAAAAGTTTCCCCATCTGCCACGATCGACGTTGTAATGGATATGATGGTGGACCACCATTCAACCATTGTAGTACCACAGGACACAACACGGAGATTGTGTATCGGAAATTTGTAAAGTTTTATGCTTTACTCTAACTGAGTCCCGAGGATGGAAAATCGTTGCAGCGGTACTTGGTAGCAATAGTGGGTCAGGGATGCATGTTGCCTTTTTAAAGAGTGTTGCCATTGGTTACGGAAAAGTGGGTTCCATTGCAAGGATATTTCTTGTCAGCTAACCCTTTGACAGTTGATGATTCTTGCTGTGGAACATAAAGATCCTGAATCAACAAATTTCATAAAATAATCTCCAAAGATCCAACGAAGAGATCTATATGGAGGAGGTCCTATTGGAAGAGCACTTTCGAACAGTCACGAGCTAGAAAAACACTGTTCTCCTTGGAAACAAGGAGCTTACCCAAAAAGGGGCCTTGAGAGATGTGATAACTCCTTTTCTTCGCTGCCCAGATCCGACCAATTTATCTTCGCATTGGGTCTGCTGGATATCAAATCTTAAGCTACAGCTTCTTCTCAGAGTTCTCAAAGTTTGAAAGAGGCCATCAAGGCTTGTCCTTACAGTCTACTGTGCTGATTCCATGCTTCCACTTCGTCGATCCAGGGTGCCGTTAAGAATTTATGGCATCGAGGGTGCGAGAAGACCACCTTGACTTGCAATGTTCCAAAGGAATACTGGCCGCTCGGCTTCCTGTTCTCCTTTGCAGCTAGCTGTAATATTTTGCGAGCCAAGTCACTAAGTTGCATCGTCGGATTCATCCTAGATCCATTGAGTTCATTGCAGCCTTCTTCTTGGACGGTCCCTTTTTGGAAGCGGACTTTTTGATGACCTATTCACATCTACAAAAGATGGGACTTCTGGGGCTCTTTTTAGCAGCGTTACTCTTTCTCAATATGCTGCGTCCGGCCTTATCGGCGTCAACCTCATTAGAGGCGGTGGTAGCAGTTGCTTTTTCTTTCTTTGGAAGATAGGCCTTCCTTTTCTCTCTTTACTGTGAGTCTCTCTTACAGGTACCTTTTCTAATGCCTTCTCAGCGGGAGGTCTTGAATCTCTCTAAAGCTCCTCCGCTCTAGTATTTTGTTCCTCGTGTGTCCGAAAATAGAAGTCCATCCAGTCAGAGTCTACTAAAGCACTCATACAACCGGCCTTGTCCGAGTATCGAATGAGAGCCCGTTCCTACCACTAACCCGTCAAGCATCTATTAGCACAGGTACCTCAAAACCTTGGCTCTTAGAGTGGGCTTTGAGAAGGCTCTTGATTTCATTTGGAATACTTCAGGGTGGCTGTGAGCTTTATCTTGTAGACCAAGGTTAGGTTGTGAACCAAGTTTAAGTAACATACGCCCCTAAATGTCTGCCAAATTACTCAAGCCTCCCCGCCGCGGCAAAGTCTTACTAAAATATCAGCCAACTAGTGGATGACATACATGATCTGTCAAGCAACAGGCTATCGGACTGAAGTTGTAAGTTATTGTCCCCTCATGCGATCGTTCAAGGGTATCTGTCGCAGGAAGCGATTAACCCTTGGCATAAGGTTTATGTTGCTGCGTTCCTCAATTGGACGGAGATCAACTTGAAGAATACTGAGAAGCATTCCTCTTGGCTTCGAGATTGTGTGCACCAGCTTCAGTATCCATTTTTAAACCATCGGTTGACGAAGCTCTTCTCTTTGGATCAAGTACAAGCCCCAGATTTGCCTACATTTTGGAATCCAAGATCTTCATGTTAAGTCTTCGATCAAAGCAGAAGGATTTGAGCATAAGGTTCAAGACCGAGCTGGACATGCATAGAAATTCTTTGAAAATTCTCATGTGATCCTTGGTTCAGTTGTCGCCATGGCTTGGTGGCTAATGCGTTGGACTGCTAAGCGAGCGGGTATAGATTCAAGTCAGCAAAGGTCAACCGTGGCGCCACCTCTTGCCAGTCAATGACAATCCTTGGAGAGTATAATCTGCCAAAAAAAAGCTTCTCAATCCGCCATTCATTTACGAGAAACTAGGCCTTGGCTCTCTAGTGGCTCTCGCTCTTGCAGGTCAACTGCTTATGTAAACCGTTAGATAGATTATTCTGTCTCAAGACAGTGTCGAGTAGACTTAGTTCTTATCAAAAGCTCCTTTGACCTACCAGCGGCTGACTACCAACTTTCTTACTACTTTCACTACCTTTTCCCAACACCCGCCAACACTCTTTTATTTCCTGCTGCTGGGACGACATCCTCTTTTACAGGAAATCCTCTTCCGCCCCGGGAAATGTAGCAAAAATCATGTGAAACTTTTATAATTAAACAAAATATAGCAGCGCCTCGCATAGCATATTCCTGCCGAAGCAAGTTCAACCCTTTAACCCAAGTGTTCTTGTGCGCCAAGAAAAAAACCCAAAGATTTCAAGTGGAAAAGTTTTCCAAGAGTTTTTCCCTCCACTACTCCAGCTCCAGCTTTGCTTTTGTGGAGCGCGCAAGCTACATGAAAACCGGTGAAGCACTTGGTCTTCGTCTCGAAATCTCTCCTGCGGACAGTGAGCATAAAGGCGAAGAAGACACGACACAGACATCATCGAGTTCAACTTGATTTTGAATAATTAAAAAGCCCAAAACGAAGTACGACTTTGGCATCGTCGGATTCGTCCTTCCAGTTTCGAGGGTGCTCCCGCATTCCTCCCCCATTTGTGCTCCAGGAAATGGCAACGAAAGTTAATTTTAATGATTTTATTGACTCTATTTTGGGGAATTTCAACATTTTAGGAATCTGTTCTCCGGCACAGTTACTGGGACTGCGCGCCATCCAATTGGATTTTATTGGATCTCTATTTGGGTTCCGTTTTGCATGGAATGATGACGGCATCTTCACCCGACTCCTTGCCGTTACGCTTCTTTATTCCACCAGATTGCCAATCGATTTTCATTGAGCACCATCGACCACGACGACGATGTCATGAAGCAACCCCCGACGAAAGGAAAGGGGCTTTCACTTTTATTTTATTTTATCACCGGCCCCGATTGGAGGATGGCATGGCTTCGCAAAAAGGATACTTGCTCGTAGGATTTGTAATTTGTGTAAATCTTTTCTTTTTATCAATTTTTTTTTCGACAGAGGATTCCGAATCGTAATTGGAAAAGTTTAAGTGAATTTTTATCTTCGACCGTTGTCGTCGTCGTTCTCATCGTCAAAGGACGAAGGACAAAATTTGGCGGTACTACCTGAAATTGAGGGGTAGTCAGTCCTTTTGCTGGGCGAACGGAAAAAAAAAGAAAAAATTAATGATGTGCCGACATCGTCGTTAGGAATGAGGCTTATTTGACTTTTCTATTGTGTTTACAGTAATTAATTGTATCCGGGCCATGTCCTGTGAATCCGGTGGCGGAACACAACAACATCTGCTTGGTCGGCGCGGGGCTACAATGAAATATTGAAGCGTTTTTGATAAAGTAATCAACTCAATCAAACTGTATGAATGGCCTAGGGGTTGAGCCAATGAGGAGCACCTAATGGACTCATTAGACGACTACTGGCGACTAGTGACTGGTGACTGGCGACTGATGTTTCTGGACAACAAAGCGTGTATGAGTTCGGTGCGAGGGAAATCTTGGGGTTTTTCCTTTTTCGGGACAAAATGTGGAGGAAATTGCCAATCATAATATGAGTTACTACGAGTGTGTTTGTGTGCAGATGACGACAGTAAAATCCGAAGGGTGAGCTGCTAATCTGGGTTTGGGATGATTTTTGCGGTCGGGATTGCCGAAGACTTGCAAATGTCATTATTCAGCAGTTAGTTTTGGGATAAGTTTATGGGAATTCTTAAGATGAGGAGCGGCAGCACAAACGTCTGATGTGGGGGGGGGGGAAGTTATAAAGAAGACGTTTCATTCGGGGGGGTGGTATGGCCTTTTGTGGGTTTTACGATTTGAAATGGTTTATCTGCCTTCATCTCGTTAGGGTTTTACTTAGTCATACGATATGGAGGGGTTGATATCGTACAAAGAAATGAATTTTCTGCAAGTCTTTGCGTAATAAGCTTAAATGAAGGCACTTTACGAAGGGTTATCGTGTAAATCGCATGGAATAACCTAATAAAGTAATGGAAGCGTATGTCTTGGTGGAGCAATGAACACCATACTGACACAACAGAAGGGACTTTAATGGTAGTTTAGCGTGGTTTACTGCAAGGAAGGCCCAACGTATGGAGTATCCTTGAGAAACTTGGGAATCTATTGATGAGCAGTCTAAGACAGCTGTCACCAAACAAAGTCCCTCTCTGGAATATGTCACATGACGGGAAGTTGTAATACCTAGTCAAGATGACATAATTTCAGTGGGATTGCCGAAGGCTTTGCAAAACGTTAGAAGAATGCTGCTGTGCGAGGAATCTAAGTGGGATTTTCATTCCTAAGGCAAACAAGACCTCATCTCTTCATCAGCAGCAAGCCTAGAGAGGCATATTCTCTGAAGATATCGCTTGTTATCGTTGGTCGATCTTGCATACTTCCCTAGGGATTCCCCCTGTCTGATGGCTGTCATTTCTAGGTCACAGATCTTCATAATTTGGACGAAGACCAACAGAGGGGCAACTACCTTATGGAAGTATGTATAGGGTTACGTCCTGATCCCGCAAGTCCATCGTAAGATTCGTCCTCTGCGAGTTGAACTTTTATTTTGGATTGACAAGAAGGGTCTTCTCCGTGTGAGGATCTGCGTTCACATTGGGATCGTTTAAACAGTTTTGCAAGACTGGTGTCATGCATGCATGGTAGATGCATGCACTTGTCGAAGATCGAGATGCCACCTCGTGGGGGTTGCACACCATTGAAAATTTAACGGCGAAGGTGAACCCTTGCGAGACTAAGACGAGCTGAAGCTAGATAAAATGATGACGGCAACGTAACGGCTTGACGAATATCAAGCAGATTTAAGTTCGCCAGAGGACAAGATTCATTAACAAACTTTGAAGGCTAACACAGTTCCCATCAGGGTCCTTGAAGGCTGCAGCCGTGTGGTAGTCATGGAAGCGTTGACTTTAATACCGCAGCCAACGTTTTGAAAGAACTGTCGAACGCCCAGAGCAAGCTTAGGAGGTTTCTCTGAAAATGTAAGAGACAACAACTGGCGTGGTTTGGAAACTCCACTAACTGGACAATGGCGAGTCCGTATTCCTCTGAGTAGATTCCGGAGTCTACCACTTCATCCATTTTTGAGGCATGTCGCTGAAAAATTGATGTATTGTCGGGTTTAATGACTCTTCCTTCGTCCTAGCTTTCTCTTGATGGAAAGATAGTTTAGAAATTTAATTCAAGGGTCAGGGTATGGCGTTACGCAATAAGTTAGATGCTTGGCCATTTCTTTGGTGCTTAAGGTCGAGCGGTAAGAGTAAGAGTTTCGAAGGTTGCTGTCGGTATAGTTCTTATGGCGGTGGTTGTGCTGAAGCATGCCAATCGCTGGAATTTTGTAAGTTTCCTTAACTTTGTGGCTTTTTCCGGGACAAGCCACCAAACTAGACACCCGTAGGTTAGAATTACCAATGATATTTCTGCAAACATTTCATTCAATCTCACGTTCCTGGCGAACCTTGGAGAGACAGTGGAGAATGGTAAAGTGTAGGTTAGAACTGTGACAGCGACATATTTGCATCTTCTAGTACCAGAGAGAGCAAGGAGCCGTTGTAACCAATCCGATGTAGGGACGCCAGAAAGTACCTCAAATAGAAGTCAACGGAGAGGCGGTTAGCTAAGGTCAGTTTTGAAGTCGCTTTTCCCTGAGTATAGAAGGCTAGTTCCTCTTCGTTAGCGACCTGCTGGCTTATCCAGTAGCTCCTGTTGAGAATTCGGTTAGAAGACTTTCTTTAAGGGATCACTGCCGGAGTCAGTTTTGTGGCCTTCTATTAGGACCAACTGCTTCCATTTCGACTGCGTGCTGCAGGGCACAGTAGCTAAGCTTGGTATCCTCTAGAATGCACCTTTCCACTGTTGAGAAGGTGTCATTTACTTACTTTTGATGGCGCAGCGGTTCGAGGTAAACCAGGGTTTCAACCAACAACCCTCTGCAGTTTCATACGCCGCGTTGATTGAAGTCAGACTTCACTTGTGCACGCTGAATTCTGCGTATACTGTCTCAGGAGTCTCAGGACTCTCAGGAGGTAAAGCAGAAGACCTGTGGATCAGCCTTCTTCAACTCTTGGCATCTGTATTCGTTTTCAAAACTGCGTTCCGGACCTGGTCAAACACTAGACTCGTCAGTTGCAGTTTCCCACTTAACAGTCTACTGCCGTGCTACTTAAATCCACTAAGCTTACTGTCATCTGATTAAATTTTCGATTAGAGTCCCCAAACTCCCTTGGGAATGTCAACAAACAAAAAAAAAACAAAACCTCAACTTCTGTCAAACTGATTCAACATTTTCAAACCGCCACTTGTCCCATCAAGTGCAGCAATTTCATTGCAATTTACCACTTGGTAATGCAATCCGTTTTTATCGTACCGACAAAACCAATTAAAATACAAACTTTTCCAATTTTACTAACTACCGTAATCACATTGTCACCGAAGCAATCAATGTGCATTCGATAATAATTAAATCCAAATTACTTGTCCATTAACCACTTAAAATTGTGAGTGTACCTGGACTGCACCCAAACTCACATCACAAAAAAGGACGAAATAAATCGCCGCCCGCCCTCTGAATAATCCATGAGATAACCGCCATCGGGCTTCAGATGATGATGATGATGGCGATGATGCCCCGAGTAGTACTCATCGATTAACTTTCGGTCAAATAGTTGAGAATAACAATTTATTAATAATGCAAAGGGGATATCCTTCCTCGGGATTGACCTTAACTTTAAGGAATATCCCCCGTGTCGTTGTCCTTATTTTTTATATCTCTATACCTCGGTTGTTTCTTTTTACTATATACTTTCGTTCGGTCCCTGGGGCTCATTTCCGCCGGAACAATAAGGTTTTGCGTTTGCCAAATAATCCAAATATTTTTTTCCCCGATTTTCACTTCCTTTCTATTTCCTGCAAAGGTGGCGGGGGGATAGCCTCCAATTCCGTTTAAGTATTTCCCAAGACGCTCGTAGAGTTTTGCAAATGGCCTTTCAGCATAACAAAAACAAAAACAAAAACAACTAAAGCAGGAGAAGTAGTATCCCTCGGCACCTGTTGAGTTATGTGGTCGTAGTACGCAATTTATATCTTTATCCAGGAGATCCCCATCCCGCCCCCATAGGAGCAAGGGTGAGTTGTTGTGTAACAAAAGCAAAAACCGAGTAAAGCAAACAAAAACAGTTCATTCTCCTAAAAACGACGAAGGATATTGTGAAATATTTATCCCGCGGATGTGATGCGTATGATGCTGGGCACGCGAGGCAGAGAAACACACACACACACACGCAGACGGCGGCGGGGAGACGCACACCTGTGCGGCATCATCGACCCCGAATACCGATTAATTTCCATTAATAGTCCGCACTTCATTTAACCCTCGGTTTTAATTTCTGTTGCTACAACCGCTGGGATATGCTGAATAGAGATTTTTTTTGTTGGTTCCATCACCACCGAAACAGAGCGAGCGCCAGGACCAGCAACAGCAACAGCGTCAGTGTTGTTATTTTTTCTACGAAATTGAGGTTTCAGCCTAACAGCATGGCAGCAGGACGATGATGGCGGAAGATGAACTTGGTGGCTGACACAGGAGTGAATATAAATTTAATCTTGGGCTTATTTTGAAGTCAAGGATAATGAGGATAGCGCGCTGAAGTGTCCTCTAGAAACGACCGCATGGAATGAGTTGAAATACCAAATTGGGATTTATGCTGAAGTTGTCAGTTGAATAGTTGGAGTCGTTTTGGATTTGACCGAGTATTTCATGTGAAAGTTGTTGAAAACTGGACGGTCTTTGGTGGTGAACCTTGTTTTTGACGACCTCGACCGATGTGAATTGCTTAAGCTGAGGATTTACTGAGTATTCACGCTGGACAACCACTAAGAGGGACGTACATCTTTTACTGCATTCAACATCTTCTGCGAAGATAGCATACATTTTTGCTTTCTGAAACTGTGACAGTGACATACTTTGCATCTTCTAGTACCAAAGTGAACAGGGAGCCAATCCGATGCAGACACGCCAAAAGTTACCTCAAAAAGAAGTCAATGGAGAGGCGGTTAGCTAAGGATCGGCCTAACTGAAGAAGCTGTTGGTTGAAGCCCAGGTAGACCCCGAACCTAAGTAAGAAGTCAACTTCTCCAAATCGTTGATTTATTCACTTATTTGCCGAAAGCCCATCGTCCTTTTGAAAAAGGTTCTATCCCTGCTGCCAATCTGGCCTCTTTCACCTCCTTGATTAGGAGATCTACTGGTGTCTCTGATGTCATTTGGAGTTGCAATCTGCGAAATCTTAGCTTGAAGTCTCCTGCCTTTAGAATCTGGTGCAGTGGAAGAACACATGCCTGTCTTTCTTGTCCGGATTTAGACTAGTCTCCTCTGATACTACTCAGCTAGGATGCAGCATTGGATAGCTTGCTAAACCTTAAGATTGAGCTGAGCATTCCTATTGTCATAAATCGACACACAGCTTATGGAAACGGCAAGCCAACCCCATGGAACTTCTTAGTGAGTTCCCTTCTAGGGATAGTTGCTCTAAGGAAGGATTATGAGTGGAAGCTTTACTACCTGCCTTCATCTCGGCAGAACTAGGTTTTATCCCACTTTTCCTGTACATCTTCATGTCGATAGCCCTTAAGCTGTATTTGAAGTGCCTGAAGAGTCAGGAGATCTTTGCTGATGAGAGAAACTACACATTTTGTGTCCCTTTCCAATTCAAACTTGACAGCCAATGGTCTGTAGGGATCCACCATTCATTCTCAGACTACTCGTCGTAATGACATCGAACTGCACACCCTGCCATATGCATCCTGTTGAGCAACAAGTAGCTCAGTAGAGCACTAGTCATACGCCCACCAACATCCAGGTCACGTGAGTTGTGGTATCAAAACCAGATTCAACCACTTCTACCTACCTACCTAGAGCCCTAGTCATAGCTAGAGCTCCAACTTCTCTATCGTGACAGAAGTAAGCCTAGATAGTCCTGAAGAATCTGAAAAAAATCATACCTCACTCCACTCATCAGGTCAGATGCAGTCATCTACAGAGCAAGAGCTCAACTTAACTTGATCTTGATGCAAACTTCCATTGCGAAAGAGGTGGTGAATCTGGATCCTTCCTCCACTTATCAGGACAGATACTGCCGTCTACATCGCTTTTGTCGATGGGATATCATTTGAAAGTCACCTTAGCCTTACTTACTTAAGGTGGCGCTACAGTCCGGGGTGGACCTGGTCACCTTAGCCGTCTCTAAGTAAATGGGTAGAGTTTTGAAGAGGCGACATTGAGGCTAGGATATACTCAGTTGAAGTCTTTGCTGTCAAATGAGAATTACCTTCCCGACTGCCTTAGTCTTTAAGCGTGGCTTGGAGTTACGAAAACCAAAATCTTTGCATCAAGCACTTCAAAATCTCTAGCAACAGTGTCCACAAAGGTGCTGCTTCCCAGGAAGTAGTTTGTAGTTTTCTTCAAACAGAGTTTAGACTCGGTATCCACAAAGCCAAAGGCACCAGTTTAAGCATAGTCATAAGCCCTTTAGCGCGTTCTAGTTATAAAAAATAGTCCTACAAGCTTATTACAGTGGTTTTCACGAAGCATGAAGAACATTTTGAAGAGCTTAGACTTTATGAACCCAAATACTAGGATATTTCCAAAATTGACACCTCTAAGGGCTGCGTCTTGACTAAATACTAAGAGAAATCTTTGATCCACACTCTGCGCCTTGACTAAATAACGAAACTAAGATTCCCAGACAATTTCTTGATCCATGGTTCGCGTCCTGATTAACGATCACGTTTCATTCCTTCAGTCATCAGCAAATGGCATCCACATGGTCTCTCCATTATTCATCATTAATTATCTCAACGAAAAATTAATGAAATGAACTTCAGCTTCAATCAATTCCTTGAATCGTGTCTAAAGCCCTCCAGTTATCGCTCATAATGAAGTCACCTGGTGATAATACTGTTTAAATACTCCATCCTCAGTGTCTGCCTTCAAGGTAAATCAACTCAAAAACTGATTAAAATTTATAAAATTCATATAAAAAAAAAAACAAATAAGAGAAAACACAATCCCAATAATTGTTCCTTCCTTCCATTGAATGCCTTCAGGACGAAATCCATTCGAAATTATGGAGATTCTCAATTTTAATTATTTGCCCATCGATTGGAATTGGCAGCACTGTGTGTCCTCTTTTCCTTTTTTTTTAAATTTTAATGCACTCCAATCATGCGAATGCCGCAAAATAAAAATTCCATTTCGTTGTGTATATACAGGCCATCTCCCTCTGTTTAAAAAAATAAATGTCCCCTCCTCCCCATGAAGCATTCCCATCACCGACCGGGGGCTTGCAACCCACCAGAACAGCTGGATTAAAAGTCTTTCAGCCGAGGAAATGCGCTCTTTAGGATATTAAATTTAAATCCCTGCATATTGCCATGTAAAATGCCTCAATCCTTCTCCACGTCATCGTTCCATGGTCCTCTGTGTGTGTGTCTGTCTATTTGGACATCATGCCGAAGGGTGCGATATGTGTATTCCCCACACAACATAATAACTTAATTAAACTGCAGGTCATATCCTGAACCATGTATGTACGAGTAATTCCTTCCGCACAATGAAAATTGCTGAGGCGATTTCTGCCCTCAAATCTTTACCACCCTTTCACACCCCCCCCATCACACTCCTGCCCTCTGTCAATATCAATTTTCGCTTAATCCAAAGGACTCTATGTTGGAATACAAACACAAATAGGGAGAACCCACTAACAAAATCGCGAAATTTGCAGGAAAATTTAAAAAAAAAAATTCCACAATCCTGGCGCATACCCATCGATTCCAAAACTGTTCCCACATCCGTTGCCTCCCATTGTATCCCGCTCCCATTGCCTCCAATTTCAATTCCATATGTGTCATTTTATTGGGATTCCTTTCCTGATTTTCGTTTTTTTTCATTGCAGATCCTCCTCTATCCAGAAGAAGGTTGGGCACGTACAGCTGCCTCCAGCTATTGGACAATAACCCCATGTTGGTGGCAACCAAATCGTTGTCGCATCGAAGAATTCATGGGCTCCCAACGGCAGGCAACCAAAGCCAAAATGCTACCCATGGACAAGGGGTCACTGTTGATACTTGGCCATTTCAATCAGAAAAAGAGCACCGAAACCGAATTCAAACTGTACCTCAGTTCGAACATTTCAATGGAGGACTACAATATGGGCTATTGTCTCACAGGATTCGTAGAAAGGCGATGCCCACAAACGAACACCTTCCAGATGACACATTTTGCCGTGATAAAAAGGCAATGGCCGTCCATAACTAATGATTGCAAAACGACATAATGTCTTCAAAAAAAAAAAACAAAAAAACAAAATTTAGTAGTGGATTTTCAAAAAGCAAAAAACAAAAACAATGCTATGATTAACTGTAATTTGATATATATGTAGTTGTTTAGATTGTGTATAGCGGTTAAGGAGTAGTTTTTACTGAAAAAAAAAAAACAAAACAAAAACGCCTAAGCGATGCGCGAAAGCTTTTTTTTCTTTTTTCTTTTTTGAAACAACAAAAACAAAAATATTATATGTGTACGTAATTGTTTTAATTTTAACGTTTTACTTGTAATTTTTCCTCTTTATACGAATATAAGCTGAGAAGAAGAAGAAACAAAAAAACAAAACAAAAAGAAGATGAAGAAGAGAAACGATATAACGTATATGAATATCAAAATTTCGTCCAAAATTGGAGCTGAAGTTACCGGTCTAAACGCACACACACACTTGAAAAATCATCGTTAAGTCATTCTTTAAACTTTTTTTTATTTTGCACACTTTTTCTGTAAAAGTTTTTGACAAACATCCCTGGCTGACAGCCATGTCTGTCTAACATCTCGAGGTTCAGTAATAGACTTAGCAAAGACTTTAGCTTTTGAATTCAAATCGAACTTCTTTTCAATCAGAAAGTTAGGTTAGAAGAAACACACAACTTGAATGAAGGGTTTTCGAGAGCCCTGTGAGAACAGATGTAGTTTAAGCGAGGCTTGAAAGTATTGTCCTGGTTTCGTTGACTTAGTTGGACTTTGTTCGATTTCAGATTTGCTTCAATCCTTGGAGGAACAACTCTGCTTCTTTGGTTTGAAATCTAGCTTAGAGCCTTTGTTTGCAGGAAAAATCGAAGACGGAGAGTTGCCGAGATTCGGCGGAGAGATCTGTAGTATAAACGGAAATAAGGCATTTCAATGGAAAGGAGTAGAATGACAACGAAAAGCGACGAATTGACAACGAAGAGAAGAGGAATAGCAACAGATGAAATGTCACGACCTACACGTACCGTGGAATTTCAAAAGCCAGGTACACAAGAAGTGTGATGCTGTTGATTAGAGAAGACTCCCTCTCTTGTCTTGATTCCTAAGTTAGGTGAAGGGCTATAGTTTTCCAAACATTTCCAACTCACTTTCAGATCTTATGTGAGCATATCTTCAATAATCTGAAGCCTCAATTTAACGAGTAAGGGAAGAAGGATATCATCAAAATTCATTTGGTAACACAACGGACCTATCATTTACCTAAGGGCACTGGCATAAGCTATATCTTCAATCTACAAATCGACTTCTGTTCTAAGTTTGGTTTTAAAATGTTCTTTGATGAGAGTTGTTAAGTCCAGAATCTGTTAAACAGGGATAGTTTCGTTCAAAAAGATGCTTAGCTGAGGGCTTTCATTTCCTCTTCTATGTGCAAGTATTACTCACTTACTTAAGCTGGCGCTATAGTCTGGTGAATCTGGGCCTAGATGCTATGAAACGGGGCCTTGAAATCAATGAAGAGATGGTGAATATCGCTTTGGATTTCCTGAGACTTTTCCAAGATCTGCCATAGTGTGAACATTTGATCGGTGATGGACTTTTCCGGTCTAAAGCCAAACTGATATAGACCAATCAAGTTGTTGCAGGGGTCGTCAACAGTTTATCCGTCAAAAGTCAAGACTGTTTTGCTTCATAACAAGAAGTTATAGCTGCAGAACCCCCAACCTGGAGAGCCAGTTCCATTACACAAAACCCTTGGAACAAGCGATCGGTTAAACCGATGCAAATAGCATGCTTCAGAGATGCGAGCATTGATGTTGGTCTATTAAGGACTCATCCGCCACCATCGCTCTAGACTTGGAAATCTTTGTCAACCTGAGCTCCAAATATGTTGGAGTAGTCCAAATGAGGTATCGTCTCTGTACCAAGATTTTTGTTTCACCGTTGATTCCATCTGGGGAATTCATCCACTGTCACGTTTATAGTGCTGCCAACACTCGCTCTTATTAATTTAGCAAGTCGAGTTCGAGTGGACATCGACCAGTACATCGGGTACTGGAGGTAAATCAAGCTCAATTGGTGTGCAGTAACAGCTACGACCCTGGGCTTCGGCAAGTTCATACCACTCAGCGCCTACTCTATTCCTTCAGCACCCAACCTTCTTTCTCTTCGTCCCAATTTCATGATTAGCTCTCCAGATTTTTGTTAGGATTGCATCTTACGCTGAAGATGAAAAATGTCCCTTGATTGATTGCAATCTTGGTTCCTGTCATACCAGTCTCTTAGTGGCATCACATGATGAATAAGGTTTTTTCCTGTAACGACGCATAAGTCCCTTCAAAAGCTGGCATTTCTTTCTTTCCTTCTCCTCTTCGCACCGATAAGTCTTTGCGAAGTGCTAACCATGGAATGAGCTTCTGCTCTGTTAATTTTTTCAAAAATCCCTTTGCAACTTGTAGGTTCCTACTCAAAAGAAACGCAATTGACATCACCAACTGCTGGTTGGACGGGTTTTTGCTTTCCAGACTACATCCATATCTTTATGTAGCTCATAGAGTTCGTGGTTAAATCTTCTCCTCCATTGACCCTCCTCGCAGATAGGACCAAATGTTCGACGTAGAATTGTTTCTTTCGATGAATCACAAGATCTGGGATCTAGCTATCGTACAGCTCCATAAAGCAAAACTGACAAGATCAGAGTTTGAAGAGCATGTACCTTCGAGTTAGGAATTTGGAACCTAGCTGTTTGGACAAACCGAAGTAGCAACGGTTGCCTAAGGTTATCGTTTGTCGAATCTCCACCAGAGTATCATTTGTGGACAAGCTAGATGAACTCCTTGACTACGTAGCTACCAGTTGTTAGGTTTTGTTCTAGACAGTATACCGCGGATCGGTTTTTTGGCCGATAGCATGTATGCTGTCTTATTCTCATTCAAGACAACTCGTTTGGCTCGCTCTTCAAACGTCGTAAATGCTTCATTTTTCCAAATAGTGCTACTCAGTCCTCCGTCAGCTGTCCGAGATCACACCCTAGACAACTTTGTATTACGCTCCTTGAGTGTGAATTCATTGTTCCTCTCGTTTCTTTATAAAGATTCGAAAAGTATGTAAACATGGCTTAATTTTTGCCTGTCTGATCTTACTTATGATGGTGCTACAGTCCTGTGTGGACCTGGATCTTTCTGACCTTAACCGTACTTAGTAGAATAAATGGCTAAATGACAGAAAAGAAGTGGTTAACCTTCAACAGACACTTGGATTTTTCTAATCATTTCTCCTTCCTCCACACGTATGTATACTAAAAACCTCTCTTACTTAAGGTGACGCTACAGTCCGGAGTGGACCTGGGCCTCAACCAACAAGCATCTCCAACCAGAGTCTCCAAAACCCCTCTGCTATACCCAAACTGTTAAAACATTAATTTTTAAAGAACTCCTTTATTTAAATTTAATTTCCTCTCATAATCTCTCATTAAAAAAAGAAAAAAAAAACTTAATCACACACCCTGCCAATGTACCGGACTTCACTCCAATAAAACATGTGTAGTATTATTAAGTGTCAGTACCTGCTGTATTAAATATATTTTTTATTTTATCAAAAATAAAAATAAAATTAAAAAAAAAACAAACAAAAACTTAACGTAGAAATTGCAAGAGCTTCTTTAAACAAAATAACAAATTCATGAAACACAAAATAAATAATGAATATTAACATTTAATTATATATATACCATAAAATCTGTATACAATACCGCTAAAATATTTAAACAAAAGAATAAAATCAAAAGCAAAACAAACAAAAAAAGTATATATACATTCATTTATATGAAAACAAAATAGTATTGTATTTATTGGAAACAAACATATTTTGCAAAACAATTTTATGGCTTAAACTTAAAAAAAAAAACACAAAAATCTATATATGTATATGTACTATATTAAAAAAAAGAAAATAAACAAAAAAAATGATTAAACAATTTAAATAAACGTGTATTTGCTCAATTTTTATTGTTTTTTTTTAGATTGTAAGTGCTAAAAAAATGCTCATTTTTTGTATAGTTTTGTTCATTAAATAAAATAAAAAATTAATACAGTTGTTAAATAGTAAGTAACAAAAAGAAAATTTCAATTAAAAAAAAAGAAATAAAGAGGAAAAAAATTAATATAGAGCAAGCAAAAGTTGTGTAGCTGTATCGAGAGAAATCAAATTTAAAACAAAAAAAACTAATCAAAACAGATGAAAGTATTTAACAATAAAAAGGTTCCTCTTTTTTTGACAGAAGAAGAAGAAGAAGAAGAAGAAAGCAAATAAATGCAACTAAATCTGGTGTTTTATTTTTTTCGGAACATACAATCATTCTCTTAGAGAAGCAGACATTCCACGGTCAATAAGACTTCCGAATCACAGCAGCGTGTTTCAGGCAGAAGTTCTAGCAATCGCCGAGGCCTCGCGTGAACTATCACAACAATCACTGCCAAGAAGTCAGGTAAACAGTCAAGCAGCCATCCACAACAATCCGATCCAAAACTGTGAAACGCTGCAGGGCACTCAGCACTAATCATGACGTCACACTCATCTGGGTCCCGCGACATAAAGGCATCCATGGGAATGAAAAGATGGATAAGCTCGGAAGAAGAGGCTCTGAAATGGATCTGATAATGGCCGATGACTCAATTAGAACTTCAAAAGTCCAGCATCACCACGAAATCCATTAAGCTCACGAACGAGAGATTGATTTTACTCACAACATGCCGCACCTCAAGAATACTCTGGATAGAACTAAATAAGAGAGGAAATCATCGCACACAACAGAAGTCAACTATCACTTCGTATTATGAAAGTTCACAACCTGCTAGCGTCCCACCTAAAAAGAATACGTTTAAGATCACCGGAACTATGCAGAGGATGTGGCGACACAGACACTGAGGAGGATACATTCCACCTCCTATGCGAATGCCCAAGCCTTAGCAGAAACAGGAGGACAACCCTCGGAGAACATTTCTTCAGTGATCTGGGCGAACTGCCAAGCAAGCCACCGAGAACCATGCAACAATTCCTTCGGTACTCAGGTGGGTTCAGGGAGGCCAACTGATTAAAATAATAATCTGTTCCATCTATTTTAGGTATCCCACACCACACTGGGGAACACAATAGATCCATTGAAATCCGAGTGAAGCACTGTACACAACTGCAGCCACCCCAACAACCTAACCTAACCTAAAGAAGCAGTCGACGATTAAAGAATCATATTTCAAAGCCTGATCTCGTGGAATCCAAGCCTTTCAACCTTCTACGAATAACCCTTTCAAAACCTCAAATATTGCCTATATCTTGGCAAGCAAGTGGCCATCGTCTAGTGACTAGGTTAGGTACGTGGGCAGATACCACCGCTAAAATCCCATCCTGTAACCTCAAACAGGAAATTGGGAGCAAAATTTAAAGGAATATTCAGAGAATGTGGTGCAAAGAAATAGATGAGGACACTCCACACTTTCTTTGCCACTGTCCAGCACTCTGCCAAATAAGACTCAAGATCCTAGGAAGACACTTTAGGATCTAGAAGAACTGTCCGACAAGACAGATTTATCAGCGCCTCGGGCTGGCTTAATACAGAGGGCTGCAACCCCTAGGGTATCATATTGGGTCTACATTGACCCAAGTGTTATGAGGTAAGGACTTCCTTTCCCTGTCAACCCTTCTTCCTAACCTAGGTACGTGGCCAGACGACGAGTACCATTGTGGAACCCATGGGGGAGAAATTATTACCCTTGAACGCTACCCACATAAGAAAGTATATACAAACCATCCTGTGGATTTGATGAAATTGTTCATGTCGTTCTCTTCATAGCTCTTCTAGATTCCGGAAGAAATGCTTTCCGAGGAATTTATTTCTTAGGTTGAAGAAGCCAGCTTCTGTGTAAACTCAGAAGGCACAACATCATCGCCCGCTCTTCTTGAGGCTTCACGCCAATAAAAGAACAACCCAAACGAGTTGGTCTCATGACGAATAAGGATAAGACAGAATACTTGCTGTCGACCAAAAAACCGATTCGCCGAATACTGTCTAGATCAGAACCTGACAATCGACAGCTACGTAGTCAAGAAGTTCATATAACTGGTGGAGATTCGACGAAGGATGATCTAAGGTAACCGCTGCTACTTCGGTTTGTCCAAACAGCTGGGGTCCAAACTCCTAACTCGAAGGTTCATGCTCTTCAATCTCTGATCTTACCAGTCTTGCTTTGTGAAGCTAGCCGATAGCTAAGACAGCGGAGCAGATCTTGAAATCCTTTGAAAGAAACAATTCCACGTCGAATATTTGGTCCTGTCTGCGAGGAGAGCGAATGGAGGAGAAGATGTGACTACGAACGTAGTCCGGAAAGCAAAAATCCGTCCACTTTACTGGCTCAGCCACATCGAGCGAATGTACAGGAATGCTCGAGCTATGAGACTCTTCGAATCCCAGCCACCTGGTTCACGAAGAAAAGGAAGACCGAACCTCAGGTTTGAAAATCAGGCAATCGCGGACGCCAGAAACATTCTCTGCCTTAACTCACCAGACTGGATCTAGGTACCGATTGTCTCACAGACATCATCAACCAGGTCACACGAGTCGTAATAACAAAAAAGCACATCTAGTGCTACTTGGGTTCATGTTGAACCGCCACCTCTACCTACCTACCTTAACTGGAAGCAGCATGCCCAGGAGGACCGTAAATAATGAAGAACAGCCTTAGTCCAGTTTCAGGCCCAGGCCAGGACAATGACAGAAGAAGTGGGTTGTATCCTCATGAACTTCTTCGTCACCGCAACCTCTTCAGAGATCTTTTTCCTTATCGATGACCTTATTCATGTGGTACCGCAGAGTTTTATGACCCGTAATCGTGGTCTAGTGTTTAGAATCATCTCTTTCCAGGCTGAAGGATGCAGGTACAATTCCTAGTTGAAAGTCGGTCAATTGTAAAAAGCTGGTTCAACTCTATTGCATAGGCACTAGAATGGTCATGAGGCATGAAGAGTTGATCGTTAACGATCTATGAAAACTCCTCCCTTCTGTCTCTTACAAGATACCCTCCACATCACTTTGCTGCACCCCATGGACTCTCATTTAATACTAAATCCACAGTTTACATTGTAAAACTTCTAAATTTTATGAACACAATCAACAACAAAAAGTACATTCCCTCGATTAAGAGAATAAAATCGCTTCCGCTCACGCATATCCTATCCCAACTGCTCCTCCGTTGTTGTAATTAAATCCAAAAAAAAATGCCACTGCTTCCATCGAAAAGTCTACAAAAACGATTTTATGATGATAGGCAGCGTCATTAAAAGTATCTCCACCTCTCATTCTCGTCGCCCATATTGAATTCCCGTTAGAATTTGCCATAAAAAAAAAAAAAAAGAAAGCAAAAGCAACTCCAAACTCCAAGTAAACCCAATTAATCCTTAGAGATTGAAGCATAAAACAAGTAATTCCTTTCGTCCCCCCGAAAGCCCATAAAAACACTTGGCACACATAAAACAGATAATCTGGCACCTGAGTGTCTTAAAATTAAAACAGCTCCATTGCTCCTTTGAGGACGAAACAGGAACTGTGTGTTTTCTCTTCTTCTACTTTTTTTTGTCTCCATTTTTATAGACTCGAAGTAAATTAAAGCACTTTAAGGACGAGGAGAGTATCTAAAAGTTTTTTTTTTTTTTTTTTTGTGTGAACGTGTGGCACAGCATTAGAAGAGATTCAATTGCGACACGCACCTGTGCGTGTGTTTTTTGTGAAAAAGGGGTTTCAGGTTGGAGATTGGGGATTAACATTAAAGCGCTTAGAGGCCTTGAAGCCCCATCATACAATACACTACACACCCCTCAGAATACACAAAAAGAGTTTTCAGTAGATTTACCAACAGAAGGCTCCCATAGTATTACATCAAAGGAAAAACGCAACTTTGGATACATGTATATATATGTGCATGACTATGACTAACAGTAAGTACTTGTACTCGTACTCATACCAAGTGATGAAACTGTTACAGGGGAGGGAGAAGAGTGTTAGTTAAAATGCTTTTAAGTTCTCATTCCGGAGGAAAACAAACTAACATTGCAATGACTCAAGTGCGTGGTGGCTTTTAAAGGCGCTCCCTTGACATCCAATTAGGAGTACTCCATCCAACAAATCCGCAGCCCCCCTTGAACTTCGAAAATCAATCAAACTTTTGGCCACAAAATCAAACGCATTAAATGGAACTTTCCCCAGGATCCTGTGTAGGATTTTCTTGTTTCATTTACCAAATTGAACGAGAAACGAGTCCAACCCACAGATATATCCTTGTACACATCCATTAAAAACTTTGAAGTGAAGAACTTTTCAAATCGAAAATCAATTCCGTGAATGAATAGCCAAACAGAAAGAGAACGGAAGGTGGGGAATGAGAGACGACCTGTCTCCTTCCATATCCATCCTTTTGACCCAAATGAAATATTGCCGTCGTTTACTTTATCCCTAGGATAAAGCTCTTTACAAAGACTCGGGAAGGTAAGAATAATCGTTGCCCTCTACACACACCTCGGGGGGAGACTTTCAGCAAATTTCTTCTCATTAATTTGTTCTTTTCCACTCTTTTTTCGTTCCAATTTAGATGAAGAAGGAGGGAGACCCAAGTCAGGAAAAGAAGAAAAAAAAAGGAACACTCGGCCGCCCATCGCTCTGCGCTATGTGTACCGTAATTTGTTAAACCTTTTCGGATTAACTTGTCAATGTTCGCAAATTATCCTTTGTATCCTGGTTTTTCTCTCTCTCTCTCTCTCTCTCTCTCTCGCCGCCACACACAGTAGCAAGGAGAGACAGCAGGAAATACTTCCGTGAGGAATAAGGAAACGGGAATCGCTCAACCGTTCAATTTTTACCATATTAACATAAATTACGTTTGACAGTTGCATGGTAAATTACGTCCAAAAGTGATTTTCACCTCAAGTCGAAGATAAAGGTAGGTTGGGCTCTCTGTTTGTATACACTGGCAAGCTTTAAATT